>NW_019167937.1:18304344-18669168 GCF_002303985.1 Durio zibethinus | reverse complement strand
ATACCTCTTTCAAAACGACGTCGTTTTGGCCTTAAGTAACCCAGAGGATCTGTGCGTTTTACCGTGACCCGACCCGACCCGAGCGTCGACCCGTTTCCTAACCCGCGCGTGCCTGCCCCTCCAAGCCAAGCCGAGCCGAGCTCCAAGCCGCCCCTGAGCCATTTCTCTTCCTTGAGCCGAGCCGAGCCGAGCCGCGATCCAAGCCGCTCCAAGTTTTTTTTTTTTTTTTATTTTCATTTCTTTGTTTATTTATTTATTTATTTATTAGATTAGGTTTATTTAATATTCTTTTTATCTTTATTTTATTTTCATTTTTGTTTTACTTTTCTTTTTTTTTTATTTTTATTTTTTTTTATTATTCTGTTTTCTTTAAATAAAAAATCAAAATTTCCAGAAAAAAATATTTTTAGGAAAAAGTTGAAAGTATCAATTTTCCTTAAAAATAAGTTTATAAAAAAAGTATTTTTGAGGAAAAGTTGAAAGTATCAATTTTCCCTACACAAGAACAATTATTCTTCCCTTCTTTTTTATTTTGATTTCGACTTTATTTTTCTTTAAATAATCCGATGACGGAGCCTCTGCAAGTGAAACAGTAGTTTTCTTGCATACTCCTAAGGTGAGGGAATTTTCTCAATTTTCTGCTAAAAGTATTAGAGTCAATTGAGAATAATTTTCAACAATTAATTACTTGGTAAATTTTAAGGCTTTTTGGATAACACAAATTTCAGCTGGTACCATCTTTTGATGGGCGTTGTGAGGGTGCTATAACCTTCCTCACACGTAACCGAACTCCCGAACCCTGTTTTGGTTAGTGGACCTGAACATATTCTTTTAGGGACCCTTAAACTTAGGTGTTCCCTAAAAGGACAGATTGTTTAGGTGGCCAATCGTACCTAGATAAAAAAGATTGGTGGCGACTCCCTAAAGTCAATGTCTAGCGATAGATCCTCGGATCTAGACGTTATGACAGCTTGGTCACTCTGCTGGGGACGACTGAGAGTCAGGCCAGCAAATAAATCTGTGTTATCCAAAAGCCTAATAAAATTAAACCTTTTGTATATATGTATTATTATTCATTCATGTTTATTTACTTTGTTAATTATGTCATTCATATGCATGTGGATAACATGAGCTCTACACTCGAGCTCCGTCCCTCTAGGAGGGAGTAAAGTACCTATTGCTTTCATGAGGTCTAATGCCTCCACAGTGGATAACGAAATACTCCCACTTAAATTGAACCTTTTTTGCTTGTAGCCTGTAATGGGCGAGGATTAGGGTGCCTTACTAGTCTGTGATGGACAAGGATGTAAGGAACAATTTGAGGACCTTTAGACTTTGACCCTAAAACCACATATAGTGAACTTTAAGAGTGCCTAACCTATAGATAGAGCCATCATTTTTCCCTGTTAGAATTGACCAAAAGCATAGGATTCATCCCTTTTACTTTGTGTGATGTTTAAATTTACTTAGTCATTTATTCTTTTTCTGGGTATACTAACCTTTTTTTCTTTTGCATTGGTTCATGTGCATATCATAAAGTTGCATAAAGAACATTTGCCTGAAAAACGGTCTTCAACAAATTTTTTTCATGGACACTAATGAACGCTTAGTCTGTTCTTCATCAGTATTAGTTCCTTGTGGGACACCCAATGAAGTAAGGGCCCAGTCAGAAAAGACTCAACTGAAGATGAGATATTGCTTGCCAATTGTGTATGTGTCTACTCTGTCTCAAGAAACATCTATCCTCCTCAAACAAAACAATTTAGAAGATTTGGTGGATATCTGGAAGAAGATGAGTCCGTCAAAACAAGAGCAGTTTTGTTAGAAACATGGGCATATAGCACACCTTCTAGCAGTGGTTGTTGATGATCAACTAATTAGAGCTGTAACACAATTCTGGGATCTTGCATACAAGTGTTTCATCTTTAATGAAGCTGATATGACTCCCACCATCGAAGAATATTTGATCTTGGTAGGTTTGCATCTCAAGACTCCTAACAAGATATATGTCAAAAAGCATAAGTCAGGATTTCATTAAAGTCTGGCTCAACTCATAGGGATAGACAAGGAAGTTGTGGATTCTCATACAAAGAAGAAACAAGAACAGGTTTGCCTACCTTGGAAGTTCTTTCATGAGTTTCTGATGCAACACGCCAATGAAGAACGGGGGTTAGACATATTTGCCCTGGCTATATATGGACTGGTAATCTTTCCAAAGGTTTTGGGACATATTGAGATAGTGGTGGTTGATTTCTTTGAAAGTGTGATTAATGGCTATAATCCTTCAACGGTAATATTAGCAAAGACTATCGAAATGGAGGGCACTTCATAGGATGCATACTGTTATTGTACGTGTGGATGAAAAGCCATTTTGAACAAGGAAATGGCACTTTCTCGAAGATTTATATTCGTAATCGCTTTCCAATCAAGGAATTCTGTGAAAGTGGATGGTGAAAGCGGAAGCCTAAACAAGAATGGATAACTTTCTTACAAAAATTAGAAAGTGCCAGGGTGAGATGGTTGGCCCCATGGATGAATCGTGAGCCTATGTTATACCAATGTGGGGATAGTACAGTGGTTCTGCTTCTGGGTTTATAGGGAGTGACGAATTATGCACCACTCCTAGTGAGAAGGCAATTAGGGGGAGAATAGTTCATTCCTATGACCTATGGGCTTCATCAGTTAGATTTCTCTTACAATGAGCCTAAAGCATTTCAGAGGACGAATGAGATGATCAAAACATGGAAAAATCCCCAAAGAGTGAGTCCTGGACCATTCACTGAAAAAGTCACCCCAGGTTACTTGGTTTGGAGAACAAAGAGAAGACAAGAAATGGTATTTACTTATGAAATCTCTCAACCACCAACAGAAGAAAAACTTGAAGAGACACCATCAGAGTTAGAACTGGCAACAAAAGAACTTGAGTTTGAGAAGACCAAGTTAAAGAAAGAGATTCAAGAACTTCAAGAAGAAAAAGCCCAGTGGAAAGGTAGAGCTGAAAGTTATGAAGTTAAAGTTCACAAGACTGCTAGAGAACGGGATACAGCTACTAAAGATCTAGCAAAGTTACACCAGGAGCATAAGAGGCTATGTGTGAGAGAAAAAGCCAAAAAGATAACCATTGCCGAGCTGACTGAGGAAAATACAAGACTGAAACAAGAGTATATCGAGTTGGAAGAAGAAAGTACTGAAGCACAGGCAAAAATTAACATGTTAAACAGTTATTTGAGCAAGCTAAGTCAAAGGTTGAATGAACAAGGAGACCACATCACTGCATTGGTTAGAGAACATAGAGAATTATCATACCAAGTCTGGTGTGGTAAAAGAGAGAACCTAGGAAGGCAGAAATACTTTGAGCACTTGACAACCCAAATTCATAAAGGGGTGTGTAAGGCAAGAGAGATGGTGGAAGAGGTAGAGGCATTAAGACAAGTGGTGGCCCTAGTAAGAGAACATAGACAGTGTCTCTTGAACTTCATAGAAGAAGCCAAGGCCCAGTATGAACAGATCAAGCAATTTTATGGCTATAATTCTAGGATAATAAACTCAATGTAGATCAAAGTTTTTTGGAATAAATGAAATTTTTTAGTTGAATACCGTTTTAAGGCAAATGTTCTTTGCATACATGCATTTCTCATTCATTGCATTCTCATTCATTACACTTAACAAAGTAACCATGTGATGATCATGCAAATTTATTAATTCTGAGATATGGTACTCAAGGTTCCAGGATAGCTCCATCTAGCAAAAACCCTGCTCATCCATACAACACAAGATCCAGAGCAAGGCAAATGGAGGAGGAAAGTTCTCATAGATTTGAAAAGCTAAAAAAAGCTCAGGAAAAGATTGAAAGTGAACTAAGTAAGATTCTGGAGGCCCTTAATAACATGAATAAAGGAAAATGAGTTGAAGGAAGTACAAGTCAGCAAGAAGTGGCTGACCTTTTGTACCCTCTAGGTTTTGGCCTACCTCAAGCCCAGTCTACCCAAGAGGTCCCACCATAACATTTTGCATATCCAACATATCCTAGAATGCCATCAGCTTTCAACCTAGGGCAGTATAATAGCTATATAAATCCTGTCTTCACTGAAAAGGTAGCAGAACCAATTCCTGATCCAGATGATTTAAAAGAGAAGAAGAAGGAAAAGATAAGGGTGGAAGCTGAGGAAAGCTCCAAAATTAGCATACTAGAGCAGAGGCTACGGGCTGTGGAAGGATTTAGCTTTTATGGGTCAGTTGATGCTGCTGGGCTCTGCCTAGTTCTTGATGTGGTTATCCCCCATAAGTTTAAAGTACCAAAAATTGAAAAATATGATGGTACAAAGTACCCCAAAACCCACATCACCATGTATTGCAAAAAGATGGCAGCTCATGCACATGATGAAAAACTCTTGATGCATGTCTTCCAGGATAGCCTTACTGGTTCTACTGCCAGGTGGTATGTTTAGTTGGATAGGACCCACATTCGCTCTTGGAGAGATATGGCTCATGACTTCATCAGTCAATATCGTCACATTATCGATTTGGCTCCTGATCATTTGTCTTTACAGAATCTAGAGAAAAAGGCAAATGAGTCTTTTAAAGAATACGCCTAGAGATGGAGAGATATAGCTTCATAGGTACAACCTCCACTGACAGAAAAAAAGACCACAGTACTGTTTGTTAGCACTTTAAAACCTCCTTATTATGAAAAGATGATAGGGAATGCAATAAAAAATTTTGCTGACATGGTAATCTTTGGAGAAATTATTGAAAGTGCCATAAAAAATGGCAAGTTGAAAGGAGGAGAAACTAAGAAGGCATCAGAAAAGAAAGAAGCTAAAGCTCAAGCTGTGAGCTTTGATAGACAACAATTCAGGGGTTATCAACCCTATCCATCTCAAGGTTACTCTCCATACTATCTTACTGTGAATAATGCCTCATCCTGCCCATACCAGCTAGCTCCACAACCACCTTATTCATCCACTTATCGATCAACTTTTAGCCCTCAAGATCTTACATACAGCCTCAACATTCAAGCTCCTGTAAGAACTCAACTTCGCCTTATTAACCCAGTAAGTGGTTCATGAGAACAATGAACTACTCGAGAAAAACTTGTATTTGATCCAATCCTTATGACTTATACAGAGTTATTTTTAGAACTCTATAATAGCCATTTGATTGCCCCCAGCCATGTGGAGCCGCTTAAACCACCCTACCCAAAGTGGTATGATCCTACAGCCCACTGCGACTATCACTATGGAATTATTGGCCATTCTACTGAAAATTGCACTACTTTAAAGTATAAGGTGCAATGGTTGATCAATGATGGAATGGTAAGTTTTGATCAAGGAAAAGCAACAACATCTAATGTTAGCACTCTGAGTGAAAGTCAAGAACAGAAAAGGTCAGAGAGTCACAATGAATTGAGGGGCAAGATGTCAATAAAGATTCTTCACCTGATCGCATAGGGCGACAATTTTAAAATGGAGATAAGGCTGGTTGAAGGTTTCTTCTATCATTTTAGGATTTCTTTTCAAATAATGTTAGATTTCTTTTTGCAATGTGACTTCACTTGTTATCATTTTAATAAAAGCAAGTTAATGCATTTCATTACATTTTTCTCTTTCACTTAACCATTACTCTATGCTATGTTACCTTTCATAACTTTATACTCCCATTCTTAGATTTCAGATGATGAATATTAGACAATGATAAACAATAATTCTGGGATTTAATTTTGAGAACTCATCCATATTAATATGAGAAGATGATTTGAGCAAAAATAGGCTGTTATCGGAGGTGAAATAGATATGTCTTGAAGATGTGTAATCTTTTATACAGATTCATGAGCTTTGTTTAATAGATGATGTCAAGAAAGGTATTCACAATTGAGATGAAAAATGGCCATCTTTCTTTTACCATTTGAAAAACCATTTATTGCTACCCCTTTGAGCCTGTTACGATTTTTTTTTTGAAGAACCCTAACCAAAGATCACCCTCTACACTAGGGGGCAATTTTTGAAAAAAAAATTTTCACAAAAGGTCTCAAAAAAAAAAAGAAAAGAAAAGAAAAAATAAATGCCACACATGACTTGGGGCAAAGTAATGAGAATCCTTTGTGTGAGGAAAAAAAATGATGTGGGGGCAAAATGCCAAGCTGCATCAAATGATCCTTTGGTTTTGAACCTTTTTAATACATGTTTTGAGCTGATTATATCCATTTTTTTTATGACCCTTCACCTTGGCCTACGTTACAACCTTGAAAAGTCCATTTGGATTAAGTATGAATACTCAACTTGAATGGTCATATGTTGAGCAAAGGTATGCTTATGATGAAGCAATGGAATCATGCTACATTTTTCTAAAGTTTGATGTATGAAAGATATCAACAATGGATGAAAAATGAGAAAAAAAAAGATGATGAAAAAAGAAAAAAAAGAAATGAGAAAATGAAAAAAAGAGATTCAAATTGAAAACCTGAAAGGTTGATAGAAAAAGATCCAAGTCAAATGGCTCACATGAATGGAAAATCAAAGACATCTGAAGATCCCTCAAAGACTGGGGCAAAGTTCACCGAGCTCAACTTGACTTCAACAGTAAATGGAATGAGTTTTTGAAAAAGAATCCTAGATTAATGTTGAGAATTGTCTGAATATTCATCATTTGGACATACCATCCATCCCAATGACATATGTCCAATTTATTTCCTTTCCCATTTGTTCTGTACCAAAATAGATTTTCATTGATTTTCTTTACCATAGTTCACCTTCTGTTCTCTTATTTTTACACCCTTAGAATGAATTGAGAAAATGCTTGATTGCATTGTATTTGTCAAGGTTTGAAATGATAATGAATGGATGAATATGTGCTTAAAAGAGTCTTGTATTCATTTGAAAAGAAATCTAAGATGATGGTGGTGACGAAATGAAGAAATGGCAAAAACCTAAAAGAGATTATTTGAAAGGACATATGATGTGACCAAATAGAGAATATGATGGGGCAAATTTTGAAAAGTGGTATAACCAAGAAATGAGTACAAGGATGAATTGGTTGATATGACTTGTAAGTTATGATTGAATGGTGAGAACAATCAGTGGACAGAATTTGTTTTGGAATGGTTAATGCTGAGACAATGACCCAGTGATGGTGGATGAAACTTGTTTTAAAATTTGCTTGTGCTGAGAAATTCATTAAATGACTGGTCTAGTGCTGAGAAATTCATTAAATGATGGTCAAGTGATGATCGATTGATGAAGCTTATTTCAAAGTATTGAGAAACTGAACAAGGAAGAATGTGAGTGGAAAGGACAATTGAGAGCTACACTGGTTTGATTGGATCTCTGAAGAATCAAAGGGCTTGATGCTGAAGAAAAAGCTTGAGAAACTTGAGTACCATACATTGAACAGGAATTAATTGGCCAACATTTGCATAGCATGCATTGAAATTCATGCACATTGCATAGCATACACTACTTTCAGGAAAGTATAGTGTATAAATTCAAGAAGCAGGGGTGTTCCAACATCCCACATGGAGAAGACATATATGAAGATATTTTGCAATTTGTCAGGTAAGTTCCTAATCCTTGAAATAGGATGTTATCAAGGTTGATTTATAAGACCTTTGGGCATAATCTCCTGAAATTCCTTCAAACACAACTTTCAAACTCCTTTGGACATGATTGTTAAGGAGCAATTTACTTTTCCAAAGTCGTGGTGCCTCTGTTTAGAGGAGCAATTTACTTTTCAAAGTCGTGGTGCCTCTGTTTAGAGGAGCAATTTATTTTCAAAAGCCGTGGTGCCTCTATTTAGAGGGGCAATTTATGTTTCTCAAAGTCGTTGAGCCTCTGTTTAGAGGAGCTTTGGTAAAAAAAAAAAACAAAAAAACAAAAAACAAAAAAAAATACAAAAAACAAAAAAAAAACAAAAAATGACAGTGTTGAGTTGAGTCTTGATTGGGTGTCTACGTCTTGGCGCAATTTCTGTTTCACAGAAAATGTGCAAAGAGGGGCAGCTGTAGACACCCAATTAGGTCCTGGCCTAGATCAAATGAGGCTAACCCAAATGGGTAAGCCCAATCAATTTTTACTTTGTATTATTATTATTTTTTTCTTTTCTTTTCCTTTCTTTTGTATTTTATGTATTTTATTATTTATTATTATTATATGTATATTTTTATTTATTTATTTATTCATTTTTCTTGTAATATTGTTTTTATTTATCTTATTGTATTATCTGTTAATAATTTTTTTCTCTCTTGTTCCGTTTATCTGATTTTTTGTATATCTGATATATTATTATTTTTTTTATCCTATCTTTTCTAATTATCTATTATTTTTTTATTTGATTTTGGAGGGCTGGGATTGAAAGTTGAAGAATCCCACTGTGAAGGGGAATTCAATCAAGAGAGTCCAGATTGGATTCAAAGATTGAATCCCCGTCCAAGGAGGAATTGGGATTGATCAGGAACTCCTGATCAATCCCTATAAAAGGGACCTTCTGGAACAGATTGCAAACACAGAAAACAGTAAGCAAAAGCTACTGATTGAGAGAATAGGGATGTATAGAGAGCTAAGAAAAGGTTTAGGAGTGTTCTGGGAGTGAGAAAAAATTTTTGAGAATTTTTGGCGATTTTTTTTTCTGGGAATTTTTGGAAAATTCCAGATTTCGGTGATTTTTCGAGAAAGATTGGATTTTTCGGTGAAAATTCCGGCCAACCTTGAAGTTTCCAGCGACCTGCCCAGTTTTCAGCAAAGAATCCCAAAAAACCGGTGATCTTTCGGTGAACTTTCAACGAACTTCCGACGAAAAAACCCAGATTCTGATGACAAAACCCAGAATCCGATGAATCTTCAACCGGAGTTCTTCGACCTTTTAGAGAGAAGGGAGAGGAAAAAGGAAGAAGAGAGAGAGAGGGGAGGAGCGTTCTACCGAAAAATAGAGGGAAGTACCTTTTATACCCTCTCAAAACGACGTCGTTTTGGCCTTAAGTAACCCAGAGGATCCGCGTGTTTTGCCGTGACCCGACCCGACCTGAGCGTCAACCCGCTTCCTGACCCACGCGTGCCTGCCCCTCCAAGCTGAACCGAGTCGAGCCGAGCTCCAAGCCACCCCCCTGAGCCGTTTCTTTCCTTGAGCCAAGCCGCGATCCGAGCCGCTCCAGGTTTTTTTTTTCTTTTTTTTTTGAAAATTTTTTATTTTCATTTCTTTGTTTATTTGTTTTTTATTAGATTAGGTTTATTTAATATTCTTTTTATCTTTATTTTATTTTCATTTTTGTTTTACTTTTCTTTATTTTTTTTTTATTTTTTTTATTATTCTGTTTTCTTTAAATAAAAAATCAAAATTTCAAAAAAAAAATATTTTTAGGGAAAAGTTGAAAGTATCAATTTTCCTTAAAAATAAGTTTAAAAAAATATATTTTTGAGGAAAAGTTGAAAGTATCAATTTTCCTTAAAAATAAATTTTCAAAAAAATATTTTTAGGGAAAAGTTGAAAGTATCAATTTTCCCTACACAAGAACAATTATTCTTCCCTTCCTTTTTATTTTGATTTCGACTTTATTTTTCTTTAAATAATCCGACGACGGAGCCTCTGCAAGTGAAACAGTAGTTTTCTTGCATACTCCTGAGGTGAGGGAATTTTCTCAATTTTCTACTAAAAGAATTAGAGTCAATTGAGAATAATTTCCAACAATTAATTACTTGGTAAATTTTAAGGCTTTCTGCATAACACAAATTTCAGCTGGTACCATCTTTTGATGGGCGTTGTGAGGGTGCTATAACCTTCCTCACACGTAACCGAACTCCCGAACCTTGTTTTGGTTAGTAGACCTGAACCTATTCTTTTAGGGACCCTTAAACTTAGGTGTTCCCTAAAAGGACAGATTCTTTAGGTGGCCAATCGCACCTAGATAAAAAAGATTGGTGGCGACTCCCTAAAGTCAATGTCTAGCGATAGATCCCCGGATCTAGACGATATGACACCGTAAAAAGATTCAAAAATTGTGAAAAATAGAAAACGATTCGTCTTGCCATGAAACTTCACGTGAAGGCCTAAGGGACCATTGTATGAATTTACAAGCCATAAAGAAGGTATTGGCACGTAGAAATATGAAGATGTGCCTAAACCCACCTACCACCCTATCGATCCACGACTTGCGTATCCCGTCTCTCTGGCCGACGTAGTGCCAGCCCGCCCGCCCGCCCGCTCGTTTTGTCGGTTGGCTTAGGCATACGGAGTTCATTCCCAGTCTAAGATCGGACCGGACTGAGTGTTGGGGTAGCAGGATCGACAGCACGCAAAGGGGGACCCGACCGATCCCCGGCTTGCGCATCCCGCCCCTCTGGCCGGTTGAGTGCCCGCACACTCATTCGTGGGTTGACTTAGGCATACAAAGTTCATTCCCAGTCTAAGCATACGGAGTTCATTCCCAGTCTAAGATCAGACCGGACTGAGGGTTGCGGCAGCACATGCTAGGCTCGAGCATGTGCTGGTGCCTTATTTTTCTTCGTCGGGGCACCATCGTCGGAGCATCACCGGAGAACCTGACTGGCGGCATTGGGGTTTCGACGATCGGGGGGGCCGAGGGTTGTACGCACAGGATGTGCGATGGGTGCTGGTACTTGGCCCTTATATTGGCCCCCTATCCCTCATCAAACCTCAAGAACTCACAACCCCTTAAAGAGCATTTGAGATTTTATAGGTTTGCTGCCAGTAGCCATTAAAGTGTCTGGAATGGGGACACTTTTTTCAAATGGTCACAAAATCTTGTACACTACGAGTTTTTAGCTGAATGTTTTGCGCAAGTCAACAAAAATACAAGGATCACGTCTACCAAGTTTTGGGCCAAAACTCCTTCTGAACAAATTTTAAAAAATCCCGAACCGTAAAAATTTTTGAAAATTATGAAAAATAGAAAACGAGTCGTCTTGCCATTAAACTTCACGTGAAGGCTTAAGGGACCATTGTATGAATTTACAAGCCGTAAAAATGGCATTGGCACATAGAAATATGAAGATGTGCCTAAACCAACCCACCACCCTATCGATCCATGGCTTGTGCATCCCGTCTCTCTGGCCGGCGTAGTGCCCGCCCGCCCGCCTGCTCGTTTCGTCGGTTGGCTTAGGCATATGGAGTTCATTCCCAGCCTAAGAGCAGGCCGGATTGAGGGTTGCGACAATAGGATCGGCAGCACGCAGAGGGGGACCCAGCGATCCCCGGCTTGCGCATCCCCCCCTCTGGCCGGTTGAGCGCCCGTACGCTCGTTTCATGGGCTGACTTAGGTATACGGAGTTCATTCCTAGTCTAAGCATACGGAGTTCTTTCCCAGTCTAAGATCAGATCAGATCGAGGGTTGCGGTAGCACATGCTGGGCTCGGGCATGTGCTAGTGCCACATTTTTCTTCGTCGGGACACCATCACCGGAGCATCGCCGTAGAACCTGATCGGAGGCATTGGGGTTCCGACGATCAGGGGGGTCTGGCGGGTGTGCGCACATGATGTGCGATGGGTGCTGGTACTTGGCTCTTATATTGGCCCCCTATCCCTCATCAAACCTTGAGAACTCACACCCTCTTAAAGATCATTTGAGATTTTACAGGTTTGCTACCAATTGCCATTAAAGTGTCTGAAATGGGGACACTTTTTTCAAATGGTCATAAAATCTTGTACACTTCGAGTTTTTAGTTGAATATTTTTATGCATGCCAACAAAAATACATGGATCATGTCTACCAAGTATGGGGCCAAAACTCCTTCCGAAAAAATTTTAAAAAATCTTGAACCGTAAAAAGTTTCAAAAATCGTGAAAAATAGAAAACGAGTCGTCTTGCCATGAAACTTCACGTGAAGGCTTAAGGGACCATTGTATGAATTTACAAGCCATAAAAATGGCATTGGCACCTAGAAATATAAAGATGTGTCGAAACCCACCTACCACCCTATCGATCCACGGCTTGCGCATCCCGTCTCTCTGGCAAATGTAATGCCCGCCCACCCGCCCGCCCGCTTATTTCATCGATTGGCTTAGGCATACGGAGTTCATTCCCAGTCTAAGATCAGACCGAACCGAGAGTTGCAGCAGTAGGATTGGCAGCACGCAGAGGGGGACCCAGCCGATCCCCGGCTTGCGTATCTTGCCCCTCTGGTCGACTGAGCACCCGCACACTCGTTTCGTGGGTTGACTTAGGCATACGGAGTTCATTCCCCAGTCTAATATCAGATCGGACTAAGGGTTGCGATAGCACATGCTGGGCTCGGGCATGTGCTGTTGCCGCATTTTTCTTCGTCGGGGCACCATCGTTGGATCATCGTCGGAGAACCTGACCGGCGGCATTAGGGTTCCAACGTTCAGGGGGGCCGGGGGGTGTGCGCACATGATGTACGATGGGTGCTGGTACTCTGCCCTTATATTGGCCCCCTATACCCCATCAAACCTCGAGAACTCACACCCCCTCAAAGAGCATTTGAGATTTTACAGGTTTGCTGCCAGTAGCCATTAAAGTGTCTGAAATGGGGACACTTTTTTCAAATGATCACAAAATCTTGTACACTTCGAGTTTTTAGCTGAATTTTTTTTTGCATGCCAAAAAAAATACAAGGATCACGTCTATGAAGTTTGGGGCCACAACTCCTTCCAAAAAAATTTTAAAAAACCTCGAACCGCAAAAACTTTAAAAAATTATGAAAAATAGAAATCGAGTCGTCTTGCCATGAAACTTCACCTGAAGGGTTAAGAGACCATTGTATGAATTTACAAGCCATAAAAATGGCATTGGCATGCAAAAATATGGAGATGTGCCTAAATCCACCTACCACCCTATTGATTCATGACTTGCGCATCCCGTCTCTCTGGCCGACGTAGTGCCCACCCACCCGCTCGTTTCATCGGTTGGCTTAGGCATACAGAGTTCATTCCCATTCTAAGATCAGACCGGACCGAGGGTTGTGGTAGCAAGATTGACAGCACACAGAGGGGGACCCGATCAATCCCCGGCTTGCTCATCCTGCCTCTCTGGTCGGCTGAGCGCCCGCACGCTCGTTTCGTGGGTTGACTTAGGCATACGGAGTTCATTCCCAGTCTAAGATCGGACCAGACCGAGGGTTGCGACAGCACATCCTGGGCTCAGGCATGTGCTGGTGCCGCATTTTTCTTCGTCGGGGCACCATCGTCGGAGCATCGTCGGAGAACCTGACCGACGGCATTGGGGTTCTGGCGATCGGGGGGCGGGGGGGTGTGCGCACATGATGTGCGATGGGTGCTGGTACTTGGCCCTTATATTGCCCCCTATCCCTCATCAAACCTTGAGAACTCACACCCCTTTAAAAAGCATTTGAGATTTTACAGGTTTGCTGCCAGTAGCCATTAAAGTGTCTGAAATGGGGACACTTTTTTCAAATGGTCACAAAATCTTGTACACTTCGAGTTTTTAGCTGAATTTTTTGTGCTTGCCAAAAAAAATACAAGGATCACGTCTACCAAGTTTGGGGCCAAAACTCCTTTCAAAAATTTTTTCAAAAATCCCGAACCGTAAAAAGTTTTAAAAATCTTGAAAAATAAAAAACGAGTCGTCTTGCCATGAAACTTCACGTGAAGGCTTAAGGGACCATTGTATGAATTTACAAGCCATAAAAATGCCATTGGCACGTAGAAATATGAGGATGTGCCTAAACCCACCTACCATCCTATCGATCCACGGCTTGCGCATCCCGTCTTTCTGGCAGGCGTAGTGCCCGCCTGCCCACCCGCTCGTTTCATCAGTTGGCTTAGGAATACAGAGTTCATTCCCATTCTAAGATCAGACCGAACCTAGGGTTGCAGTAGCAGGATCGATAGCACGTAGAGGGGGACCCGATCAATCCCCGGCTTGCGTATCCCGCCCCTCTGGCCGGCTGAGCGCCCGCACGCTCGTTTTGTGGGTTGACTTAGGCATACGAAGTTCATTCCCAGTCTAAGCATACGAAGTTCATTCCCAGTCTAAGATCAGACTGGACCGAGGGTTGCGGCAGCACATGCTGGGCTCGGGCATGTGCTGGTGCTGTATTTTTCTTCGTCGGGGCACCATCGCCGGAGCATCGCCGGAGAACTTGACCGACGGCATTGAGGTTTCAATGATCAGGGGGCCGGGGGGGTGTGCGCACTCGTTGTGCGATGGGTGCTGGTACTTGGCTCTTATGTTGGCCCCCTATCCCTCATCAAGCCTCGAGAACTCACCCTTAAAGAGCATTTGAGATTTTACAGGTTTGCTGCCAGTAGCCATTAAAGTGTTTGAAATGGGGACACTTTTTTCAAATGGTCACAAAATCTTGTACACTTCGAGTTTTGAGCTGAATTTTTTTATGCATGCCTAGAAAAATACAAGGATCACGTCTACCAAGTTTGGGGCCAAAACTCCTTCCGAAAAAATTTTCAAAAATCCCAAACCGTAAAAGGTTTCAAAAATCATGAAAAATAAAAAACGAGTCGTCTTGCCATGAAACTTCACGTGAAGGCTTAAGGGACCATTGTATGAATTTACAAGCCATAAAAATGGCATTGGCACGCAGAAATATGAAGATGTGCCTAAACCACCTATACCCTATCGATCCACGGCTTGCGCATCCCATCTCTCTGGCCGGCGTGGTGCCCGCCCGCCTGCCCGCCTGCTCGTTTCGTCAGTTGGCTTAGGCATACGGAGTTCATTCGCAGTCTAAGCATACGGAGTTCATTCCCAGTATAAGATCGGATCGGACCTAGGGTTGCGCTAGCACATGCTGGGCTCGGGCATGTGCTACTGCCATATTTTTCTTCGCTGGGGCACCATCGCCGGAGAACCTGACCGGTGGCATTAGGGTTCCGACGATCAGGGGGGCCGGGGGGTGTGCGCAATGATGTGCGATGGGTGCTGGAACTTGGCCCTTATATTGGCCCCCTATCCCTCATCAAACCTCGAGAACTCACAACCCCTTAAAGAGCATTTGAGATTTTACAGGTTTGCTGCCAATAGCCATTAAAGTGTCTGAAATTGGAACACTTTTGTCAAATGGTACAAAATCTTATACACTTCGATTTTTTAGCTGAATTTTTTTGTGCAGCCAAAACAAATACAAGGATCACGTCTACCAAGTTTGGGGCCAAAATTCCTTTCGAAAAAATTTTAAAAAATCTCGAACCGTAAAAAGTTTCAAAAATCATGAAAAATAGAAATCGAGTCATCTTGCCATGAAACTTCTTGTGAAGGCTTAAGGGACCATTATATGAATTTACAAGCCATAAAAATGACACTGGCATGTAGAAATATGAAGATGCGCCTAAACCCACCTACCACCCTATCGATCCACGACTTGCGCATCCCGTCTCTCTGGCCGGCGTAGTGCCAGCCTGCCCGCCCGTTCACTCATTTCGTCGGTTGGCTTAGGCATACAGAGTTCATTCCCAATCTAAGATTGGACCAGATCAAGTGTTGCAGCAATAGGATCGGCAGCACACAGAGGGGGACCCAACGGATCCCCGGCTTGCACATCCCGCCCTTCTGGCTGGCTAAGCGCCCGCACGCTCGTTTTGTGGGTTGACTTAGGCATACGGAGCTCATTCCCAGTCTAAGCATATGGAGTTCATTCCCAGTCTAAGATCAGACCGGACCGAGAGTTACGGCAGCACATGCTAGGCTCGAGCATGTGCTGGTTCCGCATTTTTCTTCGTAGGGGCACCATCGCCAGAGAACCTGATCGGCAGCATTGGGGTTCTGACGATCGGGGGGCCGGGGGTGTGCGCACAGGATGTGCGATGGGTTCTGGTACTTGGCCCTTATATTGGCCCCCTATCCCTCATCAAACCTCAAGAACTCACAACCCCTTAAAGAGCATTTGAGATTTTACAGGTTTGCTGCCAGTAGCCATTGAAGTGTCTGAAATGGGGACACTTTTTTCAAATGGTCACAAAATCTTGTACACTTCAAGTTTTTAGCTGAATTTTTTGTGCAAGTCAACAAAAATACAAGGATCACGTCTACCAAGTTTTGGGCCAAAACTCCTTCCAAAGAAATTTTAAAAAATCCCGAACCATAAAAATTTTTGAAAATTGTGAAAAATAGAAAACGAGTCGTCTTGCCATGAAACTTCACGTGATGGCTTAAGGGACCATTGTATGAATTTACAGGCCATAAAAATGGTATTGGCATGCAAAAATATGAAGATGTGCCTACACCCACATACCACCCTATCGATCCACGGCTTGCGCATCCCGTCTCTCTGGCCGACGTAGTGCCCGCCCGCCCGCCCGCTCGCTCGTTTCGTCGGTTGGCTTATGTATACGGAGTTCATTCCCAGTCTAAGATCAGACCGGATCGAGGGTTGCGGTAGTAGGATCGATAGCACACAGATGGAGACCCGACCGATCCCCGACTTTCGCATCCCGCCCCTCTGGCCGGCTGAGCGCCCGCACGCTCGTTCTGTGGGTTGACTTAGGCATACGGAGTTCATTCCCAGTCTAAGCATACGGAGTTCATTCCCAGTCTAAGATCGAACCGGACCGAGGGTTGCGGCAGCACATGCTGGGCTCGGGCATGTGCTGGTGCCGCATTTTTCTTCACCGGGGCACCATCGTCGGAGCATCATCGAAAAACCTTACCGGCGGCATTGCGGTTCCTGCGATCGGCTGGGCCGGGGGGGTGTGCGCACATGATGTGCGATGGGTGCTGGTACTTGGCCCTTATATTGGCCCCCTATCCCTCATCAAACCTCGAGAACTCACACCCCCTAAAAGAGCATCTGAGATTTTACAGGTTTGCTGCCAGTAGCCATTAAAGTGTCTGAAAATGGGGACACTTTTTTCAAATGGTCACAAAATCTTGTACACTTCGAGTTTTTAGCTGAATTTTTTTGTGCATGCCAACAAAAATACAAGGATCACATCTACCAAGGTTGGGGCCAAAACACCTTCCGAAAAAATTTTAAAAAATCCCAAACCGCAAAAAGTTTTGAAAGTAGTGAAAAATAGAAAACGAGTCATCTTGCCATGAAACTTCACATGAAGGCTTAAGGGACCATTGTATGAATTTACAAGCCATAAAAAAGGCATTGGCACACAAAATATGAAGATGTGCCTAAACCCACCTACCACCCTATCGATCCACGGCTTGCGCATCCCGTCTCTTTGGCCAGCGTAGTGCTCGCCCGCCCGCCCGCTCGCTCGTTTCGTCGCTTGGCTTGGGCATACAGAGTGCATTCCCAATCTAAGATCAGACCGAATCGAGGGTTGTGGCAGCAAGATCGGCAGCATGCAGAGGGAGACCCGACCCATCCTCGGCTTGCGCATCCCTCCCCTCTGGTCAGCGAAGCGCCCGCACGCTCATTTCGTGGGTTGACTTCGGCATACAAAGTTCATTCCCAGTCTAAGCATACGGAGTTAATTCCCAGTCTAAGATCGGACCGAACCGAGGGTTGCGGCAGCACATGCTGGGCTCTGGCATGTGCTGGTGCCACATTTTTCTTCGTCAGGGCACCATCGTCGGAGCATCGCCGAAGAACCTGACCGACAGCATTAGTGTTCCGGTGATCGGGGGGTCGGGGGGTGTGCGCACATGATGTGCGATGGGTGCTGGTACTTGGCCCTTATATTGGCCCCCTATCCCTCATCAAACCTCGAGAACTCAAACCCCTTAAAGAGCATTTGAGATTTTACAGGTTTGTTGCTAGTAGCCATTAAAGTGTCTGAAATGGGGACACTTTTTTCAAATGGTCACAAAATCTTGTACACTTCGAGTTTTTAGCTGAATTTTTTTTTGCATGCCAAAAAAAATACAAGGATCACGTCCACCAAGTTTGGGGCCAAAACTCCATCCAAAAAAATTTTAAAAAATCTCGAACCGCAAAAAGTTTCAAAAATCGTGAAAAATAGAAAACGAGTCGTCTTGCCATGAAACTTCACGTGAAGGCTTAAGGGACCATTGTATGAATTTACAAGCCATAAAAATGGCATTGGCATGCAGAAATATAAAGATGTGCCTAAACTCACCTACCACCCTATCGATCCACGACTTGCTTATCCCATCTCTCTAGCAGGCGTAGTGCCTGCCCGCCCGCCCGCTCAATCATTTCGTCGGTTGGCTTGGGCATACGGAGTTCATTTCCAGTCTAAGATCAGACCAGACCGAGGGTTGCGGCAGCAGGATCGGCAGCACCCAGAGGGGGACCCGGTCGATCCTCGGCTTGCACATCCCGTCCCTCGGCCGGCTGAGCGCCGTATGTTCGTTTCGTGGGTTGACTTAGGCATACGGAGTTCATTCCCAGTCTAAGATCGGACTGGACCAAGGGTTGCGGCAGCACATGCTAAGCTCAGGCACGTGCTGGTGCCGCATTTTTCTTCGTCGGGGCACATTCGCTGCAACATCGTCGGAGAACCTGACCGAAGGCATTAGGGTTCCGACGATCGGGCGGGCCGAGGGGGTGTGCGCAGAAGATGTGCGATGGGTGCTGGTACTTGGCCCTTATATTGGCCCCCTATCTCTCATAAAACCTTAAGAACTCGCAACCCCTTAAAGAGCATTTGAGATTTTACAGGTTTGCTGCCAGTAGCCATTAAAGTGTCTAAAATGGGGACACTTTTTTCAAATGGTCACAAAATCTTCTACACGTCAACTTTTTAGCTGAATTTTTTTGTGCATGCCAACAAAAATACAAGGATCACATCTACCAAGTTTGGGGCCAAAACGCCTTCTGAAAAAATTTTAAAAAATCCCAAACCATAAAAAGTTGTGAAAATCATGAAAAATAGAAAACGAGTCGTCTTGCCATGAAGCTTCACGTGAAGGCTTAAGGGACCATTGTATGAATTTACAAGCCAAAAAAATGGCATTGGCATGCAGAAATATGAAGATGTGCCTAAACCCACCAACCACCCTATCGATCCATGGCTTACGCATCCAGTCTCGCTGGCCGACGTATTGCCCGCCCACTCATTTCATCGGTTGGCTTAGGCATACAGAGTTCATTCCCAGTCTAAGATCAGACCGGACCGAAGGTTGTGGCAACAGGATCGGCAGCACGTGGAGGGGGACCCGACCACTCCCCAGCTTGCGCATCCCGCCCCTCTGGCCGGTTGAGCGCCCGCATGCTCATTTCCTGGGTTGACTTAGGCATACGGAGTTCATTCCCAATCTAAGCATACGGAGTTCATTCCTAAACTAAGATGTGACCGGACCGAGGGTTGTGATAGCACATGCTGGGCTCGGGCATGTGCTGGTGCTGCATTTTTCTTCGTCGGGGCACCATCGCCGGAGAACCTGACCGGCAGCATTGGGGTTCCGACGAGCGAGGGGGTCGGGGGGGTGTGCCCACATGATGTGCGATGGTTGCTGGTACTTCACCCTTATATTGGCCCCTTATCCCTCATCAAACCTCGAGAACTCACACCCCCTTAAAGAGCAATTGAGATTTTATAGGTTTGCTTCCAGTAGCCATTAAAGTGTCTGAAATGGGGACACTTTTTTCAAATGGTCACAAAATTTTGCACACTTCGAGTTTTTAGCTGAATGTTTTTGTGCATGCCAAAAAAAATACAAGGATCACATCTACCAAGTTTGGGGCCAAAACTCCTTTCGAAAAATTTTTAAAACATCTCGAGCCGTAAAAAATTTTAAAAAATATGAAAAATAGAAAACGAGTCGTCTTGCCATGAAAGTTCACGTGAAGGCTTAAGGGACCATTGTATGAATTTACAAGCCGTAAAAATGGCATTGGCATGCAAAAATATGAAGATGTAACTAAACCCACCTACCACCCTATCGATCCACGGCTTGCGCATCCCGTCTCTCTGGCCGGTGTAGTGCCCGTCCGCTCGTCCGCCCGCTCATTTCGTCGGTTGGCTTAGGCATACATGGTTCATTCCTAGTCTAAGATTGAACCAGACCGACGGTTGTGGTAGCAGGATAGACAGCACGTAGAGGGGGACCCGATCGATCCCCTTCTTGCACATCCCACCCCTCTGGCCGGCTGAGCGCCTGCACGCTCGTTTCGTGGCTTGACTTAGGCATACAGAGTTCATTCCCAGTCTAAGCATACGGAGTCCATTCCCAGTCCAAGATCAGACCGGACTGAGGGTTACGGCAGCACATGCTGGGCTTGGGCATGTGTTGGTGCCGTATTTTCTTCGTCGGGGCACCATCACCAGAGCATCGCCGGAGAACCTGACCGACAGCATTGGGGTTCCGGCAATCGGGGGGGCCAGGGGGTGTGCACACATGATGTGCGATGGGTGCTGGTACTTGGCCCTGATCTTGGCCCCCTATCCCTCATCAAACCTCGAGAACTCACACCCCCTTAAAGAGTATTTGAGATTTTACAGGTTTGCTGCCAGTAGCAATTAAAGTGTCTGAAATGGGGACATTTTTTTCAAATGGTCACAAAATCTTGTACACTTCGAGTTTTTACCTGAATTTTTTTATGCATGCCAAGAAAATACAAGGATCACGTATACCAGTTTAGGGCCAAAACTCCTTCTGAAAAAATTTTAAAAAATCCCGAACCGCAAAAAGTTTCAAAAATCGTGAAAAGTAAAAAACGAGTCGTCTTACCATGAAACTTCACGTGAAGGCTTAAGGGACCATAGTATGAATTTACAAGCAATAAAAATGGCATCGGCACATAGAAATATGAAGATGTGCCTAAACCCGCCTACCACCCTATCGATCCATGGCTCGCGCATCTCGTCTCTCCGGCCGACGTAGTGCCCGCCCGCCCACCCGCTCGTTTCGTCGGTTGGCTTAGGCATACGGAGTTCATTCCTAGTCTAAGATCAGACCAGACCGAGGGTTACGGCAGCACGCAGAGGGGGACCCGACCGATCCCCGGCTTACGCATCCCGCCCCTCTAGCCGGCTGAGCGCCCGCACGCTCATTTGATGTGTTGACTTAGGCATACAGAGTTCATTCCCAGTCTAAGCATACGAGTTCATTCCTAGTCTAAGATCAGACCGGATCGAGGGTTACGACAGCACATGCTAGGCTCGAGCATGTGCTGGTGCCGCATTTTTCTTCGCTGGGGCACCATCACCGGAGCATCGCCGGAGAACCTGACTGGCGGCATTGGGGTTCCGTCGATCGAGGGGGCCGAGGGGGTGTGCACACATGATGTGCGATGGGTGCTGGTACTTGGCCCTTATATTGGCCCCCTATCCCTCATCAAACCTCGAGAACTCACACCCTCTTAAAAAGCATTTGAGATTTTACAAGTTTGTTGCCAGTAGCCATTAAAGTGTCTGAAATGGGGACACTTTTTTCAAATGGTCACAAAATCTTGTACACTTCAAGTTTTTAGCTGAATTTTTCTGTGCATGCCAACAAAAATACAAGGATCACGTCTACCAAGTTTGGGGCCAAAACTCCTTCCGAAAAAATTTAAAAAAAACACAGACCGTAAAAAGTTTTAAAAATCATGAAAAATAGAAAACGAGTCATCTTGCTATGAAACTTCACGTGAAGGCTTAAGGGGCCACTGTATGAATTTACAAGCCATAAAAATGGCATTGGCATGTAGAAATATGAAGATGTGCCTAAACCCACCTACCACCCTATCGATCCATGGCTTGCGCATCCCGCCCCTCTGGCCGGCTGAGCGCCCGCACGCTCGTTTCGTGGGTTGACTTAAGCATACGGAGTTCATTCCCAGTCTAAGCATACGGAGTGCATTCCCAGTCTAAGATAGGACCGGACCGAGGGTTGCGGTAGCACATGCTGGGCTCGGCCATGTGCTGGTGCTGCATTTTTCTTCGTCGGGGTAGCATCGTCGGAGCATCGCCGGAGAACCCGATCGGTGCCATTGGGGTTTCGACGATCGAGGGGGCCGAGGGGGGTGTGCGCACATGATGTACGATGGGTACTGGTACTTGGCCTTTGTATTGGCCCCCTATCCCTCATGAAACCTTGAGAACTCACACCCCCTTAAAGCGCATTTGAGATTTTATAGGTTTGCTGCCAGTAGCCATTAAAGTGTCTGAAATGGGGACACTTTTTTCAAATGGTCACAAAATCTTGTAAACTTAGAGTTTTTAGATGAATTTTTTTGTGCATGCCAACAAAAATACAAGGATCACGTCTTCCATTTTTGGGGCCAAAACACCTTCAAAAAAATTTTAAAAAATCTTGAACCACAAAAAGTTTTGAAAATTGTGAAAAATGGAGAACGAGTCGTCTTGCCATGAGACTTCACGTGAAGGCTTAAGGGACCATTGTTTGAATTTACAAGCCATAAAAATGGCATTGGCATGTAGAAATATGAAGATGTGCCTAAACCCACCTACCACCCTATCTATCCATGGCTTGCGCATCCCGTCTCTCTTGCCGACGTAGTGCTCGCCCGCCACCCGCCCGCATGCTCGTTTCATCGGTTGGCTTAGGCATATGAAGTTCATTCCAAGTCTAAGATCAGACCAGACCGAGGGTTGCGGCAGCAGGATCGGCAACACGTAGAGGGGGACCCCATCGATCCTCGACTTGCGCATCCCGCCCCTCTGGCCGGCTGAGTGCACGTACGCTCATTTCGTAGGTTGACTGAGGCATACGGAGTTCATTCCCAGTCTAAGCATACGGAGTTCATTCCTAGTCTAAGATAGGACCGGACCGAGGGTTGTGGCAGCACATGCTGGGCTCGGCCATGTGCTGGTGCTGCATTTTTCTTTGTCGGGGTACCATCGCCGGAGCATCGCCGGAGAACTCCACCGACGGTATTGGGGTTCTGCTGATCGGGGGGCCTGGGGGGTGAGCGCACATGATATATGATGGGTGCTGGTACTTGGCCTTTATATTGGCCCCCTATCCCTCATCAAACCTCGAGAACTCACACCCCGTTAAAGAGCATTTGAGATTTTACAGGTTTGCTGCCAGTAGCCATTAAAGTGTCTGAAATGGGGACACTTTTTTCAAATGGTCACAAAATCTTGTAAACTTAGAGTTTTTAGCTGAATTTTTTTGTGCATGCCAAAAAAAATACAAGGATCACGTCTACCATGTTTGGGGCCAAAACACCTTCCGAAAAAATTTTAAAAAATCCTAAACTGTAAAAAGTTTTGAAAATTGTGAAAAATAGAGAACGAGTCGTCTTGCCATGAAACTTCACGTGAAAGCTTAAGGGACCATTGTATGAATTTACAAGCCATAAAAATGGCATTGGCACGTAGAAATATGAAGATGTGCCTAAACCCACCTACCACCCTATCGATCCATGGCTTGCGCATACCGTCTCTCTGGCCGGCATAATGCCCGCCCGCCCGCATGCTCGTTTCGTCGGTTGGCTTAGGCATATGAAGTTCATTCCAAGTCTAAGATCAGACCGGACCGAGGGTTGCGGTAGCAGGATCGGCAGCACGTAGAGGGGGACACGATCGATCCTCGGCTTGCGTATCCCGCTCCTCTGGCCGGCTGAGCGCCCGCACGCTTGTTTCGTGGGTTGACTTAGGCATACGGAGTTCATTCCCAGTCTAAGCATACGGAGTTCATTCCTAGTCTAAGATAGGACCGGACCGAGGGTTGCGGCAGCACATGCTGGGCTCGGCCATGTGCTGGTGCTGCATTTTTCTTTGTCGGGGTACCATCGCCGGAGCATCGCCGGAGAACCCGACCGACGGTATTGGGGTTCCGCTGATCGGAGGGGCCTGGGGGGTGAGCGCACATGATATATGATGGGTGCTGGTACTTGGCCTTTATATTGGCCCCCTATCCCTCATCAAACCTCGAGAACTCACACCCTCTTAAAGCTCATTTGAGATTTTATAGGTTTGCTGCCAGTAGCCACTAAAGTGTCTAAAATGGGGACACTTTTTTCAAATGGTCCCAAATCTTGTAAACTTAGAGTTTTTAGCTGAATTTTTTTGTGCATGCCAAAAAAAATACAAGGATCACGTCTACCATGTTTGGGGACAAAATACCTTCCGAAAAAATTTTAAAAAATCTTGAACCGCAAAAAGTTTTGAAAATTGTGAAAAATAGAGAACGAGTCGTCTTGCCATGAAACTTCACGTGAAGGCTTAAGGGACCATTGTATGAATTTACAAGGCATAAAAATGGCATTGGCACGTAGAAATATGAAGATGTGCCTAAACCCACCTACCACCCTATCGATCCATGGCTTGCGCATCCCGTCTTTCTGGTCAGCATAGTGCCCGCCCGCCCGCTCACCCATTCGTTTCATCGGTTGGCTTAGGCATACGGAGTTCATTCCCAATCTAAGATCTGACTGGACCAAGGGTTGCGGCAACAAGATCGGCAACACGCAGAGGGGGACCCGGCCGATCCCCGGCTTGCGCATCCCGCCCCTCTGACAGACTGAGCGCCCGCACGCTCGTTTCGTGGGTTGACTTAGTCATACGGAGTTCATTCCCAGTCTAAGATCGAACCAAACCAAGGGTTGCGGCAGCACATGCTAGGCTCGGGCATATGCTGGTGCTGTATTTTTCTTCACCGAGACACCATCACCGGAGCATCGTCCGAGAACCTGACCAGCGGTATTGGGGTTCTGGCGATCGATGGGGCCAGGGGGGTGTGCGCACATCATGCGCAATGGGTACTGCTACTTGGCCCTTATATTGGCCCCCTATCCCTCATCAAACCTCGAGAACTCACACCCCGTTAAAGAGCATTTGAGATTTTACAGGTTTGCTGCCAGTAGCCATTAAAGTGTCTGAAATGGGGACACTTTTTTCAAATGGTCGCAAAATCTTCTACACTTCAAGTTTTTAGCTGAATTTTTTTGTGCATGCCAAAAAAAATACAAGGATCGCGTCTACCAGTTCGAGGCCAAAACACTTTCTAAAAAAATTGTAAAAAATCTCAAACCGTAAAAAGTTTTGAAAATCATGAAAAATAGAAAATGAGTCGTCTTGCCATGAAACTTCACGTGAAGGCTTAAGGGACCATTGTATGAATTCACAAGCCATAAAAATGGCATTGGCATGTAGAAATATGAAGATGTGCCTAAACCCACCTACCACCCTATCGATCCATGGCTTGTGCATCCCGTCTCTCTGGCCGGCGTAGTGCCCGCCCACTCGTTTCATCGGTTGGCTTAGGCGTACGGAGTTCATTCCCAGTCTAAGATCCCACCGGACTGAGGGTTGTGGCAACAGGATCGACAGCACGTAGAGGGGGACCTGACCGATCCTCGGCTTGCGCATCCCGCCCCTCTGGCCGGCTGAGCGCCGCACACGTTTGTGTTGACTTAGGCATACGGAGTTCATTCCAGTCTCACGGTTCATTCCGAGTCTAAGATCGGACCGGACTGAGGGTTGCGACAGCATATGCGGGGCTCGGGCATGTGCTGGTGCCGCATTTTTCTTCATCGGGGCACCATCGTCGGAGTATCGTCGGAGAACCTGACCGGCGGCATTAGGGTTTCGGCGATCAGGGGGGACGGGGGGTGTGCTCACATGATGTGCGATGGCTGCTGGTACTTGGCCCATATATTGGCCCCCTATCACTCATCAAACCTCGAGAACTCACACCCCGTTAAAGAGCATTTGAGATTTTATAGGTTTGCTGCTAGTAGCCATTAAAGTGTCCGAAATGGGGACACTTTTTTCAAATGGTCACAAAATCTTGTACACTTTGAGTTTTTAGCTGAATTTTTTTGTCCATGCCAACAAAAATACAAGGATCGCGCTACCAAGTTTGGGGCCAAAAATCCTTCCCAAAAAATTTTAAAAAACCCTGAACTACAAAAAGTTTCAAAAATCATGAAAAATAGAAAATGAGTCGTCTTGCCATGAAACTTCGCGTGAAGGGTTAAGGGACTTTTATGAATTTACAAGCCATAAAAAAGGCATTGGCATGCAAAAATATGAAGATGTGCCTAAACCCACCTACCACCCTATCGATTCACGGCTTGCGCATCCCTTCTCTCTGGTCGGTGTAGTGCCCGCTCGCTCATTTCGTTGGTTGGCTTAGGCATACGGAGTTCATTCCCAGTCTAAGATCAGATCGAAGTAAGGGTTGCGGCAGCAAGATCGGCAACATGAAGAGGGGAACCCGATCGATCCCAAGCTTGCCGATCCTGCCCCTCTGGCTAGCTGAGCAGCTGTACGCTCATTTCGTGGGTTGACTTAGGCATACGGAGTTCATTCCCAGTCTAAGCATATAGAGTTCATTCCCAGTCTAAGATCAGACTGGACCGAGGGTTGCGGTAGCACATGCTGGGCTCAGCCATGTGCTGGTGCTGCATTTTTCTTCGTCGGGGTAGCATCGTCGGAGCATCGCCGGAGAACCCGCTCGGTGCCATTAGGGTTTCGACGATCGGGGGGGGCCGAGGGGGGTGTGCGCACATGATGTACGATGGGTGCCGGTACTTGGCCTTTGTATTGGCCCCCTATCCCTCATGAAACCTTGAGAACTCACACCCCCTTAAAGCGCATTTGAGATTTTATAGGTTTGCTGCCAGTAGCCATTAAAGTGTCTGAAATGGGGACACTTTTTTCAAATGGTCACAAAATCTTGTAAACTTAGAGTTTTTAGATGAATTTTTTTGTGCATGCCAACAAAAATACAAGGATCACGTCTTCCATTTTTGGGGCCAAAACACCTTCAAAAAAAATTTTAAAAAATCTTGAACCACAAAAAGTTTTGAAAATTGTGAAAAATGGAGAACGAGTCGTCTTGCCATGAGACTTCATGTGAAGGCTTAAGGGACCATTGTTTGAATTTACAAGCCATAAAAATGGCATTGGCACGTAGAAATATGAAGATGTGGCTAAACCCACCTACCACCCTATCTATCCATGGCTTGCACATCCCGTCTCTCTTGTCGACGTAGTGCGCCCGCCCGCCCACCCGCACGCTCGTTTCGTCGGTTGGCTTAGGCATATGAAGTTCATTCCAAGTCTAAGATCAGACCAGACCGAGGATTGCGGCAGCAGGATCGGCAGCACGTAGAGGGGGACCCGATCGATCCTCGGACTTACGCAATCCCGCCCTCTGGCGGACTGAGCGCCCGCACGCTCGTTTCGTAGTTTGACTGAGGCATACGGAGTTCATTCCCAGTCTAAGCAACGGAGTTCATTCCTAGTCTAAGATAGGACGGACCGAGGGCTGTGGCAGCAAATGCTGGGCTCGGCCATGTGTTGGTGCTGCATTTTTCTTCGTCGGGGTACCATCGCCGGAGCATCGCTGGAGAACCCGACCGGCGGCATTGGGGTTCCGGCGATCGGGGGGGCCGGGGGGGGTGTGCGCACATGATATACGATGGGTGCTGGTACTTGGCCTTTATATTGGCCCCCTATCCCTCATCAAACCTCGAGAACTCACACCCCCTTAAAGTGCATTTGAGATTTTATAGGTTTGCTGCCAGTAGCCATTAAAGTGTCTGAAATGGGGACACTTTTTTCAAATGGTCACAAAATCTTGTAAACTTAGAGTTCTTAGCTGAATTTTTTTGTGCATGCCAAAAAAAATACAAGGATCACGTCTACCATGTTTGGGGCCAAAACACCTTCCGAAAAAATTTAAAAAAATCCTAAACTGTAAAAAGTTTTGAAAATTGTGAAAAATAGAGAACGAGTCGTCTTGCCATGAAACTTCACATGGAAGCTGAAGGGACCATTGTATGAATTTACAAGCCATAAAAATGGCATTGGGTAGTAGAAATATGAAGATGTGCCTAAACCCACCTACCACCCTATCGATCCATGGCTTGCGCATCCCGTCTCTCTGGCCGGCGTAGTGCCCGTCCGCCCGCATGCTCGTTTCGTCAGTTGGCTTAGGCATATGAAGTTCATTCCCAGTCTAAGATCTGACCGGACCAAGGGTTGCGGCAACAGGATCGACAGCACGCAGAGGGGGCCCCGGCCGATCCTCGGCTTGCGCATCCCACCCCTCTGACCGACTGAGCGCCCGCACGTTTGTTTCGTGGGTTGACTTCGGTGTACTGAGTTCATTCCCTGTCTAAGATCGAACCGAACCGAGGGTTGCGGCAGCACATGCTGGGCTCAGGCATATGCTGGTGTCATATTTTTCTTCACCGAGACACCATCGCCGGAGCATCGTCGGAGAACCTGACCAGCGGTATTTGGGTTCTGGCGATCGAGGGTGCCAGGGGGGGTGTGCGCACATCATGTGCGATGGGTACTGGTACATGGCCCTTATATTGGCCCCCTATCCCTCATCAAACCTCAAGAACTCACACCCCGTTAAAGAGCATTTGAGATTTTATAGGTTTGCTGCCAGTAGCCATTAAAGTGTCTGAAATGGGGACACTTTTTTCAAATGGTCCCAAAATCTTCTACACTTCGAGTTTGTAGCTGAATTTTTTTGTGCATGCCAACAAAAATACAAGGATCGCGTCTACCAGTTCAAGGGCAAAACACTTTCTAAAAAAATTTTAAAAAATCTCAAACCGTAAAAAGTTTTGAAAATCATGAAAAATAGAAAACGAGTCGTCTTGCCATGAAACTTCACGTGAAGGCTTAAGGGACCATTGTATGAATTTACAAGCCATAAAAATGGCATTGGCACGTAGAAATATGAAGATGTGCCTAAACCCACCTACCACCCTATCGATCCATGGCTTGTGCATCCCGTCTCTCTGGCCGGCGTAGTGCCCGCCCTCTCGTTTCATCAGTTGGCTTAGGCGTACGGAGTTCATTCCCAGTCTAAGATCCCACTGAACTGAGGGTTGTGGCAACAGGATCGACAGCACATAGAGGGGGACCCGATCGATCCTCGGCTTGCGCATCCCGCCCCTCTGGCCGGCTGAGCGCCCGCACACTCGTTTCGTGGGTTGACTTAGGCATACGGAGTTCATTCCCAGTCTAAACATACGGAGTTCATTCCGAGTCTAAGATCGGACCGGACCGAGGTTTGCGGCAGCATATGCGGGGCTCGGGCATGTGCTGGTGTTGCATTTTTCTTCGTCGGGGCACCATCGTAGGAGTATCACCAGAGAACCTGACCGGTGGCATTGGGGTTTCGGCGATCAGGGGGGACGGGGGGTGTGCGCACATGATGTACGAAGGCTGCTGGTACTTGGCCCTTATATTGGCCCCCTATCCCTCATCAAACCTTGAGAACTCAAACCCCGTTAAAAAGCATTTGAGATTTTATAGGTTTGTTGCCAGTAGCCATTATAGTGTCCGAAATGGGGACACTTTTTTCAAATGGTCACAAAATCTTGTACACTTTGAGTTTTTAGCTGAATTTTTTTGTGCATGCCAACAAAAAAATACAAGGATCGTGTCTACCAAGTTTGGGGCCAAAACGCCTTCCCAAAAAATTTTAAAAAACCCCAAACTGCAAAAAGTTTCAAAAATCGTGAAAAGTAGAAAATGAGTCGTCTTGCCATGAAACTTCACGTGAAGGCTTAAGGGACCTTTGTACGAATTTAAAAGCCATAAAAAAGGCATTGGCATGCAAAAATATGAAGATGTGCCTAAACCCACCTACCACCCTATCGATTCACGGCTTGCGCATCCCGTCTCTCTGGCCGGTGTAGTGCCCGCCCGCCCGCCCTCCCGCTCGCTCATTTCGTTGGTTGGCTTAGGCATACGGAGTTCATTCCCAGTCTAAGATCAGACCGAAGTGAGGGTTGCGGCAGCAAGATCGGCAACATGTACAGGGGAACCCGGTCGATCCCTAGCTTGCGCATCCTGCCCCTCTGGCTGGCTAAGCGCCTGTATGCTCGTTTCGTGGGTTGACTTAGGCATACGCAGTTCATTCCCAGTCTAAGCATACGGAGTTCATTGCCAGTCTAAGATCGAACCAGACCGAGGCTTACGGCAGTACATTCTGGGCTCAGGCATGTGCTGGTGCCGCATTTTTCTTTGACGGGGAACCATTGTCGGAGCATCGCCGGAGAACCTGACCGACGGCGTTGGGGTTTCGACGATCGGGGGGGCCGGGGGGTGTGCGCACATGATGTGTGATGGGTGGTGGTACTTGGCCCTTATATTGGCCCCCTATCTCTCATCAAACCTCGAGAACTCGCACCCCTTAAAGAGCATTTGAGATTTTACAGGTTTGCTGCCAGTAGCCATTAAAGTGTCTGAAATGGGGACACTTTTTTCAAATGGTCACAAAATCTTGTACACTTCGAGTTTCTAGCTGAATTTTTTTATGCATGCCAACAAAAATAAAATGATCACGTCAACCAAGTTTGGGGCCAAAATTCCTTTTGAAGAAATTTTAAAAAATCTCGAATTGTAAAAAGTTTTGAAAATCGTGAAAAATAAAAAACGAGTCGTCTTGCCATGAAAGTTCACGTGAAGGCTTAAGGGACCATGGTATGAATTTACAAGCCATAAAAATGACATTGGCATTCACAAATATGAAGATGTGCTTAAACCCACATACCACCCTATCGATCCACAGCTTGCGCATCCCGTCTCTCTGGGCGACGTAGTGCCCGACCACCCCCCTGCCCGCTCATTTCGTCGGTTGGCTTAGGCATACGGAGTTCATTCCCAGTCTAAGATCGGACCGGACCGAAGGTTGTGGCAGCCGGATTGGCAGCACGCAAAAGGGGACCTGGTTGATCCACGGATTGCGCATCCCGCCCCTCTGGTCGGTTGAGCGCCCGCACGCTCGTTTCATGGGTTGACATAGGCATACAGAGTTCATTCCCAGTCTAAGATCAGACTGGACCGAGGGTTGTGGCAGCACATGCTGGGCTCAGACATGTGCTGGTGCTGTATTTTTCTTCGTTGGGGTACCATCGCCGGAGCATCGTCAGAGAACCTGATCGGCGGCATTGGGGTTCCGACGATCGAGGGAGTCGGGCGGTGTGCGCACAGATGTGCGATGGGTGCTGGTACTTGGCCCTTATATTGGCCCCCTATCCCTTATCAAACCTTGAGAACTCACACCCCCTTAAAGAGCATTTGAGATTTTACAGGTTTGCTGCCAATAGCCATTAAAGTGTCTGAAATGGGGACCCTTTTTTGAAATGGTCGTAAAATCTTGTACACTTCAAGTTTTTAGCTGAATTTTTTTTGCATGCCTACAAAAATACAAGGATCACTTCTACCAAGTTTGGGACCAAAAATCCTTCCAAAAAAATTTTAAAAAATCCCGAACCGTAAAAAGTTTTGAAAATTGTGAAAAATAGAAAACGAGTCGTCTTGCCTTGAAACTTCACGTGAAGGCTTAAGGGACCACTGTATGAATTTACAAGCCATAAAAATGGCATTGGCATGTAGAAATATGAAGATGTGCCTAAACCCACCTACCACCCTATTGATCCATGGCTTGCGCATCCCGTCTCTCTGGCCGGCGTAGTGCCCGCCCGCCCGCATGCTCATTTCGTCGGTTGGCTTAGGCATATGAAGTTCATTCCAAGTCTAAGATCAGACTGCATCGAGGGTTGCGGTAGCAGGATTGGTAGCACGTAGAGGGGGACCCGATCGATCCTCGACTTGCGTATCCTGCTCCTCTGGCCAGCTGAGAGCCCGCATGCTTGTTTCGTGGGTTTACTTAGGCATACGGAGTTCATTCCCAATCTAAGCAAACGGAGTTCATTCCTAGTCTAAGATAGGACCGGACCGAGGGTTGCGGCAGCACATGCTGGGCTCAGCCATGTGCTGGTGCTGCATTTTTCTTCGTCGGGGTACCATCGTCGGAGCATCGCCGGAGAACCCGACCGGCGGTATTGGGGTTCCGCTGATCGGGGGGGCCGGGGGGGGTGAGCGCACATGATATATGATGGGTGCTGGTACTTGGCCTTTATATTGGCCCCCTATCCCTTATCAAACCTTGAGAACTCACACCCCCTTAAAGCGCATTTGAGATTTTATAGGTTTGCTGCCAGTAGCCATTAAAGTGTCTGAAATGGGGACACTTTTTTCAAATGGTCACAAAATCTTGTAAACTTAGAGTTTTTAGCTGAATTTTTTTGTGCATGCCAAAAAAAATACAAGGATCACGTCTACCATGTTTGGGGCCAAAATACCTTCCGAAAAAATTTTAAAAAATCTTGAACCGTAAAAAGTTTTGAAAACTATGAAAAATAGAGAACGAGTCGTCTTGCCATGAAAGTTCACGTGAAGGCTTAAGGGACCATGGTATGAATTTACAAGCCATAAAAATGGCATTGGCATTCACAAATATGAAGATGTGCCTAAACCCACATACCACCCTATCGATCCACAGCTTGCGCATCCCGTCTCTTTGGCCGACGTAGTGCCCGACCACCCGCCTGCCCGCTCATTTCGTCGGTTGGCTTAGGCATACGGAGTTCATTCCCAGTCTAAGATCAGATCTGACTAAGGGTTGTGGCAGCAGGATTGGCAGCATGCAAAAGGGGACCTGGTTGATCCACGGATTGCGCATCCCGCCCCTCTGGTCGGTTGAGTGCCCGCACGCTCGTTTCATGGGTTGACATAGGCATACAGAGTTCATTCCCAGTCTAAGATCAGACTGGACTGAGGGTTGTGGCAGTACATGCTGGGCTCGGACATGTGCTGGTGCCGTATTTTTCTTCGTTGGGGCACCATCGTCGGAGCATCGCCGGAGAACCTGACCGGCGGCATTGGGGTTCTGGCAATCGAGGGGGTTGGGGGTGTGCGCACATGATGTGCGATGGGTGCTGGTACTTGGCACTTATATTTGCCCCCTATCCCTCGTCAAACTTCGAGAACTCACACCCCCTTAAAGAGCATTTGAGATTTTACAGGTTTGCTGCCAATAGCCATTAAAGTGTCTAAAATAGGGACCCTTTTTTGAAATGGTCGTAAAATCTTGTACACTTACAGTTTTTAGCTGAATTTTTTTTGCATGCCTACAAAAATACAAGGATCACTTCTACCAAGTTTGGGACCAAAAATCCTTCCAAAAAAATTTTAAAAAATCCCAAACCGCAAAAAGTTTTGAAAATTGTGAAAAATAGAAACGAGTCGTCTTGCCTTGAAACTTCACGTGAAGGCTTAAGGGACCATTGTATGAATTTAGAAGCCATAAAAATGGCATTGGCATGCACAAATATGAAGATGTGCCAAAACCCAGCTACCACCCTATCGATCCACGGCTTGCGCATCCCGTCTCTCTGGCCGATGTAGTGCCCGCCCACCCGCTCGTTTCGTCGGTTGGCTTAGGCATACGGAGTTCATTCCCAGTCTAAGATTGGACCAGACCGAGGGTTGTGGCACCAGGATCGGCAGCATGCAGAGAGGGAACCGGTCGATCCCCGGCTTGCGCATCCCACCCTTCTGGCCGGCTGAGCGCCCGCACGCTCGTTTCGTGGGTTAACTTAGGCATACGGAGTTCATTCCCAGTCTACGCATATGGAGTTCATTCCCAGTCTAAGATCGGGCCGGACCAAGGGTTGCGGGAGCACATGCTGGGCTCGGGCATGTGCTGGTGCCGCATTTTTCTTCGTCGGGGCACCATCGCCAGAGAACCTGACCGGCGGTATTGGGGTTCTGGTGATCGGGGGGCTGGGGGGGTTTGCATACATGACGTGCGATGGGTGCTGGTACTTGGCCCTTACATTGGCCCCCTATCCCTCATCAAACCTCGAGAACTCATACCCCCTTAAAGAGCATTTGAGACTTTACAGATTTGCTGTCAGTAGCCATTAAAGTGTCTCAAATGCGGACACTTTTTTCAAATGGTCGTAAAATCTTGTACACTACGAGTTTTTAGCTGAATTTTTTTGTGCATGCCAACAAAAATACAAGGATCAGGTCTACCAGGTTTGGGGCCAAAACTCCTTCCGAAAAAATTTTAACAAATCCTGAATCACAAAAAGTTTCGAAAATCATGAAAAATAGAAAACAAGTCGTCTTGCCATGAAACTTCACGTGAAGGCTTAAGGAACCATTGTTTGAATTTACATGCCATAAAAATGGCATTGGCATGCAAAAATATGAAGATGTGCCTAAACCCACCTACCACCCTATCGATCCACGGCTTGCGCATCTCATCCCTCTGGCCGGCGTAGTGCCTGCTCGCCCGCCCTCCCGCTCGTTTTGTCGGTTGGCATCGGCATACGGAGTTCATTCCCAGTCTAAGCATACGGAGTTCATTCCCAGTCTAAGATCGCACCGGATCAAGGGTTGCGGCAGCACATGCTGGGCTCAGGCATGTGCTGGTGCCGCATTTTTCTTCGTCTGGGCACCATCGCCGGAGAACCTGATTGGCGACATTGGGGTTCAGGCGATCGAGGGGCCGGGGGGGTTTGCGCACATGATGTGCGATGGGTGCTGGTAGTTGGCCATTGTATTGGCCCCTATTCCTCATCAAACCTTGAGAACTCACACCCCCTTAAAGAGCATTTGAGATTTTACAGGTTTGCTGCCAGTAGCAATTAAAGTGTTTGAAATGGGGACAGTTTTTTCAAATGGTCACAAAATCTTGTACACTTCGAGTTTTTAGGTGAATTTTTTTTTTCATGCCAAAAAAAATACAAGGATCAGGTCTACCAAGTTTGGGGCCAAAACTCCTTCCCAAAAAATTTAAAAAAATCCTGAACCACAAAAAGTTTCAAAAATCGTGAAAAATAGAAAACAAGTCGTCTTGCCATGAAACTTCACGTGAAGGCTTAAGGGACCATTGTATGAATTTACAAGCCATAAAAATGGCATTGGGATGCAACAATATGAAGATGTGCCTAAACCCACCTACCACCCTATCGATCCACGGCTTGCGCATCTCGTCTCTCTGGTCGGTGTAAAGCCCGCCCGCCTGCCCGCCCGCTCATTTTGTCAGTTGAAATAGGCATACAGAGTTCATTCCCAGTCTAAGATCACACCGGATCAAGGGTTGCAGCAGCACATGCTGGGCTCAGGCATGTGCTGGTGCTGCATTTTTCTTCGTCGGGGCACCATCGTCGGAGAACCTGACCGGCGACATAGGGGTTCTGCCGATCGAGGGGGCCGGAGGGGTGTGCGCACATGATGTGCGATGGGTGCTGGTACTTGTCCCTTCTATTGGCCCCCTAACCCTCATCAAACCTCAAGAACTCACACCCCCTTAAAGAGCGTTTGAGATTTTACAGGTTTGCTGCCAGTAGCAATTAAAGTGTCTGAAATGGGGATACTTTTTTCAAATGGTCACAAAATCTTGTCCACTTCGAGTTTGTAGCTTAATTTTTTTATGCATGCCAAGAAAAATACAAGAATCACATCTATGAAGTTTGGGGCCAAAAATCCTTCCGAAAAAATTTTAAAAAATCCCAAACCGTAAAAAGTTTTGAAAATTGTGAAAAATAGAAAACGAGTCGTCTTGCCATGAAACTTCACGTGAAGGCTTAAGGGACCATTGTATGAATTTACAAGCCATAAAAATGGCATTGGCATGCAAAAATATGAAGATGTGCCTAAACCCACCTACCACCCTATCGATCCACAGCTTTCGCATCCCGTCTCTTTGGTCGGCGGAGTGCAAGCCTGCCCGCCCACCTGCTCGTTTCGTCGATCGGCTTAAGCATACGGAGTTCATTCCCAATCTGAGATCGAACCAGATCGAGGTTGTGGCAACAGGATCAACAGCACGTAGAGGGGGACCCGGTCGATCCCCGACTTGCGCATCCCACCACTCTAGCCGGCTGAGCGCCCGCACGCTCGTTTCGTGGGTTGACTTAGGCATACGGAGTTCATTCCCAGTCTAAGCATACGGAGTTCATTCCCAGTCTAAGATCGAACCAGACCAAGGGTTGTCGCAGCACATGCTGGGCTCGGGCATGTGCTGGTGTCGCATTTTTCTTCGTCGGGGCACCATCGTCGGAGCATTGTCGGAGAATCGAAAAAAGCTTCAGAAATCGTGAAAAATAGAAAATGAGTATCTTGCTATGAAACTTCACGTGAAGGCTTAAGGGGCCACTGTATGAATTTACAAGCCATAAAAATGGCATTGGCAAGTAGAAATATGAAGATATGCCTAAACCCACCCGTCACCCTATCGATCCACGGCTTGCGCATCCCGTCTCTCTGGCCGACATAGTGCCTGCCCGTCCGCCCGCTTGTTTCGTCGGTTGGCTTAGGCATACGAAGTTCATTCCCAGTCTAAGATCAGACCGAACCGAGGGTTGCAACAGCAGGATCGACAGCACGTAGAGGGGGACCCAGCCGATCCCCAGCTTGCGCATCCCGCCCCTCTGGCCGGCTGAGCGCCCGCATGCTCGTTTCGTGGGTTCACTTAGGCATACGGAGTTCATTCCCAGTCTAAGATCAGACCGGACCAAGGGTGACGATAGCACATGCTGGGCTCGGGCATGTGTTGGTGCTGCATTTTTCTTCATCGGGGTACCATCGTCGGAGCATCGCCGGAAAACCTGACCGACGACATTGGGGTTCCAGCGATCGGGGGGGCCGAAGGGTGTGTGTGCACATGATGTACGATGGGTGCTGGTTCTTGGCCCTTATATTAGCCCCCTATCCCTCATCAAACCTCGAGAACTCGTGCCCCCTTAAAGAGCATTTGAGATTTTACAGGTTTGCTACCAGTACCCATTAAAGTGTCTGAAATACGGACAGGTTTTTTCAAATGGTCGCAAAATCTTGTACACTTCGAGTTTTTAGCAGACTTTTTTTGTGCATGCCAACAAAAATACAAGGATCATGTCTACCAGGGTTGGGGCGAAAATACCTTCCGAAAAAATTTTAAAAAATCTCAAACCGTAAAAAGTTTTAAAAATCGTGAAAAATAGAAAACGAGTCATCTTGCCTTGAAACTTCATGTGAAGGCTTCAGGGACCATTGTATGAATTTACAAGCCATAAAAATGGCATTGGCACACAGAAATATGAAGATTTGCCTAAACCCACCTACCACCCTATCGATCCACGGCTTGCGCATCCCGTCTCTCTGGGTGGCGTAGTGCCCGCCCGCCCGCTCGTTTCGTCGGTTGGCTTAGGCATACGAAGTTCATTCCCAGTCCAAGATTGGACCAGACTGAGGGTTACGGCAGCAGGATCAACAGCACGCAGAGGGGGACCTGGTCGATCCCCGACTTGTGCATCCCGCCCCTCTGGCCGACTGAGCGCCCTCACGCTCGTTTCGTGGGTTAACTTAGGCATACAGAGTTCATTCCCAGTCTAAGATCGAACCAAACCGAGGGTTGTGACAGCACATGCTGGGCTCGGGCATGTGCTGGTGCCGCATTTTTCTTCACCGGGGCACCATCGTCGCAGAACCTGACCGACGTCATTGGGGTTCCGACGATCGGGGGGGTCAGGGGGTGTGCGCACATGATGTGCGATGGGTGCTGGTTCTTGGCCTTTATAGTGGCCCCTTATCCCTCATCAAACCTCGAGAACTCACACCCCCTTAAAGAGCATTTGAGATTTTATAGGTTTGCTGCCAGTAGCCATTAAAGTGTCTGAAATGGGGACACTTTTTTCAAATGGTCACAAAATCTTGTACACTTTTTAGCTGAATTTTTTTGTGCATGCCAACAAAAATACAAGGATCATGTCTACCAGGTTTGGGGCCAAAACTCCTTCCGAAAAAATTTTAAAAATCTCAAACCGTAAAAAGTTTTGAAAATCGTGAAAAATAAAAAACGAGTCATCTTGCCATGGAACTTCACGTGAAGGCTTAAGGGACCATTGCATGAATTTACAAGCCATAAAAATGGCATTGGCATGCAGAAATATAAAGATGTGCCTAAACCCACTTACCACCCTATCGATCCACGGCTTGTGCATCCCGTCTCTCTAGCCGGCGTAGTGCTCGCCCGCCCGTTCGCCCGCTCGTTTCGTCGGTTGGCTTAGACATACGGAGTTCATTCCTAGTCTAATATCGGATCGGACCCAGGGTTGCGATAATAGGATTGGTAGCATGCAGAGGGGGACTCGATCGATCCTCGGCTTGCGTATCCCTTCCCTCGGCCGGCTGAGCGCCCGCACGCTCGTTTCATAGGTTGACTTAGGCATACGAAGTTAATTCCTAGTCTAAGCATACGGAGTTCATTCCCAGTCTAAGATCGGACCAGATCGAGGGTTGCGGCAGCACATGGTAGGCTCGGGCATGTGCTAGTGCCGTAATTTTTTTTGTCGAGGCGCCATCGCCGGAGCGTTACTGGAGAACCTGACCGGCGGCATTGTGGTTCCGGTGATCAGGGGGCCGGGGGGTGTGCGCACATGATGTGCGATGGATGCTGGCACTTGCCCTTATATTGGCCCCCTATCCCTCATCAAACCTCGAGAACTCACACCCCTTTAAAAAGCATTTGAGATTTTACAGGTTTGCTGCCAGTAGCCATTAACGTGTCTAAAATGGGGACACTTTTTTCAAATGGTCACAAAAACTTGTACACTTAAAGTTTTTAGCTGAAGTTTTTTGTGCATGCCAACAAAAATACAAGGATCACATCTACCAAGTTTGGGGCCAAAACTTCTTCCAAAAAATTTTTAAAAATCCAGAACCCCATAAAGTTTTGAAAATCATAAAAAATAGAAAACGAGTCATCTTGCAATGAAACTTCACGTGAAGGCTTAAGGGACCATTGTATGAATTTACAAGCCATAAAAATGGCATTGGCATTGCAAAAATATGAAGATGTGCCTAAACCCACCTACCACCCTATCAATCCACGGCTTGCGCATCCCATCTTTCTGGCCGACGTAGTGCCCGCCCGCCCGCTCGCTAATTTCGTGGGTTGGCTTAGGCATACGGAGTTCATTCCCAGTTTAAGATTGGATCAGACTGAGGGTTGCGGGAGCAGGATCAGCAGCATGCAGAGGGGGACCCGATCGATCCCCGACTTGCGCATCCCGCCCCTCTGGCTGGCTGAGCACCCGCATGTTCGTTTCGTTGGTTGGCTTAGACATACGGAGTTCATTCCCAGTCTAAGCATATGGAGTTCATTCCCAGTCTAAGATCGGACCGGACTGAGTGTTGTGGCAGCAGATGCTGGGCTCGGGCATGTGCTGGTGCCGTATTTTTCTTCGTCGGGGCACCATCGTCGGATCATCGTCGGAGAACCTAACCGGCGACCTTGGGGTTTCGACGATCGGGGGGGCCGAGGGGGTGTGCGCACATGGTGTGCGATGTGTGCTGGTACTTGGCCCTTATATTGGCCCCCTATCCCTCATCAAACCTCGAGAACTCACACCCCCTTAAAGAGCATTTGAGATTTTACAGGTTTGCTGCCAGTAGCCATTAAAGTGTCTGAAATGGGGACACTTTTTTCAAATGCTCACAAAATCTTGAACACTTCGAGTTTTTAGCTGAATTGTTTTGTGCATGCCAACAAAAATACAAGAATCACATCTACCAAGTTTGGGGCCAAAACTCCTTCCGAAAAAATTTTAAAAAATCCCGAACCGTAAAAAGTTTTGAAAATCATGAAAAATAGAAAACGAGTTGTCTTGCCATGAAACTTAACGTGAAGGCTTAAGGGACCATTGTATGAATTTACAAACCATAAAAATGGCATTGGCACGCAGAAATATGAAGATGTTCCACGGCTTACGTATCCCATCTTTTTGGCCGACGTAGTGCCCGCCGGCCCGCTCGCTAATTTCGTGGGTTGGCTTAGGCATACGGAGTTCATTCCCAGTCTAAGATCAGACCGGACCGAGAGTTGCAGCAGCAAGATCGACAGCACGTAGAGGGGGACCCGACCGATCCTCGGCTTGCGCATCCTGCCCCTTTGGCCGACTGAGCACCCGCACGCTCGTTTCATAGGTTAACTTGGCATACGGAGTTCCTTCCCAGACTAAGCATACAGAGTTTATTTCCAGTATAAGTCGAACTAGACTGAGGGTTGCGGTAGCACATGCTGGGCTCGGGCATGTGCTGGTGCCACATTTTTCTTCGTCGGGGCACCATCGCCGGAGCATCGTCGGAGCACTTGACCGGCTACATTGGGGTTTCGGCGATCGGGTGGCCGGGGGGTGTGCGCACATGATGTGTGATAGGTGCTGGTACTTGGCCCTTATATTGGCCCCTCTCCCTCATCAAACCTCGAAACTTCACCCCCTTAAAGAGCATTTGAGATTTTACAGGTTTGCTACTAGTAGCCATTAAAGTGTCTGAAATGGGGACACTTTTTTCAAATGGTCACAAAATCTTGTACACTTCGATTTTTTAGTTGAATTTTTTTGAGCATGCCAAAAAAAATACAAGGATCACGTCTACCAAGTTTGGGGCCAAAACACCTCCCGAAAAAATTTTAAAAAATCCCGAACTGCAAAAAGTTTCAAAAATCATGAAAAATAGAAAACAAGTTGTCTTGCCTTGAAAGTTAACGTGAAGGCTTAAGGGAACATTGTATGAACTTACAAGCCATAAAAATGGCATTGGCATGCAGAAATATGAAGATGTGCCTAAACGCACTTACCACCCTATCGATACACGGCTTGCGCATCCCGTCTCTCAGCCAGTGTAGTGCCCGCCCGCCCATCCGCCCGCCCGCTCGTTTCATCGATTGGCTTAGGCATACGGAGTTCATTCCCAGTCTAAGATTAGATCGGACTGGGGGTTGCGGTAGTAGGATCCGTAGCACGCAGAGGGGGACCCGATCGATCCTCGGCTTGTGCATCTCGCCCCTCTGGCCGGTTGAGCGCCCGTACGCTCGTTTCGTGGGTTGGCTTAGGCATACGGAGTTCAATCCCAGTCTAAGATCGGACTGGAGCGAGGGTTGCGGCAGCGCATGCTAGGCTCGGGCATGTGCTGGTGTCACATTTTTCTTCACTGGGGCACCATCGCAGGAGCATCTCGGAGAACCTGATCGACGGCATTAGGGTTCCGGTGATTGGGGGGCCGGGGGGTGTGCGCACATGACGTGCGATGGGTGCTGGTACTTGGCCCTTATATTGGCCCCCTATCCCTCATCAAACCTCCAAAACTCACACCCCCTTAAAGATCGTTTGAGATTTTACAGGTTTGCTGCCAGTAGCCAATAAAGTGTCTGAAATGGGACACTTTTTTCAAATGGTCACAAAATCTTGTACACTTTGAGTTTTTAGCTGAATTTTTTTGTGCATGCCAGCAAAAATACAAGGATCACGTCTACCAAGTTTGGGGCTAAAACTCCTTCCGAAAAAATTTTAAAAAATCCCGAACCGTAAAAAGTTTTGAAAATCGTGAAAAATAGAGAACGAGTCGTCTTACCATGAAACTTCACGTGAAGGCTTAAGGGACCATTGTATGAATTTAGAAGCCATAAAAATGGCATTGGCATGCAGAAATAAACCCACCTACCACCCTATCGATCCACGGCTTGCGCATCCCGTCTCTCTGGCCGACATAGTGCCCGCCCGTCCGTCTGCACATTCGTTTCGTCGGTTGGCTTAGGCATACGGAGTTCATTCCCAGTCTAAGATCGGACCAGATCGTGGGTTGCAGCAGCAAGATTGACGGCACGTAGAAGGGGACCCGATCGATCCCCGACTTGCGCATCCCGCCCCTCTGGCCGGCTGAGCGCCCACACGCTCGTTTCGTGAGTTGACTTAGGCATACGGAGTTCATTCCCAATCTAAGCATATGGAGTTCATTCCCAGTCTAAGATCGGACCAGACCGAGGGTTACGGCAGCACATGCTGGGCTCAGGCATGTGCTGGTGCCACATTTTTCTTCACCGGAGCACCATCGTCGGAGTATCACCAAAAAACCTGATCGACGACGTTGGGGTTCCGACGATCGGGGGGGTCGGGGGGTGTGTGCGCACATGATGTGCGATGGCTGCTGGTACTTGGCCCTTATAGTGGCCCCCTATCCCTCATCAAACCTCGAGAACTCAAACCCCCTTAAAGAGCATTTGAGATTTTATAGGTTTGCTACCAGTAGCCATTAAAGTGTCTGAAATGGGGACACTTTTTTCAAATGGTCACAAAATCTTGTACACTTTTTAGCTGAATTTTTTTGTGCATGCCAACAAAAATACACGGATCACGTCTACCAAGTTTGGGGCTAAAACTCCTTCCGAAAAAATTTTAAAAAATCTTGAACCGCAAAAAGTTTCAAAAATCGTGAAAAATAGAAAACGAGTCGTCTAGCCATGAAACTTCACGTGAAAGCTTAAGGGACCATTGTATGAATTTACAACCCATAAAAATGGCATTAGCATGTAGAAATATGAAGATGTGCCTAAACCCACCTGCCACGCTATCGATCCATGGCTTGCGGATCCCGTCTCTCTGGCCAGCGTAGTGCCCGGCCGCCCGTCTGCTCGTTTCGTCGATTGGCTTAGGCATACAGAGTTCATTCCCAGTCTAAGATCCGACCAGATCGAGGGTTGTGGCAGCAGGATCGCTAGCACGTAGAGGGGGACCCGATCGATCCCCGGCTTGCGCATCCCACCCCTCTGGCTGGTTGAGTGCCCGCACGCCCGTTTCGTGGGTTGACTTAGGCATACGGAGTTCATTCCCAGTCTAAGCATACGAAGTTCATTCCCAGCCTAAGATTGAACCTATCCGAGGGTTGCAGCAGTACATGCTAGGCTCGAGATGTGCTGGTGTCACATTTTTCTTCACCGGGGCACCATCACCGGAGCATCACCGGAGAACCTGACCGGCGGCATTGGGGTTCCGGAGATCGGGGGGGCCGGGGGGTGTGCGCACATGATGTGCAATGGCTGTTGGTACTTGGCCTTTATAGTGGCCCCTTATCCCTCATCAAACCTCGAGAACTCAAACCCCTTTAAAGAGCATTTGAGATTTTATAGGTTTGCTACTAGTAGCCATTAAAGTGTCTAAAATGGAGACACTTTTTTCAAATGGTCACAAAATCTTGTACACTTTTTAGCTGAATTTTTTTGTGCATGCCAACAAAAATGCAAGGATCACGTCTACCAAGTTTAGGGCCAAAACTCCTTCTAAAAAAATTCTAAAAAATCCCGAACCGCAAAAAATTTAAAAAATCGTGAAAAATAGAAAACGAGTCGTCTTGCCATGAAACTTCACGTGAATGCTTAAGGGACCATTGTATGAATTTACAAGCCATAAAAATGGCATTGGCACACAAAAATATGAAAATGTGCCTAAACCCACCTACCACCCTATCAATCCATGACTTGCGCATCTCGTCTCTCTAGCCGGCGTAGTGCTCGCCCGCCCGCCCGCCCGCTTGTTTCTTCGGTTGGCTTAGCCATACGAAGTTCACTCCCAGTCTAACATCAAACTGGACTGAGGGTTGCGGTAGCAAGATCGGCAGCATGGAGAGGGGGACCCGACCGATCCCCGGCTTACGCATCTCACCCCTCTGGCTGGCTGAGCGCGCGCAGGCTCGTTTCATGCGTTGACTTAGGCATACGGAGTTCATTCCCAGTCTAAGCATACGGAGTTCATTCCCAATCTTAGATCGGACCAGACCAAGGGTTGCGACAGCACATGCTGGGCTCGGGCATGTGCTGGTGCCACATTTTTCTTCATCGGGGCACCATCGTCGGAGCATCGTCGGAGAACCTGACCGGTGGCATTGGGGTTTCGGCGATCGGGGGGGCCGGGGGGGTGTGCGCACATGATTTGCGATGGGTGCCGGTACTTGGCCCTTATATTGGTCCCCTATTCCTCATCAAACCTTGAGAACTCACACCCCCTTAAAGAGCATTTGAGATTTTACAGGTTTGCTGCCAGTAGCCATTAAAGTGTCTAAAAAGGGGACACTTTTTTCAAATGGTCACAAAATCTTGTACACTTAGAGTTTTTAGCTGAATTTTTTTGTGCATGCCAAAAAAAATACAAGGATCACGTCTACCAAGTTTAGTTCCAAAACTTCTTTCGAAAAAACTTTAAAAAATCTCGATCCGTAAAAAGTTTCAAAAATTGTGAAAAATAAAAAACGAGTCGTCTTGCCATGAAACTTCACGTGAATGCTTAAGGGACCATTGTATGAATTTACAAGCCATAAAAATGGCATTGGCATGCAGAAATATAAAGATGTGCCTAAACCCACCTACCACCCTATCGATCCACGACTTGCGCATCTCGTCTCTACGACCGACGTAGTGCCCGCCCGCCCATACGCCTGCTTGTTTCATCGGTTGGCTTAGGCATACGGAGTTCATTCCCAGTCTAAGATTGGACCGGACCGAGGGTTGCAGTAGCAAGATCGGTAGCACGTAAAGGGGGACCCGGCCGATGCCCAGCTTGCGCATCCCGCCCCTCTGGCCGACAGAGCGCCCGCACGCTCGTTTCATGGTTTGACTTAGGCATGCGGAGTTCATGACCAGTCTAAGCTCGGACCGGACCAAGGGTTGTGACAGCACATGCTAGGCTCGGGCATGTGCTGTGCTGTATTTTTCTTCGTCGGGGCACCATCGCCGGAGCATCACCGGAGAACCTGACCGGCGGCATTGGGGTTCCGACGATCGGGGGGATCGGGGGGGTGTGCGCACATGATGTGCAATGGGTGTTGGTACTTGGCCCTTATATTGGCCCCCTATCCCTCATCAAACCTCGAGAACTCATACCCCCTTAAAGAGCATTTGAGATTTTACAAGTTTGCTGCCAGTAGCCATTAAAGTGTCTGAAATGGGGACACTTTTTTCAAATGGTCACAGAATCTTGTACACTTTGAGTTTTTAGTTGACTTTTTTTATGCATGCCAACAAAAATAGAAGGATCACATCTACCAAGTTTGGGGCCAAAATTCCTTCCAAAAAAATTTTAAAAAATCCCGAACTGAAAAAAGTTTCAAAAATGGTGAAAAATAGAAAACGAGTCATCTTGCCAGGAAACTTCACGTGAAGGCTTAAGGGACCATTGTATGAATTTACAAGCCATAAAAAAGGCATTGGCATGCAGAAATATGAAGATGTGCCTAAACCAACCTACCACCCTATCGATCCACGACTTGCGCATCTCGTCTCTCTGGCCGACGTAGTGCCCGCCCGCCCGTCTGCCCACTCATTTCGTCGGTTGGCTTAGGCATACGGAGCTAATTCCCAGTCTAAGATCGGACCAGATCGCGGGTTGCAGCAGCAGGATCGACAGCACGTAGAGGGGGACTCGATCGATCCCCGGCTTGGCATCTCGCCCCTCTGGCCAGCTGAGGGGCCATACGCTCATTTCGTGAGTTGACTTAGGCATACGAAGTTCATTTCCAGTCTAAGCATACGGAGTTCATTCCCAGTCTAAGATCGAACCGTAAAAAGTTTTGAAAATCATGAAAAATAGAAAACTAGTCGTTATGCAATGAAACTTCACGTGAAGGCTTAAGGGACCAGTGTATGAATTTACAAGCCACAAAAAAGGCATTGGCACGTAGAAATATGAAGATGGGCCTATCGATCATCGGTAGCACGTAGAGGGGGACCCGATCGATTGTCAGCTTGCTCATCCCGCCCCTCAGGTCGGCTGAGCGCCCACACGCTCGTTTCGTGGGTTGACTTAGGCATACAGAGTTCATTCCCAGTCTAAGCATATGATGTTCAGTCTAAGATCAGACCGAACTGAGGGTTGCTGGAGCAGGATCTGTAGCACGCAGAGGGGGACCCAATCAATCCCTAGCTTGCTCATCCCGCCCCTCTGGTCGGCTGAGCACCCGCACGCTCGTTTCATGGGTTGACTTAGGCATACGGAGTTCATTCCCAGTCTAAGCATACGGAGTTCATTCCCAGTCCAAGATCGGACTGGACCGAGGGTTGCGGCAGCACATGCTGGGCTTGCGCATGTGCTGGTACCACATTTTTCTTCACCGGGGCACCATCACCAGAGCATCGTAGAAGAACCTTAACGGCGGCATTGAGGTTCTGACGATCGGGGGGGTCGGGGTGGGTGTGCGCACATGATGTGCGATGGGTGCTGGTACTTGGCCCGCATATGGAGTTCATTCCCAGTCTAAGCATACGGAGTTCATTCCCAGTCTAAGATCGAACCAGACCGAGGGTAGCGTTAGCACATGCTGGGCTCGGGCATGTGCTGGTGTCGTATTTTTCTTCATCGGGTCACCATTGCTAGAGCATCGCCGGAGAACCTAACCGGCGGCATTGGGGTTTCGACATCGGGGGGTCGGGGGGTGTTGTGCACATCTATGTGGCGATGGGTTGCTGGTACTTAGCCCTTATATTGGCCCCCTATCCCTCAATCAGACGTCGAGAACTCACCCCCCTTAAAGAGCATTTGAGATTTTACAGGTTTGTTGGCCAGTAGCCATTAACGTGTTAAAATGGGGACACTTTTTTGAAATGGTCACAAAAATCTTGTACAGTTCGATGTTTAAAGTTGAAATTTTTTTGTGCCAAGCCAAAAAAATACAAGGATCATGTCTACCAAGTTTGGGGCAAAAACTCCTTCCGACAAAATTTTAAAAAATTCCGAACCGTAAAAAGTTTTGAAAATCATGAGAAATAGAAAACGAGTTGTCTTGGCATGAAACTTCACGTGAAGGCTTAAGGGACCATTGTATGAATTTACAAGCCATAAAAATTGCATTGCCATGCAGAAATACGAAGATGTGCCTAAACCAACCTACCACCCTATCGATCCACGGCATGCGCATCCCGTCTCTCTGGCAAGCGTAGTGCCCACCCGCCCATCCACTCGTTTCGTCGGTTGGCTTAGGCATACAGAGTTCATTCCCAATCTAAGATTGGACCAGACCGAGGGTTGCGGCAGCAGGATCGGTAGCACGCAAAGGGGGATCCGGTCGATCCCCGGCTTGCGCATCCTGCCCCTCTGGCCGGCTGAACGCCTGCACACTCGTTTCTTGGGTTGATTTAGGCATACGGAGTTCATTGCTAGTCTAAGCATACGAAGTTCATTCCCAGTCTAAGATCTGACCGGACCGAGGGTGCTGCATTTTTCTTCGCCGGTGCACCATCGTCGGAGAACCTGACCGACGGCATTGGGGTTCTGGCGATCGGGGGGGCCGGGGGGGGTGCGCACATGATGTCTGATGGGTGCTGGTACTTGGCCCTTATATTGGCCCCCTATCCCTCATCAAACCTCGAGAACTCACGCCCCCTTAAAGAGCATTTGAGATTTTACAAGTTTGCTGCCAGTAGCCATTAAAGTCTCTAAAATGGGGACGCTTTTTCATATGGTCACAAAATCTTGTACACTTCGAGTTTTTAGCTGAATTTTTTTGTGCAAGCCAAAAAAATACAAGCATCACCTCTACCAAGTTTCGGGCCAAAAGTTCTTCTGAAAAAATTTTAAAAAAACCCAAACCGTAAAAAGTTTCAAAAATCATGAAAAATAGAAAACAAGTCGTCTTGCCATGAAACTTCACGTGAAGGCTTAAGGGACCGTTGTATGAATTTACAAGCCATAAAAATGGCATTGGCATGCAGAAATAGGAAGATGTGCCTAAACCCACCAACCACCCTATCGATCCACGACTTGCGCATCCCGTCTCTCTAGCCGGCGTAGTGCCTGCCCGGCTGCTTGTTTCATCGGTTGGCATAGGCATACGGAGTTCATTCCTAGTCTAAGATCAGACCGGACCGAGGGTTGCAATAGCAGGATCGGTAGCACGCAGAGGGGGACCTGGCCGATCCCCGGCTTGTGCATCCCGCCCCTCTGGCCGACTGAGCGCCCGCACGCTTGTTTTGTGGGTTGACTTAGGCATATGGAGTTCATTCCCAGTCTAAGCATAAGAAGTTCATTCCCAGTCTAAGATCGGACTAGACCGAGGGTTGCGGCAGCACATGCTTGGCTCAAGCATGTGCTGGTGCCGCATTTTTCTTCGTCGGGGCACCATCATCGGAGCATCGCCGGAGAACCTGACCGACGGCATTGGGGTTCCGACGATCGGGGGGGCCGGGGGGGTCTGCGCACATGATATGCGATGGGTGTTGGTACTTGGCCCTTATATTGGCCCCCTATCCCTCATCAAACCTCGAGAACTCACACCCCCTTAAAGAGCATTTGAGATTTTACAAGTTTGCTGCCAGTAGCCATTAAAGTGTCTGAAATGGGGACACTTTTTCAAATGGTCACAAAATCTTGTACACTTCGAGTTTTTAGCTGAATTTTTTTTTGCAAGCCAAAAAAAATACAAGGATCACCTCTACCAAGTTTCGGGCCAAAAGTTCTTCTAAAAAAATTTTAAAAAATCCCGAACCGCAAAAAGTTTCAAAAATCTTGAAAAATAGAAAACGAGTCGTCTTGCCATGAAACTTCACGTGAAGGCTTAAGGGACCGTTGTATGAATTTACAAGCCATAAAAATGGCATTGGAATGTAAAAATATGAAGATGTGCCTAAACCCACCTACCACCCTATCGATCCACGGCTTGCACATCCCGTGTCTCTGGCCGACATAGTGCCCGCCCGCCCGCTTGTTTCGTCGGTTGGCTTAGGCATATGGAGTTCATTCCTAGTCTAAGATCGGACCAGACCAAGGGTTACGGCAGCAGGATCGGCACACGCATAGGGGGACCCGATCGATCCTCGGCTTGCGTATCCCGCCCCTCTAGCCGGTTGAGCGATCACACGCTCATTTTGTGGGTTGACCTAGGCATACGGAGTTCATTCCCAGTCTAAGATCAGACCGAACCGAGGGTTAGGGTAGTAGGATCGGCAGCACGTAAAGGGGGACCCGACTGATCCCCGACTTGCTCATCTCGCCCCTCTGGCCAGCTGAGCACCCGCATGCTCATTTTGTGGGTTGACTTAGGCATACGGAGTTCATTCCCAGTGTAAGCATACAGAGTTCATTCCCAATCTAAGATCGAATCAGACCAAGGGTTACGGCAGCACATGCTGGGCTCGGGCATGTGCTGGTGCCACATTTTTCTTTGCCGGGGCACCATCGTCGGAGCATCATCGGAGAACCTGACCGACGGCATTAGGGTTCTGACAATCGTGGGGGCCGGGGGGGGTGTGCGCACATGATGTGCGATGGGTGTTGGTACTTGGCCCTTATATTGGCCCCCTATCCCTCATCAAACCTCAAGAACTCACACCCCCTTAAAGAGCATTTGAGATTTTACAGGTTTGCTGCCAGTAGCCATTAAAGTGTCTGAAATGGGGACACTTTTTTCAAATGGTCACAAAATCTTGTACACTTCGAGTTTTTAGCTGAATTTTTTTGCGCATGCCAAAAAAAATACAGGGATCATGTCTACCAAGTTTTGGGCCAAAACTCCTTCCGAAAAAATTTTAAAAAATCCCGAACTACAAAAATTTTTAAAAATCATGAAAAATAGAAAACGAGTTGTCTTGGCATGAAACTTCACGCGAAGGCTTAAGGGACCATTGTATGAATTTACAAGCCATAAAAATGGCATTGGCATGCAGAAATATGAAGATGTGCCTAAACCCACCAACCACCCTATCGATCCACGGCTTGCGCATCCCGTCTCTCTGGCCGACGTAGTGCCTGCCCGCCTGCTTGTTTCATCGGTTGGCTTAGGCATACGGAGTTCATTCCCAGTCTAAGATCAGACCAGACCGAGGGTTGTGGCAGCAGGATCGGTAGCACGTAGATGGGGACCTGGCCGATCCCCGGCTTGCGCATCCCGCCCCCCTGGCCGACTGAGCGCTCGCACGCTCGTTTCGTGGGTTGACTTAGGCATACGGAGTTCATTCCCAGTCTAAGCATAAGAAGTTCATTCCCAGTCTAAGATCGGACTAGACCGAGGGCTGCGGCAGCACATGCTGGGCTCAAGCATGTGCTGGTGCTGCATTTTGCTTCGTCGGGGCACCATCGTCGGAGCATGGCCGGAGAAACTGACCGACGGCATTGGGGTTCCGGCGATCGGGGGGGCCTGGTGGGTGTGCGCACATGATGTAAGATGGGTGTTGGTACTTGGCCCTTATATTGGCCCCCTATCCCTCATCAAACCTCAAGAACTCACACCCCCTTAAAGAGCATTTGAGATTTTACAGGTTTGCTGCCAGTAGCCATTAAAGTGTCTGAAATGGGGACACTTTTTTCAAATGGTCACAAAATCTTGTACACTTCGAGTTTTTAGCTGAATTTTTTTGTGCAAGCCAACAAAAATACAAGGGTCACCTCTACCACGTTTTGAGCCAAAAGTCCTTCTGAAAAAATTAAAAAAAATCCCGAACAGCAAAAAGTTTCCAACATCGTGAAAAATAGAAAATGAGTCGTCTTGCCATGAAACTTCATGTGAAGGCTTAAGGGACCATTGTATGAATTTACAAGCCATAAAAATGGCATTGGAATGTAAAAATATGAAGATGTGCCTAAACCCACCTACCACCCTATCGATCCACGGCTTGCACAGCCCGTGTCTCTGGCCGGCATAGTGCCCGCCCGCCCGCTTGTTTCGTCGGTTGGCTTAGGCATACGGAGTTCATTCCTAGTCTAAGATCAGACCAGACCAAGGGTTGCGGCAGCAGGAACGGTGCACACAGAGGGGGATCCGATCGATCCCTGGCTTGCGTATTCCGCGCCTCTGGCCGGTTGAGCGATCGCACGCTCGTTTTATGGGTTGACTTAGGCATACTGAGTTCATTCCTAGTCTAAGATCAGATGAAACCAAGGGTTAGGGCAGTAGGATTGGCAGCACGCAAAGGGGGACTCGGCTGATCCCCGACTTGCTCATCCCGCCCCTCTGGCCAGCTGAGCACCCGCATGCTCATTTCGTCGGTTCACTTAGGCATACGGAGTTCATTCCCAGTGTAAGCATACAGAGTTCATTCCCAATCTAAGATCGAATCAGACTGAGGGTTACGGCAGCACATGCTGGGCTCGGGCATGTGCTGGTGCCACATTTTTCTTTGTCGGGGCACCATCACCGGAGCATCGTCAGAGAACTTGACCGACGGCATTAGGGTTCCGACGATTGGGGGGGCCGGGGGGGTGTGCGCACATGATGTGCGATGGGTGTTGGTACTTGGCCCTTATATTGGCCCCCTATCCCTCATCAAACCTTGAGAACTCACACCCCCTTAAAGAGCATTTGAGATGTTACAGGTTTGCTGCCAGTAGCCATTAAAGTGTCTGAAATGGGGACACTTTTTTCAAATGGTCACAAAATCTTGTACACTTCGAGTTTTTAGCTGAAATTTTTTGTGCATGCCAATATAAATACAAGGATCTCATCTTCCAAGTTTGGGGCAAAAAATCCTTCCAAAAAAATTTTAAAAAATCCGGAACCATAAAAAGTTTTAAAAATCTTGAAAAATAGAAAACGAGTTGTCTTGCCATGAAACTTCACGAGAAGGCTTAAGGGACCATTGTATCAATTTACAAGCCATAAAAATGGAATTGGCACGTAGAAATATTAAGATGTGCCTAAACCCAACTACCACCCTATCGATCCACGGCTTGCGCATCCCGTCTCTCTAGCCTGCGTAGTGCCCGCCCGCCCACCCGCCTGCTCATTTTGTCAGTTGGCTTAGGCATACAGAGTTCATTCCCAGTCTAAGATTGGATCGGATCGATGGTTGCGGTAGCAGGATTGGCAACACGCATAGGGGGACCCAGCCGATCCCCGGGACGCACGCTCATTTCATGGGTTAACTTAGGCATATGGAGTTCATTCCCAGTCTAAGCATACGAAGTTCATTCCCAGTCTAAGATCGAACCGGACCGAGGGTTGTGGCAGCACATGCTGGGCTGGAGAATGTGCTGGTGTCGCATTTTTCTTCGTCGGGGCACCAGCGTCGAAGCATCGTCGGAGAACCTAACCGGCGGCATTAGGGTTCCGGCGATAGGGGGCCGAGGTGGTGTGCGCACTTGATGTGCGATGGGTGCTGGTACTTGACCCTTATATTGGCCCCCTATCCCTTATCGAATCTCGAGAACTCACACCCCCTTAAAGACCATTTGAGATTTTACAGGTTGCTGCCAGTAGCCATTAAAGTGTCTGGATGGGGACACTTTTTTCAAATGGTCACAAAAAGGCTTGTACACTTCGAGTTTTTAGCTGAATTTTTTTGTGCATGCCAAAAAAAATGCAAAGATCACGTCTACGAAGTTTGGGGCCAAAAATCCATCCGAAAAAATTTTAAAAAATCCCGAACCATAAAAAGTTTCAAAAATCATGAAAAATAGAAAACGAGTCGTCTTGCCATGAAACTTCACGAGAAGGCTTAAGGGACCATTGTATGAATTTACAAGCCATAAAAATGGCAATAGCATGCAGAACTATAAAGATGTGCCTAAACCCACCGACCACCCTATCGCATCCATGGCTTCCACATCTCGTCTCTCTGGCCAGCGTAGTGCCCGCCCACTCGCCCACCCGCTCGTTTCGTCGGTTGGCTTAGGCATATAGAGTTCATTCCTAGTCTAAGATCGGCCCGGATCGAGGGTTGCGATAGCAGGATCGGTAGCACGTAGAGGGGGACCCGTCGATCCCCGACTTGTCCAACCCACCCCTCTGGCCGGCTAAGCGCCTGCACGCTCGTTTCGTGGGTTGACTTAGGCATACAGAGTTCATTCCCAGTCTAAGCATACTGAGTTCATTCCCAGTCTAAGATCAGACTGGATCGAAGGTTGCGGTAGCACATGCTGGGCTCGGGCATGTGCTGGTGTCGTATTTTTCTTCACCGGGTACCATCACCGGAGCATCATCAGAGAACCTGACTGGTGACTTTGGGGTTTCGGTGATCGGGGGGGTCAGGGGGTGTGCGCACATGATATGCGATGGGTGCTGGTACTTGGCCGTTATATTGGCCCCCTATCTCTCATCAAACCTTGAGAACTCACACCCCCTTAAAGAGCATTTGAGATTTTAGAGGTTTGCTGCCAGTAGCCATTAATGTGTCCGAAATGAGGGCACTTTTTTTAAATGGTCACAAAATCTTGTACCCTTCGAGTTTTTAGCTGAATTATTTTGGGAATGCCAAAAAAAATACAAGGATCACGTCTACCAAGTTTGGGGCCAAAACTCCTTTCAAAAAAATTTTAAAAGATCCCGAACCGCAAAAAGTTTTGAAAATCGTGAAAAATAGAAAATGAGTCATCTTGCCATGAAACTTCATGTGAAGGCTTAAGGGACCATTGTATGAATTTACAAGCCATAAAATTGGCATTGGCAGGTAGAAATATGAAGATGTGCCTAAACCCACCTACCACCCTATCGATCCACGGCTTACGCTTCCCGTCTCTCTGGCTGGCGTAGTGCCCGCCCGCCCACTCGTTTCGTCGGTTGGCTTAGGCATACGGAGTTCATTCCCAGTCTAAGATTGGAACGGACCAAGGGTTGTGGAAGGAGGATCGGCAGCACGCAGAGGGGTACCCATCCGATCCCCGATTTGCGCATCCCGCCCCTCTGATCAACTTAGCGCCCCGTACGCTCGTTTCGTGGGTTTACTTAGGCATACGGAGTTCATTCCCAGTCTAAGCATATGGAGTTCATTCCCAGTCTAAGATCGGACCAGACCGGGGGTTACGGCGCACATGTTGGGCTCGAGCATGTGTTGGTGCTGCATTTTTCTTCGTCGGGGCACCATCGCCTGAGAACCTGATCGACGGTATTGGGGTTCCGACGATCGGGGGGCCCGGGGGGTGTACGCACATAATGTGCGATGAGTGCTGGTACTTGGCCCTTATATTGGCCCCCTATCCCTCATCAAACCTCGAGAACTCACACCCCCTTAAAGAGAAGTTGAGATTTTACAGGTTTGCTGGCAATAGCCATTAAAGAGTCTGAAATGGGGACACTTTTTTCGAATGGTCACAAAATCTTGTACACTTCGAGTTTTTAGTTGAATTTTTTTGTGTATGCTAACAAAAATACAAGGATCAAATCTATGAAGTTTGAGGCCAAAACTCCTTTTGAAAAAATTTTAAAAAATCCTGAACCGCAAAAAGTTTCAAAAATCATGAAAAATAAAAAACGAGTCGTCTTGCCATGAAACTTCACGTGAAGGCTTAAGGGACGAGTGTATGAATTTACAAGCCATAAAAATGGCATTGGCACTCGGAAATATGAAGATGTGCCTAAACCCACCTACCACCCTATCGATCCACAGCTTGTGCATCCCGTCTCTCTGGCCGGCGTTGTGCCCATCCTCCCGCCCGCCCACTCGTTTCGTCGGTTGGCTTAGGCATACGGAGTTCATTCCCAGTCTAAGATTGGATCAGACCGAGGGTTGTGGCAGCAGGATCGGCAGCACGCAGAGGGGTACCCGACCAATCCTCGATTTGTGCATCCCGCCCCTCTAGCCGGCTTAGCGTCCGCACGCTCGTTTCATGGGTTGACTTAGGCATACGGAGTTCATTCCCAGTCTAAGCATAAGGAGTTCATTCCCAGTCTAAGATCGGACCTGACCGAGGGTTACGGCAGCACATGTTGGGCTCGAGCATGTGTTGGTGCTGCATTTTTTTTCGCCGGGGCACCATCGCCAGAGAACCTGATCGACGGTATTGGGGTTCCGACGATCGGGGGGCCGGGGGGTGTACGCACATAATGTGCGTTGAGTGCTGGTACTTGGCCCTTATATTGGCCCACTATCCCTCATCAAACCTCGAGAAGTCACACCCCTTTAAAGAGCATTTGAGATTTTACAGGTTTGCTTGCAATAGCCATTAAAGTTTCTGAAATGGGGACACTTTTTGCAAATGGTCACAAAATCTTGTACACTTCGAGTTTTTAGTTGAATTTTTTTTGCATCCTAACAAAAATACAAGGATCAAATCTACCAAGTTTGAGGCCAAAACTCCTTCTGAAAAAATTTTAAAAAATCTTGAACCGCAAAAAGTTTCAAAAATCATGAAAAATAAAAAACGAGTCATCTTGCCATGAAACTTCACGTGAAGGCTTAAGGGACCATTGTATGAATTTACAAGCCATAAAAATAGCATTGGCATGCAGAAATATGAAGATGTGCCTAAACCCACCTACCACCCTATCGATCCACAGCTTGTGCATCCCGTCTCTCTGGCCGACGTTGTGCCCGTCCTCCCACCCGCCTGCTCGTTTCGTCGGTTGGCTTAGGCAAACGGAGTTCATTCCCAGTCTAAGATTGGACTGGACCGAGGGTTGTGGCAGCAGGATCGGGAGCACGCAGAGGGGTACCCGATCGATCCCCGATTTACGCATCCCGCCCCTCTGGCCAACTTAGCGCCCGCACGCTCGTTTCGTGGGTTGACTTAGGCATACGGAGTTCATTCCTAGTCTAAGCATATGGAGTTCATTCCCAGTCTAAGATCGGACCGATCGAGGGTTACGGCAGCACATGTTGGGCTCGAGCATGTGTTGGGGCTGCATTTTTCCTCGTTGGGGCACCATCATCGGAGCATCGCAGGAGAACCTGATCGACGGTATTGTGGTTCCGGTGATCGGGTAGGCCGGGGGGGTGTGCGCACATGATGTGCCATGGGTGCTGGTACTTGACCCTTATATTGGCCCCCTATCCCTCATCAAACCTCGAGAACTCACGCCCCCTTAAAGAGCATTTGAGATTTTACAGGTTTGCTGCCAAAAGCCATTAAAGTGTCTGAAATGGGGACATTTTTTTCAAATGGTCACAAAATCTTGTACACTTCGAGTTTTTAGCTGCATTTTTTTGTGCATGCCAACAAAAATACAAGGATCACGTCTACCAATTTTGGGGTCAAAACTCCTTCCAAAAAAATTTTAAGAAATACCGAACCGTAAAAAGTTTCAAAAATCATGAAAAATAGAAAACGAGTTGTCTTGCCATGAAACTTCACGTGAAGGCTTAAGGGATCGTTGTATGAATTTATAAACCATAAAAATGGCATTGGCACGTAGAAATATGAAGATGTGCCTAAACCCACCTACCACCCTATCAATCCACGGCTTGCGCATCCCGTCTCTCTGGCCGGCGTAGTGCCCGCCCGCCCACCCGCTCATTTCATCGGTTGGCTTAGGCATACGGAGTTCATTCCCAGTCTAAGATCAGACTGGATCGAGGGTTGCGGTAGTAGGATCGGCAACACGCTAAGGGGGACCCTTTCGATCCCCGGCTTGCGCATCCCGCCCCTCTGGCCGGCTAAGCGTCCGCACGCTCGTTTCGTGGGTTGACTTAGGCTTACGGAGTTCATTCTCAGTCTAAGATCGGACCTGATCGAGGGTTGCGGTAGCACATGCTGGGCTCGAGCAGGTGCTGGTGCTGCATTTTTCTTTGCCTGGGGACCATCGTCGGAGCATCACCGAAGAACCTGATCGGCGGTATTGGGGTTCCAGTGATCGGGGGGGCCGAGGGGGTGTGCGCACATGATGTGCGATGGGTGCTGGTACGTGGGCCTTATATTGGCCGCATATCCCTCATCAAACCTCAAGAACTCACAACCCCTTAAAGAGCATTTGAGATTTTATAGGTTTGCTGCCAGTAGCCATTAAAGTGTCTGAAATGGGGACACTTTTTTGAAATGGTCACAAAATCTTGTACACTTCGAGTTTTTAGCTGAATTTTTTTGTGCATGCCAAGAAAAATACAAGGATCACGTCTACCATATTAGGGGCTAAAAATCCTTCTGAAAAAATTTTAAAAAATCTCGAACCGAAAAAAGTTTTGAAAATCGTGAAAAATAGAAAACGAGTCGTCTTTCCATGGAACTTCACGTGAAGGCTTATGGGACCATTGTATGAATTTACAAGCCATAAAAATGGCATTGGCACGCACAAATATGGAGATGTGCCAAACCCACCTACCACCCTATCGACCCACGGCTTGTGCATCCCACCTCTCTGGCCGGCGTAGTGCCCGCCCGCCCGTCCGCCCACCCGCTCGTTTCGTCGGTTGGCTTAGGCATACGGAGTTCATTCCCAGTCTAAGATCAGACTGGATCGAGGGTTGGGGTAGCAGGATCGGCAACATGCTGAGGGGGACCCTTTCGATCCCTGGCTTGTGCATCCCGCCCCTCTGGCCGGCTAAGCATCCGCACGCTCGTTCCGTGAGTTGACTTAGGCATACGGAGATCATTCCTAGTATAAGCATACAGAGTTCATTCCCAGTCTAAGATCGGACCAGACCGAGGGATGCGGCAGCACATGCTGGGCTCAGGCATGTGCTGGTGCCTCATTTTTCTTCGTCGGGGCACCATCGTCGGACCATTGTCGAAGAACCTCACCGGCGGCATTGGGGTTTCGACGATTGGCGGGGCTGGGGGGTGTGCGCACATGATGCACGATGGGTGCTGGTACTTGGCCCTTATATTGGCCCCCTATCCCTCAGCAAACCTCAAGAACTCACAACCCCTTAAAGAGCATTTGAGATTTTATAGGTTTGCTGCCAGTAGCGATTAAAGTGTCTAAAATGGGGACACTTTTTTCAAATGGTCACAAAATCTTGTACACTTCGATTTTTTGGCTGAATTTTTTGTGCATGCCAAGAAAAATACAAGGATCACGTCTATGAAGTTTGGGGCCAAAAATCCTTTCGAAAAAATTTTAAAAAATCCCGAACCGTAAAAAGTTTTAAAAATTGTGAAAAATAGAAAACGAGTCGTCTTGCCATGGAACTTCACGTGAAGGCTTAAGGGACCATTGTATGAATTTACAAGCCATAAAAATGGCATTGGCATGCACAAATATGGAGATGTGCCTAAACCCACCTACCTTCTTATCATCCACGGCTTGCGCATCTCATCTCTCTGGCCGGCGTAGTGCCCGCCCGCCCGCCCGCTTGTTTTGTTGGTTGGCTTAGGTATACGGAGTTCATTCCCAGTCTAAGATTGGACAAAACCAAGGGTTGTGGCAGCAGCATCGATAGCATGCAGAGGGGGACCCGGCTAATCCCTGGCTTGCCCATCTCACCCTCTGGCCGACTGAGCGCCCGCATGCTCGTTCTGTGGGTTGACTTAGGCATACGAGTTCATTCCTAGTCTAAGCATACGGAGTTCATTCCCAGTCTAAGATCAAATCGAACCGAGGGTTGCAACAGCACATGCTGGGCTCGGGCATGTGCTGGTGCCGCATTTTTCATCGTCGGGGCACCATCACCGGAGCATCGTCGGAGAACCTAACCGACGGCATTGGGGTTCCGACGATCGAGGGGGCCGCGGGGGGTGTGCGCACATGATGTGCGATGGGTGCTAGTACTTGGCCCTTATATTGGCCCCCTATCCCTCATCAAACCTTGAGAACTCACACCCCCTTGAAGAGCATTTGAGATTTTACAGGTTTGCTACCAGTAGCCATTAAAATGTCTGAAATGGGGACACTTTTTTCAAATGCTCACAAAATCTTGTACACTTCAAGTTTTTAGCTGAATTTTTTTGTGCATGCCAAAAAAAGTACAAGGATCACGTCTACCAAGTTTGGGACCAAAACTCCTTCTAAAAAAATTTTAAAAAATCCCGAACCGTAAAAAGTTTTGAAAATCGTGAAAAATAGAAAACGAGTCGTCTTGCCATGAAGCTTCATGTGAAGGTTTAAGGGACCATTTTATGAATTTACAAGCCATAAAAATGGCATTGGCATGCAGAAATATGAAGATGTGCCTAAACCCACCTACCACCCTATCGATCCACGGCTTGCGCATCCCGCCTCTCTGGCTGGCGTAGTGCCCGCCCGCCCGCTCATTTCGTTGATTGGCTTAGGCATACGGAGTTCATTCCCTATCTAAGATCGGACTGAACTAAGGTTTACGGTAACAGGATTGGCGGCATGCAGAGGGGGACCCCGTCGATCCCCGACTTGCGCATCTCTTCTCTCTGGCCGGCTGAGCGCCCGCACGCTCATTTTGTGGGGTGACTTAGGTGTACGGAGTTCATTCCCAGTCTAAGATCGGATCGGACTGAGGGTTACAGCAGCACATGCTGGGCTCAAGCATGTGCTGGTGCCGCATTTTCCTTCGTCGGGGCACCATCGCCAGAGCATCATCGAAGAACTTGACTGGTGGCATTGGGGTTCCGACGATCGGGGGGGTCGCGGGGGGTGTGCGCACATGATGTGCGATGGGTGCTGGTACTTGGCCCTTATATTGGCCCCCTATCCCTCATCAAACCTCAAGAACTCACACCCTCTTAAAGAGCATTTGAGATTTTACAGGTTTGCTGCCAGTAGCTAATTAAAGTGTCTGAAATGGGGACACTTTTTTCAAATGGTCACAAAATCTTATACACTTCGAGTTTTTAGCTGAATTTTTTTGTGCATGCTAACAAAAGTACAGGGATCATGTCTACCAAGTTTGTGGCCAAAACTACTTCCAAAAAAATTTAAAAAAATCCCGAACCGCAAAAAGTTTGAAAAATCATGAAAAATATAAAACGAGTCGTCTTACCATGAAACTTCACGTGAAGGCTTAAGGGACCACTGTATGAATTTACAAGCCATAAAAATGGCATTGGCATGCAAAAATATGAAGATGTGCCTAAACCCACCTACCACCCTATCGATACATAGCTTGCGCATCTCGTCTCTCTGGCCGACGTAGTGCCCGCCCACCAGCCCTCTCGCTCATTTCGTCAGTTGGCTTAGGCTTATGGAGTTCATTCCCAGTCTAAGATCAGACCGGACCGAGGGTTGCTGCCAGAGGATCGGCAGAACGTAAAGGGGGACTCGATCGGTCCCCAACTTGTGCATCTCGCTCCATTGGTCGGTTGAGCACCTGCACGCTCGTTTCGTGGGTTGACTTAGGCATACGGAGTTCATTCCTAGTCTCAGCATACGGAGTTCATTCCTAGTGTCAGATCGGACCGGACCAAGGGTTGGGACAGCACATGCTGGGCTCGGGCATGTGCTGGTGCTGCATTTATCTTCGCCGGGGCACCATCGTCGGAGCATCGTCGGAGAACCTGACCGACGGCATTGGGGTTCCGGCGATCGGGGGGATGGGGGGTGTGCGCACATGATGTGCGATGGGTGCTGGTACTTGGCCCTTATATTGGCCCCTATCCCTCATCAAACCTAGAGAACTCACACCCCCTTAAAGAGCATTTGAGATTTTACAGGTTTGCTGCCAGTAGCAATTAAAGTGTCTGAAATGGGGACACTTTTTTCAAATGGTCACAAAATCTTGTACACTTTGAGTTTTTAGCTGAATTTTTTTATGCATGCCAACAAAAATACAAGGATCATATCTACCAATTTTGGGGCCAAAAATCTTTCCAAAAAAATTTTAAAAAATCCTAAACCACAAAAAGTTTTGAAAATCATGAAAAATAGAAAACGAGTCGTCTTGCCATGAAACTTCACGTGAACGCTTAAGGGACCATTGTATGAATTTACAAGCCATAAAAATGGCATTGGCATGTAGAAATATGAAGATGTGCCTAAACACAGCTACCACCCTATCGATCCACGGCTTGTGCATCCCGTCTCTCTGGTAGGCGTAGTGCCCACCTGCCCGCCCTCTCCCTTGTTTCATCGCTTGGCTTAGGCATACGGAGTTCATTCCTAGTCTAAGATTGGATCGGACCGAGGGTTATGGCACCAGGATCGGCAGCACGTAGAGGGGGACCCGGTCGATCCCCGGCTTGCGCATCCCTTCACTCTGGTCGGCTGAGCGCCCGCACGCTCGTTTCATGGGTTAATTTAGGCATACAAAGTTCATTCCCAGTCTCAGCAAACGAAGTTCATTCCCAGTCTAAGATTGGACCGGACCGAGGGTTGCGGCAGCACATTCTGGGCTTGGGCATGTGTTGGTGCCACATTTTTTTTCATCGGGGCACCATCGTTGGAGCATAGCCGGAGAACTTGACCGGCGGCATTGAGGTTCTGACGATCAGGGAGCCAGCGGGGGGTGTTCACACATGATGTGCGGTGGGTGCTGGTACTTGGCCCTTATATTGGCCCCCTATCCCTCATCAAACCTCGAGAGCTCACACCCCCTTAAAGAGCATTTGAGATTTTATAGGTTTGCTGCCAGTAGCCATTAAAGTGTCTCAAATGGGGATAGTTTTTTCAACTGGTCGCAAAATCTTGTATGCTTCAAGTTTTTAGCTGAATTTTTTTTATGCATGCCAACAAAAATACAAGGATCACGTCTGCCAAGTTTGGGACCAAAAACCCTTCTGAAAAAATTTTAAAAAATCCCAAACCGTAAAAAGTTTTGAAAATCATGAAAAATAGATAACGAGTTATCTTGCCATTAAACTTCATGTGAAGGCTTAAGGGACCATTGTATGAATTTACAGGCCATAAAAATGGCATTGGCATGTAGAAATATGAAGATGTGCCTAAACCCACCTACCACCCTATCGATCCATGGCTTGCGCATCCCGTCTCTCTGGCCGGCGTAGTGCCCACCCGCCCGGCCACACGCTCGTTTCGTCGGTTGGCTTAGGCATACGGAGTTCATTCCCAGTCTAAGATTGGATCGGATCGAGGGTTGCGGCAGCAGGATCAGCAGCACACAGATGGGGACCCGACCGATCCCCGGTATACGCATCCCTCCCCTCTAGCCAGCTAAGCGCCCGCACGCTCATTTCGTGGGTTGACTTAGGCATACGGAGTTCATTCCAGTCTAAGATCGGACCAGACCGAGGTTTGCGGCAGCACATGCTGGGATCGGGCATGTGCCGGTGCCGTATTTTTCTTCGTCGGGGCACCATCACCGGAGCATCACCGGAGAACTTGACCGGCAGCATTGGGGTTTCGGCGATCGGGGGGCCGGGGGTGTGCGCACATGATGTGCGGTGGGTGCTGGTACTTGGCCCTTATATTGGCCCCCCATCCCTCATCAAAGCTCGAGAACTCACATCCCCTTAAAGAGTATTCGAGATTTTACAGGTTTGCTGCCAGTAGCAATTAAAGTCTCTGAAATGGGGACAGTTTTTTCAAATGGTCACAAAATCTTGTACACTTCGAGTTTTTATCTGATTTTTTTTATGCATGCCAAGAAAAATACAAGGATCACGTCTACCAAGTTTGGGGCCAAAACACCTTCCGAAAAATTTTTAAAAAATCCTGACCCGCAAAAAGTTTCAAAAATCATGAAAAATAGAAAACGAGTCGTCTTGCCATGAAACTTCACGTGAAGGCTTAAGGGACCATTGTATGAATTTACAAGCCATAAAAATGGCATTGGGCAGGCAGAATATGAAGATGTACCTAAACCCACCTACCACCCTATCGATCCACGGCTTGTTTATCCCGTCTCTCTGGCCGACGTAGTGCCCGCCCGCTCGTTTCGTCGGTTGGCTTAGGCATACGGAGTTCATTCCCAGTCTAAGACTGGATTAGACCGAGGGTTACGGCAGCACATGCTGGGCTCGGGCATGTGCTGGTGCCGCATTTTTCTTCACCAGGGACCATCGCCAGAGCATCACCGGAGAACCTGACCGACGGCATTGGGGTTCCGACGATCGGGGGGGCCGGGGGGGTGTGTGCACATGATGTGCGATGGGTGCTGGTACTTGGCCCTTATATTGGCCCCCTATCCCTCATCAAACCTCGAGAACTCACACCACCTTAAAAAGCATTTGGGATTTTACAGGTTTTCTGCCAGTAGCCATTAAAGTGTCTGAAATGGGGAAACTTTTTTCAAATGGTCACAAAATCCTGTACACTTTGAGTTTTTAGCTGAATTTGTTTGTGCATGCCAACAAAAATACGAGGATCACGTCTACCAAGTTTCGAGCCAAAACTCCTTTCAAAAAAATTTTAAAAAATCCCAAACCGTAAAAAGTTTCAAAAATCATGAAAAATAGAAAATTAGTCGTCTTGCCACGAAACTTCACGTGAAGGCTTAAGGGACCATTGTATGAATTTACAAGCCATGAAAATGGCAGCAGCATGCATAAAGATGAAGATGTGCCTAAACCCACCAACCACCCTATCGATCCACGGCTTGCGCATCCCGTCTCTCTAGCCGACGTAGTGCCCGCCCGCTCGATTCGTCGAGTGGATTAGGCATACGGAGTTCATTCCCAGTTTAAGATTGGACCAGACCGAGGGTTACGTCAGCACATGTTGGGCTTGGGCATGTGCTGGTGCCGTAATTTTCTTCGTCGAGGCACCATCACCGGAGAATCGTCGGAGAACCTGGTCGGCGACGTTGGGATTCCGATGATCGGGGGGGCCGGGGGGGTGTGCGCACATGATGTGAGATTGGTGCTGGTACTTGGCCCTTATATTGGCCCCCTATCCCTCATCAAACCTCAAGAACTCACAGCCCCTTAAAGAGCATTTTAGATTTTACAGGTTTGCTGCCAGTAGCCATTAAAGTGTCTGAAATAGAGACACCTTTTTCAAATGGTCGCAAAATCTTGTACACTTCGAGTTTTTAGCTGAATTTTTTTGTGCATGCCAACAAAAATACAAGGATCACGTTTACCAAGTTTGGGGTAAAAACTCCTTCCAAAAAAAGTTTAAAAAATCCGAAACCGCAAAAAGTTTTAAAAATCATGAAAAATAGAAAACGAGTTGTCTTGCCATGAAACTTCACGTGAAGGCGTAAGGGACCATTGTATGAATTTACAAGCCATAAAAATGGTATTGGCATGCAGAAATATGAAGCTGTGCCCTAACCCCACCTACAACCCTATCGATCCACAGGCTTGCGGGCATCCCGCTCTCTGGCCGAAGTAGTGCCCGCCCGCCTGCCCGCCGTTCGTTTCGTCGGTTGGCCTAGGCCATACAGAGTTCATTCCAATCTAAGATCAGACCTAGACGAGGGTTTGTGATACAGGAATGGCAGCACGAAAGAGGGACCCGGTCCGATCCTGGCTGTGCATCTCGCCACTCTGGCCGTTGAGCACATCCGCACACTCGTTTCATGGGTTGACTTAGCATACGGAAGTTCATTCCAGTCTAGAATCGGATCAGACATAGGGTTACGGCAGCAATGCTTGGCTCGGGCAGTGCTGGTGTCGCATTTTTTCCTTCGTCGGGGCACAATCACCGAAGCATCACCAGAGAAACTTGACCGGCGCATTGGGGTTCCGGCGATCGGGGGCCAGGGGGTGTGCGCACATGATGTGTGCGATGGTGCTGGTACTTGGCCCTTATATTGGCCTCCTATCCCCCATCAAGCCTCAAGAACTCACACCCCCTTAAAGAGCATTTGAGATTTTACAGGTTTGCTACCAGTAGCCAATTAAAGTGTCTGAAATGGGGACACTTTTTTCAAATGTTTGCAAAATCTTGTACACTTCGCGTTTTTAGCTGAATTTTTTTTTGCATGCCAACAAAAATACAAGGATCACGTCTACCAAGTTTGGATCCAAAACTTCTTCCAAAAAAATTTTAAAAAATCCCGAACTGTAAAAAGTTTTGAAAATCGTGAAAATAAGAAAACGAGTCGTCTTGCCATGAAACTTCACGTGAAGGCTTAAGGGACCATTGTATGAATTTAAAAGCCATAAAAATGGCATTGGCACACAGAAATATGAAGATGTGCCTAAACCCACCTACCACCCTATCAATCCACGGCTTACGCATCCTGTCTCTCTGGCCGGCGTAGTGCCCGCCTGCCCCCCCGCTCGTTTCATTGGTTGGCTTAGGCATACGGGGTTCATTCCCAGTCTAAGATCAAACCGGACAGAGGGTTGCGACTGCACATGCTGGGCTCGGGCATGTGCTGGTGCCGTATTTTTCTTCGCCAGGGCACCATCGCCGGAGCATCGCCGAAGAACCTGACCGACGGCATTGGGGTTTCGACGATCGGAGGGGTCGAGGGTGGTGTGCGCACATGATGTTCAGTGGGTGCTGGTACTTGGCCCTTATATTGGCCCCCTATCCCTCATCAAACCTTGAGAACTCACGCCCCCTTAAAGAGCATTTGAGATTTTACAGGTTTGCTGCCAGTAGCCATTACAGGTTTGCTGGCAGTAGCCATCAAATGGTCACAAAACTTGTACACTTTGAGTTTTTAGCTGAATTTTTTTGTGCATGCCAATAAAAATACAGTGATCATGTCTACCAAGTTTGGGGCCAAATCGCCTTCTGAAGAAATTTTAAAAAATCTTGAACCGTAAAAAGTTTCAAAAATTGTGAAAAATAAAAAACGAGTCGTCTTGCCATGAAACTTCACGTGAAGGCTTAAGGGACCATTATATGAATTTACAAGCCATAAAAATGGCATTGCCTTGCAGAAATATGAAGATATGCTTAAACCCACCTAACAGCCTATCGATCCACGGCTTGCGCATCTCGTCTCTCTGGCTGGCGTAGTGCCCGCCCGCCCGCCCGCTCGTTTCGTCGGTTGGCTTAGGCATACAGAGTTCATTCCTAGTCTAAGATCGGACCGAACCGAGGGTTGCGGTACCAAGATCGACAGCACACAGAGGGGGACCCGGTCGATCCTCGGCTTACGCATCCCACCCCTCTGGTCGGCTGAGCGCCCGCGCACTCGTTTCATGGGTTGACTTAGGCATACAGAGTTCATTCCTAGTCTAAGCATACGGAGTTCATTCCCAGTCTAAGATCGGACCAGACCGAGGGTTGCGATAGCACATTCTGGGCTCGAGCATGTGTCGGTGTTGTATTTTTCTTCACCGGGGCACCATTGCTAGAGCATCACCGGAGAACCTGACCGGCGGCATTGGGGTTTCGATGATCGGGGGGTCGGGGGGGTTTTCGCACGTGATGTGTGGTGGGTGCTGGTAATTGGCCCTTATATTGGCCTCCTATCCCTCATTAAACCTTCAGAACTCACACCCCCTTAAAGAGCATTTGAGATTTTACAGGTTTGCTGCCAGTAGCCATTAAAGTGTCTCAAATAGGGATAGTTTTTTCAAATGGTCACAAAATCTTGTACACTTCCAGTTTTTAGCTGAATTTTTTTGTGCATTCCGACAAAAATACAAGGATCATGTCTACCAAGTTTGGGACCAAAACTCTTTCTGAAAAAATTTTAAAAAATCTTGAACCGTAAAAAGTTTTGAAAATCGTGAAAAATAGAAAACGAGTTGTCTTGCCATGAAACTTAACGTGAAGGCTTAAGGGACCATTGTATGAATTTACAAGACATAAAAACGGCATTGGCACACAAAAATATGAAGATGTGCCCAAACCAACCTACCACCCTATCGATCCACGGCTTGCGCATCCCGTCTCTCTGGCCGGCGTAGTGCCCGCCTGCCTGCCCGTACGCTCGTTTCGTCGATTGGCTTAGGCATACGGAGTTCATTCCCAGTCTAAGATCAGATCAGATCAGATCGAGGGTTGCGGTAGCAGGATCGACAGCACGTAGAGGGGGACCCGACCAATCACCGGCTTATGCATCCCTCCCCTCTGGCCGGCTGAGCACCCACACGCTCGTTCTGTGGGTTGACTTAGGCATACGAAGTTCATTCCCAGTCTAAGATCGAACCGGACCGAGGGTTGCGGCAGCACATGCTGGGCTCGGGCATGTGCTGGTGTCGTATTTTTCTTCGTCGGGGCACCATCACCAGAGCATCGTCGAAGAACCTGACCGGCAGCATTGGGGTTCCGGCGATCGAGGGGCCTGGGGGGTGTGCGCACATGATGTGCGGTGGGTGCTGGTACTTGGCCCTTATATTGGCCCCCTATCCCTCATCAAACCTCGAGAACTCACGCCCCCTTAAAGAGCATTTGAGATTTTACAGGTTTGCTGCCAGTAGCAATTAAAGTGTCTAAAATGGGGACACTTTTTTCAAATGGTCCCAAAATCTTGTACACTTCGAGTTTTTATCTGATTTTTTTGTGCATGCCAACAAAAATACAAGGATCACGTCTACCATTTGGGACCAAAACACCTACCGAAAAATTTTTAAAACTTCTCGACCCGCAAAAAGTTTCAAAAATCGTGAAAAATAAAAAATGAGTCGTCCTGCCATGAAACTTCACGTGAAGGCTTAAGGGACCTTTGTATGAATTTACAAGCCATAAAAATGGCATTGGCATGCAGAAATATGAAGATCTGCCTAAACGGACCTACCACCCTATCTATCCACGGCTTGCGTATCCCGTCTCTCTGGCCGACGTAGTGACCGCCCGCTGATTTCGTCGGTTGGCTTAGGCATATGGAGTTCATTCCCAGTCAAAGATCGGACCGGACCGAGGGTTGTAGCTGCACATGCTGGGCTCGGGCATGTGCTGGTGCCTCATTTTTCTTCATCGGGGCACCATCGCCGGAGCATCACCAGAGAACCTGATCGATGGTATTGGAGTTCCGATGATCAGGGGGCCGGGGGGGGTGTACGCAGATGATGTGCGATGGGTGCTGGTACTTGGCCCTTATATTGGCCCCCTATCCCTCGTCAAACCTCGAGAACTCACACACCCTTAAAGAGCATTTGAGATTTTACAGGTTTGCTGCCAGTAGCTATTACAGGTTTGCTGCCAGTAGCCATCAAATAGTCATAAAATCTTGTACACTTTGAGTTTTTAGCTGAATTTTTTTGTGCATGCCAAAAAAAATACAAGGATCACGTCTACCAAGTTTTGGACCAAAACTCCTTCCGAAAAAATTTTAAAAAATCCTGTACCGTAAAAAGTTTCAAAAATCATGAAAAATAGAAAACAAGTCGTCTTGGCATGAAACTTTACGTGAAGAATTAAGGGACCATTGTATGAATTTACAAGCCATAAAAATGGCATTGGCATGCAGAAATATGAAGATGTGCCTAAACCCACCTACCACCGTATCGATCCACGGCTTGCGCATCCCGTCTCTCTAGCCGGCGTAGTGCCTGCCCGCCCTTCCGCCCGTTTGTTTCATCGATTAGCTAGGCATACGGAGTTCATTCCCAATCTAAGATCGGGCTGGACCAAGGGTTGTGGCAGCACATGCTGGGCTCGGGCATGTGCTGGTGCCGCATTTTTCTTCGCCAGGGCACCATCGCCGGAGCATCGCCGAAGCACTTAACCGGCGGCATTAGGGTTCCGACGATCGGAGGGGTCGGGGGTGGTGTGCGCACATGATGTGCGGTGGGTGCTGGTACTTGGCCCTTATATTGGCCCCCTATCCCTCATCAAACCTCGAGAACTCACACCCCCTTAAAGAGCATTTGAGATTTTACAGGTTTGCTGCCAGTAGCTATTACAGGTTTGCTGCCAGTAGCCATCAAATAGTCACAAAATCTTGTACACTTTGAGTTTTTAGCTGAATTTTTTTGTGCATGCCAAAAAAAATACAAGGATCACGTCTACCAAGTTTGGGGCCAAAACTCCTTTTGAAAAAATTTTAAAAAATCCTGAACCGTAAAAAGTTTCAAAAACCGTGAAAAATAAAAATTGAGTCATCTTGCCATGAAACTTCACGTGAAGGATTAAGGGACCATTGTATGAATTTACAAGCCTTAAAAATAGCATTGGCATGCAGAATTATGAAGATGTGTGTAAACCCACCTACCACCATATCGATCCACGGCTTGCGCATCCTCTCTCTCTGGCTGGCGTAGTGCCCGCTCGCCCGTCCGCCCGCTTGTTTCGTCGGTTGGCTTAGGCATACGGAGTTCATTCCCACTCTAAGATCAGACCAGAATGAGGGTTACGGCAGCACATGCTGGGCTCAGGCATGTGTTGGGGCTGCATTTTTCTTCGTCGGGGCACCATCATCAGAGCAGCGTCAGAGAACCTGACCGGCGGCATTGGGGTTCCGATGATCCGGCGCCCGGGGGGGGTGTGCGCATATGATGTGCGAGGGTGCTGGTACTTGGCCCTTATATTGGCCCTATATCCCTCATCAAACCTCGAGAACTCACGCCCCCTTAAAGAGCATTTGAGATTTTACAAGTTTGCTGCCAGTAGCCATTAAAGTGTCTGAGCTGGGGACACTTTTTTCAAATGGTCACAAAATCTTGTACACTTCCAGTTTTTCACTGAATTTTTTTGTGCAAGCCAACAAAAATACAAGGATCATGTCTACCAAGTTTGGGGCCGAAACTACTTCTGAAAAAATTTTAAAAAATCCCGAACCGCAAAAAGTTTAAAAAATCTTAAAAAATAGAAAACGAGTCATCTTGCCATGAAACTTCACGTGAAGGCTTAACGGACCATTGTATGAATTTACAAGCCATAAAAATGGCATTGGCATGCTGAAATATGAAGATGTGCCTAAACCCACTTACCACCCTATCGATCCACAGCTTGTGCATCCCGTATCTCTGGCCGACGTAGTGCCCGCCCGCCTGCCCGCTCGTTTCATCGGTTGGCTTAGCCATACGGAGTTCATTCCCAGGCTAAGCAGGATCGACAGCACAAAGTGGGGGACACGGTCGATCCCCGGCTTGCGCATCCTGCCCCTCTGGCCGGCTGAGCGCCCGTGCGCTCGTTTTATGGGTTGACTTAGGCATATGGAGTTCATTTCCAGTCTAAGCGTACGGAGTTCATTCCCAGTCAAAGATCAGACCAGACCGAGGGTTGGGGCAGCACATGCTGGGCTCGGGCATGTGCTGGTATCACATTTTTCTTCACCGGGGCACCATCGTCGAAGCATCGTCGGAGAACCTGACCGACGACATTGGGGTTCCGATGAGCGGGGGGGTCGGGGGGGGTGTGCGCACATGATGTGCGATGGGTGATGGTACTTGGCCCTTATATTGGCCCCCTATCCCTCATCAAACCTCTAGAACTCACACCCCCTTAAAGAGAATTTGAGATTTTCCAAGTTTCCTGCCAGTAGCCATTAAAGTGTCTGAAATGGGGACACTTTTTTCAAATGGTCACAAAATCATGAACTCTTCGAGTTTATAGCTGAATTGTTTTGTGCATGCCAACAAAAATACAAGGATCACGTCTACCAAGTTAGGGGCCAAAACTCCTTCTGAAAAAATTTTAAAAAATCTCGGACCGCAAAAAGTTTCAAAAATCGTGAAAAATAGAAAACGAGTCGTCTTGCCATTTCACATGAAGGCTTAAGGGACCATTGTATGAATTTACAAGCCATAAAAATGGCATTGGCACGTAGAAATATGAAGATGTGCCTAAACCAACCTACCACCCTATCAATCCACGGCTTGCGCATCCCGTCTCTCTGGCCGGTGTAGTGCCCGCCCGCCCACCCACCCGTTCTTTTCGTCGGTTGGCTTAGGGATACGGAGTTCATTCCTAGTCTAAGATTAGACCAGACAGAGGGTTGTGTCAGTAGGATCTACAACACAAAGAGGGGGACTCGGCCGATCCCCGGCTTGCGCATCCCGCCCCTCTGGCCGACTGAGCGCCTGCACGCTCATTTCATGGGTTGACTTAGGCATACGAAGTTCATTCCCAGTCTAAGCATACGGAGTTCATTCCTAGTCTAAGATCAGACCGGACCGAGGGTTGCGGTAGCACATGCTGGGCTCAGGCATGTGCTGGTGCCGCATTTTTCTTTGTCGGGGCACCATCGCCAGAGCATCGTCGGAGAACCTGACCGGCGGCACTGGAGTTCTGGTGATCGGGGGGGTCGGGGGGTGTGCGCACAAGATGTGTGATGGGTGCTAGTACTTGGCCCTTATATTGGGCCCTTATCCCTCATCAAACCTCGAGAATTTACACCCCCTTAAAGAGCATTTGAGATTTTACAGGTTTGCTGCCAGTAGCCATTAATGTGTTTGAAATGGGGACACTTTTTTCAAATGGTCACAAAATCTTGTACACTTTGAATTTTTAGCTGAATTTTTTTGTGCATGCCAACAAAAATAGAAGGATCATGTCTACCAAGTCTTTTGCCAAAAATCCTTCCAAAAAAATTTCCAAAAATCCCGAACCGTAAAAAGTTTCAAAAATCGTGAAAAATAGAAAACGAGTCGTCTTGCCATTAAACTTCACGTGAAGGCTTAAGGGACCATTGTATGAATTTACAAGCATAAAATTGGCATTGGCACACAAAAATATGAAGATGTGCCTAAACCCACCTACCACCCTATCGATCCGTGGCTTGTGCATCCCGTCTCTGTGGTTAGCGTAGGGACCGCCCGTCCGCCCGTCCGCTCGTTTCGTCGGTTGGCTTAGGCATACGGAGTTCATTCGTAGTCGAAGATCAGATCGGACTGAAGGTTGTGGCAGCAGGATTGGCAGCATGGATAGTGGGACCCGATCGATCCCCGACTTGTGCATCCCGCCCCTTTGGTCGGCTGAGTGCCCGCATGCTCGTTTCGTGGGTTAACTTAGGCAGATGGAGTTCATTCCCAGTCTAAGCATACGGAGTTCATTCCCAGTCTAAGATCAGACTGGATCGAGGGTTGCGGCTGCACATACTAGGCTCGAGCATGTGCTGGCACCGCATTTTTCTTCACCGGGGCACCATCACCGGAGCATCGCCAGAGAACCTGACCGGAGGCATCGGGGTTTTGACGATCGAGGGGGCCGGGGGGTGTGTGCACATGATGTGCGATGGGTGCTGGCACTTGGCCCTTATATTGGCCCCCTATCCCTCATCAAACCTTGAGAACTCACATCCCCTTAAAGAGCATTTGAGATTTTACAGGTTTGCTGCCAGTAGCCATTAAAGTGCCCGAAATGGGGACACTTTTTTCAAATGGTCCCAAAATCTTGTACATTTTAAATTTTTAGCTGAATTTTTTTGTGCATGCCAACAAAAATAGAAGGATCATGTCTACCCCTTTTGGGGCCAGAACTCCTTCCAAAAAAATTTTAAAAAATCCCGAACCGCAAAAAGTTTTGAAAATTGTGAAAAATAGAAAACATGTCGTCTTGCTATGAAAATTCATGTGAAGGCTTAAGGGACCATTGTCTGAATTTACAAGCCATAAAAATGGCATTGGCATGTAGAAATAAGAAGATGTGCCTAAACCCACCTACCACCCTATCGATCCACGGTTGCGCATCCCATCTCTCTGGTCGACGTAGTGCCCACTCGCCCGCCCGTCCGTTCATTTCATCGGTTGGCTTAGGCATACGGAGTTCATTCTGAGTCTAAGAATGGATCGGACCGAGGGTTACGGTAGCAGGATCAGTAGCACGCAAAGGGGGACCCGACCGATCCCCGACTTGTGCATCCCGCCCCTCTGGCCGATTGAGCGCTTGCACGCTCGTTCCGTGGGTTGACTTAGGCATACGGAGTTCATTTCCAGTCTAAGCATACAGAGTTCATTCCCAGTCTAAGATCGGAATGGACCGAGGGTTACGACAGCACATGCTACGCTCGGGCATGTGCTGGTGCCGCATTTTTCTTCACCGGGGCACCATCGCGGGAGCATCACCGGAGAACCTGACCCGTGGCATTGGGGTTCCGGCGATCTAGGGGGCCGGGGGGTGTGCGCACATGATGTGCGATGGGTGTTGGCACTTGGCCCTTATATTGGCCCCCTATATATCATCAAACCTCGAGAACTCACACCCCCTTAAATAGCATTTGAGATTTTACAGGTTTGCTGCCAGTAGCCATTAAAGTATCTGAAATGGGGACACTTTTATCAAATGGTCACAAAATCTTGTACACTTCGAGTTTTTAGTTGAATGTTTTTATGCATGCCAACAAAAATACAGGGATCACGTCTACCAAGTTTGGGGCTAAAACTCCTTCTGAAAAAATTTAAAAAAATCTCGAGCTGCTAAAAGTTTCAAAAATCATGAAAAATAGAAAATGAGTCGTCTTCCCATGAAACTCCACGTGAAGGCTTAAGGGACCATTGTATGAATTTACAAGCCATAAAAATAGCATTTGCATGCAAAAAGATGAAGATGTGCCTAAACCCACTTGCTACCCTATCGATCCACAGCTTGCGCATCCCGTCTCTCTGGTCGACGTAGTGCCCACCCGCCTGCCCACCCGCTCGTTTCGTCGGTTGGCTTACACATACGGAGTTCATTCGTAGTCTAAGATTGGACCGGATTGAGAGTTATGGTAGCATGAATGGCGGCACGTAGTGGGGGACCCGATCGATCCCCGGCTTGCGCATCCCGCCCCTCTGGGCGACTGAGCGCCTGAATGCTCATTTCATGGGTTGACTTACGTATACGGAGTTCATTCCTAGTCTAAGCATATGGAGTTCATTCCCAGTCTAAGATCGGATCAGACCGAGGGTTGCGGTAGCACATGCTGGGCTTGGGTATGTGCTGGTGCCGCATTTTTCTTCGTCGGGGCACCATCGCTAAGCTTCACCGGAGAACCTGACCGGCGGCATTGGAGTTTCGACGATCGGGGGGGCCGGGGGGTGTGCGCACATGATGTGCGATGGGTGCTGCTACTTGGCCCTTATATTGGCCCCCTAGCCCTCATCAAACCTCGAGAACTCACACCCCTTAAAGAGCATTTGAGATTTTACAGGTTTGCTGCCAGTAGCCATTAAAGTGTCTAAAATGGGGACACTTTTTTCAAATGGTCACAAAATCTTGTACACTTCGCGTTTTTAGCTGAATCTATTTGCGCATGGCAACAAAAATATATGGATCATGTCTACCAAGTTTGGGGCCAAAACTCCTTTCGAAAAAATTTTAAAACATCCCGAACCGTAAAAAGTTTCAAAAATCGTGAAAAATAGAAAACGAGTCATCTTGCCATGAAACTTCACATGAAGGCTTAAGGGACCATTGTATGAATTTACAAGCCATAAAAATGGCATTGGCACGTAGAAATATGAAGATGTGCCTAAACCCACCTACCACCCTATCGATCCACGGCTTGCGCATTCCGTTTCTTTGGCCGACGTAGTGCCCACCCGCCCGCCCGTCCACTCGTTTCGTTGGTTGGCTTAGGCATACGGAGTTCATTCCCAGTCTAAGATCAGACCGAACCAAAGGTAAGGGCAGCAAGATCGGCAGCATGTAAAGGGGGACCCGATCGATCCCCGGCTTGCGCATCCCGCCCCTCTGGCCGGCTGAGCGCCCGTACGCTTGTTTCGTGGGTTGACTTAGGCATACGGAGTTCATTCTCAGTCTAAGCATATAGAGTTCATTCCCAGTCTAAAATCGGACCGGACCGAGGGTTTCGGCAGCACATGCTGGGCTCAAGCATGTGCTGGTGTCACATTTTTCTTCACCGGGGCACCATCGTCGGAGCATCACCAGAGAACCTGACCAATGACATTGGGGTTCGAACGATCGGGAGGGCCGGGGGGTGTGCGCACATGATGTGTGATGGGTGCTGGTACTTGACCCTTATATTGGGCTCCTATCCCTCATCAAACCTGGAGAACTCACACCCCCTTAAAGAGCATTTGAGATTTTACAGGTTTGCTGTCAGTAACCGTTACAGTGTCTGAAATGGGGACACATTTTTCAAATGGTCACAAAATCTTGTACACTTCGAGTTTTTAACTTAATTTTTTTGTGCAAGCCAAAAAAAATACAAGGATCACGTCTACCAAGTTTGGGGCCAAAACTCTTTCCGAAAATTTTAAAAAATCCTGAACCGCAAAAAGTTTTGAAAATCGTGAAAAATAAAAAACGAGTCGTCTTGCCATGAAACTTCACGTGGAGGCTTAAGGGACCGTTGTATGAATTTACAAGCCATAAAAATGGCATCGGCACGCAGAAATATGAAGATATACCTAAACCCACCTATCGCCCTATCGATCCACGGCTTGCGCATCTCGTCTCCCTGGCCGGCGTAGTGCCCACCCGCCCGCTCATTTCGTCGGTTGGCTTAGGCATATAGAGTGCATTCCCAATCTAAGATCAGACCAGACTGAGGGTTGCGGCAGCAGGATTAGCAACATGCAAAGGGGGACTCGGTTGACCCCCGGCTTACCCATCCTGCCCCTCTGGCCGGCTGAGCGCCCGCACGCTCATTTCGTGGGTTGACTTACGCATAGAGAGTTCATTCCCAGTCTAAGCATACGGAGTTCATTCCCAGTCTAAGATCGGACCGGACCAAGGGTTGCGACAACACGTGCTGCGTGTGGGCATGTGCTGGTGCCGCATTTTTCTTCGCCGGGGCACCATCGTCGGAATATCATCAAAGAACCTGACCTACGGCATTGAGGTTCCGGATATCAAGGGGGCCGGGGGGTCTGCGTACATGATGTGCGATGGGTGCTGGTACTTGGCTGTTATATTGGCCCCCTATCCCTCATCAAACCTTGAGAACTCACACCCCCTTAAAGAGCATTTGAGATTTTACAGGTTTGCTGCCAGTAGACATTAAAGTGTCTGAAATGGCACAATTTTTTCAAATGGTGACAAAATCTGGTACACTTCGAGTTTTTAGCTAAATTTTTTTGTCCATGCCAACAAAAATACAAGGATCACGTCTACCAAGTTTGGGGCCAAAACTCCTCCTAAAAAAAGTTTGAAAAATTCTTAACCGCAAAAAGTTTCAAAAATTGTGAAAAATAGAAAATGAGTCGTCTTGCCATGAAACTTCACGTGAAGGATTAAGGGACCATTTTATGAATTTACAAGCCATAAAAATGGTATTGGCACGTAGAAATATGAAGATGTGCCTAAACTCACCTACCACCCTATCGATCCATGTCTTGCGCATCCCTCCCCTCTAGCCGGCTGAGCGTCTGCACGCTCGTTTCGTGCGTTGACTTAGGCATACGAAGTTCATTCCCTGTCTAAGCATACGAAGTTCATTCCCAGTCTAGGCATACGGAGTTCATTCCCAGTCTAAGATCAGACCAGATCGAGGGTTACGGCAGCACATGCTGGGCTCAAGCATGTGCTGGTGCAGCATTTTTCTTCATCGGGGCACCATTGCCGAAGCATTGTCGGAGAACCTGAACGACGGCATTGGGGTTCCGACGTTCGGGGGGGCCGGGGGGGTGTGCGCACATGATGTGCGATGGGTGCTGGTACTTGGCCCATATGTTGGCCCCCTATCCCTCATCAAACCTCAAGAATCACACCCCTTTAAAGAATATTTGAGATTTTACAGGTTTGCTGCCAGTAGCCATTAAAGTGTCTAAAATAGGGACACTTTTTTTACATGGTCACAAAATGTTGTACACTTCCAGATTTTAGCTGAATTTTTTTATGCCTGCCAACAAAAATATAAGGATCACGTCTAACAAGTTTGGGGCCAAAACTCCTTCCAAAAAAATTTTAAAAAATCCTGAACCACAAAAAGTTTCAAAAATCGTGAAAAATAGAAAAATGAGTCGTCTTGCCATGAAACTTCACGCGAAGGCTTAAAGGACCATTGTATGATTTTACAAGCCATATAAATGGCATCGGCATGCAAAAATATGAAGATGTGCCTAAACTCACCTACCACCCTATCGATCCACGGCTTGCGCATCCCGTTTTTTTGTTCGGCGTAGTGCCCGCCCAACCGCCCGCCTGCTTCTTTCGTCGGTTGGCTTAGGCATACGGAGTTCATTCCCAGTCTAAGATTGGACCAAATCGAGGGTTGCAGCAACAAGATTGACAGCACGTAGAGGGGGACCCAATCGATCCCCGGCTTACGCATCCCACCCCTTTGGCCGGCTGAGCGCCCGCACACTCATTTCATGGGTTGACCTAGGCATACAGAGTTCATTCCCAGTCTAAGATCGGACCAGACGGAGGGTTGCAGCAGCAGATACTGGGCTAGGGCATGTGCTGGTGCTGCATTTTTTTTCGCTGGGGCACGATCGCCGGAGCCTCGCAGGAGAACCTGACCGGTGGCATTGGGGTTCCGACGATCGGGGGTTTCGGGGGGGGTGTGCGCACATGATGTGTGATGGGTGCTGGTACTTGGCCCTTATATTGGCCCCCTATCCCTCATCAAAATTTGAGAACTCACACCCCCTTAAAGAGCATTTCAGATTTTACAGGTTTGCTGTCAGTAGCCATTAAAGTGTCTGAAATGGGGATACTTTTTTCAAATGGTGACAAAATCTTGTACACTTCGAGTTTTTAGCTGAATTTTTTTGTGCATGCCAGCAAAAATACAAGGATCATGTCTACCAAGTTTGGGGACAAAAATCCTTCCGAAAAAATTTTAAAAAATCCTGAACCGTAAAAAGTTTTGAAAATCGTGAAAAATAGAAAACGAGTCGTCTTGCCATGAAACTTCAGGTGAAGGCTTAAGGGACCATTGTATGAATTTACAAGCCATAAAAATGGCATTGGCACATAGAAATATGAAGATATCCCTAAACCCACCTACCACCCTAACGATCCATAGATTGCGCATCTCGTCTCTCTAGCCGACGTAGTGCCCACCCGCCCGCCCGCTCGTTTCATCGGATGGATTAGGCATACGGAGATAATTCCCAGTCTAAGATCGGATTGGATCGAGGGTTGCGGTAGCAGGATCAGCAGCACGTAGAGGGGAACCCGACCGATCCTCAGCTTGCGCATCCCGCCCCTCTGGCCGGTTGTGCGCCCGCACGCTCGTTTTGTTGGTTGACTGAGGCATATGGAGTTCATTCCCAGTCTAAGCATACGGAGTTCATTCTCAGTCTAAGATCAGACCAGACCGAGGATTGCGGCAGCACATGCTGGGCTCGGGCATGTGCTGGTGCCGCATTTTTCTTCACCAGGGCACCATCGTCGAAGCATCGTCGGAGAACCTGACAGACGGCATTGGGGTTCCGACGATCGGGGGGGCTGGGGGCTGTGCGCACATGATGTGCGATGGGTGCTGGTACTTGGCACTTATAATGGCCCCCTATCCCTCATCAAACCTTGAGAACTCACACCCCTTAAAGACCATTTGAGATTTTACAGGTTTGCTGCCAGTAGCCATTAAAGTGTCTGAAATGGGGACACTTTTTTCGAATGGTCACAAAATCTTGTACACTTCGAGTTTTTAGCTGATTTTTTTTGTGCATGCCAATAAAAATACAAGGATCACGTCTACCAAGTTTTGGACCAAAACTCCTTCCGAAAAAATTTTAAAAAATCCTGTACCATAAAAAGTTTCAAAAATCATGAAAAATAGAAAACAAATCGTCTTGGCATGAAACTTTACATGAAGGCTTAAGGGACCATTGTAGGAATTTACAAGCCATTAAAATGGCATTGGCATGCAGAAATATAAAGATATGGCTAAACCCGCCTACCACCCTATCGATCCACGGCTTGCACATCCCGTCTCTCTGGCCGGCGTAGTGCCCGCCTGCCCGCCCGCTCACTCGTTTCATCTGTTGGCTTAGGCATACGGAGTTCATTCCCAGTCTAAGATCAGACCAGACCGAAGGCTGTGGGAGTAGGCTTGATAGCACGTACAGTGGGACCCGATCGATCCCTGGCTTACGCATCCCGCCCCTCTGGCCGGTTGAGCCCCTGCACGCTTGTTTCGTGGGTTGACTTAGGCATACGGAGTTCATTCCCAGTTTAAGCATATGGAGTTCATTCCCAGTTTAAGATCGGCCCAGACCGAGGGTTGCAGCAGCACATGCTGGGCTCAGGCATGTGCTGGGGCTGCATTTTTCATCGCCAGGGCACCATCATCAGAGCATCACCGGAGAACCTGACCGGCGGTGTTGGGGTTCCGGTGATCGGGGGGGTCGGCGGGGGGGTGTGCACACATGATGTGCGATGGGTGCTGGTACTTGGCCCTTATATTGGCCCCTTATCCCTCATCACACCTCGAGAACTCACACCCCCTTAAAGAGCATTTCAGATTTTACAGGTTTGCTGCCAGTAGCCATTAAAGTCTCTGAAATGGGGACACTTTTTTCAAATGGTCACAAAATCTTGTACACTTCGATTTTTTAGTTGAATTTTTTTGTGCATGCCAAAAAAAATAGAAGGATCACGTCTACCAAGTTTGGGGCCAAAAATTCTTTCGAAAAAATTTTAAAACATCCCAAACCATAAAAAGTTTTAAAAATCGTGAAAAATAAAAAATGAGTCATCTTGCCATGCAACTTCACGTGAAGGCTTAAGGGACCATTGTATGAACTTACAACCCATAAAAATGGCATTGCCATGCAGAAATATGAAGATGTGCCTAATCCCACCAACCACCCTATCGATCCACGGCTTGCTCATCGCGTCTCTTTGGCCGGCATAGTGCCTGCTCGCCTGTCTACCCATTCGTTTTATCGGTTGGCTTAGGCACACGGAGTTCATTACCAGTCTAAGATCGGACCAGACCGAAGGTTGCTGCAGCACATGCTGGGCTCGAGCATGTTCTGGTGCCACATTTTTCTTCACCGGGGCACCATCGTCGAAGCATCGTCGGAGAACCTGACCGACGGCATTAGGGTTTCGACGATCGAGGGGGCCGGGGGGGTGTGCGCACATGATGTGTGATGGGTGCTAGTACTTGGCTCTTATATTGGCCCCCTATCCCAAATCAAACCTCGAGAACTCACACCCCTTTAAGGAGCATTTGAGATTTTACAGGTTTGCTGCCAATAGCCATTAAAGTGTCTGAAATGGGGACACTTTTTTGAAATGGTCGCAAAATCTTGTACACTTCAAGTTTTTAGCTGATTTTTTTTGTGCCTGCCAAGAAATCACGTCTACCAAGTTTGGGGCCAAAACTCCGTCCAAAAAAATTTTAAAAATCCCAAACCGTAAAAAGTTTTGAAAATCGTGAAAAATAGAAAACGAGTCGTCTTGCCATGCAACTTCATGAGAAGGCTTAAGGGACCATTGCATGAATTTACACGCCATAAAAATGGCATTGGCATGCAGAGATATGAAGATGTGCCTAAACCCACCTACCACCCTATCGATCCACAGCTTGCGCATCCCGTCTCTTTGGCCGCGTAGTGCCCTCCCGCCCGTCGGCTTGTTTTGTCGGTTGGCATAGGCATACGGAGTTCATTCCCAGTCTAAGATCGAAGTAGATCGAGGGTTGCGACAGCACATACTGGGCTCAGGCATGTGCTGGTGCCGTATTTTTCTTCACCGGGGCACCATCACCGGAGCATCGTCGGAGAACCTGACCGGTGGCATTGGGGTTCCGACAATCAGAGGGGTCGGGGGGGTGTGCGCACATGATGGGCGATGGGTGCTGGTACTTGGCCCTTATATTGGCCCCCTATCCCTCATCAAACCTCGAGAACTCACACCCCCTTAAAGAGCATTTGAGATTTTACAGGTTTGCTGCCAGTAGCCATTAAAGTGTCTGAAGTGGGGACACTTTTTTCAAATGGTCACAAAATCTTGTACACTTTGAGTTTTTGGCTGAATTTTTTTGTGCATGCCACCAAAAATACAAGGATCACGTCTACCAAGTTTGGATTCCAAAACTCTTCCTGAAAAAATTTTAAAAAATCTTGAACTACGAAAAGTTTTAAAAATCATGAAAATTAGAACGCGTGTCATCTTGCTATTAAACTTCACGTGAAGGCTTAAGGGACCATTGTATGAATTTACAAGCCATAAAAATGTTACTGGTATGCAAAATATGATGATATGCCTAAACCCACCTACCACCCTATCGATCCACGGCTTGCGCATCCCGTCTCTCTGGCCGACGTAGTGCCCGCCTGCCCACCCGCTCTTTTCGTCGGTTGGCTTAGGCTACGAAGTTCATTTCCAGTCTAAGATCGGACTGGACAGAGGGTTGCGGCAGCACATGCTGGGCTCGAGCATGTGCTGGGGCCACTTTTTTCTTTGCCGGGGCACCATCGCCGGAGAACCTGACCGACGGTATTGGGGTCCAACGATCGGGGGCGCCGGGGGGGTGTGCGCACATGATGTGCGATAGGTGCTGGTACTTGGCCCTTATATTGGCCCCCCATCCCTCATCAAACCTCAAGAACTCACACCCCCTCAAAGAGCATTTGAGATTTTACAGGTTTGCTGCCAGTAGCCATTAAAGTGTCTGAAATGGGGACACTTTTTTCAAATGGTCACAAAATCTTGTACACTTTGAGTTTTTAGCTGAATTGTTTTGTGCATACCAACAAAAATACAAGGATCACGTCTACCAAGTTTGGGGCCAAAACTCCCTCCAAAAAAATTTTAAAAAATCCTGAACCGTAAAAAGTTTTGAAAATCGTGAAAAATAGAAAACGAGTCGTCTTGCCATGAAACTTCATGGGAAGGCTTAAGGGACCATTGTATGAATTTACAAGCCATAAAAATGGCATTGGCACGCAGAAATATCAAGATGTGCCTAAACCCACCTACCACCCTATCGATCCACGACTTGTGCATCCCATCTCTCTGGCCGGCGTAGTGCCCGCCAGCCCACCCGCTCATTTCACCGGTTGGCTTACGCATACGAAGTTCATTCCTAGTCTAAGATCAGATCAGACCGAGGGTTGCCATAGCAAGATGGGCAGCACGTAGAGTGGGACTCGATCGATCCCTGGCTTACGCATCCCGCCCCTCTGGCCGGCTGAGCGCCCGCACGCTCATTTCGTGGGTTGACTTAGGCATATGGAGTTCATTCCTAGTCTAAGCATACAGAGTTCATTCCCAGTCTAAGATCGGACCGAACCGAGGGTTATGGCAGCACATGCTTGGCTCAGGCATATGCTGGTGCCGCATTTTTCTTCACCGGGGCACCATTGTCGGAGCATCACCGGAGAACCTGACCGGTAGCATTGGTGTTCCGGCGATCGGGGGCCGGGGGGGTGTGCGCACATGATGTATGATGGGTGCTTGTACTTGGCCCTTGTATTGGCCCCCTGTCCCTCATCAAACCTCGAGAACTCACACCCCCTTAAAGAGCATTTGAGATTTTACAGGTTTGCTGCCAGTAGCCATTAAAGTGTCTGAAATGGGGACACTTTTTTCCAATGGTCACAAAATCTTGTACACTTCGACTTTTTAGCTGATTTTTTTTTGCATGCCAAAAAAAATACAAGGATCACATGTACCAAGTTTGGGGCCAAAAAACATTCCAAAAAAATTTAAAAAAATCCCGAACCGTAAAAAGTTTCAAAAATCATGAAAAATAGAAAACGAGTCGTCTTGCCATGAAACTTCATGTGAAGGCTTAAGGGACCATTGTATGAATTTACAAACCATAAAAATGTCATTGGCATGCAGAAATATGAAGATGTTCCTAAACCCACCTACCACCCTATCGATCCATCGCTTGCGCATCCCATCTTTCTGGCCGACGTAGTGCCCGCCCACCCGCCCGCTTGTTTCGTCGGTTGGCTTAGGCAAACGGAGTTCATTCCCAGTCCAAGATCAGACCAGACCAAGGGTTGCGGCAGCACATGCTGGGCTCGGGCATGTGCTGGTGTCGTATTTTTCTTCGTCGGGGCACCATCGCTGAAGCATCGTCGGAGAACCTGACAAATGGCATTGGAGTTCCGATGATCGAGGGGGCCGGGGGGGTGTGCGCACATGATGTGCGATGGGTGCTTGTACTAGGCCCTTATATTGGCCCCTATCCCTCATCAAACCTCGAGAACTCACACCCCGTTAAAAAGCATTTGAGATTTTACAGGTTTGCTACCAGTAGCCATTAAAGTGTCTGAAATGTGGACACTTTTTTCAAATGGTCACAAAATCTTGTACACTTTGAGTTTTTAGCTGATTTTTCTTGTGCATGCCAAAAAAAAATACAAGGATCATGTCTACCAAGTTTGGGGCCAAAACTCCTTCAGAAAAAATTTAAAAAAATCTCGAACCTCAAAGAGATTTGAAAATCATGAAAAATAAAAAACGAGTCGTCTTGCCATGAAACTTCACGTGAAGGCTTAAGGGACCATTGTATGAATTTACATGCCATAAAAATGGCATTGGCACACAGAATTATGAAGATGTGCCTAAACCCACCTACAACCCTATCGATCCACGGCTTGCACATCACGTCTCTCTGGTCGGCGCAGTGCCTACCCGCCCACTAGTTTCGTCGGTTGGCTTAGGCATACGGAGTTCATTCCTAGTCTGAGATCAAACCGGACTGAGGGATGTGGCAGCAGGATCGGCAGCACGCAGAGGGGGACCCTGCCGGGCCCCGGCTTGCGCATCCCGCCCCTCTGGTCAGCTAAGCGCACGCACGCTCGTTTCGTGGGTTGACTTAGGCATACGGAGTTCATTCCCAGTCTAAGCATACGAAGTTCATTCCCAGACTAAGATCAGACCAGATTGAGGGTTGTGGTAGCACATGCTGGGCTCGGGCATGTGCTGGTTTCGCATTTTTCTTCACCGGGGCACCATCGTCGGAGCATCACCGGAGAACCTGACCGGTAGCATTGGTGTTCCGGCGATCGGGGGGCCAGGGGGTGTGCGCACATGATGTGCGATGGGTGCTTGTACTTGGCCCTTGTATTGGCCCCCTATCCCTCATCAAACCTCGAGAACTCACACCCCCTTAAAGAGCATTTGAGATTTTACAGGTTTGCTACCAGTAACCATTAAAGTGTCTGAAATGGGGACACTTTTTTCCAATGGTCACAAAATCTTGTACACTTCGAGTTTTTAGCTGATTTTTTTTTTGCATGCCAAAAAAAATACAAGGATCACATGTACCAAGTTTGGGGCCAAAAAACATTCCAAAAAATTTAAAAAAATCCCGAACCGCAAAAAGTTTCATAAATCGTGAAAAATAGAAAACGAGTCGTCTTGCCATGAAACTTCATGTGAAGGCTTAAGGGACCATTGTATGAATTTACAAGCCATAAAATTGGCATTGGCACACAGAAATATGAAGAAGTGCCTAAACCCACCTACCACCCTATCGATCCACGGCTTGCGCATCCCGTCTCTCTGGCCGGCGTAGTGCCCGCCCGCCCGCTCATTTCGTTGGTTGGCTTTGGCATACAGAGTTCATTCTCAGTCAAAGATCGAACCGGATCGAGGGTAACAGTAGCAGGATCGGCAGCACACAGAGGGGGACCCGACCGATCCCCGGCTTGTGCTTCCCACCCCTCTGGCCGACTGAGCGCCCGCCCGCACGCTCGTTTCGTGGGTTGACTTAGGCATTCAGAGTTCATTCCCAGTCTAAGCATACGAAGTTTATTCCTAGTCGAAGATCGGACCAAACCGAGGGTTACGACAGCGGGATCAACAACATGCAGAGGGAGACTCGATCGATCCTCGACTTGCACATCCTGCCCCTTTTGCTGGTTGAGCGCCCGCATGCTCATTTCGTGGGTTGATTAGGCATACAGAGTTCATTCCCAGTCTAAGCATACGGAGTTCATTGCAGTCTAAGATCGGACCCGTCCGAGGGTTATGGCAGCACATGCTGGGCTTGGGCATGTGCTGGTGCCGCATTTTTCTTCGTCGAGGCACCATCACCGGAGCATCGCCAGAGAACCTAATCGGCGGCATTGGGGTTCCGACGATCGGGGGGCTGGTGGGTGGGTGCACATGATGTACGATGGGTGCTGCTACTTGGCCCTTATATTGGCCCCCTATCCCTCATCAAACCTCAAGAACTCACACCCCTTAAAGAGCATTTGAGATTTTACAGGTTTGCTGCCAGTAGCCATTAAAGTGTCTGAAATGGGGACACTTTTTTCAAATGGTCACAAAACCTTGTACACTTCGAGTTTTTAGCTGATTTTTTTTGTGCATGCCAACAAAAATAAAAGGATCACGTCTACCAAGTTTGGGGCAAAAACTCCTTCCAAAAAAATTTAAAAAAATCTCGTATCACAAAAAGTTTTGAAAATCATGAAAAATAGAAAACGAGTCGTCTTGCCATTAAACTTCACGTGAAGGCTTAAGGGACCAATGTATGAATTTACAAGCCATAAAATTGGCATTGGCACACAGAAATATGAAGATGTGCCTAAACCCACCTACCACCCTATCGATCCACGGCTTGCGCATCTCGTCTCTCTGGCCGGCGTAGTGCCTGCCCGCCCGTCGTTTCGTTGGTCAGCTTTGGCATACAGAGTTCATTCTCAGTCTAAGATCGGATCGGACCGAGGGTTGCAGTAGCAGGATCGGTAGTACATAGAGGGGGACCCGACCGATCCCCGGCTTGTGCATCCCACCCCTCTGGCCGACTGAGTGCCCGCCCGTACGCTCGTTTCGTGGGTTGACTTAGGCACTCGGAGTTCATTCCCAGTCTAAGCATACGAAGTTCATTCCCAGTCTCAGATCGGACCAAACTAAGGGTTACGACAGCGGGATCAGCAGCACCCAGAGGGGGACTCGATCGATCCTCGACTTACGCATCCTGCCCCTCTTGCCGTTTGAGCGCCCGCATGCTCGTTTCTTGGGTTGACTTAGGCATACGGAGTTCATTCCCAGTCTAAGCATACGGAGTTCATTGCAGTCTAAGATCAGACCAGACCGAGGGTTGCGGCAGCACATGCTGGGCTCGGGCATGTGCTGGTGCCACATTTTTCTTCGTCGAGGCACCATCACCGGAGCATCGCCAGAGAACCTGATCGGTGGCATTGGGGTTCCGACGATCAGGCGGGCCGGGGGGTGGGTGCACATGATGTGCGATGGGTGCTGGTACTTGGCCCTTATATTGGCCCCCTATCCCTCGTCAAACCTCGAGAACTCACACCCCTTAAAGAGCATTTGAGATTTTACAGGTTTGCTGCCAGTAGCCATTAAAGTGTCTGAAATGGGGACACTTTTTTCAATTGGTCACAAAACCTTGTACACTTCGAGTTTTTAGCTGATTTTTTTTGTGCATGCCAACAAAAATAAAAGGATCACGTCTACCAAGTTTGGGGCAAAAACACCTTCCAAAAAAATTTAAAAAAATCTCGAATCGCAAAAAGTTTTGAAAATCATGAAAAATAGAAAACGAGTCGTCTTGCCATGAAACTTCACGTGAAGGCTTTAAGGGACCATTGTATGAATTTGCAAGCCATAAACATTGGCATTGGCATGCAGACAATAAGGGAAAATGTACCTAAACCCACCCACCACCCTAAATCGAATCCACGGCTTATGCGGATCCGTCCTCTGGCCAGAGTACTGCTCGCCCGACTCGCCCGCCGTATCGTTTCGTCGGTTGGCTTAGGCATACGGAGTTCATTCCCAGTCCCACATCGGACCAGGACCGAGGGTTGCGGACAGCACATGCTGGGTTCGGGCATGTGCTGGTGTCGTATTTTTCTTTCGCCGGGACACCATCGCCAGGAGCATCACCGAGAGAACCTGACCGATCGGAGATTGGGGATTCCGACGAATCGGCGGGAGCCAGGGGGGTGCCCACATGAAGTGCGATGGGTGCCGGTGCTCTGGCCCTTATATTGGCCCGCCTATCCCTCATCAAACCCTAAAGAACTCACACCCCCTTAAAGAGCATTTGAGATTTTAAAGGTTTGCTGCCAGTAGCCATTAAAGTGTCTGAAATGCGGACACTTTTTTCAAATGGTCACAAAATCTTGTACAATTTGAGTTTTTAGTTGATTTGTTTTATGCATGCCAAAAAAAATACAAGGTTCACGTCTACCAAGTTTGGGGCCAAAACTCCTTCCGAAAAAATTTTAAAAAATCCTGAACCGTAAAGAGTTTCAAAAATTGTGAAAAATAGAAAACGAGTCGTCTTGCCATGAAACTTCACGTGAAGGCTTACGGAGCTATTGTATGAATTTAAAAGCCATAAAAATGGCATTGGCAAGCAGAAATATGAAGATGTTCCTAAACCCACCAACCACCCTATCGATCCACGGCTTGCGCATCCCGTCTCTCTGGCCGGAGTAGTGCCTGCCCGCTCATTTCGTCGGTTGGCTTAGGCATACGGAGTTCATTCCCAGTCTAAGATTGGATCGGACCGAGGGTTGTGGCAGTAGATGCTGGACTCAGGCATGTGCTGGTGCCGCATTTTTCTTCACCGGGGCACCATCGTCGGAGCATCGTCAGAGAACCTGGTCGACGGCATTGGCGTTCCGGTGATCGGGGGGGCCGGGGGGGTGCGCACATGATGTGCGATGGGTGCTGATACTTGGCCCTTATATTGGCCCCCTATCCCTTATCAAACCTCGAGAACTCACACCCCTTAAAGAGCATTTGAGATTTTAAAGGTTTGCTGCCAGTAGCCATTAAAGTGTCTGAAATGGGGACACTTTTTTCAAATGGGGACACTTTTTTCAAATGGTCACAAAATCTTGTACACTTCGAGTTTTTAGTTGATTTTTTTTGTGCTTGCCAACAAAAATAAAGGATCACGTCTACCAAGTTTAGGGCCAAAATTCCTTCCAAAACAATTTTAAAAAATCCTGAACCGCAAAAAGTTTTGAAAATCGTGAAAAATAGAAAATGAGTCGTCTTGCCATGAAACTTCACGTGAAGGCTTAAGGGACCATTGTATGAATTTACAAGCCATAAAAATTGCATTGGCATGCAGAAATATGAAGATGTACCTAAACCCACCTACCACCCTATCGATCCATGGCTTGCGGATCCCGTCTCTCTGGTCAGAGTAGTGCCCGCCCGCCCGCCCGTTCGTTTCGTCGGTTTGCTGAGGCATACGGAGTTCATTCCCAGTCCAACATCGGACCAGACCGAGGGTTGCGGTAGCACATGCTGGGTTCGGGCATGTGCTGGTGCCGTATTTTTCTTTGCCGGGACACCATCGTAGGAGCATCACAAGAGAACCTGACCGACGGAATTGGGGTTTCGACGATCGGGGGAGCCGGGGGGGTGCGAACATGAAGTGCGATGGGTGCTGGTGCTTGGCCCTTATATTGGCCCCCTATCCCTCATCAAACCTTGAGAACTCACACCCCCTTAAAGAGCATTTGAGATTTTACAGGTTTGCTGGCAGTTGCCATTAAAGTGTCTGAAATGGGGACACTTTTTTCAAATGGTCACAAAATCTTGTACACTTTCAGTTTTTAGCTAAATTTTTTTGTGCGTGCCAACAAAAATACAAGGATCACGTCTATCAGTTTTGGGGCCAAAACTCCTTCTGGAAAAATTTTAAAAAATCCCGAACCACAAAAAGTTTCAAAAATTATGGAAAATAGAAAACGAGTCGTCTTGCCTTGAAACTTCACGTGAAGGCTTAAGGGACCATTGTATGAATTTACAAGCCATAAAAATGGCATTGGCACGCAGAAATAGGAAGATGTGCCTACACCCATCTACTACCATATCGATCCACGGCTTGCGCATCCCGTCTCTTTGGTTGGTGGAGTGCCCGCCCGTCCGCCCGCTTGCTCGTTTCGTCGGTTGGCTTACGCATACGAAGTTCATTCCCAGTCTAAGATCGAACCAGACCGAGGGTTGCTGAGCAAGATCGGGAGCACGCAAAAGGGGACCCGACCGATATCCGACTTGCTCATCCCGCCCCTCTAGCCAGCTGAGCGCCCGTACGCTCTTTTCGTGGGTTGACTTAGGCATACGGAGTTCATTCCCAGTCTAAGATCGAATCAGACCGAGGGTTACGGCAGCACATGCTGGGCTCAGGCATGTGCTGGTGCTGCATTTTTCTTCATTGGGGCACCATCGTCGGAGCATCGTCGGAGCATCGTCGGAGAACCTGACCGGCGGCATTGGGGCTCAGGTGATCGAGGGGGTTGGGGAGGTGTGCGCACATGATGTGCGATGGGTGCTAGCACTTGGCCCTTATATTGGCCCCCTATCCCTCATCAAACCTTAAGAACTCACACCCCCTTAAAGAGCATTTGAGATTTTACAGGTTTGCTGCCAGTAGCCATTAAAGTGTCTGAAATGGGGACACTTTTTTCAAATGGTCACAAAATCTTGTACACCTCGAGTTTTTAGCTGAATTTTTTTGTGCATGCCAAAAAAAATACAAGGATCACGTCTACCAAGTTTAGGGCAAAAACTTTTTCCGAAAAAATTATAAAAAATCCCTAACCTTAAAAAGTTTCAAAAATCGAGAAAAATAGAAAACGAATCGTCTTGCCATGAAACTTCACGTGAAGGCTTAAGGGACCACTGTATGAATTTACAAGCCATAAAAATGGCATTGGCATGCAGAAATATGAAGATGTGCTTAAACCCACCAACCACCCTATCGATCCACAGCTTTCGCATCCCGTCTCTCTGGCCGACGTAGCGCCCGTCCACCCGGCCGCTCACTCGTTTCATCGGTTGGCTTAGGCATACGGAGTTCATTCCCAGTTTAAGATCGGACCAGACTGAGGGTTGTTGTAGCACATGTTGGGCTCGGGCTTGTGCTGTTGTCGTATTTTTCTTCGCCAGGGCACCATCGCTGGAGCATCGCCGGAGAACCTGACTGGTGGCATTGGGGTTCCGACGGTCGGGGGGGCCGGGGGCGTGTACGCACATGATGTGCGATGGGTTCTGGTACTTGGCCCTTATATTGGCCCCCTATCCCTCATCAAACCTCGAGAACTCACAAAACCTTAAAAAGCATTTGAGATTTTATAGGTTTGCTGCTAGTAGCTATTAAAGTGTCTGAAATGGGGACAAAAACTTGTACACTTCGAGTTTTTAGCTGATTTTTTTTATGCATGCCAACGAAAATACAAGGATCTCGTCTACCAAGTTTGGGGCCAAAACTCTTCCGAAAAATTTTTAAAAAATCCTGAACCGAAAAAAGTTTCAAAAATCTTGAAAAATAGAAAACAAGTCGTCTTGCCATAAAACTTCACGTGAAGGCTTAAGGGACCGTTGTATGAATTTACAAGCCATAAAAATGGCATTGGCAAGCAAAAATATGAAGATGTGCCTACCAACCTATCAATCCACGCTTGCGCATCCCATCTCTCTGGCCGACGTAATGCCCACCCACCCGCCCGCCCGCCCTCTCAGCCGCTCGTTTGGTCGGTTGGCTTAGGCATACGGAGTTCATTCCCAGTCTAAGAATAAAACGGATCAAGGGTTGCGGCAGCAAGATTGGTAGCACACAAAGGGGGACCCGACTGATCCCCGGCTTGCTCATCCCTCCCCTCTGGCTGGCTCAGCGCCCGCACGCTCGTTTCGTGGGTTGACTTAGGCATACGGAGTTCATTCCCAGTCTAACCATATGGAGTTCATTCCCAGTCTAAGATCGGACCAGACCGAGGGTTGCGACAGCACATGCTGGGCTCGCGCTTGTGTTGGTGCCGCATTTTTGTTCGTCGGGGCACCATCGGCGGAGCATCACCGGAGAACCTAACCGGCGGCATTGGGGTTCTGGCGATAGGTGGGCCGGGGGGCTGTACGCACATGATGTGCAATGGGTGCTGGTACTTGGCCCTTATATTGGCCCCCTATCCCTCATCAAACCTTGAGAACTCACCCCACCTTAAAGAGCATTTGAGATTTTACAGGTTTGCTGCCAGTAGCCATTAAAGTGTCTGAAATGGGGACACTTTTTTCAAACGGTCAGAAAATCTTGTACACTTCGAGTTTTTAGCTGAAGCTTTTTGTGCATGCCAATAAAAATTCAAGGATCGCGTCTACCAAGTTTGGAGCCAAAACTCCTTCCGAAAAAATTTTAAAAAATCCCGAACCGTAAAAAGTTTCAAAAATCATGAAAAATAGAAAATGAGTTGTCTTGCCATTAAACTTCACGTGAAGGCTTAAGGGGACCATTGTATGAATTTACAAGCCATAAAAATGGCATTGGCAAGCAGAAATATGAAGATGTGCCTAAGCCCACCTACCACCCTATCGATCCATGGCTTGCGCATCCCGTCTCTATGTCTGACTTAGTGCCCGCCCGCCCGCTCGCCCGCTCGTTTCGTCGGTTGGGTTAGGCATACGGAGTTCTTTCCCAGTCTAAGATCACACCAGACTGAGGGTTGTAGCAGCAGGATCGGTAGCACACAAAGGGGGACCCGATCGATCCCCGGCTTGCTCATCTCGCCCCTCTGGCCGGCTGAGTGCCTGCACGCTCGTTTCGTGGGTTGACTTAGGCATATGGAGTTCATTCCCAGTCTAAGCATACGAAGTTCACTCTCAGTCTAAGATCGAACCAGACCGAGGGTTGTGACAGCACATGCTGGGCTCAGGCATGTGCTGGTGTCGCATTTTTCTTCGTCGGGGCACCATCACCGGAGCATCACCGGAGAACCTGACCGACGGCATTGGGGTTCCGATGACCGGGGCGGCCGGGGAGGTGTGCGCACATGATGAGTGATGGGTGCTTATACTTGGCCCTTAGATTGGCCCCCTATCCCTCATCAAACCTCGAGAACTCACACCCCCTTATAGAGCATTTGAGATTTTACAGGTTTGCTTCCAGTAGCCATTAAAGTGTCTGAAACAGGGACACTTTTTTCAAATGGTCACAAAATCTTGTACACTTCGAGTTTTTAGCTAATTTTTTTTATGCAAGCCAAAAATAATACAAGGATCACGTTTACCAAGTTTGGGGCCAAAACTCCTTTCAAAAAAATTTTAAAAAAATCCCGAACCGCAAAAGGTTTCGAAAATCATGAAAAATAGAAAACGAGTCGTCTTGCCAAGAAACTTCACGTGAAGGCTTAAGGGACCATTGTATGAATTTACAAGCCATAAAAATGGCATTGGCATGCAAAAATATGAAGATGTGCCTAAACCGACCTACCACTTTATCGATCCACGGCTTGCGCATCCCGTCTCTCTGGCCGGCATAGTGCCCGCCCGCCCATTCGTTTCGTCGGTTGGCTTAGGCATACGGAGTTCATTCCCAGTCTAAGATCGGACCGAATCAAGGGTTGCGAGAGCAAGATCGGCAACACGCAGAAGGGGACCGGGCTGATCCCCGGCTTGCGCATCCCGCCTCATTGGCCGGCTGAGCGCCCGCACGCTCGTTTCATGGGTTGACTTAGGCATACAGAGTTCATTCCCAGTGTAAGATCAGATCGGACCGAGGGTTACGGCAGCACATGCTGGGCTCAGGCATGTGCTAGTGCCAGATTTTTCTTCACCGGGGCACCATCGTCTAAGCATCGTCGGACAACCTGACCGACGGCATTAGGGTTCCAGCGATCGGGGGGTCGGAGGGGTGTGCGCACATGATGTGCGATGGGTGCTGGTACTTGGCCCTTATATTGGCCCCCTATCCCTCATCAAACCTTGAAAACTGACAACCCCTTAAAGAGCATTTGAGATTTTACAGGTTTTCTGCTAGTAGCCATTAAAGTGTCTAAAATGGGGACACTTTTTTCAAATGGTCACAAAAACTTGTTCACTTCAATGCTTTAGCTTAAGTTTTTTGTGCATGCCAAAAAAAATACACGGATCACGTCTATCAAGTTTGGGGCCAAAGCTCCTTCCGAAAAAATTTTAAAAATCCCGAACTGCAAAAAGTTTCAAAAATCGTGAAAAATAGAAAGTGAGTCGTCTTGCCATGAAACTTCACGTGAAGGCTTAAGGGACCATTGTATGAATTTACAAGCCATAGAAATGGCATTGGCATGCAGAAATATGAAGATGTGCCTAAACCCACCTACCACCCTATCGATCCACGACTTACGCATCCCGTCTCTCTCATTGGTGTAGTGCCCGCCCGTCCGCCTGCCCGCTCGTTTCGTCGGTTGGCTTAGTCATACGGAGTTCATTCCCAGTCTAAGATTGGATCGGACCGAGGGTTGCAGCAACAGGATCAGTAGCACGTAGAGGGGGACCCAGCCGATCCCCGGCTTGCACATCCCACCCCTCTAGCCGGCTGAGCGCCCTCGCACTCGTTTCATGGCTTGACTTAGGCATACGGAGTTCATTTCCAGTTTAAGCATACGGAGTTCATTCCCAGTCTAAGATCAGACCAAACTGAGGGTTACAACAACACATGCTGGGCTGGGCATGTGCTGGTGACATATTTTCTTCACCGGGGCACCATCGTCGGAGCATGACCGGAGAACCTGACCGGCGGCATTGGGGCTGGCGATCGGGCGGGCCAGGGGGTTGTACGCAGATGATGTGCGATGGGTGCTGGTACTTGGCCCTTATATTGGCCCCCTATCCCTCATCAAACCTTGAGAACTCATGCCCCCTTAAAAAGCATGTGAGATTTTACAGGTTTGCTGCCAGTAGCTACTAAAGTGTCTAAAATGGGAACACATTTTTCAAATTGTCACAAAATCTTGTACACTTCAAGTTTTTAGCTGAAGTTTTTTGTACATGCCAAAAAAAATACAAGGATCACGTTACCAAGTTTTGGGCCAAAACTCCTTTCGAAAAAATTTTAAAAAATCCCGAACCGTAAAAAGTTTCAAAATCGTGAAAAATAGAAAACAAGTCGTCTCGCCATGAAACTTCACGTGAAGGCTTAAGGGATCATTGTATGAATTTACAAGCCATAAAAATGGCATTGGCATGATGAAATATGAAGATGTGCCTAAACCCACCTACCACCCTATCAATCCACGGCTTGCGCATCCCGTCTCTCTGACCGACGTAGTGCCCACCCGCCCGTTCGTTTCGTCAGTTGGCTTAGGCATACGGAGTTCATTCCCAGTCTAAGAATGGACCAGACCGAGGGTTGTGCCAGTAGGATCGGTAGCACGCAGAGGGGGACCCGGCTGATCCCCGGCTTGCGCATCTCGCCCCTCTGGCCGGCTGAGCGCCCGCACGCTCGTTTCGTGGGTTGACTTAGGCATGCAGAGTTCATTCCCAGTCTAAGCATACGAAGTTCATTCCTAGTCGAAGATCGGACCGGACCGAGGGTTACGACAGTAAATGCTGGGCGCGGGTATGTGCTGGTGCCGCATTTTTCTTCATCGGGGCACCATCGTCGGAGCATTGTAAGAGAACCTTACCGGTGGCATTGGGGTTCCGACGATCGAGGGGTCGGGGCGAGAGTGCGCACATGATGTGCGATGGGTGCTGGTACTTGGCCTGCATACGGAGTTCATTCCCAGTTTAAGCATATAGAGATCATTCCCAGTCTAAGATCGAACCAGACTGAGGGTTGCGGCAACAGGATCAGCAACATGCAGAGGGGGACCCAACCGATCCTCGGCTTACGCATCCCACCCCTCTGGCCGACTGAATGCCTGCATGCTCGTTTCGTGGGTTGACTAAGGCATACGGAGTTCATTTCCAGTCTAAGCATACGGAGTTCATTCCCAGTCTAAGATCAGACCAGATCGAGGGTTACGGTAGCATATGCTAGGCTCGAGCATGTGCTGGTGCTGCATTTTTCTTCGTCGGGGCACCATCGTCGAATCATCGTCGGAGAACCTGACCGACGGCATTGGGGTTCTGGTGATCGGAGGGGCGGGGGGGGGTGTGCGCACATGATGTGTGATGGGTGCTGGTACTTGAACGTTATATTGGCCCCCTATCCCTCATCAAACCTCGAGAACTCACACCCCCTTAAAGAGCATTTGCGATTTTACAGGTTTGCTGCCAATAGCCATTAAAGTGTCTTAAATGGGGACACTTTTTTCAAATGATCACAAAATCTTGTACACTTTGAGTTTTTAGCTGAAATGTTTTGTGCATGCCAACAAAAATACAAGGAACACGTCTACAAAGTTTGGGGCCAAAACTCCTTCCGAAAAAATTTTGAAAAATCTCGAACCGCAAAAAGTTTGAAAAATCGTGAAAAATAGAAAATGAGTCGACTTGCCATGAAACAACACGTGAAGGCTTAAGGGACCATTGTATGAATTTACAAGCCATAAAAATGGCGGTTGGCATGCAGAAATATGAAGATGTGCCTAAACCCACCTACCACCCTATCGATCCACGGCTTACGCATCCTATCTCTCTGGCCGGCGTAGTGCCCGCCCGCTCGCCCGCCTGCTCATTTCGTTGGTTGGCTTAGGCATACGGAGTTCATTCCCAGTCTAGGATTGGACCAGACCGATGGTTGCGGCAGCAGGATCGGCAGCACATAGAGGGGGGCCCGATCGATCCCCAAGATGTACATTCATTTCATGGGTTGACTTAGGCATACGGAGTTCATTCCCAGTCTAAGCATACAGAGTTCATTCCCAGTCTAAGATCAGACCGGACCGAGGGTTGCGATAGCACATGCTGGGCTCGAGCTTGTGCTGGTGCCGCATATTTCTTCACCGGGGCACCATCGCCAGAGCATCACCGGAGAACCTGACTGGCGACATTGGGGTTCCGATGATCGGGGGGCTGGGGGGCTGTGCGCACATGATATGCGATGGGTACTGGTACTTAGCAGTTATATTGGCCCCCTATCCCTCATTAAATCCCGAGAACTCACACCCCCTTAAAGAGCATTTGAGATTTTACAGGTTTGCTGCCAGTAGCCATTAATGTGTCTGAAATAAGGACACTTTTTTCAAATGGTCACAAAATCTTGTACACTTAGAGTTTTTAGCTAAATTTTTTTGGGCATGCCAACAAAAATACAAGGATCACATCTACCAAGTTTGGGGCCAAAACTCCTTCCAAAAAAATTTTAAAAGATCCCGAACCGGAAAAAGTTTCAAAAATCGTGAAAAATAGAAAACGAGTCGTCTTGCCATGAAACTTCACGTGAAGGCTTAAGGGACCATTGTATGAATTTACAAGCCATAAAAATGGCATTGGCATGCAGAAATATGAAGATGTGCCTAAACCCACCTACCACCCTATCGATCCACGGCTTGCGCATCCCATCTCTCTGGTCGGCGTAGTGTCCCCCAGCCCGCCCGCCCGCTCATTTCGTCGGTTGGCTTAGGCATACAGAGTTCATTCCTAGTCTAAGATCGGACCGGACCGAGGGTTGTGGCAGCACATGCTGGCCTCGGGCATGTGCTGGTGCCGTATTTTTCTTCGTCGGGGCACCATTGTCAGAGCATCATCGGAGAACCTGACCGACGGCATTGGGGTCTTGACTTTCAGGGGGGCTTGGGGGAGTGTGCGCACATGATGTGCGATGGGTGCTGGTGGTTAGCCCTTATATTGGCCCCCTTTCCCTTATCAAACCTCGAGAACTCACACATCCTTAAAGAGCATTTGAGATTTTACAGGTTTGCTGCCAGTAGCCATTAAAGTGTCTGAAATGGGGACACTTTTTTCAAATGGTCACAAAATCTTGTACACTTTGAGTTTTTAACTGAATTTTTTTGCGCATGCCAACAAAAATACAAGGATCACATCTACCAAGTTTGGGGCCAAAATTCCTTCCGAAAAAATTTTAAAAAATCTCGAACCACAAAAAGTTTCCAAAAAAATCGTGAAAGATAGAAAACGAGTCGTCTTGCCATGAAAATTTACGTGAAGGCTTAAGGGACAATTGTATGAATTTACAAGCCATAAAAATGGCATTGGCATGCAGAAATATGATGATATGCCTAAACCCACCTCCCACCCTATCGATCCATGGCTTGCGTATCCCGTCTCTCTGGCTGACATAGTGCCCGCCCGCCTGCCCGCCCGCTCATTTTGTCAGTTGGCTTAGGCATACGGAGTTCATTCCCAGTCTAAGACCCGACCGGATCGAGGGTTGTAGTGGCAAGATTGGCGGCTCATAGAGGGGGACCCGACCGATCATCGGCTTACGCATCCTGCCCCTCTGGCCGGTTGAGCACTTGCACGCTCGTTTCACGGGTTGACTTAGGCATACAAAGTTCATTCCTAGTCTAAGCATACGGAGTTCATTCCCAGTGTAAGATCGGATCAGACCGAGGGTTACGACAGCACATGCTGGGCTTGGGCATGTGCTGGTGCCGTATTTTTCTTCGTTGGGGCACCATCGCCAGAGCATCATCGGAGAACCTGACTGGCGGTATTGGGGTTCCAGCGATCGGGGGGGCCGGGGGGGTGTGCACACATGATGTGCGATGGGTGCTGGTACTTGGCCCTTATATTGGCCCCCTATCCCTCATCAAACCTCAAGAACTCACACCCCCTTAAAGAGCATTTGAGATTTTACAGGTTTGCTGCCAGTAGCCATTAAAGTGTCCGGAATGGGGACACTTTTTTCAAATGGTCACAAAATCTTGTACACTTCTAATTTGTAGCTGAATTTTTTTTGCATGCCAACAAAAATACAAGCATCACGTCTACCAGGTTTGGGGCCAAAACTGCTTTTGAAAGAATTTAAAAAAATCCCGAACCATAAAAAGTTTCAAAAATCGTGAAAAATAGAAAACGAGTCGTCTTGCCATGAAACTTCACATGAAGGCTTAAGGGACCATTGTATGAATTTACAAGCCATAAAAATGGCATTGCCACATAGAAATATGAAGATGTGCCTAAACCCACCTACCACCCTATCGATCCGCGGCTTGCGCATCCCGTCTCTCTAGCCGGTGTAGTACCCTCCTACCCGCCCGATCGTTTCGTCGGTTCACTTAGGCATACCGAGTTCATTCCCAATTTAAGATCGCACTGGATTGAGGGTTGTGGCAGTAGGATCAGTAGCACGCAGAGGGGGACCCGGTCGATTCCCGGCTTACGCATCTCGCCCCTCTGGCCGGCTAAGCGCCCGCACGCTCATTTCGTGGGTCAACTTAGGCATACGAAGTTCATTCTAGTCTAAGCATACGAAGTTCATTCCCAGTCGAAGATCGGACCAGATCGAGGGTTACGGTAGCATATGCTGGGCTCGGGCATGTGCTGGTGCCGCATTTTTCTTCATCGGGGCACCATCGTCGGAGCATCGTCGGAGAACCTGACCGGCGACATTGGGGTTCCGGCGATCGGGGAGGTTGGGGGTGTGCGCACATGATGTGCGATGGGTGCTGGTACTTGGCCCTTATATTGGCCCCCTATCCCTTATCAAACCTTGAGAACTCACACCCCCTTAAAGAGCATTTTAGATTTTACAGGTTTGCTGCCAGTAGCCATTAAAGTGTCTGAAATGGGGATACTTTTTTCGAATGGTCACAAAATCTTGTACACTTTGAGTTTTTGGCTGAATTTTTTTTTGCACTCCAAAAAAAATACAAGGATCACGTCTTCCATGTTTGGGGCCAAAACACCTTCTGAAAAAATTTTAAAAAATCCCGAACCGCAAAAAGTTTCAAAAATCGTGAAAAATCGAAAACGAGTCGTCTTGCCATGAAGCTTCACGTGAAGGCTTAAGGGATCATTGTATGAATTTACAAGCCATAAAAATGGCATTGGCACGTAGAAATATGAAGATGTGCCTAAACCCACCTACCACACTATTGATCCAAGGCTTGCGCATCCCGTCTCTCTGGCCGACGTAATGCCCGCCCGCCCGCCCGCCTACTCGTTTCGTCGGTTGGCTTAGGCATATGGAGTTCATTCCCAGTCTAAGATCAGACAGGACTGAGGGTTGTGGTAGCAGGATCGGTAGCATGTAGAGGGGGACCCGGTCGATCCCCGACTTGCGCATCTCGCCCATCTGGCCGATTGAGTACCCGCACGTTCGTTTCACGGGTTGACTTAGGCATACGGAGTTCATTCCAAGCCTAAGATCGGATCGGACCGAGGGTTGTGACAGCACATGCTGGGCTTGGGCATGTGCTGGTGCTGCATTTTTCTTCGTCGGGGCACCATCGCCTGAGCATCACCAGAGAACCTGACCGGCGGCATTGGGGTTCCGACGATCGGGGGGACCGGGGGGTGTGCGCACATGATGTGTGATGGGTGCTGGTATTTGGCCCTTATATTGGCCTCCTATCCCTCATCAAACCTCAAGAACTCACACCCCCTTAAAGAGCATTTGAGATTTTACAGGTTTGCTACCAGTAGCCATTAAAGTGTCTGAAATGGGGACATTTTTTTCAAATGGTCGCAAAATCTTGTACACTTCAAGTTTTTAGCTGAATTTTTTTGTGCATGCCAAAAAAAATACAAGGATCATGTCTGTCAAGTTTGGGACCAAAACTCCTTCTAAAAAAATTTTAAAAAATCCCAAACTGCAAAAAGTTTCAAAAATCTTGAAAGATAGAAAACGAGTCGTCTTGCCATGAAACTTCACGTGAAGGCTTGAGGGACGTTTTTATGAATTTACAAGCCATAAAAATGGCATTGGCATGCAGAAATATGAAGATGTGCCTAAACCCACCTACCATCCTATCGATCCACGGCTTGCGCATCCCGTCTCTTTGGCCTGCGTAGTGCCCGCCCACCCGTCCGCTCGTTTCGTTGGTTGGCTTAAGCATAAAGAGTTCATTCCCAGTCTTAGATCAGACCAGACCGAGGTTGTGGTAGCAGGATCGACAACACGGAAAGGGGGACCCGACCGATCCCCGACTTACGCATCCTGCCCCTCTAGCCGGCTGAGCACCCGCACGCTCGTTTCGTGGGTTGACTTAGGCATACGGAGTTCATTCCCAGTCTAACCATATGGAGTTCATTCCCAGTCTAAGATCAGACCGAACTGAGGGTTGCGGCAGGACATGCTGGGCTCGAGCATGTGCTGGTGCCGCATTTTTCTTCGTCAAGGCACCATCGTCGGAGCATCGCCCGAGAACCTGACCGGCGGCATTGAAGTTCCGGTGATCGTGGGGGCCGGGGGGTGTACGCACATGATGTGCGATGGGTGCTGGTACTTGGCACTTATATTGTCCCCCTATCCCTCATCAAACCTCGAGAACTCACACCCCCTTAAAGAGCATTTGAGATTTTACAGGTTTGCTGCCAGTAGCCATTAAAGTGTCTGAAATGGGGACACTTTTTTCAAATGGTCACAAAATCTTGTACACTTTGAGTTTTTAGCTGGATTTTTTTGTGCATGCCAACAAAAATACAAGGATCACGTCTAACAAGTTTGGGGCCAAAACTCCTTTCGAAAAAATTTAAAAAAATCCCGAACCTTAAAAAGTTTCAAAAATCATGAAAAATAGAAAACGAGTCATCTTGCTTTGAAACTTCACGTGAAGGCTTAAGGGATGATTGTATGAATTTACAAGCCATAAAAATGGCATTGGCATGTAGAAATATGAAGATGTGCCTAAACCCACCTGATCCACGGCTTACGCATCCTGTCTTTCTGGCCGACGTAGTGCCCGCACGCCCGCCCCGTCCGCTCGTTTCATCGGTTGGCTTAGGCATATGGAGTTCATTCCCAGTCTAAGATCAGACTAGATTGAGGGTTGCGACAGAAGGATCGGTAGCACGCAGAGGGGGACCCGGTCGATCCCTAGCTTGCGCATCCCGCCCCTCTGGCCGACTGAGCGCCCGCACGCTAGTTTCGTGGGTTGACTTAGGCATACAGAGTTCATTCCCAGTCTAAGCATACAGAGTTCATTCCCAGTCTACAATCGGACAGGACAGAGGGTTGCGGCAGCACATGCTGGGCTGGGGCATGTGCTGGTGTCATATTTTTCTTCGTTAGGGCACCATCACCGGAGCATCGTCGGAGAACCTGACCGGCGGCATTGGGGTTTCGACGATCGGGGGGGCCGGGGGGTGTGCGCAACTGATGTGCGTGGGTACTGGTACATGGCCCTTAGATTGGCCCCTATCCCTCATCAAACCTCGAGAACTCACACCCCCTTAAAGAGCATTTGAGATTTTACAGGTTTGCTGCCAGTAGCCATTAAAGTGTCTAAAATGGGGACACTTTTTTCAAATGGCCACAAAATCTTGTACACTTTGCGTTTTCAGCTGAATTTTTTTATGCATGCCAAAAAAATACAAGGATCATGTCTACCAAGTTTGGGGCCAAAACTCCTTCCGAAAAAATTGTAAAAAATCCTCGAACCGTAAAAAGCTTCAAAAATCGTGAAAAATAGAAAACGAGTCGTCTTGCCATGAAACTTCACGTGAAGGCTTAAGGGACCATTTTATGAGTTTACAAGCCATAAAAATGGCATTGGCATGCAGAAATATGAAGATGTACCTAAACCCACCTACCACCCTATCGATCAGCGGCTTGCGCATCCCGTCTCTCTGGCCGACGTAGTCCTCGCCCGCCCGCCCGCTCGTTTCGTCGGTTGGCTTAGGCATATGGAGTTCATTCCCAATCTAAGATCAGACCGAACCCAGGGTTACGACAGCAGGAACGGCAGCATGTAGAGTGGGACCCGATCGATCCCCGGCTTGCGCATCCCACCCCTCTGGCCGGCTGAGCGCCCGTACGCTCGTTTCATGGATTAACTTAAGCATACGGAGTTCATTTCCAGTCTAAGCATACGGAGTTCATTCCCAGTCTAAGCATACGGAGTTCATTCCCAGTCTAAGATCGAACCGGACCTAGGGTTACGGCAACACATGCTGGGTTCGGGCATGTGCTGGAGCCACATTTTTCATCGTCAGGGCACCATCATCGGAGCATCGTCGGAGAACTTGACCACAGCATTGGGGTTTCGACGATCAGGGGGCCCGGGGGGCGTGTGCGTACATGATGTGCGATGGGTGCTGGTACTTGGCCCTTATATTGGCCTCCTATCCCTCATCAAACCTTGAGAACTCACACCCCCTTAAAGATCATTTGAGATTTTACAGGTTTGCTGCCAGTAGCCATTAATAAGTCTGAAATGGGGACACTTTTTTCAAATGGTCACAAAATCTTTTACACTTCAAGTTTTTAGCTAAATTTTTTTGTACATGCCAACAAAAAAACAATGATCACGTCTACCACCCTATCGATCCACGGCTTGCGCATCCCGCCTCTTTGGCCGGCGTAGTGCCCGCCCACCTACCCGCTTGCTCGTTTCGTCGGTTAGCTAAGGCATACTGAGTTCATTCCCAGTCTAAGATCAGACCGGACCGAGGGTTATGGCAGTAGGATCGGTAGCACGCAGAGGGGGACCTGACCGATCCCCGGCTTGCGCTTCTCACCGCTCTGGTCGGCTGAGCGCTTGCACGCTCATTTCATGGGTTGACTTAGGCATACGGAGTTCATTCCCAGTCTAAGCATACGGAGTTCATTCCCAGTCTAAGATCGGACCAGACCGAGGGTTACGGCAGCACATGCTAGGCTCAGGCATGTGCTGGTGTCACATTTTTCTTCGTCGGGACACCATCGCCGGAGCATCACTAGAGAACCTGACCGGGGACATTGGGGTTCCGGTGATCGGGGGGGCCAGGGGGTGCGCGCACATGATGTGCGAAGGGTGCTGGTACTTGGCCCTTATTTTGGCCCCCTATCCCTCATCAAACCTCAAGAACTCAGACCCCCTTAAAGAGCATTTGAGTTTTTAACTGAATTTTTTTTTGCATGCCAACAAAAATACAATGATCACGACTACTAGGTTTGAGGCCAAAACTCCTTCCAAAAAAATTTTAAAAATCCTGAATCGCAAAAAGTTTCAAAAATCGTGAAAAATGGAAAATGAGTCGTCTTGCCATGAAACTTCACGTGAAGGCTTAAGGAACCATTCTATGAATTTACAAGCCATAAAAATGGCATTGGCACACAGAAATATGAAGATGTGCCTAAACCCACCTACCACCCTATCGATCCACGGCTTGCGCATCCCGTCTCTCTGGCCGACGTAGTGCCCGCCCGCCCGCCCGCTCGCTCGTTTCATCAGTTGGCTTATGCATACGGAGTTCATTCCCAGTCTATGATTGGACCAGATCGAGCGTTACGGTAGCAGGATCGGCAGCATGCAGAAGGGGACTCGATTGATCCCCGGCTTGCACATCCCGCCCCTCTGGCTGGCTGAGCGCCCGCACGCTCATTTCATGGGTGGACTTAGGCATACGGAGTTCATTCCCAGTCTAAGATCAGATCGGACCGAGGGTTAAGGGAGCACATGCTAGGCTTGGGCATGTGCTGGTGCCACATTTTTCTTCGTCAGGGCACCATTGCCGGAGAACCTGACCGGTGGCATTGGGGTTCCGGCAATCGGGGGGGTCGGGGGGTGTGCACACATGATGTGCGATGGGTGCTGGTACTTGGCCCTTATATTGGCCCCCTATCCCTCATCAAACCTCAAGAATTCTCACCCCCTTAAAGAGCATTTGAGATTTTACAGGTTTGCTGCCAGTAGCCATTAAAATGTCTGAAATGGGGACACTTTTTTCAAATGGTCACAAAATCTTGTACACTTCGAGTTTTTAGCTGAATTTTTTTTTGCATGCCAACAAAAATACAAGGATCATGTTTACAAAGTTTGGGGCCAAAACTCTTTCCGAAAAAATTTTAGAAAACCCCAAACTGCAAAAAGTTTCAAAAATCGTGAAAAATAGAAAACGAGTCGTCTTCCATGAAACTTCACGTGAAGGCTTAAGGGACCATTGTATGAACTTACAAGCCATAAAAATGGCATTGGTACACAGAAATATGAAGATGTGCCTAACCCCACCTACCACCCTATCGATCCACGGCTTGCGCATCCCATCTCTCTGGCCGGCGTAGTGCTCGCCCGCCTGCCCGCTCATTTCGTCCGTTGGCTTAGGCATACGGAGTTCATTCCCAGTCTAAGATCGAACTGGACCAAGGGTTACGGTAGCACACAGAGCGGGACTCGATCGATCCTCGGCTTGCGCATCTCACCCCTCTGGTCGGCTAAGTTCCCGCACGCTCGTTTTGTGGGTTGACTCAGGCATACAAAGTTCATTCCCAGTCTAAGCATACGGAGTTCATTCCTAGTCTAAGATCAGACCAGACCGAGGGTTGCAGCAGCACATGCTGGGCTCGGGCATGTGCTGGTGCCGTATTTTTCTTCATCAGGGCACCATCGTCGCAGAACCTGACCGGCGACATTGGGGTTCTAGCGATCGGGGGGCCCGGAGGGGTGTGCGCACATGATGTGCGATGGGTGCTGGTACTTGGCCCTTATATTGGCCCCCTATCCCTCATCAAACCTTGAGAACTCACACCCCCTTAAAGAGCATTTGAGATTTAACAGGTTTGCTGCCAGTAGCCATGAAAGTGTCTAAAATGAGGACACTTTTTTCAAATGGTCACAAAATCTTGTACACTTCGATTTTTAGCTGAATGTTTTTGTGCATGCCAACAAAAGTAGAAGGATCACGTCTACCTAGTTTGGGGCCAAAACTCTTTCTGAAAAAATTTTAAAAAATCTCAAACCGTAAAAAGTTTCAAAAATCATGAAAAATAAAAAATGAGTCGTCTTGCCATGAAACTTCACGTGAAGGCTTAAGGGACCATTGTATGAATTTAAAAGCTATAAAAATGGCATTGCTATGCAGAAATATGAAGATATGCCTAAACCCAACTACCACCCTATCGATCCACGGCTTGCGCATCCCATCTCTCTGGCTGGCATAGTGCCCGCCCGCCCGTTCGTTTCATCGGTTGGCTTAGGCAAACGGAGTTCATTACCAGTGTAAGATTAGACCAGACTGAGGGTTGCGGCAGCAGGATTGGCAACACGTAGAGGGTGATCGGCTGAGCGCCCGCACGCTCATTTCGTGGGTTGACTTAGGCATACGGAGTTCATTCCCAGTCTAACCATATGGACTTCATTCCCAATCTAAGATTGGATTGGATCGAGGGTTGCGACAGCACATGCTAGGCTCAGGCAAGTCTTGGTGTCGCATTTTTCTTCACCGAGGCACCATCGCCAGAGCATCGCTGAAGAACCTGACCGGCCACATTAGGGTTCCGGCGAACTGGGGGGCCTGGGGGGTGTGCGCACATGATGTGTGATGGGTGCTGGTACTTGGCCCTTATATTGGCCCCCTATCCCTCATCAAACCTCCAGACCTCACACCCCCTTAAAAGGCATTTGAGATTTTACAGGTTTGCGGCCAGTAGCCATTAAAGTGTCTGAAATGGGGACACTTTTTTGAAATGGTCACAAAATCTTTTACACTTCAAGTTTTTAGCTGAATTATGTTGTGCAAGCCAACAAAAATACAAGGATCACGTCTACCAAGTTTGGGGCCAAAAATCCTTTCGAAAAAATTTAAAAAAATCCCGAACCGTAAAAAGTTTCAAAAATAATGAAAAATAGAAAACGAGTCGTCTTGCCATGAAAGTTCACGTGAAGGCTTAAGGGACCATTGTATGAATTTACAAGCCATAAAAAAGGCATTGGCACGCAGAAATATGAAGATGTGCCTAAATCCACCTACCACCCTATCGATCCACGGCTTGGCATCCCGTCTCTCTAGTTGACGTGGTGCTCGCGCACCCACCCGCCCGTTCATTTCGTCGGTTGGCTTACGCATACGGAGTTCATTCCCAGTCTAAGATCAGACCAGACCGAGGTCAACAGCACGTAGAGGGGACCCGGCCGAACCCCGGCTTGCGCATCCCGCCCCTGTGGCCGGTTGAGCACCCGCACGCTCATTTCGTGGGTTGACTTAGGCATACAGAGCTCATTCCCAGTCTAGGCATACGGAGTTCATTCCCAGTCTAAGATTGGATCAGACCGAGGATTACGACGGCACATGCTGGGCTCGGACATTTACTGGTGCCGCATTTTTCTTCATCGGGTCAGCATCACTGGAGAACCTGATCGACGACATTGGGGTTTCGGCGATCGAGGGGGTCGGGGGGGTGTGCGGACATGATTTGCGATGGGTGCTGGTACTTGGCCATTATTGTGGCTCCCTATCCCTCATCAAACCTTGAGAACTCACACCCCATTAAAGAGCATTTGAGATTTTACAGGTTTGCTGCCAGTAGTCATTAAAGTGTCTGAAATGGGGACACTTTTTTCAAATGGTCACAAAATCTTGTACGCTTCGAGTTTTTAGCTGAATTTTTTTGTGCAATACCAAAAAAATAGAGGGATCACGTCTACCAAGTTTGGTTCCAAAACTCCTTCTAAAAAAATTTTGAAAAATCCTAAACTGCAAAAAGTTTCAAAAATTGTGAAAAATAGAAAATGAGTCGTCTTGCCATGAAACTTCACGTGAAGGCTTAAGGGACCATTGTATGAATTTGCAAGTCATAAAAATGGCATTGGCATGCAGAAATATGAAGATGTGCCTAAACCCACCTACCACACTATCGATCCACGGCTTGCGCAACCCGTCTCTCTGGCTGGCGTAGTGCCCGCCCGCCCGCTCGTTTCGTCGGTTGGCTTAGGCATACGGAGTTCATTCCCAGTCTAAGATTCGACTGGACCAAGGGTTGCAGCAGTAGGATTGGCAGTACGTAGTGGGGGACTCGGTCGATCCCCGGCTTGCGCATCTCGCCCCTCTGGCCGGCTGAGCGCCCGCACGCTTGTTTCGTGGGTTGACTTAGGCATACGGAGTTCGTTCCCAGTTTAAGCATACGGAGTTCGTTCCCAGTCTAAAATCGAATTAGACCGAAGGTTGCAGTAGCACATGCTAGGCTCGGGCATGTGCTGGTGCCACATTTTTCTTTGCCGGGGGACCATCGTCGGAGCATCGTCGGAGCATCATCGGAGAACCTGACCGGTAGCATTGGGGTTCTGGCGATCGGGGGGGCCAGAGGTGGTGTGCGCACATGATGTGCGATGGGTGCTGGTACTTGGCCCTTATATTGGCCCCCTATCCCTCATCAAACCTCAAGAACTCATACCCCCTTAAAGAGCATTTGAGATTTTACAGGTTTTCTACCAGTAGCCATTAAAGTGTCTAAAATGGGGACACTTTTTTCAAATGGTCACAAAATCTTGTACACTTCTAGTTTTTAGCTCAATTTTTTTGTGCATGCCAAAAAAAAAATACAAGGATCATGTCTACCAAGTTTAGGGCCAAAACTCCTTCCGAAAAAATTTTAAAAAATCTCGAACCGCAAAAAGTTTCAAAAATCATGAAAAATAGAAAACGAGTCATCTTGCCATGAAACTTCACGTGAAGGCTTAAGGGACCATTGTATGAATTTACAAGCCATAAGAATGGAATTGGCACACAGAAATATGAAGATGTGCCTAAAGCCACCTACCACCCTATCGGTCCAGGGCTTGCGCATCCCGCCTCTCTGTCCGACGTAGTGCCCGCCCGCCCGCCCGCTAGTTTCATCGATTGGCTTAGGCAACGGAGTTCATTCCTAGTCTAAGATCAGACCAGACCGAGGGTTGGGGCAGCAGGATCGGTAGCGCGTAGAGGGGGACCCAACCGATCCTCGGCTTGCGCATCCCGCCCCTCTGGCCGGCAGAGCGCCCGCACGCTCGTTTTGTTGGTTAACTTAAGCATACGGAGTTCATTCCTAGTCTAAGCATACGGAGTTCATTCCAAGTCTAAGATCGGACTGGACCGAGGGTTGCGGCAGCACATGCTGGGCTCGGGCATGTGCTGGTGCCGTATTTTTCTTCGCCAGGGCACCATCGTCGGAGCATTGCTGGAGAACCTGACTGGCGGCATTCGGGTTCCGACGATCGGGGGGGCCGAGGGGGCTGTGTGCATATGATGTGCGATGGGTGCTGGTACTTGGCCCTTATATTGGCCCTCTATCCCTCATCAAACCTCGAGAAATCACACCCCCTTAAAGAGCATTTGAGATTTTACAAGTTTGCTGCCAGTAGCCATTAAAGTGTCTGAAATGGGGACACTTTTTTCAAATGGTCACAAAATCTTGTACACTTCGAGTTTTTAGCTGAATTTTTTTGTGCATGCGAACAAAGAAACAAGGATCACGTCTACCAAGTTTGGGGGAAAAACTCCTTCCAAAAAAATTTTAAAAAATCTCGCCCACTCGTTTCGTCGTTTGGCTTAGGCATAGGGAGTTCATTCCCAGTCTAAGATCGGACCGGACCGAGGGTTGCAACAGCATGATCGGTAGCACGCAGAGGGCAACCCGATCGATCCCTAGCTTGTGCTTCCCGCCTCTCTGGCCGGCCGAGTGCCCGCACGCTCGTTTCATGGGTTGACTTATGCATACGGAGTTCATTCCCAGTCTAAGCATACAGAGTTCATTCCCAGTCTAAGATCAAACTGGACCGAGGGTCACGGCAGCACATGTTGGGCTCGGGCATGTGCTGGTGCCGCATTTTTCTTCGCCAGGGCACCATCGTCGGAGCATCGTCGGTGAACCTGACCGGCAGCATTGGGGTTCCGACGATCAAGGGGTCGGGGGGGAGTGCGCACATGATGTGCGATGGGTACTGGTACTTAGCCCTTATATTAGCCCCCTATCTCTCATCAAACCTTGAGAACTCACACCCCCTTAAAGAGCATTTGAGATTTTACAGGTTTGCTGCCAATAGCCATTAAAGTGTCTGAAATGGGGACTCCTTTTTCAAATGGTCACAAAATCTTGTACACATCGAGTTTTTAGCTGAATTTTTTTGTGCCTACCAACAAAACTACAAGGATCACGTGTACCAAGTTTGAAGCCAAAACTCCTTCTGAAAAAATTTTAAAAAATCCTGAACTGTAAAAAGTTTCAAAAATCGTGAAAAATAGAAAATGAGTCGTCTTGCCATGAAACTTCACGTGAAAGCTTAACAGACCATTGTATGAATTTACAAGCCATAAAAATGGCATTGGCACACAGAAATATGAAGATGTACCAATGTCACCTACCACCCTATCGATCCACGGCTTGTGCATCCTGTCTTTCTGGCCAGCGTAGTGCCCGCCCGCCCACCCACCTGCTCGTTTTGTCGGTTGGCTTAGGCATACGAAGTTCATTCCCAGTCTAAGATCGGATCGGACCAAGGGTTGTGGTAGTCGGATCGACAGCACGTAAAGGAGGACCCGACCGATCCCCGGCTTGTGCATCCCACCCCTCTGGCCGGCTGAGCGCCCGCACGCTCGTTTTGTGGGTTGACTTAGGCATACAGAGTTCATTCCCAGTCTAAGCATACGAAGTTCATTCCCAGTCTAAGATCGGATAGGACCGAGGGTTATTGTAGCACATGCTGGGCTAGGGCATGTGCTGGTGCCATATTTTTCTTCGTCGGGGCACCATCGTCGGAGCATCATCGGAGAACCTAACCGGCGGCATTGGGGGTGTGCGATGGGTGCTGATACTTGGCCCTTATATTGGCCCCCTATCCCTCTTCAAACCTCGAGAACTCACACCCCCTTAAAGAGCATTTGAGATATTACAGGTTTGCTGCCAGTGGCCATTAAAGTGTCTAAAATGGGGTTACTTTTTTCAAATGGTCACAAAATCTTGTACACTTCGAGCTTTTAGTTGAACTTTTTTGTGCACGCCAACAAAAATACAAGGATCACGTTTACCAAGTTTGGGGCCAAAACTCTTTTCGAAAAAATTTTAAAAAATCTCAAACCGTAAAAAGTTTTAAAAATCATGAAAAATAGACAACGAGCCATCTTGCCATGAAACTTCACGTGAAGGCTTAAGGGACCATTGTATGAATTCAAAAGCCATAAAAATAGCATTGGCACGTAGAAATATTAAGATGTGCCGAAACCCACCTACCACCCTATCGATCCATGGCTTGCGCATCCCGTCTCTCGACCGACGTAGTGCCCGGCCGCCCGTCCGCCCGTTCGTTTCTTTGGTTGGCTTAGGCATACGGAGTTCATTCCCAGTCTAAGATCGGATCGGATCGAGGGTTGCGGCTGCAGGATTGGTAGCACGTAGAGAGGGACCCGACCGATCCTCGGCTTGAAAATCCTATCCCTCTGGTCGGCTGAGCTCCCGTACGCTCGTTTCGTGGGTTGACTTAGGCATACGGAGTTCATTCCCAGTCTGAAATTGGCCCGACGATTGGGGTTCTGGCGATCGGGGGGGCCGGGGGGGTGTGCGCACATGATGTGCGGTGGGTGCTGGTACTTGGCCCTTATATTGGCCCCCTATCCCTCATCAAACCTCAAGAACTCACACCCCCTTAAAGAGCATTTGAGATTTTACAAGTTTGTTGCCAGTAGCCATTAAAGTGTCTGAAATGGGGACACTTTTTTCAAATGGTCACAAAATCTTGTACACTTCGAGTTTTTAGCTAAGTTTTTTTGTGCATGCCAACAAATATATAATGATCATGTCTACCAAGTTTGGTGCCAAAACTCCTTCCGAAAAAATTTTAAAAAATCCAGAACCGTAAAAGGTTTCAAAAATCGTGAAAAATATAAAACGACTCGTCTTACCATGAAAGTTCACGTGAAGGCTTAAGGGACCATTGTATGAATTTACAAGCCATAAAAATGGCATTGGCATGCAAAAATATGAAGATGTGCCTAAGCCCACCTCCCACCCTATCTATCCACGGCTTGCGCATCCTGTCTCTCTGGCCAGCGTAGTGCCCACCCCCCACCCACATGTTTCATTGGTTGGCTTAGGCATACGGAGTTCATTCCCAGTCTAAGATCGGACCAGACTGAGGGTTACGGCAGCAGGATCGGTAGCACACAGAGGGGCACCTGGTCGATCCCTGGCTTACGCATCTCACCCTGCTGGCCGACTGAGCGCCCGCACGCTCGTTTCGTGGGTTGACTTAGGCATACGAAGTTCATTCCTAGTCCAAGCATATGGAGTTCATTCACAGTCTAAGATCAGACTGGACCGAGGGTCACGGCAGCACATGCTGGGCTCGGGCATGTGCTGGTGCCGCATTTTTCTTCGCCAGGGCACCATCACCGGAGCATCGTCGGTGATCCTGACCGGCGGTATTGGGGCTCCGACAATCTGGGGGCTGGGGGGAGTGAGCACATGATGTGTGATGGGTACTGGTACTTGGCCCTTATATTGGCCCCCTATCCCTCATCAAACCTCGAGAACTCACACCCCCTTAAAGAGCATTTGAGATTTTACAGGTTTGCTGCCAGTAGCCATTAAAGTGTCTGAAATGGGGACACTTTTTTCAAATGGTCACAAAATCTTGTACACTTCGAGTTTTTAGCTGAATTCTTTTGTGCATGCCAACAAAAATACAAGGATCACGTCTACCAAGTTTGGGGCCAAAACACCTTTAGAAAAAATTTTGAAAAATCTTGAACCGCTAAAAAGTTTCAAAAATTGTGAAAAATAGAAAACGAGTCGTCTTGCCGTGAAACTTCACGTGCAGGCTTAAGGGACCATTGTATGAATTTACAAGCCATAAAAATGGCATTGGCATGCAAAAATATGAAGATGTGCCTAAACCCACCTTCCACCCTATCGATCCACGGCTTGCGCATCCTGTTTCTCTGGCCGGCGTAGTGCCCCGCTCGTTTCATCGCTTGGCTTAGGCATATGGAGTTCATTCCCAGTCTATGATCGGATCGGACCGAGGGTTGTCACAGCAAGATCGACAGCATGCAGAGGGGGACCCGACCGATCCCCGGCCTATGCATCCCGCCCCTCTGGTCGGCTGAGCACCCGCACGCTCGTTTCGTGGGTTGACTTAGGCATACGGGGTTCATTCCCAGTCTAAGCGTACAGAGTTCATTCCCAGTCTGAGATCAGACCGGATTGAGGGTTGCAGCAATAGATGCTGGGTTCGGGCATGTGCTGGTGCTGCATTTTTCTTCGCAGGGGCACCATCGCCGGAGCATCGCCGAAGAACCTGACCGACGGCATTTTGGTTCCGACGATCAGGGGGGCCGGGGGGTGTGCGCACATGATGTGCAATGGGTGCTGGTACTTGGCCCTTATATTGGCCCCCTATCCCTCATCAAACCTTGAGAACGCACTCCCCCTTAAAGAGCATTTGAGATTTTACAGGTTTGCTGCCAGTAGCCATTAAAGTCTCTGAAATGGGGACACTTTTTTCAAATGGTCACAAAATCTTCTACACTTCGAGTTTTTAGCTGAATGTTTTTGTGCATGCCAACAAAAATACAAGGATCACGTCTACCAAGTTTGCGGCCAAAAATCCATTCGAAAAAATTTTAAAAAATCTAGAACCGCAAAAAAGTTTCAAAAATCGTGAAAAATATAAAATGAGTCGTCTTGCCGTGAAACTTCACGTGAAGGCTTAAGGGACCATTGTATGAATTTACATGCCATAAAAATGGCATTGGCACGTAGAAATATGAAGATGTGCCTAAACCCACCTACCACCCTATCGATCCACGGCTTGCGCATCCTGTCTCTCTGGCTGGCGTAGCGCCCGCCCGTCCGCCCCTCCGCTCGTTTCGTCGGTTCGCTTAGGCATACGGAGTTCATTCCAGTCTAAGATCAGATCAGACTGAGGGTTACGGCAGCAGGATCGGCAGCACGTAGAGGGGGACTTGACTGATCCCCGGCTTGCGCATCCCGCCCCTCTGGTCGACTGAGCCCCCGTACGCTCGTTGCATGGGTTGGCTTAGGCTTGCATAGGTCATTCCCAGTCTAAGCATACGGAGTTCATTCCCAGTCTAAGATCAGACCAGACCGAGGGTTGTGACAGCACATGCTGGGCTCGGGCATGTGGTGGTGCAGCTTTTTTTTCGTCGGGGCACTATCACCGGAGCATCGCCGGAGAACCTGACCGGCGGCATTGGGTTTCCGGCGATCGAGGGGGTCGGGGGGTGTGCGCACAGGATGTGCGATGGGTGCTGGTACTTGGCCCTTATATTGGCCCCCTATCCCTCATCAAACCTCGAGAACTCACACGCCCTTAAAAAGCATTTGAGATTTTACGGGATTGCTTCCAGTAGCTATTAAAGTGTCTGAAATTGGGACACTTTTTTCAAATGGTCACAAAATCTTGTACACTTCAAGTTTTTGGCTCAATTTTTTTGTGCATGCAAAAAAAAATACAAGGATCACGTCTACCAAGTTTGGGGACAAAACTCCTCCCGAAAAAATTTTAAAAAATCTCAAACTATAAAAAGTTTCAAAAATCGTGAAAAATAGAAAACAAGTCGCCTTGCCATGAAACTTCACGTGAAGGCTTAAGGGATCATTGTATGAATTTACAAGCCATAAAAATGGCATTGGCATGCAGAAATATGGAGATATACCTAAACCCACCAACCACCCTATCGATCCACGGCTTGCGCATCCCGCCTCTCTGGCCAGCGTAGTGCCCGCCTGACCGCCCGCTCGTTTCGTCGGTTGGCTTAGGCATACGGAGTTCATTCCCAGTCTAAGATTGGATCCAACCGAGGGTTACGGTAGCAGGATCGGCAGAACGTAGAGAGGGACCCGACCAATCCCCGGCTTGTGCATCTCGTCGCTCTGGCCGGCTGAGCGCCCGCACGTTCGTTTCGTGGGTTGACTTAGGCATACGGAGTTCATTCCTAGTCTAAGATCGAACCAGACTGAGGGTTGCAGCAACACATGCTGGGCTCGAGCATGTGCTGATGCCGCATTTTTCTTCGTCGGGGCACCATCGTCGGAGCATCACCGGAGAACCTGACCGACGGCATTGGTGTTCCGGTGATCGGGGGGGCCGGGGGGTGTGCGCACATGTTGTGCGATGGGTGCTGGTACTTGGCCCTTATATTGGCCCCTTATCCCTCATCAAACCTCAAGAACTCACACCCCTTAAAGAGCATTTGAGATTTTACAGGCTTCCTGCCAGTAGCCATTAAAGTGTTCGAAATGGGGACACTTTTTTCAAATGGTCACAAAATCTTGTACACTTCGAGTTTTTAGCTGAATTTTTTTGTACATGCCAACAAAAATCCAAGGATCACATCTACCAGGTTTGGGGCCAAAACTCCTTCCGAAAAAATTTTCAAAAATCTCCAACCGGAAAAAGTTTAGAAAATCGTGAAAAATAGAAAACGAGTCGTCTTGCCATGAAACTTCACGTGATGGCTTGAGGGACCATTGTATAAATTTAAAAGCCATAAAAATGGCATTGGCAGGTAGAAATATGAAGATGTGCCTAAACCCACCTACTACCCTATCGATCCACGGCTTGCGCATCTTGTCTCTCTGGTAGGCGTAGTGCCCGCCCACCCACCCGCCCGCTCGTTTCGTCGGTTGGCTTAGGCATACAGATTTCATTCCCAGTCTAAGATCGGACCAGATCGAGGGTTGCAGCAGTAGGATCGGTGGCACGCAGGGGGCACCTGGTCGACCCCCGACTTGCGCATCCCTCCCCTCTAACCGACTGGGCGCCCGCCCGCACGTTCGTTTCATCGGTTGGCTTAGGCATACGGAGTTCATTCCCATTCTAAGATCAGACAGAGGGTTGCGCCAGTAGGATCGGCAACACGCAAAGGGGGACCCGGCCGATCCCCGACTTGCGCATCACACCCCTTTGGTCGGCTGAGCACCCGCATGCTCGTTTCATGGGTTGACTTAGGCATACGGAGTTCATTCCCAGTCTAAGAATATGGAGTTCATTCCCAGTTTAAGATCGAACCAGACCGAGGGTTGCGACAGCATATGCTGGGCTCGTGCATGTGCGGGTGCCACATTTTTCTTCATCGGGGCACCATCGTCGGAGCATCGCCGAGAACATGACCGGCGGTATTAGGGTTCTGACGACCGGGGTGCCGGAGGGGTGTGTGCACATGATGTGCGATGGTTGTTCGTACTTTGCCCTTATATTGGCCCCCTATCCCTCATCAAACCTGGAGAACTCACACCTCCTTAAAGAGCATTTGAGATTTTACAGGTTTGGTACCAGTAGCCATTAAAGTGTCTGAAATGGGGACACTTTTTTCAAATGGTCACAAAATCTTGTACACTTTGAGTTTTTAGATGAATGTTTTTGTGCATGCCAACCAAAATACAAGGATAATGTCTGCCAAGTCTGGGGCCAAAACTCCTTTTGAAAAAATTTTAAAAAATCCCAAACCTCAAAAAGTTTTGAAAATCATGAAAAACGGAAAACGAGTCGTCTTGCCATGAAACTTAACGTCAAGGCTTAAGGGACTATTGTATGAATTTACAAGCCATAAAAATGGCATTGGCAAGCAGAAATATGAAGATGTGCCTAAACCCACCTACCACCCTATCGATCCATGGCTTGCGCATCCTGTCTCTCTGGCCGGCGTAGTGCCCACCCGCCCACCCGTCCACCCGCTTGCTCGTTTTGTCGGTTGGCTTAGGTATACGGATTTCATTCCCAGTCTAAGATCGGATCGGATCGAGGGTTGCAGTAGTAGGATCGATGGCACGTAGATGGGGACCTGGTCGACCCCCGACTTGCGCATCCCGCCCCTCTGACCGGCTGGGGGCCCGCACACTCGTTTCGTGGGTCGACTTAGGCATACGGAGTTCATTCCCAGTCTAAGCATACAGAGTTCATTCGCAGTCTAAGATCCGATCGGACCGAGGGTTACGGTAGCACATGCTGGGCTCGAGCATGTGCTGGTGACGCATTTTCTTCATCGAGGCACCATCGCCGAAGCATCGTCGGACAACCTGACCGGCGGCATTAGGGTTCCGACGATCGGGGGGGATATGCGCACATGATGTGCGATGCGTGCTGGTACTTGGCCCTTATATTGGCCCCCTATCCCTCATCAAACCTCGAGAACTCACACCCCCTTAAAGAGCATTTGAGATTTTACAGGTTTGCTACAGTAGCCATTAAAGTGTCTGAAATGGGGACACTTTTTAAATGGTCACAAAATCTTGTACACTTCGAGTTTTTAGCTGAATTGTTTTGTGCATGCCAACAAAAATACAAGGATCACGTCTACCAGTCTGGGGCCAAAACTCCTTTTGAAAAAATTTTAAAAAATCCCAAACCTCAGAAAGTTTTGAAAATCATGAAAAATAGAAAACGACTCGTCTTGCCATGAAACTTCACGTGAAGGCTTAAGGGACTATTGTATGAATTTAGAAGCCATGAAAATGGCATTGGCACCCAGAAATGTGAAGATGTGCCTAAACCCACCTACCACCCTATCGATCAACGGCTTGCGCATCTCGTCTCTCTGGCCGGCCTACTGCCTGCTCGCCCGCCCGCTTGTTTTGTCGATTGGCTTAGGCATACATAGTTCATTCCCAGTCTAAGATTGAACTAAACCGAGGGTTGCAACAGTAGGATCGGCAGCACGCAAAGGGGGACCCGGTCAATCCCTGGCTTGTGCATCCCGCCCCTCTGGCCGGCTGAGCGCCCGCATGCTCGTTTTGTGGTTTGACTTACGCTTACGGAGTTCATTCCCTGTCTAATCATACAAAGTTCATTCCCAGTCTAAGATCAGACCAGACTAAGGGTTGCGGTGGCACATGCTGGGCTCAAGCATGTGCTGGTGCCGCATTTTTCTTTGTCGGGGCACCATCATCGGAGCATCACCGGAGAACCTGATCGACGACATTGGGGTTTCGACGATTGGGGGGCCGGGGGGATGTGCACGTATGATGTGCGATGGGTGCTGGTACTTGGCCCTTATATTGGCCCCTATCTATCATCAAACCTCGAGAACTCACACCCTCTTAAAGAGCATTTGAGATTTTACAGGTTTGCTGTTAGTAGCCATTAAAGTGTCTAAAATGGGGATAGTTTTTTCAAATGGTCACAAAATCTTGTACACTTCGAGTTTTTAGCTGACTTTTTTTGTGCATGCCAACAAAAATACAAGGATCACGTCTACCAAGGTTGGGGCCAAAAATCCTTCCGAAAAAATTTTAAAAAATCCTGAATCGTAAAAAGTTTTAAAAATCGTGAAAAATAAAAAATGAGTCGTCTTGCCATGAAACTTCACGTGAAGGCTTAAGGGACCATTGTATGAATTTACAAGCCATGAAAATGGCATTGGCATGCAGAAATATAAAGATGTGCCTAAACCCACCTGCCACCCTATCGATCCACGGTGTCACGGACTAAGTTTTCTCTCAACAAGCAATAGACCGTGCGACACTTGAATGGGTGCTCCCAACCAAGTCAGCCTTCAATAGATCGATATCTGAACAAATAACCATAAGCTTTGGTTAGTCACAAGCATTCACAATAAGGCACAACATATCGAGATCAATCTTAAGCACATACACAAGAAGGCATATTCGCATCAAGAAAAAGAAAAACACATCAAGGCAACAATCGAGACATTCAATCGGGATGAGTTTTGTTATAAACAGGACTCATACATCGGGACCTCCCACCGTCACCAGGGCCAAGGGGCAGCCCTTGGTGGGTGGCCTAAGCTCGCATAGCAACCGGTGAGATAGCCCAACACTACACTGCCGGCTCACCCCCTAAAGAGCCTTAGAGATTTTAGAGCTATACTACCAGTAACCATTACAATGTTTGAAATGGGGACACTTTTTCTAGCACAAGGGATCTACCCGGCCATGGTCCTATACATGGGTGGCTTATGGCAACTTAAGTCCTGGTCATGGCCCTATACAAGGTTGGCTCATGACATCCTCCCCCCACCTATTCTATCGACGTCCTCGTCGACTTGCTGGCTTGAAATTCTTTAATCTTCCTTTGAAATCTCTGGAGGTTGTGTTCTCTCTCCCAGCTGGTTTCTTCTGGTCCTAATCCCTCCCACTTCACTAAGTACTCTCGAACTAGTCTTCGAGATATCTTGGTTTCCCTGTCAGCTAAGATCTCTTCAACTTGATGCTCTGAGGGTGGCTTCATGGTGATGGTGACTCTGGTTGGCTTCCTTCAGCTAGCATCTATAGGATCTGCATGGAAAGGTTTCAGGTTGCTTACATGAAATACTGGGTGCACTTTCATCCACTTTGGTGGGTCAATTTTGTAAGAAGTATTCCCCACCTTGGAAAAGACCCTTACTGGACCTTCATATTTGCGCACTAGTCTATGATCTCTCTTTCTCAGGAACTTGGTTTGTTCAGGAACTAGTCGGACAAGAACCAAATCACCAGTTTGAAATTGTTGAGCTCTACGACCCTTGTCTGCCCATTTCTTCATCCGCTTTGATGCTTTCTCCAGGTAGGCTTACGTAATCTTTGTGTTTTGTTTCCACTCTTTACTGAAATTGAAGGCTCTCGAATTCTTTCCTCCATATTGTTCCAAGAAAGTGTGGGGTAGCCTTGGTAATTGTCCAGTCTTTCTGATTAGCTTGAAGAAAATGCCTCAAGTATTCTTCTAATAATCCGTTGAACCGTTCTATTTGACCATCGGTTTGGGGGTGATAGCTTGAAGAGATGTTGAGTTGGGACCCTAATATCTTGAAAAGTTCTCTCCAGAAGGACCCCATGAATCTCAAATCTCGATCGCTGACAATTTTTTGAGGGAGGCCCCAGTATTTGACCACATGTTTGAATAATAATCGAGCTGTGTCTTCTGCTGTGCAATACTTGGGAGCGAGAATGAATGTGGCATACTTAGAGAACTGATCAATTACCACCAAAATCGCTCCAAGGTCACCAACCTTGGGTAGGCTTGAAATGAAATCGAAAAAGATGCTTTCCCAAGGTCTGGTGGGTACTGGTAGTGGTTCAAGCATGCCTGCAGGTTTCCTCCTTTCAACCTTATCTTGTTGGCAAATGAGGCAAGTCTTCGTATATTCCATCACATCTTGTCGCATGTGAGGCCAATAGTATCCCTGTTTCAATAACACCAAAGTACGTTGCCAACCCGGGTGTCCAGCCCATGGTGTGTCATGACATTCCTTCATTAGCATCTATCTCAGACCTTCTGTTCTTGGCACAAACACTCGAGGTCCCTTGGTCCATAAGACCCCGTTTTCTTGCCAGAAGTACTTGGACTTCCCTTCTTCCACTAGCTTCAGGATGGCACAAGCTTGCGGGTCCTTCCCTAAGTGATCTCCAATCAACTTGTGAATGTCTGTAGTGGCTCTACTAGCCGCCATTGGGGCAATTCTTCTAAGGGCCACTAGATCTACTTGTCTGCTCAATGCATCGGCCACTTGATTGGTCTTTCCAGCGGTGTGCTCAAAATGAAAGTTGAATTTCGCTAAAAATTCTTGCCACCTAGCTTGTTTTGTCGTAAGCCTTGGTTGGGTGAGAAAATGGCTAATGGTCGTATTGTCTGTCTTCACGACAAAGTGTGAACCCAACAAGTAATGTCACCAAGCCTTCAAGCAGTGAACCATCGCGAGGAGTTCTTTTTCCTGAGCCGTATATTTCCTTTCAGCTTCACTTAGCTTCTTACTTTCAAATGCTACCGGGTGATGTTGTTGCAAAAGCACTCCCTCAATAGCAAAATCGGATGCATCCATCTGAACTTTGAAGGGCTTTTCAATATCAGGGAGAGCTAAGATGGGATCCTTCATAACAGCATCCTTCAATCCCTCGAAGGCCTCTTGGCACTCACTCATCCAACACCATTTACGCTCCTTCTTCAATAGCTTTGTGAGGGCTGTGGTCTTACGAGAGTACCCTTCCATAAACCTACTATAGTAGTTGGCTAGTCCCAAAAATGAGCGAAGCTCACTAACATTCTTCGGTGTTGTCTACTCCTTGATGGCCCTAACCTTTCCCATGTCCATTCGAATGTGGCCACATTCGACAATATGATCGAGAAAATGGATTCAAGTCTGAGCAAATGCACACTTCTCCCTTTTTACGTATAACTGGTGGTCATGTAATCTTTGAAGTACCTGGCATAGGTGCTTTTGATGCTCTTCCAAAATAGAGCTATATACCACTATATCGTCTAAATAGATGACTACAAATTTGTCTAAGTAGTCATGGAACACCTGATTCATCAATGTACAAAATGTGGCAGGAGCATTGGTCAGTCCAAAAGGCATAACAAGAAATTCAAATGCACCATACCGTGTCACACAAGTGGTCTTTGGCTCATCTCCCTCAACGATTCGGACCTGATGGTAGCCAGATCTCAGGTCCAATTTGGAGAAGTACTTGGCCCGGCTCAATTGATCAAACAAGTCTGCTATAAGGGGAATGGGATATTTGTTTCTCACGGTGACTTTGTTCAGGGCCCTGTAGTCAACACATAATCGCAAACTTTCGTCGTGCTTCTTCTAAAATAACACTGGCACTCCGAAAGGAGCCTTTGATGGTCTGATGAACCTGGCTTGTAGCAACTCATCTAACTGCTTTCTTAGTTCAGTCAACTCTGGTGGGGCCATGCGGTAGGGCGCTCTAGCAGGGGGTTTCACTCTTGGGAGGAGCTCGATTTCATGGTCCACTGCTCATCGAGGGGGTAAACTTTAGGCAACATCTCTGGCATCACCTTTTCGAATTCTTCCAACACTTTTTCCACACCATCAGGTATGGGTTCTACTTCTGACCCTTTTTTGTAAATCGACACCGCCACAAAGGAGGGTTCCCCTCTTTTTATCCCTTTCTTAAACTGCAAAGCTGAAATCATTTTCTTCCCACTCTTTGGTAGGATGTTGGCTGGCACCACACATGGGTGTTCTCCTAAGAACAACAAGCAGCTAGCGACGGGGATAGGGATAACCCGAGCCAACATCATAAAGTCCAATCCAAGGACAACATCAAAGTCATCCATTGGGGAAACTGTAAAGTCTACCTTCCCCTTCCATGGCCCCAATCAGGTTGTCACACTTTTGGAGCTTCCACTGATCGTGAAGGCTGGTGAATTGACTGCCTTTATTCGTCCACAGTCTTTACTAATCTGAAGACCATACCTTTTTGCTTCTTCTGGTGTGATGAAAGTGTCGGTTGCATCCCGTGTCCTTGATGGCCTTGGTGGCTTTCTCATTGATCATCAAGTTCACATACATCAAGCCTCTACTCTGCTCTTTCTTTATAGTGTTCAATTGGGTGCGGAGGGCATTGAGGAACCTTATTGAACCCATCATGGTTGGCTCCTCTTCAGCTTCTTCAATGCTCTCTGGCATTTTTGTGGACTCTTGAGATGAGGTCCTTAAGGCATTAAGGGCTCCCCTGTTCGGGCATTCAGCCACTCGATGTGGCCCCTTGCAAAGAAAGCAAGCTAGCGGTTGTTTAGGCTTGAAAATCCCTGCGTTGCTTGTCTTAGGCTAGGTGCTATCTCGACCAAAGGACCTCCTGTCTAATCCCCCACTGAAGGGTCGGTCCAACCTAGTCATCTTTCCCCCACTCCCAAAGTTAAAGCTACTGCCAGCTAATGGAGGATTTTTCCGTTTTAAGGAGCCATCATTGTAATCGTGAAGACGTTCAGCTGCAGCCATGGCCGTGGCCACATCTTGCACTTTCTGCCTTTGTAGTTCTGTCCTTGCCCAAGGCTTGAGGCCCTCAAGAAAATAGAACATCTTGTCCTTTTCAGACATGTCTCGAATATCCAACATCAGGGTGGAAAATCTCCTCACAAATTCTTACACCGTTTCGATTTGCACTAACTCTCGAAGTCTCTTTCGAGCCATATACTCCACATTCTCAGGGAAAAACTGGTTTTTCAATTCTTGCTTTAGATCCGTCAAGTCTTAATCGGGCACTCGTCATCGACAAACTTGGAGCGCCACCACAGCTTGTCATCCCCTGCGAGGTACATCGATGCCATTGTCACCTTGTCTTCCTCTGAATTTGTGTGTACAGCTCAGAAGTATTGCTCCATGTCAAACAAGAAATTTTCAAGTTCCTTAGCATCCCTTGCCCCCTCATAGCATCAAAGCTCTGACACCTTGGGCCTTTGTCCCCTTTCTATCGAGCTTGAACCCGATCTGGCCACAGCCATTTGTAGGATGCTCACCTGTGCTCTGAGCTCCTCAAACTCCTTTTGGAGAATGTTCAAGGCATCTCTAGCCTCTTCACTCACATTGTGGAGAGTATCGGACAACTCCCGCTGGGTTGTCTCGATCTCCCTCACTCGGTCTTTCGTCACCATATGAGTTTTCATTATGGCCACCACGGCCTCAAGTTCCTCAATTCTCTGTCGATGATCCGATCCACTATTTGTGGCCATCTCATCCATTTTTCTAGCACTTCTCAACCGTGCTCTGATACCACGTGTCACGGACTAAGTTTTCTCTCAACAAGCAATAGACTGTACGGCACTTGAATGGGTGCTCCCAACCAAGTCAGCCTTCAATAGATCGATATCTGAACAAATAACCATAAGCTATGGTTAGTCACAAGCATTCACAATAAGGCACAACATATCGAGATCAATCTCAAGCACACACATAAGAAGGCATATTCGCATCAAGAAAAAGAAAAACACATAGAGGCAATAATCGGGACATTTAATCGAGATAAGTTTTATTATAAATGGGACTCATACATCGGGACCTCTCACCGTCACCAAGGCTAGGGGGTAGCCCTTGGTGGGTGGCCTAAGCTCGCATAGCAACCGGTGAGACAGCCCAACACTACGCTGCTGGCTCACCCCTAAAGAGCCTTAGAGATTTTAGAGCTATGCTACTAGTAACCATTACAATGTTTGAAATGGGGACACTTTTCCTAGCACAAGGGATCTACCCGGCCATGGCCATATACATGGGTGGCTCATGGCAACCTAAGTCCCAGTCATGGCCCTATACAAGGTTGGCTCATGACACACGGCTTGCGCATCCCGTCTCTCTGGCCGGCGTAGTGCCCACCCACTCGTTTCATCGGTTGCCTTAAGCATACGAAGCGCATTCCCAGTTTAAGACCGAACCAGACTGAGGGTTGTGGCAGCAGGATCGACAGCAAGCAGAGGGGGACCCAACCGATCCCCCGCTTGTGCATCCCGCCCCTCTGGCCGGTTGAGCGCCCGCACGCTTGTTTCGTGGGTTGACTTAGGCATACGGAGTTCATTCCCAGTCTAAGCATACGGAGTTCATTCCCAGTCCAAGCATACGAAGTTCATTCCCAGTCTAAGATCGGACTGGATCGAGGGTTGTGGCAGCACATGCTGGGCTCGAGCATGTGCTGGTGCCACATTTTTCTTCGTCGGGGCACCATCACCGGAGCATCGCCGCAGAACCTGACCGACGACATTGGGGTTCCGGTGATTGGGGGGGCCGGGGGGTGTGCGCACATGATGTGCGATGGGTGCTGGTACTTGGCCCTTATATTGGCCCCCTATCCCTCATCAAACCTCGAGAACTCACACCCCCTTAAAGAGCATTTGAGATTTTACAGGTTTGCTGCCAGTAGCCATTAAAGTGTCTAAAATGGGGACACTTTTTTCAAATGGTCACAAAATCTTGTACACTTCGAGTTTTTAGCTGAATTGTTTTGTGCATGCCAACAAAAATACAAGGATCACGTCTACCAAGTTTGGGGCCAAAACTCCTTCTGAAAAAAATTTAAAAAATCTCAAACCACAAAAAGTTTCAAAAATTGTGAAAAATAGAAAACGGGCCGTCTTGCCATGAAACTTCACGTGAATGCTTAAGGGAGCATTGTATGAATTTACAAGCCATAAAAATAGCATTGGCACATAGAAAATATGAAGATGTGCCTAAACCCACCTACTACCCTATAGATCCACGGCTTGTGCATCCCGTCTCTCTGGTCGGCGTAGTGACCGCTCGCCCGCCCGCCCGTTCGTTTCGTCGGTTGGCTTAGGTATACGGAGTTCATTCCTAGTCTAAGATCGGACCGGACCGAGGGTTGTGCCAGCAGGATCGACAGCATGTAGAGAGGGACCCGGCCGATCCCCGACAGGCGCATCCCACCCCTCTGGCCGATTGAGAGTCTGCACGCTCATTTCGTGGATTAACTTAGGCATACGGAGTTCATTCCCAGTCTAAGCATATGGAGTTCATTCCCAGTCTAAGCATATGGAGTTCATTCCCAGCCTAAGCATATGGAGTTCATTCCCAGTCTAAGATTGGACTAGATCAAGGGTTGCAGCAGCACATGCTGGGCTCGGGCATGTGCTGGTGCCGCATTTTTCTTCGTCGGGGCACCATCACCGGAGCATCGCCGCAGAACCTGACCGACGATATTGGGGTTCCGGTGATTGGGGGGGCCGGGGGGTGTGCGCACATGATGTGCGATGGGTGCTGGTACTTGGCCCTTATATTGGCCCCCTATCCCTCATCAAACCTCGAGAACTCACACCCTCTTAAAGAGCATTTGAGATTTTATAGGTTTGCTGCCAGTAGCCGTTAAAGTGTCTGAAATGGGGACACTTTTTTCAAATGGTCACAAAATCTTGTACACTTCGAGTTTTTAGCTGAATTTTTTTATGCATGCCAAAAAAAATACAAGGATCACGTCTACCAAGTTTGGGGCCAAAACTCCTTCCGAAAATATTTTAAAAAAGTCCCGAACCGTAAAAAGTTTTGAAAATCGTGAAAAATAGAAAACGAATCGTCTTGCCATGAAACTTCACGTGAAGGCTTAAGGGACCTTCGTATGAATTTACAAGCCATGAAAATGGCATTGGCAAATAGAAATATGAAGATGTGCCTAAACCCACCTACCACCCTATCGATCCACGGCTTGCGCATCCCGTCTCTCTGGCCGACGAAGTGCCCGCCCGCCGGCCCTCCCGCCCGCTCATTTCATCGGTTGGCTTAGGCATACGGAGTTCATTGCCAGTCTAAGATCAGACCGAACCGAGGTTTACAGTAGCAGGATCGGCAGCATGCAGAGGTGGACCCGGCCGATCCCCGACTTGCGCATCCCGCCCCTCTGGCTAGCTGAGCGCCTGCACGTTCGTTTCGTGGGTTGACTTAGGCATACGGAGTTCATTCCCAGTCTAAGCATACGGAGTTCATTCTCAGTCTAAGATCGGACCGGACTGATGGCATTGGGGTTCCAACGATCGGGGGGGGTGTGCGCACATGATGTACGATGGGTGCTGGTACTTGGCCCTTATATTGGCCCCCTATCCCTCATCAAACCTCGAGAACTCACACCCTCTTAAAGAGCATTTGAGATTTTATAGGTTTGCTGCCAGTAGCCGTTAAAGTGTCTGAAATGGGGACACTTTTTTCAAATGGTCACAAAATCTTGTACACTTCGAGTTTTTAGCCGAATTGTTTTGTGCATGCCAACAAAAATATAGGGATCACTCTACCAAGTTTGGGGCCAAAACTCCTTTAAAAAATATTTTAAAAAATCCCGAACCGTAAAAAGGTTTTTAAAATCGTGAAAAATAGAAAATGAGTGTCTTACCATGAAACTTCACATAAAGGCTTAAGGGACCATTGTATGAATTTACAAGCCATAAAAATGGCATTGGCACGTAAAAATATGAAGATGTGCCTAAACCCACCTACCACCCTATCGATCCATCGCTTGCGCATCCCATCTCTCTGGTCGACGTAGTGCCCGCCCGCCCGTCCGCCCACTCGTTTCTTCAGTTGGCTTAGGCATATGAAATTCATTCCCAGTCTAAGATCAAACCAGACTGAGGGTTGCAGCAACAGGATCGGCAGCACGCAAAGGGGGACCCGGTCGATCCCGGGCTTGCGCATCCCACCCCTTTGGCCGACTGAGCGCCCGCACGGTCGTTTCATGGGTTGACTTAGGCATAAGGAGTTCATTCCCAATCTAAGATCAGATCGGACCGAGGGTTGCGGCAGCACATGCTAGGCTTGGGCTTGTGCTTGTGCTAGGGCCGCATTGTTCTTCACCGGGGCACCATCGCCAGAGCATCGCCGGAGAACCTGACCGGCGGCATTGTGGTTTCGACGATCGGGGCGGGCGGGGGGTGTACACTCATGATGCGCGATGGGTGCTGGTACTTGGCCCTTATATTGGCCCCCTATCCCTCATCAAACCTTGAGAACTCACACCCCCTTAAAGAGCATTCGAGATTTTACATGCTTACTGCCAGTAGCCATTAAAGTGTCTGAAATGGGGACACTTTTTTCAAATGGTCACAAAATCTTGTACACTTCGAGTTTTTAGCTGAATTTTTTTGTGCATGCCAACAAAAATACCAGGATCACGTCTACCAAGTTTGGGGCCAAAACACCTTCCGAAAAAATTTTAAAAAATCCCAAACCGTAAAAAGTTTCAAAAATTATAATAAATGGAAAACGAGTCGTCTTGCCATGAAACTTCACGTGAAGGCTTAAGGGACCATTGTATGAATTTTCAAGCCATAAAAATGGCATTGGCACAAAAAAATATGAAGATATGCCTAAACGTACCTACCAACCTATCGATCCACGACTTTCGCATCCCGTCTTTCTGGCTGGCATAGTAACCGCCCGCCCGCCCGGTCGTTTCATCGGTAGGCTTAGGCATACGGAGTTCATTCCCAGTCTAAGATCAGACCAGACTGAGGCTTGCAGTAGTAGGATCTGTAGCACGCAGAGGGGGACCCGATCGATCCCCGGCTTGCACATCCTGCCCCTTTGGCCGACTGAGCTACCGCACGCTCGTTTCGTGGGTTGACTTAGGCATACGGAGTTCATTCCTAGTCCAAGCATACGGAGTTCATTCCCAGTCTAAGATCAAACCAGACCGAGGGCTGTGGCAGCACATACTGGGCTCGGGCATGTGCTGGTGACGCATTTTTCTTCGTCGGGGCACCATCGCCAGAGCATCGTCGGAGAACCTAACCGACGGCATTGGGGTTCCGGCATCGGGGGGCCGGGGGGGTGTGCGCACATGATGTGGGATGGGTGCTGGTACTTGGCCCTTATATTGGCCCCCTATCCGTCATCAAACCTCGAGAACTCACACCCCCTTAAAGAGCATTTGAGATTTTACAGGTTTGCTGTCAGTAGCCATTAAAGTGTCTTAAGTGGGGACACTTTTTTCAAAGGGTCACAAAATCTTGTACAATTCGAGTTTTTAGCTGATTTTTATTGTGCATGCCAAAAAAAATACAGGGATCATGTCTACCAAGTTTGGGGCCAAAAATCCTTCCGAAAAAATTTTAAAAAATTCCAAACCGTAAAATGTTTCAAAAATCATGAAAAATAGAAAACGAGTCGTCTTGCCATGAAACTTCACGTGAAGGCTTAAGGGACCATTGTATGAAGTTACAAGCCATAAAAATGGCATTGGCACGTAGAAATATGAAGATGTGCCTAAACCCACCTACCACCCTATCGATCCACGGCTTGCGGATCCCATCTCTTTGGCCGACGTAGTGCCCTCCCGCCCGCCCGCCTGCTCGTTTCGTCGGTTGGTTAGGCGTACGGAGTTCATTCCTAGTCTAAGATTCGACCGGGCTGAGGGTCGCAGTAGCAGGATCGGTAGCACGCAGAGAGAGACTCGATCGATCCCCGGCTTACGCATGTCGCCCCTCTGGCCGACTGAGCGCCCGCACGCTCGTTTCGTGGGTTGACTTAGTCATACGGAGTTCATTCCCAGTCTAAGCATACGGAGTTCATTCCCAGTCTAAGCATACAGAGTTCATTCCCAGTCTAAAATCGGACTGGACCAAGGGTTGCGGTTGCACATGCTGGGCCCGGGCATGTGCTGGTGCTGTATTTTTCTTCGTCGGGGCACCATCGTCGGAGAAATTGACCGGTAGCATTAGGGTTCCGGCGATTGGGGGGCCGGGGGGGTGTGCGCACATGATGTGCGATGGGTGCTGGTACTTGGCCCTTATTTTGGCCCCCTATCCCTCATCAAACCTCAAGAACTCACACCCCCTTAAAGAGCATTTGAGATTCTACAGGTTTGCTACTAGTAGCCATTAAAGTGTCTGAAATGGGGACACTTTTTTCAAATGGTCACAAAATCTTGTACACTTCGAGTTTTTAGCTCAATTGTTTTGTCCAAGCCAACAAAATTACAAGGATGACGTCTACCAAGTTTGGGCACAAAAGTAATTTCGAAAAAATTTTAAAAAATCTCGAACCGCAAAAAGTTTTGAAAATCGTGAAAAATAGAAAATGAGTCATCTTGCCATCAAACTTCACGTGAAAGCTTAAGGGACCATTGTATGAATTTACAAGCCATAAAAATGGCATTGGAACGTAGAAATATGAAGATGTGCCTAAACCCACCTACCACCCTATCAATCCACGGCTTGCGCATCCCGTCTCTCTGGCCGACGTAGTGCCCGCCCGCTCGTTTCATTGGTTGGCTTAGGCATACAGAGTTCATTCCCAGTCTAAGATCGATCAGACCGAGGGTTGCGGCAGCAAATGCTCAACTCAGGCATGTGCTGGTGCCATATTTTTCTTCGTCGGGGCACCATCGTTAGAACATCGCCGGAGAACCTAAACGACGGCATTGGGGTTCCAATGATCGGGGGGGCCGGGGGGTGTGCGCACATGATGTGCGATGGGTGCTGGTACTTCGCCCTTATATTGGCCCCCTATCCCTCATCAAACCTCGAGAACTCGCACCCCCTTAAAGAGCATTTGAGATTTTACAGGTTTGCTGCCAGTAGCCATTAAAGTGTCTTAAATGGGGACACTTTTTTCAAATGGTCACAAAATCTTGTACACTTCGAGTTTTTAGCTCAATTTTTTTGTGCAAGCCAACAAAAATACAAGGATGACGTCTACCAAGTTTGGGGACAAAAGTAATTCCGAAAAAATTTAAAAAATCTCGAACCGCAAAAAGTTTTGAAAATCGTGAAAAATTGAAAACGAGTCATCTTGCCATGAAACGTCAAGCCATAAAAATGGCATTGGAACGTAGAAATATGAAGATGTGCCTAAACCCACCTACCACCCTATCGATCCACAGCTTGCGCATCCCGTCTCTCTGGCCGGCGTAGTGCCCGCCCGCCCGCTCGTTTCATCGATTGGCTTAGGCATACGAAGTTCATTTCCAGTCTAAGATCAGACCAGACTGAGGGTTGCGGCAGCAGGATCAGCAGCATGCAGAGGGGGACCCGATCGATCCCCGGCTTGCGCATCCCGCCCCTCTGGTCGGCTGAGTGCCCATACGCTTGTTTCGTGGGTTGACTTAGGCATATGGAGTTCATTCTTAGTTTAAGCAAACAGAGTTCATTCCTAATCTAAGATCAAACTGGAGCGAGGGTTACGGCAGCACATGCTGGGCTTGGGCATGTGCTGGTGCCGCATTTTTCGTCGTTGGGGCACCATCGCCAGAGAAACTGACTGATGGCATTGGGGTTCCGATGATCGGGGGGGCCGGCTGGGGTGTGCGCACATGATGTGTGGTGGGTGCTGGTACTTGGCCCTTATATTGGCCCCCTATCCCTCATCAAACCTCGAGAACTCACACCCCCTTAAAGAGCATTTGAGATTTTACAGGTTTGCTGCCGGTAGCCATTAAAGTGTCTAAAATGGGGACACTTTTTTCAAATGGTCACAAAATCTTGTACACTTCGAGTTTCTAGCTGAATTTTTTGTGCATGCCAAAAAAAATACATGGATCACGTATACCAAGTTTGGGGCCAAAATCCTTCCGAAAAAATTTTAAAAAATCCCGAACCGTAAAAAGTTTCAAAAATCATGAAAAATAGAAAACAAGTCGTCTTGCCATGAAGCTTCACGTGAAGGCTTATGGGACCACTGTATGAATTTATAAGCCATAAAAATGGCATTGGCACGCAAAAATATGAAGATGAGCCTAAACCCACCTACCACCCTATCGATCCACAGCTTGTGCATCCCGTCTCTCTGGCCGCGTAGTTCCCGCCTGCCCGCCCGCTCGTTTCGTCAGTTGCCTTAGGCATACGGAGTTCATTCCCAATCTAAGATTGGACCAGATTGAGGGTTGCGGTAGCAGGATCGGCAGCACGTAGAGGGGGACCCGGTCGATCCCCGACTTGCGCATCCCGTCCCTTTGGCTGAGCGCCCGCATGCTCGTTTCGTGGGTTGACTTAGGCATATGGAGTTCATTCCCAGTCTAAGATTGAATCAGACCGAGGGTTGCGGTAGAGCATGCTGGGCTCAGGCATGAGCTGGTGCCGTATTTTTCTTCGTCGGGGCACCATCGTCGGAGCATCGTCGGAGAACCTGACCGGCGGCATTGGGGTACCGATGATCAAGGGGGCCGGGGGTGTGCGCACATGATGTGCGATGTGTGCTGGTACTTGGCCCTTATATTGGCCCCCTACACCTCATCAAACCTCGAGAACTCACACCCCCTTAAAGAGCATTTGAGATTTTACAGGTTTGCTGCCAGTGGCCATTAAAGTGTCTCAAAATAGGGACATTTTTTTCAAATGGTCACAAAATCTTGTACACTTTGAGTTTTTAGCTGACTTTTTTTGTGCATGCCGACAAAAATACAAGGATCACATGTACCAAGTTTGGGGCCAAAACTCCTTCTGAAAAAATTTAAAAAAATCCCGAACCGTAAAAAGTTTCAAAAATCATGAAAAATAGAAAACGAGTCGTCTTGCCAAGAAACATCGCGTGAAGGCTTAAGGGACCATTGTATGAATTTAGAAGCCATAAAAATGGCATTGGCATGCAAAAACATGAAGATGTGCCTAAACCCACCTACCACCCTATCGATCCACGGCTTGCGCATCCCGTCTCTCTAGTCGGCATAGTGCCCGCCCGCCTACCCGTTCGTTTCATCGGTTGGCTTAGGCATATGGAGTTCATTCCCAGTCTAAGATCAGACCAGACTGAGGGCTACAGCAGCGGGATTGGCAGCACGCAGAGGGGGACCTGGTCAATCCTCGGCTTGTGCATCCCGCCTCTCTGGTCGACTGAGCGCCCGCACGATCGTTTCATGGGTTGACTTAGGCATACAGAGTTCATTCCCAGTCTAGGCACACGGAATTCATTCCCAGTCTAAGATCGGACCGACAGAGGGTTGTGACTGCACATGCTGGGCTCCGGCATGTGCTGGTGCCACATTTTTCTTCGTCGGGGCACCATCACCAGAACATCGCCGGAGAACCTGAATGACGGCATTGGGGTTTCGGTGATCGGGGGGGGTTCCTGTGATGGGGGGCCGGGGGGTGTTCGCACATGATTTGCGATGGGTGCTGGTACTTGGCCCTTATATTGGCCCCCTATCCCTCATCAAACCTCGAGAACTCACACCCCATTAAAGAGAATTTGAGATTTTATAGGTTTGCTGCCAGTAGCCATTAAAGTGTCTTAAATGGGGACACTTTTTTCAAATGGTCACAAAATCTTGTACACTTTGACTTTTTAGCTTAATGTTTTTGTGCATGCCAACAAAAATACAAGGATCTCTTCTATCAAGTTTGCGGCCAAAAGTCCTTTCGAAAAAATTTTAAAAAAACCCGAACCGTAAAAAGTTTCAAAAATCGTGAAAAATAGAAAACGAGTCGTCTTGCCATGAAACTTCACGTGAAGGCTTAAGGGACCATTGTATGAATTTACAAGCCATAAAAATTGCATTGGCATGCAGAAATATGAAGATGTGCCTAAACCCATCTACCACCCTATCGATCCACGGCTTGTGCATCCCGTCTCTCTGGCTGGCGTAGTGCCCGCCTGCCCGCCCGCCCGCTCGTTTCGTCGGTTGGCTTAGGCATACGGAGTTAATTCCCAGTCTAAGATCAAACCAGACCGAGGGTTGCAGTAGCAGGATCGATAGCACGTAGAGGGGGACCCAGCCGATCCCCGACTTGCGCATCCCACCCCTCTGGCCGCCTGAGCAACTGCACGCTCATTTCGTGCGTTGACTTAGGCATACCGAGTTCAATCCTAGTCTAAGCATACGGAGTTCATTCCCAATCTACGATCAGACCAGACCAAGGGTTGCGGCAGCACATGCTGGGCTCAAACATGTGCTAGTGTCACATTTTTCTTCACCGGGGCACCATCGTCTTAGCATCGCCGAAGAACCTGACTGGCGGCATTAGGGTTTCGGCAATCAAGGGGCCGGGGGGGTGTGCGCACATGATGTGCGATGGGTGCTGGTACTTGGCCCTTATATTGGCCCCCTATCCCTCATCAAACCTCAAGAACTCACACCCCCTTAAAGAGCATTTGAGATTTTACAGGTTTGCTGCTAGTAGCCACTAAAGTGTTTGGAATGGGGACACTTTTTTCAAATGGTCACAAAATCTTGTACACTTCCAGCTTTTAGTTGACTTCTTTTGTGCATGCCAACAAAAATACAAGGACCACATCTACCAAGTTTGGGGCCAAAACTCATTCCAAAAAAATTTTGCAAAATCCTGAACCGTAAAAACTTTCAAAAATCGTGAAAAATAGAAAATGAGTCGTCTTGCCATGAAACTTCATGTGAAGGCTTAAGGGACCATTGTATGAATGTACAAGCCATAAAAATGTCATTGGCACACAGAAATCTGAAGATGTGCTAAACCCACCTACCATCCTATCGATCGACGTCTTGAGCATCCCGTCTCTCTGGCTGGCGTAGTGCCCGCTCGCCCGCCCGCTCATTTCGTCGGTTGGCTTAGGCATACGAAGTTCATTCCCAGTCCAGGATCGGACCGGACCAAGTGTTGTGGTAGCAGGATCGACAGCACATAGAGGGGGACCCGACCGATCCCTGACTTGCGCATCCTGCCCCTCTAGCAGGCTAAGCACCCGCACGCTCGTTTCATGGGTTGACTTAGGCATACGGAGTTCATTCCCAGTCTAGGATCGGACTAGACCGAGGCTTGCGATAGCACATTCTGGGCTCGGGCATGTGCTGGTGCCACATTTTTCTTCGTCGGGGCACCATCGTCGGAGCATCGTCGGAGAACCTGACCAGCGGCATTGGGGTTCCGGTGATCGGGGGGCCGGGGGGTGTGCGCACATGATGTGCAGTGGGTGCTGGTACTTGGCCCTTATTTTGGCCCCCTATCCCTCATCCAACCTCGAGAACTCACACCGCCTTAAAGAGCATTTGAGATTTTACAGGTTTGCTGCCTGTAGCCATTAAAGTGTCTGAAATGGGGACACTTTTTTCAAATGGTCACAAAATCTTGTACACTTTGATTTTTACCTGAATTTTTTTGTGCATGCCAACAAAAATACAAGGATCACGTCTACAAAGTTTGGGGCCAAAACTCCTTTCGAAAAAATTTTTAAAAAATCCCAAACCGGAAAAAGTTTTAAAAATAGTGAAAAATAGAAAACGAGTCATCTTGCCATGAAACTTCACGTGAAGGCTTAAGGGACCATTGTATGAATTTACAAGCCATAAAAATGGCATTGGCACGTAGAAATATGAAGATGTGCCTCAACCACCTACCACCCTATCGATCCACAACTTGCGCATCCCGTCTCTCTGGCTGGCATAGTGCTCACCCGCCCACTCGCCCGCTCGTTTCGTCGGTTGGTTTAGGCATCGGAGTTCATTCCCAGTCTAAGATTGGACTGGGCTGAGGGTTGTGGCAACAGGATCGGCAGCACGTAGAGGGGGACCCAACCGATCCCCGGCATACGCATCGCACCCCTTTGGTCGGCTGAGCGCCCGCACGCTCATTTCGTGGGTTGACTTAGGCGTACGGAGTTCATTCCCAGTCTATGCATACGGAGTTCATTCCCAGTCTAAGATCGAAATTGATCGAGGGTTACGGCAGCACATGCTGGGCTCGGGCTTGTGCTGCTACCGCATTTTTCTTCGTCGGGGCACCATCATCGGAGAACTTGACCGGTGGCACTACGGTTCCGGCGATCGGGGGGTCGGGGGGGTGTGCGCACATGATGTGCGATGGGTGCTAGTACTTGGCCCTTATATTGGCCCCCTATCCCTCATCAAACCTCGAGAACTCACACCCTCTTAAAGAGCAATTTAGATTTTATAGGTTTGTTGCCAGCAGCCATTAAAGTGTCTGAAATGTGGACACTTTTTTCAAATGGTCACAAAATCTTGTACACCTTGAGTTTTTAGCTGAATCTTTTTGTGCATGCCAACAAAAATACAAGGATCATGTCTACCAAGTTTAGGGACAAAACTCGTTCCGAAAAAATTTTAAAAAATCCCGAACCGTAAAAAGTTATGAAAATCGTGAAAAATCGAAAGCGAGTCATCTTGCCATGAAACTTCACGTGAAGGCTTAAGGCACCATTGTATGAATTTACAGGCCATAAAAATGGGATTGGCACATAGAAAAATGAAGATGTGCTTAAACCCACCTACCACCCTATCGATCCACAGCTTGCGCATCTCGTCTCTTTGGCCGGCGTAATGCCCGCCCGCCGGCCCGCTCGTTTCATCGGTTGGCTTAGGCATACGGAGTTCATTCCCAGTCTAAGATTGGATCGGACCGAGGATTGCGGCAGTAGGATTGGCAGCATGCAGAGGGGGACCTAGTCGATCCCTGGCTTGCACATCCTTGCCCTCGGTCGGCTGAGCGCCCGCACGTTCGTTTCGTGGGTTGACTTAGGGATACGGAGTTCATTCCTAGTCTAAGATCAGACCGGACCGAGGGCTCCGGCAGAACATGCTAGGCTCAGGCATGTGCTGGTGCCGCATTTTTCTTCCCCGGGGCACCATCGTCGGAGCATCGTCGTAGAACTTGACCGGCAGCATTAGGGTTCTGGCGATCGGGGGGACCGAGGGGGGGTGTGCCCACATGATGTGTGATGGGTGCTGGTACTTGGCCCTTATATTGGCCCCCTATCCCTCATCAAACCTCGAGAACTCACACCCCCTTAAAGAGCATTTGAGATTTTACAGGTTTGCTGCCAGTAGCCATTAATGTGTCTGAAATGGGGACACTTTTTTCAAATGGTCACAAAATCTTGTACACTTCGAGTTTTTAGCTGAATTTTTTTATGCATGCCAACAAAAATATAAGGATCACGTATACCAAGTTTGGGGGCCAAAACTCCTTCCAAAAAAATTTTAAAAAATCCCGAACCGTAAAAAGTTTTGAAAATTATGAAAAATAGGAAACGAGTCGTCTTGCCATGAAACTTCACGTGAAGGCCTAAGGGACCATTGTATGAATTTACAAGCCATAAAAATGGCATTGGCATGTACAAATATGAAGATGTGCCTAAACCCACCTACCACCCTATCGATCCACGACTTGCGCATCCCGTCTCTTTGGCCGGTGTAGTGCCCGCTCGCCCGCTCGCCTGCTCGTTTCGTCAGTTGGCTTAGGCATACGAAGTTCCTTCCCAGTCTAACATTGAACCAGACCGAAGGTTACGGTAGCAGAATCGATAGCACACAGAGGGGGACCCGGTCGATCCCCGGCTTGCGCATCCCGCCCCTCTAGCCGGTTGAGCGCCCGTATGCTCGTTTCGTGGGTTGACTTAGGCATACAGAGTTCATTCCCAGTCTAAGATCAGATCAGACTGAGGGTTACGATAGCGCATGCTGGGCTCGGGCATGTGCTGGTGCTGCATTTTTCTTCGTCGGGGCACCATCGCCTGAGCATCGTCTGAGAACCTGACCGGCGGCATTGGGGTTCTGGCGATCGGGGGGCCGGGGGGTGTGCGCACATGATGTGTGATGGGTGCTGGTGTTTGGCCCTTATATTGGCCCCTATCCCTCATCAAACCTAGAGAACTCACACCCCCTTAAAGCGCATTTGAGATTTTACAGGTTTGCTGCCAGTAGCCATTAAAGTGTTTGAAATGGGGACACTTTTTTCAAATGGTCACAAAATCTTGTACACTTTGAGTTTTTAGCTAATTTTTTTTCGATGCCAACAAAAATACAAGGATCAAGTCTACGAAGTTTGGGACCAAAACTCCTTCCAAAAAAATTTTAAAAAAATCTCAAAACGTAAAAAGTTTCAAAAATCGTGAAAAATAGAAAATGAGTCGTCTTGCCATGAAACTTCATGTGGAGGCTTAAGGGACCATTGTATGAATTTACAAGCCATAAAAATGGCATTGGCATGTAGAAATATGAAGATGTGCCTAAACCCACCTACCACCCTATCGATCCACGGCTTGCGCATCCCGTCTCTCTGGCCGGCATAGTGCCCGCCCGCCCGCCAGCTTGTTTCGTCGGTTGGCTTAGGCATACGGAGTTCATTCCCAGTCTAAGATCAGACCAGATTGAGTGTTGTGGCAGTAGGATCGGCAGCACGCAGAGGGGGACCCGACTGATCCCCAGCTTGCAAATCCCGCCACTCTGGCCGGCTGAGCGCCCGTAGATCGAGGGGGCCAGGGGGTGTGCGCACATGATGTGCGATGGGTGCTTGCACTTGGCCCTTATATTGGCCCGCTATCCCTCATCAAACCTTGAGAACTCACACCACCTTAAAGAGCATTTGACATTTTACAGGTTTGCTGCCAGTAGCCATTAAAGTGTCTAAAATGGGGACACTTTTTTCAAATGGTCACAAAATCTTGTACACTTCGAGTTTTTAGCTGATTTTTTTTTATGCATGCCAAAAAAAATAAAAGGATCATGTCTACTAAGTATGGGGCCAAAACTCCTTCAGAAAAAATTTTGAAAAATCCTGAACCGCAAAAAGTTTTGAAAATCATGAAAAATAAAAAATGAGTCGTCTTGCCATGAAACTTCATGTGAAGGCTTAACGGACCATTGTATGAATTTACAAGCCATAAAAATGCATTGACATGCAGAAATATGAAGATGTGCCCAAACCCACCTACCACCCTATCGATCCACGACTTGCAAATCCCGTCTTACTGGTCGACGTAGTGCCCGCCCGCCCGCTCGTTTCGTCGATTGGCTTAGGCATACGGAGTTCAATCCCAGTCTAAGATCGAACCAGACTGAGGGTTGCGGCAACAAATGCTGGGCTCGGGCATGTGCTGGTGCCACATTTTCCTTTGTCGGGCCACCATCGCCGGAGAACCTGACCGGCGGCATTGGGGTTCCGGTGGTCGGGGGGGCCGGGGGGTGTGCGCACATGATGTACAATGCGTGCTGGTACTTGGCCCGTATATTGGCCCCCTATCCCTCATCAAACCTTGAGAACACACACCCCCTTAAAGAGCATTTGAGATTTTATAGGTTTGCTGCCAGTAGCCATTAAAGTGTCTAAAATGGGGACACTTTTTTCAAATGGTCACAAAATCTTGTACACTTCAAGTTTTTAGCTGATTTTTTTTGTGCATGCCAATAAAAATACAAGGCTCATGTCTACCAAGTTTAGGGCCAAAACTCCTTCTGAAAAAAGTTTAAAAAATCTCAAACCGTAAAAAGTTTTAAAAATCGTGAAAAATAGAAAACAAGTCGTCTTGCCATGAAACTTCACGTGAAGGCATAAGGGACCATTGTATGAATTTACAAGCCATAAAAATGGCATTGGCACACAGAAATATGAAGATGTGTGTAAACTCACCTACCACCCTATCGATCCACGGCTTGCGCATCTCGTCTCTCTGGCCGACATAGTGCCCGCCCGCTTGCCCGCCCGCCCGCTCGTTTTGTTGGTTGGCTTAGGCATACGGAGTTCATTCCCAGTATAAGATCGGACCGGACCGAGGGTTGCAACGGCAAATGCTGGGCTCGGGCATGTGCTGGTGCCACATTTTTCTTCATCGGGGCACCATCGCCGGAGCATCGCCGGAGAACCTGACTGGCGGCATTGGGGTTCTGGTGATCGGGGGGCCGGGGGGTGTACGCACATGATGGCAATGGGTGCTGGTACTTGGCCCTTATATTGGCCCCCTATCCCTCATCAAACCTCAAGAACACACACCCCCTTAAAGAGTATTTGAGATTTTACAGGTTTGTTGCCAGTAGCCTTTAAAGTGTCTAAAATGGGCACACTTTTTTCAAATGGTCACAAAATCTTGTACACTTCGAGTTTTTACCTGAATTTTTTTGTGCATTCCAAAAAAAATACAAGGATCACGTCTACCAAGTTTGGGGCCAAAATTCCTTCTTAAAAAATTTTAAAAAATCCCGACCCTTAAAAAGTTTCAAAATTCGTGAAAAATAAAAAACGAGTCGTCTTGCCATGAAACTTCACGTGAAGGCTTAAGGGACCATTGTATGAATTTACAAGCCATAAAAATTTCATTTGCACGTAGAAATATGAAGATGTGCCTAAACCCACCTACCACCCTATCGATCCAAGGCTCATGCATCCCGTCTCTCTGGCCGGAATAGTGCCCGCCCGCCCGCCCTCTCGCTCGTTTTGTCGATTGGCTTAGGCATACGGAGTTCATTTCCAGTATAAGATCAGACCGGATCAAGTGTTATGACAGCAGGATCGACAGCACGTAGAGGTAGACCCGACCGATCCCCAGCTTGCAAATCCCGTCCCTTTGGCCGGCTGAGCGCTCGTATGCTCATTTCGTGGGTTGACTTAGGCATACGGAGTTCATTCCCAGTCTAAGCATACGGAGTTCATTCCTAGTCTAAGATCGGACTGGATCGAGGGTTGGGGCAGCACATGCTGGGCTTGGGCATGTGCTGGTGTCGCATTTTTCTTCGTCGGGGCACCATCGTGAAAGTATCGTCGGAGAACCTGACCGACGGCATCGGGGTTCCAGCGATAGGGGGCCGGGGGGTGTGCGCACATGATGTGCGATGGGTGCTGGTACTTGGCCCTTATATTGGCCCCCTATCCCTCATCAAACCTTGAGAACTCACACCTCCTTAAAGAGCATTTGGGATTTTACACGTTTGCTGCCAGTAGCCATTAAAGTGTCTGAAATGGGGACATTTTTTTCAAATGGTCACAAAATCTTGTACACCTCGAGTTTTTAGCTGATTTTTTATGTGCATGCCAACAAAAATACAAGGATCACGTCTACCATGTTTGGGGCCAAAAATCCTTCCGAAAAAATTTTAAAAAATCCCGAACCGTAAAAAGTTTCAAAAATCCTGAAAAATAGAAAACGAGTCGTCTTGCCATGAAACTTCACGTGAAGTCTTAAGGGACCATTGTATGAATTTACAAGCCATGAAAATGGCATTGGCATGCAAAAATATGAAGATGTCCCTAAACCCACCTCCCCTATCGATCCACGGCTTGCGCATCATGTCTCTCTGGCCGACGTAGTGCCCACCCGCCCGCCCGCTCGTTTCGTCAATTGGCTTACGCATACAGAGTTCATTGCCAGTCTAAGATTAGATCAGACCGAGGGTTGCGACAGTAGGATTAGCAGCACGCAGACGGGGACCCGATCGATCCCCGACTTGCGCATCTCGCCCCTCTGGCCGGCTGAGCGCCCGCACGCTCATTTCGTAGGTTGACTTAGGCATACGAAGTTCATTCCCAGTCTAAGCATACGGAGTTCATTCCCAGTCTAAGATCGGACCAGACCGAGGGTTGTGGCAGCACATGCTGGGCTCGGGCATGGGCTGGTGCCGCATTTTTCTTCTTCAGGGCACCATCGTCGGAGAACCTGACCGATGGCATTGGGGTTCCGACGATTGAGGGGGCCGGGGGGTGTGCGCACATGATGTGCGATGGGTGCTGGTACTTGGCCCTTATATTGGCCCCCTATTCCTTGTAAAACCTCAAGAACTCACACCCCCTTAAAGAGCAATTGAGATTTTACAGGTTTGCTGCCAGTAGCCATTAATGTGTCTGAAATGGGGACACTTTTTTTAAATGGTCACAAAATCTTGTACACTTCGGGTTTTTAGCTGATTTTTTGTGTGCATGCCAACAAAAATACAAGGATCACGTCTACCAAGTTTGGGGCCAAAACTCCTTCCAAAAAAATTTTAAAAAATCCCAAACCGCAAAAAGTTTCAAAAATCGTGAAAAATAGAAAACGAGTCGTCTTGGCATGAAACTTCACATGAAGGCTTAAGGGACCATTGTATGAATTTACAAGCCATAAAAATGGTATTGGCATGCAAATATATGAAGATGTGCCTAAACCCACCTAACACCCTATTGATCCACGGCTTGCGCATCCCGTCTCTCTGGTCGGCGTTGTGCCCGCCCGCCCGCCCGCCCACTTGTTTCGTCGGTTGGCTTAGGTGTATGGAGTTCATTCCTAGTCTAATATCGGACCGGACCAAGGGTTGTGGTAGTAGGATTGGCAGCACACAGGGGGGGACCCTATCGATCCCAGGCTTGCGCATGCCGCCCCTCTAGCCGAATGAGCGCTCACACGCTCGTTTCGTGGGTTGACTTAGGCATACGGAGTTCATTCCCAGTCTAAGCAAACTGAGTTCATTCCTAGCTAAGATCAGACCAGACCGAGGGTTGCAACAGAACATGCTGGGCTCGGGCATGTGCTGGTGTCGCATTTTTCTTCGTCGAGGCACTATCGCCGGAGCATCGCCGGAGAACCTGACCGACGGCATTGGGGTTCCGGCGATCGGGGGGGCCGGAGGGGTGTGCACACATGATGTGCGATGGGTGCTTGTACTTGGCCCTTATATTGGCCCCCTATCCCTCATCAAACCTCGAGAGCTCACACCCCCTTAAAGAGCATTTGAGATTTTACAGGTTTGCTGCCAGTAGCCATTAAAGTGTCTGAAATGGGGACACTTTTTTCAAATGGCCACAAAATCTTGTACACTTCGAGTTTTTGGCTGATTTTTTTTGTGCATACCAACAAAAATACAAGGATCGTGTCTACTAAGTTTGGGGCCAAAACTCCTTCTGAAAACATTTTGAAAAATCCCGAACCGCAAAAAGTTTTAAAAATCATGAAAAATAGAAAACGAGTCTTCTTGCCATAAAAATTCACGTGAAGGCTTAAGGGACCATTGTATGAATTTACAAGCCATAAAAATGGCATTGGCATGCAGAAATATGAAGATGTGCCTAAACCCACCTACCACCATATATTCTTCCAAATAATCTCTTTTAGGTTTCTGCCATTTCTTCATTTTGTCACCACCATCATCTTAGATTTCTTTTCAAATGAATACAAGACTCTTTTAAGCACATATTCATTCATTCATTATCATTTCAAATCTTGACAAATACAATGCAATCAAGCATTTTTTCAATGCATTTTAGGGGTGAAATAATAAAGAAAACACAAGGTGAATTATCAATGAAGATCTATTTTGGTATAAAACAAATGAGAAAGGAAATAAATTGGATATATGTCATTGGGATGGATGGTATGTCCAAATGATGAATATTCAGACAATTCTCAACATTAATCTAGGATTCTTTTTTAAAAACTCATTCCATTTACTGTTGAAGTCATCTTGAGCTTGGCGAACTTTGCCCCAGTCTTTGAGGGATCTTTAGATGTCTTTGATCTTCCATTCATGTGAGCCATTTGACCTGGATCTTTTTCTACCAAAATCACATTTTCAGGTTTTCAATTTGAATCTCTTTTTTCATTTTTTCATTTTTTCTTCTTTCTTTCTTTTTTTTCTTTTTTTTTTCATCATCTTCTTTTTTTTTCTCATTTTTCATCTATTGTTGATATCCTTCATACATCAAACTTTAGAGTAATGTAGCATGATTCCATTGCTTCATCATGAGCATGCCTTTGCTCAGCATATTATCATTCAAGTTGAGTATTCAAACTTGATCCAAATGCACTTTTCAAGGTTGTAATGTAGGCCAAGGTGAAGGGTCATAAAAAAAATGGATATAATAGGCTCAAAACATGTATTAAAAAGGTTCAAAACCAAAGGATCATTTGATACAACTTGGCATTTTGCCCCTACATTGTTTCACTATTTTCTTTCTTCGCACAAAAGATTCTCATTACTTTGCCCCAAGTCATGTGTGGCATTTATTTTTTCTTTTTCTTTTCTTTCTTTTTCCATTTTTGAGACCTTTTGTGAAATTTTTTCAAAAATTGCCCCCCAATGTAGAGGGTGATCCTTGGTTAGGGTTCTTCAAAAAAAGAAATCATAATAGGCTCAAAGGGGTAGCAATAAATGGTTTTTTGAATGGTAAAAGAAAAATGGCCATTTTTCATCTCAATTGTGAATACCTTTCTTGAACATCATCTATTGAACAAAGCTCATGAATCTGTATAAAAGATTGCACATCTTCAAGACATATCTATTTCACCTCCGGTAACAGCTTACTTTTTGCTCAAATCATCTTCTCATATTAATGTGGATGAGTTCTCAAAAATTAAATCCCAGAATTACTGTTATAACTGTCCAAATATTCATCATCCAAATTTGAGAATGGGAATGTAAAGTTATGAAAGGTAATAGGGCATGGAATAATGGTCGAGTGAAAGAGAAAATGTAATGAAATGCATTAACTTGCCCTTATTAAGATGATAACAAGTGAAGTCATTTTGAAAAAAACAAATCTAACATTACTTGAAAAGAAATCTTAAAATGACAAAAAAAAAACCTTCAACCAGCCTTATCTCCATTAAAAATTAGCCCCCTATATGATCAAGTGAAGAAATCCCCATTGACATCTTGCCCCTCAATTCATTGTGACTCTCCAGATCCTTTCTGTTCTTGACTTTCACTCAGTACGCTAACATTAGGTGTTGTTGCTTTTCCCTGATCAAAACTTACTATTCCATCATTGATCAATTGTTGCACCTTATACTTTAAAGCAGTGTAATTTTTAGTAGAATGGCCAGTAATTCCATAATGGTAGTCACAGTGGGCTGTAGGATCATACCACTTTGGATAGGGTGGTTTAAGCGGTTCCACATGGCTAGGGGCAATCAAATGGCTATTATAGAGTTCTCGATATAACTCTGTATAAGTCATAGGAATTGGATCAAATACAGGTTTTTCTCGAGTAGTCCATTGTTCTCGTGAGCCACTTGCTGGGTTAGTAAGGCAAATTTGGGTTCTTACAGGAGCTTGAATGTTAAGGCTATATGTAAGATCTTGAGGGCTAAAAATTGATCGGTAAGTGGATGAATAAGGTGGTTGTGGAGTTAGCTGGTATGGGTGAGATGAGGCATTATTCACAGCAGGATAGTATGGAGAGTAACCTTGGGATGGATAGGGTTGATAACCCCTAAATTGTTGTCTATCAAAGCTCACAGCTTGAGTTTCAGCTTCTTTCTTTTCTGATGTCTTCTTGGTTTCTGCTCCTTTCAACTTACCATTTTTTATGACACTTTCAATAATTTCTCTAGAGATCACCATGTCGGTAAAATTCTTTGTTGCATTCCCTATCATCTTTTCATAATAGGGAGGTTTTAAAGTGCTAACAAATAGCACTGTGGTCTCTTTTTCTGTCAGTGGAGGTTGTACCTGTGAAGCTATATCTCTCCATCTCTGGGTATTCTTTAAAAGACTCATTTGCCTTTTTCTCTAGATTCTGTAAAGACAAACGATCAGGGGCCAAATCGATGATATGTGATACTGATCGATAAAATCATGTGCCATATCGCTCCAAGAGCGAATATGGGTCCTATCCAACTGAACATACCACCTGGTCGCAGAGCCGGTAAGGCTATCCTGGAAGACATGCATCAAGAGTTTTTCATCATGTGCATGAGCTGCCATTTTTCGACAATACATTGAGATGTGAGTTTTGGGGCACTTTGTACCATCATATTTTTCAAATTTCATTACTTTAAACTTATGAGGGATAACCACATCAGGAACTAAACAGAGCCCAGCAGCATCAACTGACCCATAAAAGCTAAATCCTTCTACACCCCGTAGCCTTTGCTCTAGCATGCTAATCTTGGAACTTTCCTGTACTTCCACTCTCATCTTTTCTTTTTCCTTTTCTTTTAAATCATCTAGATCAAGAATTGGTTCTACTACTTTTTCAGTGAATACAGGATTTATATAGCTATTATACTACCCTGGGTTGAAAGCTGATGGCATTCCAGGATATGCGAAATGTTATGGCAGGACCTCTTAAGCAGACTGGGCTTGAGGTGGGCCAAAACTTGAAGGATACAAAGGGTCAGCCACATCTTGTTGGCTTGTATTTCCTTCAACTCCTTTTCCTTTATTCATGTTATTAAGAGCCTCCAGAATCTTGTTTAGTTCACTTTCAATCTTCTCCTGAGCTTTTTCTAGCTTTTCAAATCTATGAGAACTTTTCTCCTCCATTTGCCTTGCTCTGGATCTTGTGTTGTATGGATGAGCAGGGTTTTCGCTAGATGGAGCTATCCTCGGACCTTGAGTACCATACTTATGATTAGAAATGTTATGTTGTGCCTTATGTATGATGCTTTGATACATAAATAAAATGTACATTTTTCTGAATGAAATCTAGTATGAAATGAATGTAAATGATTGTGTTAAAACATGATCATGAAAATAATGCAGATGCATAAAATTAGACAAACAACATAGTTAGTTCCATGGATGAAATGAAAGTGATGCTGATGCATAATGTTACATATGATACTGAAAATGATACACAAAGTTAAACAATCAAAACGGTTAGATAAACACCCTTTTTGTGTCTTAATTTCAGGGTATATCTATCATTAGGTAGAAAGGGCTCTATCTAGGTTTAGGCATTCTTAAGGTTCACAAAGTTAAACAATCAAAATGGTTAGATAAACACCCTTTTTGTGTCTTAATTTCAGGGTATATCTATCATTAGGTAGAAAGGGCTCTATCCTAGGTTTAGGCATTCTTAAGGTTCACTATATGCGGTTTTAAAGTCAAAGTCTAAAGGTCCTCAAATTGTTCCTTACATCTTTGTCCATCACAGACTAGTAAGGCACCCTAATCCTCGCCCATTATAGGCTACAAGCGGAAAAGGTTCAATTTGAGTGGGAGTATTTCGCTAGCCACTGCGGAGGCATTAGACCTCACGAAAGCAATAGGTACTTTACTCCCTCCTAGAGGGACGGAGCTCGGGTGTTGAGCTCATGTTATGCACATGCACATGAATGACATAATTAACAAAGCAAATAAACATAAATGAATAATAACACATATATACAGAAGGGTTCAATTTTATTAGGCTTTTGGATAACACAAATTATTTGCTGGCCTGACTCTCAAGGTCCCCAGTGGAGTCACCAAGCTGTCAAAACGTCTAGATCTGGGGATCTATCGCTAGACATTGACTTTTAGGGAGTCGCCACCAATCTTTTTTTATCTAGGTGCGATTGGCCACCTAAGGAATCTGTTCTTTCAGGGAACACCTAAGTTTAGGGTCCCTAAAAGAATAGGTTCAGGTCTACAAACCAGAACAGGGTTCGGGAGTTCGGTTACGTGTGAGGAAGGTTATAGCACCCTCACAACGCCCATCAAAAGATGGTACCAGCTTAAATTTGTGTTATCCAATTAGCCTTAAAATTTTACCAAGTAATTAATTATTGGAAATTTTTCTCAATTGACTCTAATACTTTTAGCAAAAAATTGAGAAAATTCCCTCACCTTAAGAGTATGCAAGAAAAAACTACTGTTTCACTTGTAGAGGCTCCGTCGTCGGATTGGTTAAAGAAAAATCAAAATCAAAATCAAAATAGAAAGGAAGGAGAGAATGATTGTTCTTGTGTAGGAAAATTGATACTTTCAACTTTTCCTCAAAAATATTTTTTTGAAATTTTGATTTTCAAGGAAAATTGATACTTTCAACTTTTCCTCAAAAACCCTTTTTTTTGAAAATTTATTTTTAAGGAAAATTGATATTTTCAACTTTTCCCTAAAAATATTTTTTTTGAAAATTTATTTTTAAGGAAAATTGATACTTTCAACTTTTCCCTAAAAATATTTTTTTGGAAATTTTGATTTTCAAGGAAAATTGATACTTTCAACTTTTCCCTAAAAATATTTTTTTTGGAAATTTTGATTTTTATTTAAAGAAAATAGAATAAAATAAAAATGAAAATAAATAAAGATAAAAAATAAAGAAAAGTAAAACAAAAATAAAAATAAGATAAAAAAATATTAAATAAATCTAATCTAATTAATAAATAAATAAATAAAACAAATAAATAAAAAATTTTGAAAAAAAAAAAAACCTGGAGCGGCTCGGCTATCGCTCGACTTGGCTCGGCTCAAGGAAGAGAAACGGCTCAGGGGGGCGGCTTGGAGCTCGGCTCGGCTCGGCCCGGCTCGGCTTGGAGGGGGTAGACACACGCGCGGGTCAGGAAGTGGGTCGACACTCGGGTCGGGTCGGATCTCGGCAAAGCGCGCGGATCCTCTGGGTTACTTAAGGCCAAAACGACGTCATTTTGAAAGGGTATAAAATGCACTTCCCTCTATTTTTCGGCAGAACGCTCCTCCCCTCTCTCTCTCTCTTTCCTTTTTCCTCTCCCTTCTCTCTAAAACCTGAAGAACTCCGGTTGAATATCCGTCAGATTCTGGAAAATGTGGCCGAAATCTAGAAAATTTCACCGGAAGTTCAGCGAAAGTTGGTCGGAAGATCATCGGTTTCTGGGATTCTTCGTCGGAAACTGGGCAGGTCGCCGAAAACTTCAAGTTTGGTCGGAATTTTCACCGAAAAATTCAAACTTCGTCGGAAAATTCACCGAAATTTGGAATTTCCAAAAAAAAATCGCCAAAAAAACTTCAAAAAATTCTTCTCACTCCCAGAACACTCCTAAACCCTTTCTTAGCTCTCTATACGCCCCTATTCTCTCAATCAGTAGCTTTTGCTTATTGTTTTCTCTGTGTGTTCTTCATTTTGTTCCAGAGGTGCCTTTTATAGGGATTGATCAGGAGTTCCTGATCAATCCCAATTCCTCCTTGGACGGGAATTCAATCTTTGAATCCAACTGGACTCTTCTGATTGAATTCCCATTCACAGTGGGATTCTTCAACTTTCAATCCCAGCCCTCAAAAAAAGAAAAAAATAATAACAATAATAATATGATAAATAAAAAAATTAGATAAATGAATAAAATAAAATTAACAGATAATTAAAAAATAAAATAAAATAAATCCAAAAATATTACCAAAAAAAAATTATAATATAATAATAAATATATAACTATATAAATAAATTACATATAAATATTAACAGAAAAAAAAAAGATATACATAACAATAATAATAATAAATAATAAAATACATAAAATACAAAAGAAGGAAAAAGAAAAAAGAAAAAAAATACAAGCTAAAAAATTGAATTGGGCTATACCCATTTGGGCCAGGCCCAATTGATCTGGGCCAGGACCCAATTGGGTGTCTACACTCCTTCCGAAAAAATTTTAAAAAATCCCGAACCGCAAAAAGTTTTGAAAATCGTGAAAAATAGAAAACGAGTCGTCTTGCCATGAAACTTCACGTGAAGGCTTAAGGGACCATTGTATGAATTTACAAGCCATAAAAATGGCATTGGCACGTAGAAATATGAAGATGTGCCTAAACCCACCTACCACCCTATCGATCCACGGCTTGCGCATCCCGTCTCCCTAGCCGGCGTAGTGCCCGCCCGTCCGTTCGTTTCATCGGATGGCTTATGCATACGGAGTTCATTCCCAATCTAAGATTAGACCGGACTGAGGGTTGCGGCAGCAGAATCGGCAGCACGCAAAGGGGGACCCGACCGATCCTTGGCTTGCGCATGCCGCCCTTCTGGCTGGTTGAGCGTCCACACGCTCGTTTCGTGGGTTGACTTAGGCATACGGAGTTCATTTCCAGTCTAAGATCGGACCGGATCGAGGGTTGCGATAGCACATGCTGGGCTCGGGCATGTTCTGGTGCCGTATTTTTCTTCACCGTGGCACCATCGTCGGAGCATCCTCAGAGAACCTGACCGACGGCATTGGGATTCCGGCAATCGGGGGGGTCGGGGGGGTGTGCACACATGATGTACGATGGGTGCTGGTACATGGCCCTTCTATTGGCCCCCTATCCCTCATCAAACTTTGAGAACTCACACCCCCTTAAAGAGCGTTTGAGATTTTATAGGTTTGCTGCCAGTAGCCATTAAAGTGTTGAAATAGGGACACTTTTTTCAAATGGTCACAAAATCTTGTACACTTTGAGTTTTCAACTGATTTTTTTTATGCATGCCAACAAAAATACATGGATCACATCTACCAAGTTTGGGGCCAAAACTCCTTCCAAAAAAATCTTAAAAAATCCCGAACCGCAAAAAGTTTCAAAAATCATGAAAAATAGAAAACGAGTCATCTTGCCATGAAACTTCACGTGAAGGCTCAGGGGACCATTGTATGAATTTACAAGCCATAAAAAGGGCATTGGCATGCAGAAATATGAAGATGTGCCTAAACCCACCTACCACCTTATCGATACACGGCTTGCGTATCCCGTCTCTCTGGCCGCGTAGTGACCGCCCGCTCACCAGCCCGCTCATTTCGTCGGTTGGCTTAGGTATACGAAGTTCATTTCCAGTCTAAGATCGAATCGAACTGAGGGTTGCGGCAGCAGGATCGACAGCACGCAGAGGTGGACCCGATCGATCTCCGATTTACGCATCCCGCCCTTCTGGCCGGCTGAGAGCCCGCATGCTCATTTCGTGGGTTGACTTAGGCATACGGAGTTCATTCCCAGTCTAAGATTGGACTGGACCGAGGGTTGTGGCAGCACATGCTAGGCTCGAGCATGTGCTGGTTTCACATTTTTCTTCGTCGCGGCACCAACGCAGGAGCATCACCGGAGAACCTGACTGGCGGCATTGGGGTTCATGCGATCGGGGGGACCGGGGGGTGTGCACGCATGATGTGCGATGGGTGTGCGCGCATGATGATGCCTAAACCCACCTACCACCCTATCGATCCACGGCTTGCGCATCCCGTCTCTTTGGCCGGCGTAGTGCCCGTCTGCCTGCCCGCACGATCGTTTCGTCGGTTGGCTTAGGCATACGGAGTTCATTCCCAGTCTAAGATCGGACCTAACCTGTTGTGCGATGGGTACTCGTACTTGGCCCTTATATTGGCCCCCTATCCCTCATCAAACCTTAAGAACTCACACCCCCTTAAAAAGCAATTGAGATTTTACAAGTTTGCTGCCAGTAGCCATTAAAGTGTTTGAAATGGGGACACTTTTTTTGAATGGTCACAAAATCTTGTACACTTCGCGTTTTTAGCTGATTTTTTTTGTGCATGCCAAAAAAAATACAAGGATCACGTCTACCAAGTTTAGGGCCAAAAATCCTTCCAAAAAAATTTAAAAAAATCCCGAACCGTAAAAAGTTTAGAAAATCATGAAAAATAGAAAACGAGTCGTCTTGCCATGAAAGTTCACGTAAAGGCTTAAGGGACCATTGTATGAATTTACAAGCCATAAAAATGGCATTGGAACGCAGAAATATGAAGATGTGCCTAAACCCACCTACCACCCTATCGATCCACGGCTTACGCATCTCGTCTCTCTGGTCGGCGTAGTGCCCGCCCGCCCGCCCGACCGCTCGTTTCGTCAGTTGGCTTACGCATACGGAGTTCATTCCTAGTCTAAGATCGAATTAGACCGAGGGTTGCAGCAGCACATGCTGGGCTCAGGCATGTGCTGGTGTCGCATTTTTCTTCGTCGGGGCACCATCGCCGGAGCATCACCGGAGAACCTGGCCGACGACATTGGGGTTTCGACGATTGGGGGGGCCGGGCGGGGTGTGCTCACATGATGTGCGATGGGTGCTGGTACTTGGCCCTTATATTGGCCCCCTACCCTCATCAAAGCTCAAGAACTCACACCCCCTTAAAGAGCATTTCAGATTTTACAGGTTTGCTTCCAGTAGCCATTAAAGTGTCTGAAATGGGGATACTTTTTTCAAATTGTCACAAAATCTTGTACACTTCGAGTTTTTAGCTGATTTTTTTTGTGCATGCCAAAAAAAATACAAGGATCAGGTCTACCAAGTTTGGGGCCAAAACTCTTTCTGAAAAAATTTTAAAATATCCCGAACCATAAAAAGTTTCAAAAATCATGAAAAATAGAAAACGAGTCGTCTTGCCATGAAACTTCACGTGAAGGCTTAAGGCACCATTGTATGAATTTACAAGCCATAAAAATGGCATTGGCGTGCAGAAATATGAAGATGTGCCTAAACCCACCTACCACCCTATCGATCCACGGCTTGCGCATCCCGTCTCTCTGGCCGACGTAGTGCCCGCTTGCCCGCCCGACCGCTCGTTTCGTCGGTTGCCTTACGCATACAGAGTTCATTCCCAGTCTAAGATCAAATCGGACTGAGGGTTGTGGCAGCACATGCTGGTCTCGGCATGTGCTGGTGCCGTATTTTTCTTCGTCGGAGCATCACCGAAGAACCTGACCGACGGCATTGTGGTTCCGTCGATGGGGGGCCCGGGGGGTGTCCGCACATGATATGGGATGGGAGCTGGTACTTGGCCCTTATATTGGCCCCCTATCCCTCATCAAACTTCGAGAACTCACACCCCCTGAAAGAGCATTTGAGATTTTACAGGTTTGCTGCCAGTAGCAATTAAAGTGTCTAAAATGGGGACACTTTTTTCAAATGGTCACAAAATCTTGTACACTTCGAGTTTTTAGCTGATTTTTTTTATGCATGCCAACAAAAATAAAAGGATCACGTCTACCAAGTTTGGGGCCAAAAATCCTTTCAAAAAAATTTTAAAAAATCCCGAAGGGCAAAAAGTTTTGAAAATCGTAAAAAATAGAAAATGAGTCGTCTTGCCATGAAACTTCACACGAAGGCTTAAGGGACCATTTTATGAATTTACAAGCCATAAAAATGGCATTGGCATCCAAAAATATGAAGATGTACCTAAACCCACCTACCACCCTATCGATACACGGCTTGCGTATCCCGTCTCTCTAGCCGGCATAGTGACCGCCCGCACGCCTGCCCGCTCGTTTCATCGGTTGGCTTAGGCATACGGAGTTCATTCCCAATCTAAGATTGAACCAGACCGAAGGTTGCGGTAACAGGATCAGCAGGACGTAGAGGTGGACCCGATCGATTCCCGGTTTGCGCATCCCACCCCTCTGGCCGCTTGAGAGCCCGCACGCTTGTTCCGTGGGTTGACGGCATTGGGGTTCAGGCGATCGGGGGGGCGGGGGGTGAGCGCACCTGTTGTGCGATGGTTACTTGTACTTGGCCCTTATATTGGCCCCCTATCCCTCATCAAACCTTGAGAACTCACACCCCCTTACAAAGCAATTGAGATTTTACAGGTTTGCTGCCAGTAGCCATTAAAGTGTTTGAAATGGGGACACTTTTTTCGAATGGTCACAAAATCTTGTACACTTCGCGTTTTTAGCTGAATTTTTTTATGCATGCCAAAAAAAATACAAGGATCATGTCTACCAAGTTTGGGGCCAAAAGGCCTTCCAAAAAAATTTTAAAAAATCCTGAACCGTAAAAAGTTTCGAGAATCATGAAAAATAGAAAACGAGTCGTCTTGCCATGAAACTTCACGTAAAGGCTTAAGGGACCATTGTATGAATTTACAAGCCATAAAAATGGCATTCGCACACAGAAATATGAAGATGTGCCTAAACCCACCAACCACCCTATCGATCCACGGGTTGCGCATCCTGTCTCTCTGGCCGGTATAGTGCCCGCCCGCCCGCCCGCCCGGCCGCCCGCTCGTTTCTTCGGTTGGCTTAGGCATACGGAGTTCATTCCCAGCCTAAGATCGGACCGACTGAGGGTTGTGGTAGTAGGATCGACAGCACGCAGAGGGGGACCCGGCTGATCCCCGGCTTGCGCATCCTGCCCCTCTGGCCGACCGAGTGCCTGCATGCTCATTTCGTGGGTTGACTTAGGCATACGGAGTTCATTCCCAGTCTAAGATCGGACCGGACCGAGGGTTACGGCAGCACATGCTGGGCTCAAGCATGTGCTGGTGCCACATTTTTCTTTATCGAGGCACCATCGACGGAGCATCGCCAGAGAACCTGACGGTGGCATTGGGGTTCTGGCAATCGGGGGTGCCGGGGGGTGTGCGCACATGATGTGCGATGGGTGCTGGTACTTGGCCCTGATATTGGCCCCCTATCCCTCATCAAACCTCGAGAACTCACACCCCCTTAAAGAGCATTTGAGATTTTACAGGTTTGCTGCCAGTAGCCATTAGAGCGTCTGAAATGGGGACACTTTTTTCAAATGGTCACAAAATCTTGTACACTTCGAGTTTTCAGCTGAATATTTTTGTGCATGCCAAAAAAAATATAAGGATCACGTCTACCATGTTTGGGGCCAAAACTCCTTCCGGAAAAATTTTAAAAAATCTCGAACCTTAAAAAGTTTGAAAAATCATGAAAAATAGAAAACTAGTCGTCTTGCCATGAAACTTCACGTGAAGGCTTAAGGGACTTTTGTATAAATTTACAAGCCATAAAAATGGCATTGGCACACACAAATATGAAGATGTACTAAACCAACCTACCACCCTATCGATCCACGGCTTGCGCATCCCGTCTCTCTGGCTGGCGTAACGCCCGCCCGCTCGTTTCGTCGGTTGGCTCGGGCATACGGAGTTCATTCCAAGTCTAAGATCGGACCGGACCGAGGGTTGCGACAGCACATGCTCGGCTCGGGCATGTGCTGGTGCCACATTTTTCTTCGTCGGGGCACCATCGTCAGAGCATCACTGGAGAACCTGACCGACGGCATTGGGGTTTCGGCGATCGGGGGGGACGGGGGGGTGTGCGCACATAATGTGCGATGGGTGCTAGTACTTGGCCCTTATATTGGCCCCATATCCCTCATCAAACCTCAAGAACTCACACCCCCTTGAAGAGCATTTGAGATTTTACAGGTTTGTTGCCAATAGCCATTAAAGTGTCTTAAATGGGGACACTTTTTTCAAATGGTTACAAAATCTGGTACACTTCGAGTTTTTAGCTGATTTTTGTTGCACATGCCAACAAAAATACAAGGATCACGTCTACCAAGTTTGGGGCCAAACACCTTTCGAAAAAATTTTAAAAAAATCTTGAACTGCAAAAAGTTTTAAAAATCTTGAAAAATAGAAAATGAGTCGTCTTGCCATGAAACTACACGTGAAGGCTTAAGGGACCATAGTATGAATTTACAAGCCATAAAAATGGCATTGGCATGCAGAAATATGAAGATGTGCCTAAATCCACCTACCACTCAATCGATACATGGCTTGCGCATCCCGTCTCTCTGGCCGACATAGTGCCCGCCCACCCGCTTGTTTGGTCGGTTGGCTTAGGCATACGGAGTTCATTCCCAGTCTAAGATTAGACCAGACCGAGAGTTACAGCAGTAGGATCCGTAGCACGCAGAGGGGGACCCGGTCGATCCCCGGCTTGCGCATCCCGCCCCTCTGGTCGGCTGAGCGCCCGTACGCTCGTTTCGTGGGTTGACTTAGGCATACGGAGTTCATTTCCAGTCTAAGCATACAGAGTTCATTCCCAGTCTAAGATCGGACCAGACCGAGGGTTGCAGCAGCACATACTGGGCTCGGGCATGTGCTGTTGCCGCATTTTTCTTCGCTGAGGCACCATCGCTGGAGCATCACCGGAGAACCTGACCGGGGGCATTGGGGTTACGGCGATCGGGGGGGCCGGGGGGTGTGCGCACATGATGTGCGATGGGTGCTGGTACTTGGCCCTTATATTGGCCCCTATCCCTCATCAAACCTCGACAACTCACACCCCCTTAAAGAGCATTTGAGATTTTATAGGTTTGCTGGCAGTAGCCATTAAAGTGTCTAAAATGGGGACACTTTTTTCAAATGGACACAAAATGTTGTACACTTCGAGTTTTTAGCTGAATGTTTTTGTGCATTCCAACAAAAATACAAGGATCATGTCTACCAAGTTTAGGGCCAAAACTCCTTCCGAAAAACTTTTAAAAAATCCCGAATCGTAAAAAGTTTCAAAAATTGTGAAAAATAGAAAACGAGTCTTCTTGCCATGAAACTTCACGTGAAGGCTTAAGGGACCATTGTATGTATTTACAAGCCATAAAAATGGCATTCGCATGCAGAAATATGAAGATGTGCCTAAACCAACCTACCACCCTATCGATCCACGGCTTGCGCATCTCGTCTCTCTGGCCAACGTAATGCCCGCCCGCCCGCCCACTTGTTTCGTCGGTTGGCTTAGGCATACGGAGTTCATTCCCAGTCTAAGATCATACTGAATCGAGGGTTGCAGCAGCAAGATCGACAGTACATAGAGGGGGACCCGATCGATCCCCGACTTGTGCATCCCGCCCCTCTAGCCGGCGGAGCTCCCGCACGCACGTTTCATGGGTTGACTTAGGTATATGGAGTTCATTCCTAGTCTAAGCATATGGAGTTCATTCCCAGTCTAAGATCGGACCGGACCGAGGGTTACGGCAGCACATGTTGGGCTAGGGCATGTGCTCGTGCCACATTTTTCTTTGCCAGGGCACCATCGCCGGAGCATCGCCGGAGAACTTGACCCGACGACATTGGGTTTTCGGCGATCGGGGGTGCCGGGGCGGTTGTGCGCACATGATGTGCGATGGGTGCTGGTACTTGGCACTTATATTGGCCCCCTATCCCTCATCAAACCTCAAGAACTCACACCCCCTTAAAGAGCATTTGAGATTTTACAGGTTTGCTGCCAGTAGCCATTAAAGTGTCTGAAATGGGGACACTTTTTTCAAATGGTCACAAAATCTTGTACACTTCTAGTTTTTAGCTGAATTTTTTTGTGCATGCCAACAAAAATACAAGGATCACGTCTACCAGGTTTGGGGCCAAAACTCCTTCCAAAAAAATTTTAAAAAATCCCAAACCACAAAAAGTTTCAAAAATCATGAAAACTAGAAAACAAGTCATCTTGCCATGAAACTTCACGTCAAGGCTTAAGGGACCATTGTATGAATTTACAAGCCATAAAAATGGCATTGGCACACAAAAATATGAAGATGTGCCTAAACCCACCTACCACCCTGTCGATCCACGGCTTGTGCATCCCGTCTCTCTGGCTGGCGTAGTGCCCGCCCGCCCGCCCACTCGTTTCGTCGGTTGCCTTAGGCATACGGAGTTCATTCCCAGTTAAGATCAGACCAGATCGAGGGTTACAGCAGTAGGATCATAGCATGCAGAGAGGGACCCAGTCGATCCCTGGCTTGCGCATCCTGCACCTCTAGCCGACTGAGCACTCGCACGCTCATTTCATGTGTTGACTTAGGCATACGGAGTTCATTCCCACTCTAAGCATATGGAGTTCATACCCAGTCTAAGATCGGACCAGACCAAGGGTTGCGGCAGCACATGCTGGCCTCGGGCATGTGCTGGTGCCGCATTTTTCTTCGTCAGGGTACCATCGTCGAAGAATTGCCGGAGAACCTGACCAGCGGCATTGGGGTTCCGACGGTCGGGGGGGCCGGAGGGGGTGTGCGCAGATAATGTTCGATGGGTGCTGGTACTTGTCCCTTATATTGGCCCCTTATCCCTCATCAAACCTAGAGAACTCACACCCCCTTAAAGAGCATTTGAGATTTTACAGGTTTGCTACCAGTAGCCATTAAAGTGTCTGAAATAGGGACACTTTTTTCGAATGGTCACAAAATCTTGTACACTTTGAGTTTTTAGCTGAATTTTTTGTGCATGCCAACAAAAATACAAGGATCACGTCTCCAAGTTTGGGGCCAAAAATCCTTTCAAAAAAATTTTAAAAAATCCCGAACCACAAAAAGTTTCAAAAATTGTGAAAAATAGAAAACGAGTCCTCTTGCCATAAAACTTCACGTGAAGGCTTAAGGGACCATTGTATGAATTTACAAGCCACAAAATTGGCATTGGCTCATAGAAATATGAAGATGTGCCTAAACCCACCTACCACGCTATCGATCCATGGCTTGCGCATCCCGTCTCTCTGGCCGACGTAGTGCCCGCCCGCCCGCCCGCTCGCTCGGATCTGACCGATGGTTGCGACAGCACAAGCTGGGCTCGGGTATGTGCTGGTGCCACATTTTTTGTCGTCGGAGCACCATCACCGAAGCATTGTCGGAGAACCTGACTGGCGGCATTAGGGTTTCGACGATCGGGGGCGCCGGGGGGTGTGCGCACATGATGTGCGATGGGTGCTGGTACTTGGCCCTTATATTGGCCCCCTATCCCTCATCAAACCTCGAGAACTCACACCCCCTTAAATAGCATTTGAGATTTTACAGGTTCGCTACCAATAGCCATTAAAGTGTCTGAAATGGGGACACTTTATTCAAATGGTCACAAAATCTTGTACACTTTGAGTTTTTAGCTGAATTTTTTTTTGCATGCCAACAAAAAGTCAAGGATCATGTCTACCAAGTTTGGGGCCAAAACTCCTTCCAAAAAAATTTTAAAAAATCCCTAACTGCAAAAAGTTTCAAAAATCGTGAAAAATAGAAAATGAGTCGTCTTGCCATGAAACTTCACGTGAAGGCTTAAGGGACCATTGTATGATTTTACAAGCCATAAAAATGGCATTGGCATGTAGAAATATGAAGATGTGCCGAAACTCACCTACCACCCTATCGATCCACGGCTTGCGCATCCCGTCTCTCTGGCCGGCGTAGTGCCCGCCCGCCCGCCCGCTCGTTTCATCGGTTGGCTTAGGCATACGGAGTTCATTCCCAGTCTAAGATTAGATCAGACCGAGGGTTACGGTAGTAGGATCGGCAGCACACAGAGGGGGACCTAACCGATCCCCGGCTTGCGCATCCCGCCCCTCTGGCCGACTGAGCGCCCGCTCACTCGTTTCGTGGGTTGACTTAGGCATACGGAGTTCATTCCCAGTCTAAGCATATGGTGTTCATTCCCAGTCTAAGATCGGACCAGACCGAGGGTTACTGCAGCATATGCTGGGCTCGGGCATGTGCTGGTGCCACATTTCTCTTCGTCGGGGCACCATCGTCGAAGTTTCGTCGAAGAACTTGACCAGCGACATTGGGGTTCCGATGATCGGGGGGGTCGGGGGGGTGTGCGCACATGATGTGCGATGGGTGCTGGTACTTGGCCCTCAAATTGGCCCCCTATCCCTCATCAAACCTCGAGAACTCACACCCCCTTAAAGAGCATTAGAGATTTTACAGGTTTGCTGCCAGTAGCCATTAAAGTGTCTGAAATGGGGACACTTTTTTCAAATGGTCACAAAATCCTGTACACTTCGAGTTTTTTGCTGAATGTTTTTGTGCATGCCAACAAAAATACAAGCATCATGTCTACCAAGTTTGGGGTCAAAACTCCTTCCGAAAAATTTTAAAAAATCTCGAACCGTAAAAAGTTTTAAAAATCATGAAAAATAGAAAACGACTCATCTTGCCATGAAACTTCACGTGAAGTCTTAAGGGACCATAGTATGAATTTACAAGCCATAAAAATGGCATTGGCATGCAGTAATATGAAGATGTGCCTAAACCCACCTACCACCTTATCGATCCACGGCTTGCACATCCTGTCTCTCTGGCCGACATAATGCCTGCCCGCCCGCCCGCCCGCCCGCTCGTTTCGTAAGTTGGCTTAGGCATACAAAGTTCATTCCCAGTCTAAGATCAGACCAGACCGAGGGTTGTGGCAGCAAGATCGATAGCACGCAGAGGGTGACCCGATCGATCGCCGGTTTGCGCATCCCGCCCCTCTGACCAGCTGAAGCGCCCGCCTGCTCGTTTCGTGGGTTGACTTAGGCATACGGAGTTCATTCCCAGTCTAAGCATACGCAGTTCATTCCCAGTCTAAGATCGGACCAGACCGAGGGTTGCGGTCGCACATGCTGGGCTCGGGCATGTGCTGGTGTCACATTTTTCTTCGCCGGGGCACCATCGTCGGAGAACCTGACTGGCGGCATTGGGGTTCCGGCTATCGAGGGGGTTGGGGGGGTGTGCACACATGATGTGTGATGCATGCTTGTACTGGCCCTTATAGTGGCCCCCTATCCCTCATCAAACCTTGAGAACTCACACCCCCTTAAAGAGAATTTGAGATTTTACAGGTTTGCTGCCAGTAGCCATTAAAGTGTCTAAAATGGGGACACCTTTTTCAAATGCTCACAAAATCTTGTACACTTCGAGTTTTTAGCTGAATGTTTTTGTGCATGCCAACAAAAATACAAGGATCACGTGTACCAAGTTTGGGGCCAAAACTCCTTCCAAAAAATTTTAAAAAATCTCGAACCGTAAAAAGTTTTGAAAATCGTGAAAAATAGAAAACGAGTCGTCTTGCCATGAAACTTCACATGAAGTCTTAAGGGACCATTGTATGAATTTACAAGCCATAAAATATGAAGATGTGCCTAAACCCACCTACCACCCTATCGATCCACGACTTGCACATCCCGTTTCTCTGGCCGGCGTAGTGCCTGCCCACCCGCCTGTCCGCTCGATTTGTCGGTTGGCTTAGGCATACGGAGTTCATTCCTAGCTAAGATCAGACCAGACCAAGAGTTGCAACAGAACATGCTGGGCTTGGGCATGTGCTGGTGCTGCATTTTTCTTCGTCGGGGCACTATCGCCGGAGCACGGAACCTGACCGACGGCATTGGTGTTCCGGCGATCAGGGGGCCGAAGGGGTGTGCACACATGATGTGCGATGGGTGCTGGTACTTGGCCCTTATATTGGCCCCATATCCCTCATCAAAACTCGAGAACTCATACCCCCTTAAAGTGCATTTGAGATTTTACATGTTTGCTGTCGGTAGCCATTAAAGTGTCTGAAATGGGGACACTTTTTTCAAATGGTCACAAAATCTTGTAGACTTCGAGTATTTAGCTGAATTTTTTTGTGCATGCCAAATAAAATACAAGGATCACGTCTACGAAGTTTGGGGCCAAAACTCCTTCTGAAAAAATTTTAAAAAATTTCGAACCGTAAAAAGTTTCAAAAATCATAAAAAATAGAAAACGAGTCGTCTTGCCATGAAACTTCACGTGAAGCTTAATGGACCATTGTATGAATTCACAAGCCATAAAAATGGCATCGGCACTCAGAAATATGAAGATGTCCCTAAACCCACCTACCACCCTATCGATCCACGGCTTGCGCATCCCGTCTCTCTGGCCGGCATTAGTGCCCGCCCGCCCGCTCGTTTCGTCGGTTGGCTTAGGCATACAGAGTTCATTTCCAGTCTAAGATCAGACCCGACCGAGGGTTGCGGTAGCAGGATCGACAGCATGCAGAGAAGGACCCAGTCGATCCCTGACTTGTGCATCCCGGCCCTCTGGCCGGCTGAACGCTCGCACGTTCATTTCTTGGGTTGACTTAGGCATACGGAGTTCATTCCCAGTCTAAGATCAGACCGGACCGAGGGTTGCGGCAGCACATGCTGGGCTCGGGCATGTGCTGGTGGCACATTTTTCTTCGTCGGGGCACCATCGCCAGACCATCGCCGAAGAACCTGACCGGATGCATTGGGGTACCGATGGCATTGGGGTTCCGGCGATCGGGGTAGCCGGGGGGGTGGGCGGACATGACGTGCGATGGGTGATGGTACTTGGCCCTTATATTGGCCCCCTATCGCTCATCAAACCTCGGGAACTCACACCCCCTTAAAGAGCATTTGAGATTTTACAGGTTTGCTGCTAGTAGCCATTAAAGTGTCTAAAATGGGGACACTTTTTTCAAATGGTCACAAAATCATCTTGTACACTTCGAGTTTTTAGCTGAATTTTTTTGTGCATGCCAACAAAAATACAAGGATAACGTCTACCAAGTTCGGTGCCAAAACTCCTTCCGAAAAAATTTTAAAAAATCCTGAGCCGTAAAAATTTTCAAAATTCGTGAAAAATAGAAAACGAGTCATCTTGCCATGAAACTTCACGTGAAGGCTTAAGGGACCATTGTATGAATTTACAAGGCAGAAAAATGGCATTGGCATGCAAAATATGAAGATGTGCCTAAACCCACCTACCACCCTATCGATCCTTGGCTTGCACATCCTGTCTCTCTGGCTGGAGTAGTGCCCGCCCGCCCACTCATTTCGTCAGTTCGCTTAGGCATACGGAGTTCATTCCCAGGCTAAGATCGGATAAGCCCAAGGTTTTGGCAGCAGGATCGACAGCACGCAGAGGGGGACCCGGTCGATCCCCAACTTACACATCCCACCCCTCTAGTCGGCTGAGCGCCCGCACGCTTGTTTCGTGGGTTGACTTAGGCATACGGAGTTCATTCCCAGTCTAAGCATACGGAGTTAATTCCCAATCTAACATCGAACCAGATCGAGGGTTACAGCGGTACGTGCTGGAATCGGGCATTTGTCGATGCCACATTTTTCTTCATCGGGGCACCATCGTCGGAGAACCTGACCGGCGGCATTGGGGCTCCAGTGGTCGGGGGGGTCGGGGGTGTGCGCACATGATGTGGGATGGGTGCTGGTACTTGGCCCTTATATTGGCCTCCTATCCCTCATCAAACCTCTAGAACTCACACCCCCTTAAAGAGCATTTGAGATTTTACAGGTTTGCTGCCAGTAGCCATTAAAGTGTTTGAAATGGGGACATTTTTTTCAAATAGTCACAAAATCTTGTACACTTCGAGTTTTTAGATGAATTGTTTTGTGCATGCCAATAGAAATACAAGGATCACGTCTACCAAGTTTGGGGCCAAAACTTCTTCCGAAGAAATTTTAAAAAATCTCGAACCCTAAAAAGTTTCAAAAATCGTGAAAAATAGAAAATGAGTCGTCTTGCCACGAAACTTCACGTGAAGGCTTAAGGGTCCATTGTATGAATTTACAATCTAGAAAAATGGCATTCGCCTGCAGAAATATGAAGATGTGCCTAAACCCACCTACCACCCTATCGATCACGGCTTACGCATCCGTCCCTTTGGCCGACGTAGTGCCCGTCTGCCCGCCCGCTCGTTTCGTCGGTTGGCTTAGGCATACGGAGTTCATTCCTAGTCTAAGATCGAACCAGACTGAGGGTTGCGGCAGCAGGATCGGTAGCACATAGAGGGGGACCCAACCGATCCCCGGCTTACACATCCCGCCCCTCTGGCCGGCTGAGCACCCGCACGCTCGTTTCGTGTGTTGACTTAGGCATACGGAGTTCATTCCTAGTCTAAGCATACGGAGTTCATTCCCAGTCTAAGATCGGGTCGGACTGAGGGTTGCGGTAGCACATGCTGGGCTCGGGCATGTGCTGGTGCAGTATTTTTCTTCACCGGGGCACCATCGTCGGAGAACCTAACCGGAGGTATTGGGGTTTTGGCGATCGGGGGGGCCGGGGGGTGTGCGCACTTGATGTGTGATGGGTGCTGGTACTTGGCCCTTATATTGGCCCCCTATCCCTCATCAAACCTCTAGAACTCACACCCCCTTAAAGAGGATTTGAGATTTTACAGGTTTGCTGCCGGTAGCCAGTAAAGTGTCTGAAATGGGGACACTTTTTTCAAATGGTCACAAATCTTGTACACTTCGAGTTTTTAGCTGAATTTTTTTGTGCATGCCAAAGAAAATACAAGGATCACATCTACCAAGTTTGGGGCCAAAACTCCTTCCAAAAAAATTTTAAAAAATCTTGAACAGTAAAATATTTTAAAAATCATGAAAAATAAAAAATGAGTCGTCTTGCCATGAAACTTCACGTGAAGGCTTAAGGGACCATTGTATGAACTTACAAGCCATAAAAATGGCATTGGCTTGTAGAAATATGAAGATGTGCCTAAACCCACCTACCACCCTATCGATCCACGGCTTGCGCATCCCGTCTCTCTGGCCGGCGTAGTGCCCGCCCGCTCCTTTCATCAGTTGGCTTAGGCATACGAAGTTTATTCCCAGTCTAAGATCGGATCGGACCGAGGGTTGTGGCAGCAGGATCGACAACACGCAAAGGGGGACCTGACCGATCCCCCGATTGTGCATCCTGCCCCTCTGGCCAGTTGAGTGCCCATACGTTTGTTTTGTGGGTTGACTTAGGCATACGGAGTTCATTCCCAGTCTAAGCATACGGAGATAATTCCCAGTTTAAGATCAGATCGGATCGAGGGTTGCGGCAGCACATGCTAGGCTCGGGCATGTGCTGGTACCATATTTTTCTTCGTCGAGGCACCATCATCCGAGCATCACTGGAGAACCTGACCAGCGGCATTGGGTTTCCGACGATCAGGGGGGGCAGGGGGGTTGTCCGCACATGATGTGTGATGGGTGCTGGTACTTGGCCCTTATATTGGCCCCCTATCCTTCATCAAACCTTGAGAACTCACACCCCCTTAAAGAGCATTTGAGATTTTACAGGTTTGCTGCTAGTAGCCATTAAAGTGTCTGAAATGGGGACACTTTTTTCAAAAGGTCACAAAATCTTGTACACTTCGAGTTTTTAGCTGAATTGTTTTGTGCATGCCAATAAAAATACAAGGATCACGTCTACCAAGTTTGGGGTCAAAACTCCTTCCAAAAAAATTTTAAAAAATCTCGAACCGCAAAAAGTTTCAAAAATCATGAAAAATTAAAAACGGGCCGTCTTGCCAAGAAACTTCATGTGAAGGCTTAAGGGACCATTGTATGAATTTACAAGCCATTAAAATGGCATTGGCATGCAGAAATATGAAGATGTGCCTAAACCCACCTACCACCCTATAGATCCACGGCTTACGCATCCCATCTCTCTGGCCGGCGTAGTGCCCGCCCGCCCGCCCGTTCGTTTCGTCGGTTGGCTTAGGCATACAGAGTTCATTCCTAGTCTAGGATCGGACCAGACCGAGGGTTGCAGTAGCAGGATCGGTAGCACACAGAGGGGGACCCAGTCGATCCCCCGCTTGCGCATCCCGCCCCTCTGGCCGGCTGAGCGCCTGCACGCTCGTTTCGTGGGTTGACTTAGGCATACGAAGTTCATTCCCAGTTTTAGATCAGACTGGACCGAGGGTTGTGGTAGCACATGCTGGGCTCGGGCATGCGCTGGTGTCGCATTTTTCTTCACCGGGGCACCATCACTGGAGCATCATCGGAGAACCTGACCGACGGCATTGGGGTTTCGACGATCGGGTGGGCCGGGGGGTGTGCCCACATGATGTACAATGGGTGCTGGTACTTGGCCCTTATATTGGCCCCATATCCCTCATCAAACCTAGAGAAATCACACCCCCTTAAAGAGCATTTGAGATTTTACAGGTTTGCTGCGAGTAGCCATTAAAGTGTCTGAAATGGGGACACTTTTTTCAAATGGTCACAAAATCTTGTACACTTCGAGTTTTTAGCTGACTTTTTTTGTGCATGCCAAAAAAAATACAAGGATCACGTCTACCAAGTTTGGGGCCAAAACTCCTTCCGAAAAAATTTTAAAAAATCGCGAACCGCAAAAAGTTTCAAAAATCGTGAAAAATAGAAAACGAGTTGTCTTGCCACGAAACTTCACGTGAAGGCTTAAGGGACCATTGTATGACTTTACAAGCCATAAAAATGGCTTTGGAATGCAGAAATATGAAGATATGCCTAAACCCACCTACCACCCTATCGATCCACGGCTTGCGCATCCCGTCTCTCTGGCCGACGTAGTGCCCGTTCGCTCGTTTCGTTGGTTGGCTTAGGCATACGGAGTTCATTCCTAGTCTAAGATTCGACCGGGCTGAGGGCTGTGGTAACAGGATCGACAGCACGCAGAGGGAGACTCGATCGATCCCCGGCTTACGTATGTCGCCCCTCTGGCCGATTGAGCGCCCGCACGCTCGTTTTACAGGTTGACTTAGGCATACGAAGTTCATTCCCAGTCTAAGCATACGAAGTTCATTCCCAATCTAAGATTGGTTCGGACCGAGTGTTGCGGCAGCACATGCTGAGCTCGGGCATGTGCTGGTGCCGTATTTTTCTTCGTCGGGGTACAATCGCCAGAGAATCATCGGAGAACCTGACCGACGGCATTGGTGTTCCGACGATCGGGGGGGCCGGGGGGGTGTGTGCACATGATGTGCGATGGGTGCTGGTACTTGGCCCTTATATTGGCCCCCTATCCCTCATCAAACCTCGAGAACTCACACTCCCTTAAAGGGCATTTGAGATTTTACAGGTTTGCTGCCAGTAGCCATTAAAGTGTTTGAAATGGAGACACTTTTTTCAAATGGTCACAAAATCTTGTACACTTCGAGTTTTTAGCTGAATTTTTTATGCATGCCAAAAAAATACAAGGATCACGTCTACCAAGTTTGGGGCCAAAACTCCTTTCAAAAAAATTTTAAAAAATCCCGAACCTTAAAAAGTTTTCAAAAATAGTGAAAAATAGAAAACGAGTCGTCTTGCCATGAAACTTCACGTGAAGGCTTAAGGGACCATTGTATGAATTTACAAGCCATAAAAATGGCATTGGCACGTAGAAATATGAAGATGTGCCTAAACCCACCTACCACCCTATCAATCCACGGCTTGCGCATCCCGTCTCTCTGGCCGACGCAGTGCCCGCCCGCCCGCCAACCCGTTCGTTTCATTGATTGGCTTAGGCATATTGAGTTCATTCCCAGTCTAAGGTCGGATCGAACCAAGGGTTGCCACAGCAGGATCGACAGCACGGAGAGGGGGACCCGACCAATCCCTGGCTTGCGCATCCCGCCCCTCTGGCTGGCTAGGCGCCCGTACGCTCATTTCATGGGTTTACTTAGGCATACAGAGTTCATTCCTAGTCTAAGCATACGAAGTTCATTCCAGTCTAAGATCGGACCAGACCGAGGGTTGCGGTAGCACATGCTGGGCTCGAGCTTGTGTTGGTGTCGCATTTTTCTTTGCCGGGGCACCATCGTCGGAGCATCGCTGGAGAACCTGACCGGCGGTAATTGGGTTCTAGCGATCGGGGGGGCCGAGGGGGGTGTGCGCACATGATGTGTGATGGGTGCTGGTACTTGGCCCTTATATTGGCCCCCTATCCCTTATCAAACCTCGAGAACTCACACCCCCTTAAAGAGCATTTGAGATTTTACAGGTTTGCTGCCAATAGCCTTTAAAGTGTCTGAAATGGGGACACTTTTTTCAAATGGTCACAAAAATCTTGTACACTCTTGAGTTTTTAGCTGAATTTTTTTGTGCATGCCAACAAAAATACAAGGATCACGTCTACCAAGTTCGGGGCCAAAACTCTTTCTGAAAAAATTTTAAAAAATCCTGAACCATAAAAAGTTTTGAAAATCGTGAAAAATAGAAAACGAGTCGTCTTGCCATGAAACTTCTCGTGAAGGCTTAAGGGACCATTGTATAAATTTACAAGCCATAAAAATGGCATTAGCACATAGAAATATGAAGATGTGCCTAAACCTACCTACCACACTATCGATTCACGGCTTGCGCATCCCACCTCTCTGGCCGGCATAGTGCCTGCCCGCCCACCCACCCACTCATTTCGTCGGTTGGCTTAGGCGTATGGAGTTCATTCCCAGTCTAAGATAGGACCAGATCGAGGGTTACGACAGTAGGATCAGCAGCACGCAGAGGGGGACCCGGTCGATCCCCGACTTGTGCATCCCGTCCCTCTGGCCGGCTGAGCCCCCGCACGCTCTTTTCGTGGGTTGACTTAGGCATATGGAGTTCATTCCCAGTCTAAGATCGGATCGAACCGAGGCTTATGGCAGCACATGCTGGGCTCGGGCATGTGATGGTGTCACATTTTTCTTCATCGGGGCACCATCATCGGAGCACGATTCCCGAAGCATCGTCGGAGAACCTGACCGGCGGCATTGGGGTTTCGACGATCGGTGGGGTCAGGGGGGTGTGCGCACATGATGTGCGATGGGTGCTGGTACTTGGCCCTTATATCGGCCCCCTATCCCTCATCAAACCTCAAGAACTCACACCCCCTTAAAGAGCATTTGAGATTTTACAGGTTTGCTGCCAGTAGTCATTAAAGTGTCCGAAATGAGGACACTTTTTTCAAATGGTCACAAAATCTTGTACACTACGAGTTTTTAGCTGAATTTTTTTGTGCATGCCAACAAAAATACAAGGATCATGTCTACCAAGTTTGGGGCCAAAAATCCTTCCAAAAAAATTTTAAAAGATCCCGAACCGTAAAAAGTTTTGAAAATCATGAAAAATAGAAAACGAGTCATCTTGCCATGAAACTTCATGTGAAGGCTTAAGGGACCATTGTATGAATTTACAAGCCATAAAAATGGCATTGGCACGCAGAAATATGAAGATGTGCCTAAATCCACCTACCAGAGTTCCCAGTCTATGCATATGGATATGGAGTTCATTCCCAGTCTAAGATCTGACCAGACCGAGGGTTACAGTAACACATGCTGGGCTCGAGCATGTGTTGGTGCTGCATTTTTCTTCACCAGGGCACCATCGTCGGAGCATCGTCGGAGAACCTGATCGACGCATTGGGGTTCCAGCGATCGGGGGGGCTGGGGGGTGTACGCACATAATGTGCGATGAGTGCTGGTACTTGGCCCTTATAATGGCCCCCTATCCCTCATCAAACCTCGAGAACTCAAACCCCCTTAAAGGGCATTTGAGATTTTACAGGTTTGTTGCCAGTAGCCATTAAAGTGTCTGAATTGGGGACACTTTTTTCAAATGGTCACAAAATCTTGTACACTTCGAGTTTTTAGCTGCATTTTTTTGTGCATGCCAAAAAAAATACAAGGATCACATCTACTAATTTTGGGGCCAAAACTCCTTCCAAAAAAATTTTAAAAAATACCGAACCATAAAAAGTTTCAAAAATAATGAAAAATAGAAAACGAGTCGTCTTGTCATGAAACTTCACGTGAAGGCTTAAGAGACCGTTGTATGAATTTACAAGCCATAAAAATGGCATTGGTATGGAAAAATATGAAGATGTGCCTAAGATCGGATCAGACCGAGGGTTACGACAGCAGAATCGGCAACACGCTGAGGGGGACCTTTTCGATCCCCGACTTGCGCGTCCCGCCACTTTGGCCGGCTGAGCATCCGCACACTCGTTTCGTGGGTTGACTTAGGCATACGGAGTTCATTCCCAGTCTAAGCATACGGAGTTCATTCCCAGTCTAAGCACATGTTGGGCTCGGGCAGGTGCTGGTGCCACATTTTTCTTTGCCTGGGCACCATCACCGGAGCATCATCGGAGAACCTGACCGACGGCATTGGGGTTCCGGCGATCGGGGGGTCGGGCGGGGTAGGCGCACGTGATGTGCGATGGGTGCCGACACTTGGCCCTTATATTGGCTCCTTATCCCTCATCAAACCTCGAGAACTCACACCCCCTTAAAGAGCATTTGACATTTTACAGGTTTGCTGCCAGTAGCCATTAAAGTGTCTGAAATGGGGACACTTTTTTCAAATGGTCACAAAATCTTGTACACTTCGAGTTTTTAGCTGAATTTTTTTGTGCATGCCAACAAAAATACAAGGATCACCTACCAGGTTTGGGGCTAAAACTCCTTCCGAAAAAATTTTAAAAAATCTCGAACAGCAAAAAATTTTGAAAATCATGAAAAATAGAAAATGTGTCGTCTTGCCATGAAACTTCACGTGAAGGCTTAAGGGACCATTGTATGAATTTACAAGAAATAAAAATGGCATCGGCACACATAAATATGAAGATGTGCCTAAACCCACTTACCACCCTATCGATCCACAGCTTGCGCATACCGTTTCTCTGGCCGGCGTAGTGCCCGCCCGTCCGCCCGCTCGTTTTGTTGGTTGGCTTAGGCATACGGAGTTCATTCCCAGTCTAAGATCGAATCAGATCGAGGGTTGCGACAGCACGCAGAGGGGTACCCGGCCAATCTTCGGCTTGCGCATCCCGCCCCTATGGCCGGCTGAGCGCCCGCACGCTCGTTTCATGGGTTGACTTAGGCATACGGAGTTCATTACTAGTCTAAGCATACGAAGTTCATTCCTAGTCTAAGATCGGATCGGACCGAGGGTTGCGGCAGCACATGCTTGGCTCGGGCATGTGCTGGTACCATATTTCTCTTCACCGTGGCACCATCACTGGAGCATCGTCGGAGAACCTGACCAGTGGCATTGGGGTTCCGACGATCGGGGGGGCCGGGGGGGTGTGCGCACATGATGTGCAATGGGTGTTGGTACTTGGCCCTTATATTGGCCCCCTATCCCTCATCAAACCTCGAGAACTCACACCCCCGTAAAGAGCACTTGAGATTTTACAGGTTTGCTGCCAATAGCCATTAAAGTGTCTGAAATGGGGACACTTTTTTCAAATGGTCACAAATTCTTGTACACTTCGAGTTTCTAGCTGAATTTTTTTGTGCATGCCAACAAAAATACAAGGATCATGTCTACCAATTTTGGGGCCAAAACTCCTTCCGAAAAAATTTTAAAAAATCCCGAAGCGCAAAAAGTTTCAAAAATCAAGAAAATAGAAAACAAGTCGTCATGCCATTAAACATCACGTGAAGGCTTAAGGGACCATTGTATGAATTTACAAGCCATAAAAATGGCATTGGCATGTAGAAATATGAAGATGTGCCTAAACCCACCTACCACCCTATTGATCCACGACTTGCGCATCTCGTCTCTCTGGCCGACGTAGTCTTACGGAGTTCATTCCCAGTCTAAGATTAGACCGGACCAAGGGTTGCGGTAGCAGGATTGGTAGGACGCAGAGGGGGACCCAACCGATCCCCGACTTGCGCGTCCTGCCCCTCTGACCGACTGAGCGCCCGCACGCTCATTTCGTGGGTTGACTTAGGCATACGAGTTCATTCCCAGTGTAAGATCAGACCGGACTGAGGGTTACGGCAGCACATGTTGAGCTTGGGCATGTGCTGGTGCCGCATTTTTCTTCGTCGGGGCACCATCGTCGGAGCATCGCCGGAGAATTTGACCGGCGGCATTGGGGTTCTGGCGATCGGGGGGGTCGGGGGGTGTGCGCACATGATGTGCAATGGGTGCTCATACTTGGCCCTTATATTGGCCCCCTATCCCTCATCAAACCTCGAAAACTCACACCCCCTTAAAGAGCATTTGAGATTTTACAGGTTTGCTACCAGTAGCCATTAAAATGTCTAAAATGGGGACACTTTTTTCAAATGGTCACAAAATCTTGTACACTTCAAGTTTTTACCTGAATTTTTTTGTGCATGCCAATAAAAATACAAGGATCACGTCTACCAAGTTTGGGGCCAAAAATCCTTTCGAAAAAATTTAAAAAATCCCAAACCCCAAAAAGTTTCCAAAATCATGAAAATTAGAAAACGAGTCGTCTTTCCATGAAAATTCATGTGAAGGGTTAAGGGACCGTTGTATGAATTTACAAGCCACAAAAATGGCATTGGCACACAAAAATATGAAGATGTGCCTAAACCCACCTACCACCCTATCGATCCACGGCTTGCGCATCTCATCTCTCTGGTCGGCGTAGTGCCTGCCCGCCCGCCCTCCCGCTCGTTTCGTCGGTTGGCTTAGGCATACGGAGTTCATTCCCAATCTAAGATCGGACCGGACTGAGTGTTGCAGCAGCAGGATCGACAGCATGCAGAGGGGGACCCAGTTGATCCCCAGATTGCGCATCCCACCCCTCTGGCCAGCTGAGCGCCCCGTACGCTCATTTTGTGGGTTGACTTAGGCATACGGAGTTCATTCCCAGTCTAAGCATACGGAGTTCATTCCCAGTCTAAGATCAGAATGGACCGAGGGTTGCGGCAGCACATGCTGGGCTCCGACATGTGCTGGTGCCGTATTTTTCTTCGTCAGGGCACCATCACCGGAGCATCACCGGAGAACCTGATCGATGGCATTGGGGTTCCGACGATCGGTGGGGCCGGGGGGTGTGCACACATGATGTGTGATGGGTGCTGGTACTTGGCCCGTATATTGGCCTCCTATCCCTCATCAAACCTTGAGAACTCACACCCCCTTAAAGAGCATTTGATATTTTACAAGTTTGCTGCCAGTAGCCATTAAAGTGTCCGAAATGGGGACACTTTTTTCAATTGGTCACAAAATCTTGTACACTTTGAGTTTTTGGCTAAATTTTTTTGTGCATGCCACCAAAATTTCAAGGATCACGTCTACCAAGTTTGGGGCAAAAACTCGTTCTGAAAAAATTTTAAAAAATCCCGAACCATAAAAAGTTTTGAAAATCGTGAAAAATAGAAAACGAGTCGTCTTGCCATGAAACTTCACGTGAAGGCTTAAGGGACCATTGTATAAATTTACAAATCATAAAAATGGCATTGGCACGTAGAAATATGGAGATCATTCCCAGTCTAAGATCAGACCAGACCGAAGGTTACGGCAGCACATGCTGGGCTCGGGCATGTGCTGGTACCGTATTTTTCTTCGTCGGGGCACCATCGCCGGAGAACCTGCTCGGTGGCATTGGGGTTCCGGCGATCGGGGGGGCCGGGGCAGGTGTGCTTACATGATGTGTGATGGGTGCTGGTACTTGGCCCTTATATTGGCCCCCTATCCCTCATGAAACCTCAAGAACTCACACCCCCTTAAAGAGCATTTGAGATTTTACAGGTTTGCTGCCAGTAGTCATTAAAGTGTCTGAAATGGGGACGCTTTTTTCAATTGGTCACAAAATCCTGTACACTTCGAGTTTTAAGCTGAATTTTTTTGTGCATGCCAACAAAAATTCAAAGATCACATCTACCAAGTTTGGGGTGAAAACTTGTTCTGAAAAAATTTTAAAAAATCCCAAACCGTAAAAAGTTTTGAAAATCATGAAAAATAGAAAACGAGTCGTCTTGCCATGAAACTTCACGTGAAGGCTTAAGGGACCATTATATGAATTTACAAGCCATAAAAATGGCATTGGCATGTAGAAATATGGAGTTCATTCCCAGTCTAAGATCAGATCGGACCGAAGATTGCGGTAGCATATGCTGGGCTCGAGCATGTGCTGGTGCCGTATTTTTCTTCGTCGGGGCACCATCGTCGGAGCATCGTCGGAGAACCTGATCGACGGCATTGGGGTTCTGACGATCGGGGGGGCCGGGGTGGGTGTGCGCACAAGATGTACGGTGGGTGCTGGTACTTGGCCCTTATATTGGCCCCCTATCCCTCATCAAACCTCGAGAACTCACACCCCCTTAAAGAGCATTTGACATTTTACAGGTTTGCTGCCAGTAGCCATTAAAGTGTCTGAAATGGGGACAATTTTTTCAATTGGTCACAAAATCCTGTACACTTCGAGTTTTTAGTTGAATTGTTTTGTGCATGCCAACAAAAATACAAGGATCACGTCTACCAAGTTTGGGGCAAAAAATCCTTTCGAAAAAATTTTAAAAAATCCCAAACCGAAAAAAGTTTCAAAAATCATGAAAAATAGAAAATGAGTCGTCTTGCTATGAAACTTCACGTGAACGCTTAAGGGACTATTGTATGAATTTACAAGCCATAAAAATGGCATTGGCATGTAGAAATATGAAGATGTACGTAAACCCACCTACCACCCTATCGATCCACGGCTTGCGCATCCCGTATCTCTGGCCGACGTAGTGCCCACCCCCCGCCCACCCGTTCATTTTATCGGTTGGCTTAGGCATACGGAGTTCATTCCCAGTCTAAGTTCAGACTTGATCGAGGGTTGCAGTAGCAGGATCGGTAGCACATAGGGGAGGACCCGACCGTTCCCCGGGTTGCGCATCCTGCCCCTCTGGCCGGCTAAGCACCCGCACGCTCGTTTCGTGGGTTGACTTAGGCATACGGAGTTCATTCCTAGTCTAAGCATACGGAGTTCATTCCCAGTCTAAGATCGGACTGGACCGACGGTTACGGCAGCACATGCTAGGCTCAAGCATGTGGTGGTGCCGCATTTTTCTTTGCCAGGGCACCATCGCCGGAGCATCGCCAGAGAACCTGATCGTCGGCATTGGGGTTCCGGCGATCGGGGGGATCGGAGGGTGTGCACACTTGATGTGCAATGGGTGCTGGTACTTGGCCTTTATATTGGCCGCATATCCCTCATCAAACCTCGAGAACTCACACCCCCTTAAAGAGCATTTGAGATTTTACAGGTTTGCTACCAGTAGCCATTAAAATGTCTGAAATGGGGACACTTTTTTTCAAATGGTCACAAAATCTTGTACACTTCAAGTTTTTAGCTGAATTTTTTTATTGCATGCCAACAAAAATACAAGTATCACGTCTACCAACGTTTGGGGCCAAAATCCTTCCGAAAAAATTTTAAAAAATCTCGAACCGCAAAAAGTTTCAAAAATCGTGAAAAATAGAAAACGAGTCGTCTTGCCATGAAACTTCACGTGAAGCTTAAGGGACCATTGTATGAATTTGCAAGCCATAAAAATGGCATTGGCACGTACAAATATGAAGATGTGCCTAAACCCACCTACCACCCTATCGATACACGGCTTGTGCATCCCGCCTCTCTGGCCGGCATAGTGCCCCCGCCGCCCGCCTGCTCGTTTCGTCGGTTGGCTTAGGCATACAGAGTTCATTCCCAGTCTAAGATCAGACCAGATCGAGGGTTACGGTAGCAGGATCGGTGGCACGTAGAGGGGGACCCGATGGATCCCTGGCTTGCGCATCCCGCCCCTCTGGCCGGCTGAGCGCCCGCACGCTCGTTTCGTGGGTTGACTTAGGCATACAGAGTTCATTCAAGTCTAAGCTTATGGAGTTCATTCCCAGTCTAAAATCAGACCAGACCAAGGGTTGCTCTAGCACATGCTGGGCTGTGCATGTGCTGGTGCCACATTTTTCTTCACCAGGGCACCATCGCCGGAGCATCGCCAGACAACCTGACCGGCGGCATTGGGGTTCCGACAATCGAAGGGGCCGGGAGGTGTGCACACATGATGTCTGATGGGTGCTGGTACTTGGCCCTTATATTGGCCCCCTATCCCTCATCAAACCTAGAGAACTCACACCCCCTTAAAGAGCATTTGAGATTTTATAGGTTTGCTGCCAGTAGCCGTTAAAGTTTTGAAATGGGGACACTTTTTTCAAATGCTCACAAAATCTTGTACACTTCGAGTTTTTGGCTGAATTTTTTTATGCATGCCAACAAAAATACAAGGATCATGTCTACCAATTTTGGGGCCAAAAATCCTTTCGAAAAATTTTTAAAAAATCCCGAACCGCAAAAGATTTCAAAAATCATAAAAAATAGAAAACGAGTCATCTTGCCGTGAAACTTCACGTGAATGCTTAAGGGCCATTATATGAATTTACAAGCCATAAAAATGGCACTGGCACGCACAAATATGAAGATGTGCCTAAACCAACCTACCACCCTATCGATCGACGACTTGCGCATCCCGTCTCTCTGGCCGGTGTAATGCCCGCCCGCCTGCTCGTTTCATCGGTTGGCTTAGGCATACGGAGTTCTTTTCCAATCTAAGATTGGACTGAACCGAGGGTTGCAACCACAGGATCGGCAGCATGCAGAGGGGGACCCGACTGATCCCCGACTTGCGCATCCCGCACCTCTGGCCGGCTGAGTGCCCGCCCGCCCACCAGCCCGCTCGTTTCGTTGGTTGGCTTAGGCATACGGAGTTCATTCTCAGTCTAAGATCGGACCAGACCAAGGGTTGTGGGAGTAGGATCGGCAGCACGCAGAGGGGGACCCGGTTGATCCCCGGCTTGCACATCTCGCCCCTCTGGCCGGCTGAGCGCCCGCACGCTCGTTCCGTGGGTTGACTTAGGCATATGGAGTTCATTCCTAGTCTAAGCATACGGAGTTCATTCCCAGTCTAAGATCAGACCGGACCGAGGGTTGCGACAACACATGTTGGGCTCGGGCATGTGCTGGTGCCGCATTTTTCTTCGTTGGGGCACCATTGTCGGAGCATCGCCGGAGAACCTGACCGACGACATTGGGGTTCCGACGATCGGGGGGGCCGAGGGGTGTGTGCACATGATGTGCGATGGGTGCTAGTACTTGGCTCTTATATTGGCCCCCTATCCCTCATCAAACCTCGAGAACTCACACCCCCTTAAAGAGCATTTGAGATTTTACAGGTTTGCTACCAATAGGCATTAAAATGTCTGCCATGAAACTTCACGTGAAGGCTTAAGAGACCATTGTATGAATTTACAAGCCATAAAAATGGCATTGGCATGCCCAAATATGAAGATGTGCCTAAACCCACCTGCCACCCTATCTATTCACGGCTTGCGCATCTCGTTTCTCTGGCCAGCGTAGTGCCTGCCCGCCCGCTCGTTTCGTCGATTGGCTTAGGCATACGGAGTTCATTCCCAGTCTAAGATTATACCAGACTAAGGGTTGCGGTAGTAGGATCGACAGCACGCAGAGGGGGACCTGGTTAATCCTCGGCTTGCGCATCCCGCCCCTCTGGCCGGCTAAGTGTCCGTACGCTCGTTTCATGGGTTGACTTAGGCATACGAAGTTCATTCCCAGTCTAAGCATACGGAGTTCATTCCCAGTCTAAGATCGAACCTGATCGAGGGTTGTGGCAGCACATGTTGGGCTCGGGCAGGTGCTGGTGTCACATTTTTCTTTGCCTGGGCACCATCGCCAGAGCATCGCCGGAGAACCTGACCGGCGGCATTGGGGTTCCGACGATCGGGGGGGCCGGGGGGGTGTGCACACTTATATGCGATGGGTTCTGGTACTTGGCCCTTATATTGGCCCCCTATCCCTCATCAAACCTCGAGAACTCACACCCCCTTAAAGAGCATTTGAGATTTTACAGGTTTGCTACCAGTAGCCGTTAAAGTGTCTAAAATGGGGACACCTTTTTCAAATGGCCACAAAATCTTGTACACTTCGAGTTTTTAGCTGAATTATTTTGTACATGCCAACAAAAGTAAAGGGATCACGTCTAAAAAGTTTGTGGCCAAAACTCTTTCTGAAAAAATTTTAAAAAATCCCGAACCGTAAAAAGTTTCAAAAATCGTGAAAAATAGAAAACGAGTCGTCTTGCCATGAAACTTCACGTGAAGGCTTAAGGGACCACTATATGAATTTACAAGCCAGAAAAATGGCATTGGCACACAAAAATATGAAGATGTGCCTAAACCCACCTACCACCCTTTCGATACACAGCTTGCGCATCCCGTCTCTCTGGCCGGTGTAGTGCCCGCCCACCAGCCCTCCCAGTCATTTCGTCAGTTTTACTTAGGCTTACCGAGTTCATTCCCAGTTTAAGATTAGACCGGACCGAGGGTTGCTGCAGCAGGATCGACAGCACGTAGAGGGGGACCCGATCGATCCCCAACTTATGCATCCCGTTCCACTGGCCGGTTGAGGGCCCGCACGCTCGTTTCGTGGGTTGACTTAGGCATACGGAGTTTCATTCCCAGTCTAAGCATACGGAGTTCATTCCCAGTCTAAGATTGAACCTGATCGAGGGTTGCAGCAGCACATGCTGGGCTCGGGCAGGTGCTGGTGTCACATTTTTCTTTGCCTGGGTACCATCGCCAGAGCATCGCCGGAGAACCTGACCGGCGGCATTGAGGTTCCGACGATCGGGGGGCCGGGGGGGGTGTGCACACATATGTACGATGGGTTCTGGTACTTGCCCTTATATTGGCCCCCTATCCCTCATCAAACCTCGAGAACTCACACCCCCTTAAAAAGCATTTGAGATTTTACAGGTTTGCTGCCAGTAGCCATTAAAGTGTCTGAAATGGGGACACTTTTTTCAAATGGTCACAAAATCTTGTACACTTCGAGTTTTTAGCTGAATGTTTTTGTGCATGCCAACAAAAATAAAAGGATCATGTCTACCAAGTTTGGGGCTAAAAATCCTTTCGAAAAAATTTTAAAAAATCCCAAACCGCAAAAAGTTTTAAAAATCGTGAAAAATAGAAAACGAGTCGTCTTGCCATGAAACTTCACGTGAAGGCTTAAGGGACCATTGTATGAATTTAAAAGCCATAAAAATGGCATTGGCATGTAGAAATATGAAGACATGCCCAAACCCACCTACCACCCTATCGATCCACGGCTTGCGCATCCCATCTCTCTGGCTGACGTAGTGCCCGCCCGCCCGCCCTCCCGCTCGTTTCATCGGTTGGCTTAGGCATACGGAGTTCATTCCCAGTCTAAGATCGGATCGAACTAGGGGTTACGACAGCAAGATCGACAGCACACAGAGGGGGCCCGGCCAATCCCCGGCTTGCGCATCTCGGCCATCTGGCCGGCTGAGCGCTCGTACGCTCCGTTTCAAGGGTTGACTTAGGCATACGGAGTTCATTCCCAGTCTAAAATCAGATGGAACCGAGAGTTGTGACAGCACATGATGGGCTCGAGCATGTGCTGGTGCCGCATTTTTCTTCGTCGGGGCACCATCGTCGGAGAACCTGACCGGTGGCATTGGGGTTCCGATGATCGGGGGGGCCGGGGGATGTGCACACATGATGTGCGATGGATGCTGGTACTTGGCCCTTATATTGGCCCCTTATCCCTCATCAAACCTCCAGAACTCACACCCCCTTAAAGAGCATTTGAGATTTTATAGGTTTGCTGCCAGTAGCCATTAAAGTGTCTGAAATGGGGACACTTTTTTCAAATGGTCACAAAATCTTGTACACTTCGAGTTTTTAGCTGAATTTTTTTGTGCATGCGAAAAAAAATACAAGGATCGTGTCTACCAGGTTTGGGGCTAAAACGCCTTTCAAAAAAATTTTTAAAAAACCCAAACCTCAAAATGTTTCAAAAATCGTGAAAAATAGAAAACAACTCGTCTAGCCATGAAACTTCATGTGAAGGCTTAAGGGACCATTGTATGAATTTACAAGCCATAAAAATGGCATTGGCACGTAGAAATTTGAAGATGTGCCAAAACCCAGCTACCACCCTATCGATCCACGGCTTGCACATCCCTTCTCTCTGGCCGGCGTAGTGCCCGCCCACCTGCCCTCCCGCTCGTTTCGTCGGTTGGCTTAGGCATACGGAGTTCATTCCCAGTGTAAGATTGGACTGGACTGAGGGTTATGGCAGCAGGATCGACAGCACACAGAGGGTGGCCCGACCGATCCCCGGCTTGCACATCCCGCCCCTCTAGCCAACTGAGGGCCCGCACGCTCGTTTTGGGGTTTGACTTAGGCATACGGAGTTCATTCCTAGTCTAACCATATGGAGTTCATTCCCAGTCTAAAATCAGATCGGATCAAGGGTTGCGGCAGCACATGCTGGGCTCGGGCATGTGCTAGTGTCGTATTTTTCTTCACCAGGGCACCATCACCAGCGCATTGTCGGAGAACCTGACCGGCGGTATTGGGGTTCCGGCGATCGGGGGGGTCGGGGGTGGTGTGCGCACATGATGTGCAGTGGGTGCTGGTACTTGGCCCTTATATTGGCCCCTTATCCCTCATCAAACCTTGAGAACTCACACCCCCGTAAATAGCATTTGAGATTTTATAGGTTTGCCGCTAGTAGCCCTTAAAGTTTCTAAAATGGGGACGCTTTTTTCAAATGGTAACAAAATCTTGTACACTTTGAGTTTTTAGCTGATTTTTTTTGTGCATGCCAAAAAAAATAAAAGGATCACGTCTACCAAGTTTGGGTCCAAAAATCCTTCTGAAAAAATTTTAAAAAATCTCGAACCGTAAAAAGTTTTAAAAATCGTGAAAAATAGAAAACGAGTTGTCTTGCCATGAAACTTCACGTGAAGGCTTAAGGGACCATTGTATGAATTTACAAGCCATAAAAATGGCATTGGCATGCAGAAATATGAAGATGTGACTAAACCCACCTACCACCCTCTCGATCCACGACTTGCGCATCCCGTCTCTCTGACCGGCATAGTACCCGCCCGCCCGCACGCTCGTTTCATCGCTTGGCTTAGGCATACGGAGTTCATTCCTAGTATAAGATCAGATCGGACCGAGGGTTGCGGCAGCACATGCTGGCCTCGGGCATGTGCTGGTGCCACATTTTTCTTCGCCGGGGCACCATCGTCGGAGCATCGTCGGAGAGCCTGATAGGCGGTATTGGGGTTTCGGCGATCGGGGGGGCCGGGGGTGTGTGCACATGATGTGCGATGGGTGCTGGTACTTGGCCCTTATATTGGCACCCTATCCCTCATCAAACCTCGAGAACTCACACCTCCTTAAAGAGCATTTGAGATTTTACAGGTTTGCTGCCAGTAGCCATTAAAGTGTCTGAAATGGGGACACTTTCTTCAAATGGTCACAAAATCTTGTACACTTCGGGTTTTTAGCTGAATTTTTTGTGCAAGCCAAAAAAAATACAAGGATCACATCTACCCAGTTTGGGGCCAAAACTCCTTCCGAAAGAATTTTAAAAAATCCTGAACCGTAAAAAGTTTCAAAAATCGTGAAAAATAAAAAACGAGTCGTCTTGCCATGAAACTTCACGTGAAGGCTTAAGGGACCATTGTATGAATTTACAAGCCATAAAAATGGCATTGGCATGTAGAAATATGAAGATGTGCCTAAACCCACCTACCACCTTATCGATCCACGGCTTGCGCATCCCGTCTCTCTAGCTGATGTAATGCCCGCCCCCCCGCCCGCCAGTTCGTTTCGTCGGTTGGCTTAGGCATACGGAGTTCATTAACAATCTAAAATCGGACCAGACTGAGGGTTGTGGCAGTAGGATTGGCAAGACATAGAGAGGGACCCGACCGATCCCCAGCTCCCACATACCGCCCCTTTGGCCGGTTGAGTGCCCGCACGCTAGTTTCGTGGGTTGACTTAGGCATACGGAGTTCATTCCCAGTCTAAGCATACGGAGTTCATTCCCAATCTAAGATCAGATTGGGCTGAGGGTTGCGGCAGCACATGCTGAGCTTGGGCAAGTGCTGGTGCCGCATTTTTCTTCATCGGGGCACCATCGCTGGAGCATCGCCCGGAGAACCTGACCGGTGGCATTGGGGTGTACGCACATGATGTGCGATGGGTGCTGGTACTTGCCCTTTATATTGGCCCCCTATCCCTCATCAAACCTCGAGAACTCACACCCCCTTAAAGAGCATTTGAGATTTTACAGGTTTGCTGCCAGTAGCCATTACTGTGTATGAAATGGGAACACTTTTTTCAAATGGTCACAAAATCTTGTACACTTTGAGTTTTTAGCTGAATTTTTTTGTGCATGCTAAAAAAAATAAAAGGATCACGTCTACCAAGTTTGGGGCCAAAAAGCCTTCCGAAAAAATTTTGAAAAATCCCAAATCGTAAAACATTTCAAAAATCATGAAAAATAGAAAACGAGTCGTCTTGCCATGAAACTTCACGTGAAGGCTTACGGGACCATTGTATGAATTTACAAGCCATAAAAATGGCATTGGCACATAGAAATATGAAGATGTGCCTAAACCCACCTACCACCCTATCGATCCACGGCTTGCGCATCCTGTCTCTTTGGTCGGCGTAGTGCCCGCCCGCCCGTCCAACCGCTCGTTTCGTCGGTTGGCTTAGGCATACGGAGTTCATTCCCAGACTAAGATCGAACTAGATCGAGGGTTGCGGTAGCAGGATCGACAGCACGCAGAGGGCGACTCAGCTGATCCCCGATCTGCGCATCCCGCCCCTCTGGCCGACTGAGCGCCCGCACGCTCATTTCGTGGGTTGACTTAGGCATACAGAGTTCATTCCCAGTCAAAGATCGGACCGAACCAAGGGTCATAGCAGCACATGTTGGGCTCGCGCATGTGTTGGTGCCGCATTTTTCTTCATCGGGGCACCATCATTGGAGCATCACCGGAGAACCTGACCGACGGCATTAGGGTTTCGATGATTAGAGGGGCCAGGGGGTGTGCGCACATGATGTCATATGGGTGCTGGTACTTGGCCCTTATATTGGCCCCCTATCCCTCATCAAACCTCGAGAACTCACACCCCCTTAAAGATCATTTGAGATTTTATAGGTTTGCTGCCAGTAGCCGTTAAAGTGTTTGAAATGGGGACACTTTTTTTAAATGGTCACAAAATCTTGTACACTTCGAGTTTTTAGCTGAATTGTTTTGTGCAAGCCAACAAAAATACAAGGATCACGTCTACCAAGTTTGGGGTCAAAAATCCTTCCGAAAAAATTTTAAAAAATCCTGAACCGTAAAAAGTTTCAAAAATCGTAAAAAATAGAAAATGAGTCGTCTTGCCATGAAATTTCACGTGAAGGCTTACGGGACCATTGTATGAATTTGCAAGCCATAAAAATGGCATTGGCACGTAGAAATATGAAGATGTGCCTAAACCCCACCTGCCACCCTATCGATCCACAGCTTGCGCATCCCGTCTCTCTGGCCGACGTAGTGCCCGCCCCCCCACCCGCCCGCTCGTTCGTTGGTTGGCTTAGGCATACGGAGTTCATTCCCAATCTAAGATTAGACCGGACTGAGGGTTACGGTAGCAGGATCGACAAGATGCAGAGGGGGTCCCGGCCAATCCCTGGCTTGCGCATCCCACCCCTCTGGCCGGTTGACCGCCCGCACACTCGTTTCGTGGGTTCACTTAGGCATACGGAGTTCATTCCCAGTCTAAGCATATGAAGTTCATTCCCAGTCTAAGATCGGATCGGACCGAGGCTTGCGACAGCACATGCTGGGCTCGAGCATGTATTGGTGCCCTATTTTTCTTCGTCAGGGCACCATCGTCGGAGAACCTGACTAGCGGTATTGGGGTTTCGGTAATTGGGGGGCCGGGGGGTGTACGCACATGATGTCATATGGGTCTCTCTGGCTTGCGCTTCTCGTCTCTCTGGCTGGCGTAGTGCCCGCCCGCTCGTTTCGTTGGTCGGTTTAGGCATACGGAGTTCATTCCCAACCTAAGATCAAACCGGAACGAGGGTTACGGTAGCACATGCTGGGCTCGGGCATGTTTTAGGGTCGTATTTTTCTTCACCGACGCACCATCGTCGGAGCAACGTCGGAGAACCTGACCGGCGACATTGGGGTTCCAGTGATCGGGGAGGCCGGGGGGTGTACGCAAATGATGTGCGATGGGTGCTGGTACTTGGCCCTTATATTGGGCCCCTATCCCTCATCAAACCTTGAGAACTCACACCCCCTTAAAGAGCTTTTGAGATTTTACAGGTTTGCTGCCAGTAGCTATTAAAATGTCTGAACTGGGGACACTTTTTTCAAATGGTCACAAAATCTTGTACACTTTAAGTTTTTAGCTGAATTTTTTTGTGCATGCAAACAAAAATACAAGGATCACGTCTACCAAGTTTGGGTCCAAAAATTTATCTGAAAAAAGTTTAAAAAATCTCGAACCGTAAAAAGTTTCAAAAATCGTGTAAAATAGAAAACGAGTCGTCTTGCCATGAAACTTCACGTGAAGGCTTAAGGGACCATTGTATGAATTTACAAGCCATAAAAATGGCATTGGCATGCAGAAATATGAAGATGTGCCTAAACCCACCTACCACCCTATCGATCCACAGCTTGCGCATCCCGTCTCTCTGGACGGCGTAGCGCTCGCCCGCCCACTCATTTCGTCGGTTGGCCTAGGCATACGTAGTTCATTCCCAACCTAAGATCGAACCGAACCAAGGGTTGCAGTAGCAGGATCGGCAGCAAGCAGAGGGGGACCCAGCCAATCCCCGGCATACGCATCCCGCCCCTCTGGCCGACTGAGCGCCCGTACGCTCGTTTTGTGGGTTGACTTAGGCATATGGAGTTCATTTCCAGTCTAAGCATATGGAGTTCATTCCCAGTCTATGGTCAGACCGGACCGAGGGTTACGGCAGCACATGCTGGGCTTGGGCATTTGCTGGTGCCACATTTTTCATCGTCGGGGCACCATCGTCGGAGTACCTGACCAGCGGCATTGGGGTTCTAGAATCGGGGGGGCCGGCGGGGGGTGTGCGCACATGATGAGCAATGGGTGCTGGTACTTGGGCCGTATATTGGCCCCTTATCCCTCATCAAACCTCAAGAACTCACACCCCCTTAAAGAGCATTTGAGATTTTACAGGTTTTCTGCCAGTAGCCCTTAAAGTGTCTGAAATGGGGACACTTTTTTCAAATGGTCACAAAATCTTGTATACTTCGAGTTTTTAGCTGAATTTTTTTGTGCATGCCAAAAAAAATACAAGGATCATGTCTACCAAGTTTGGGGCCAAAAATCCTTCCGAAAAAATTTTAAAAAATCCCAAACCGCAAAAAGGATCCAAAATCATGAAAAATAAAAAACGAGTCGTCTTGCCATCAAACTTCATGTCAAGGCTTAAGGGACCACTGTATGAATTTACAAGCCATAAAAATGGCATTGGCACGTAAAAATATGAAGATGTGCCTAAACCCACCTACAACCCTATCGATCCACGGCTTACGCATCCCGTCTATCTGGCCGACGTAGTGCCCACCCGTCCGTCCACCCGCTCGTTTCGCATAGGGGACCCGGTCGATCCCGGCTTGTGCATCCCGCCCCTCTGGCCGGCTGAGCGCCTGCATGCTCGTTTCGTGGGTTGACTTAGGCATACGGAGTTCATTCCTAGTCTAAGCATACGGAGTTCATTCCCAGTCTAAGATTAGACCGGACCGAGGGTTGTGGTAGCACATGCTGGGCTCGGGCATGTGCTGGTGCCACATTTTTCTTCGCTGGGGCACCATCGCCAGAGCATCGCCGGAGAACCTGACCAGCGGCATTGGATTTCTGGCGATCGGTGGGGTCGGGGGGGTGTGCGCACAAGATGTCCGATGGGTGCTAGTACTTGGCCCTTATATTGGCCCCCTATCCCTCATCAAACCTCAAGAACTCACACCCCCTTAAAGAGCATTTGAGATTTTACAGGTTTGCTGCTAGTAGCCATTAAAGTGTTTGAAATGGGGACACTTTTTTCAAATGGTCAGAAAATCTTGTACACTTCGAGTTTTTAGCTGAATTTTTTTGTGCATGCCAACAAAAATATAAGGATCATGTCTGCCAAGTTTGTTGCCAAAACTCCTTCTGAAAAAATTTTAAAAAATCCTGAACAGCAAAAAGTTTCAAAAATCGTGAAATATAGAAAACGAGTAGTCTTGCCATGAAACTTCACGTGAAGGCTTAAGGGACATTGTATGAATTTACGAGCCATAAAATTGGCATTGGCATGCAGAAATATGAAGATGTGGCTAAACCCACCCACCACCCTATCGATCCACGGCTTGTGCATCCCCTCTCTCTGATCGGTATAGTGACCGTCCACCATACGGTGTTCATTCGAAGTCTAAGATCAGACTGGATTGAGGGTTGCAGCAGTAGGATCGGTAGCATAGAGAGTGGGACTCGGTCGATCCCCAGCTTGCGCTTTCTGCCCCTCTGGCCGGCTGATCGCCCGCATGCTCGTTTCGTGGGTTAACTTAGGTATACGGAGTTCATTCCCAGTCTAAGCATACAGAGTTCATTCCCAGTCTAAGCATACGGAGTTCATTCCCAGTCTAAGATTGGACCGGACCGAGGGTTACGGTAGCACATGCTGGGCTCGGGCATGTGCTGCTGTCGTATTTTTCTTCGTTGGGGCACCATCGTCGGAGCATCACCGGAGAACCTGATCGGCGGCATTAGAGTTCTGGTGATCGGGGGGGCCGGGGGGTGTGCGCACATGATGTGCGATGGGTGCTGGCACTTGGCCCTTATATTGGCCCCCTATCCCACAAAAAACCTTGAGAACTCACACCCCCTTAAAGAGCATTTGAGATTTTACAGGTTTGCTGCCAGTAGCCATTAAAGTGTCTGAAATCAAGACACTTTTTTCAAATGGTCACAAAACCTTGTACACTTCGAATTTTTAGCTGATTTTTTTTTGCATGCAAAAAAAAATACAAGGATCATGTCTACCAAGTTTGGGGCTAGAACTCTTTCCAAAAAATTTTTGAAAAATTCTAAACCACAAAAAGTTTCGAAGATCGTGAAAAATAGAAAATGAGTTGTCTTGCCATGAAACTTCACGTGAAGGCTTAAGGGACCATTGTATTAATTTACAAGCCATAAAAATGGCATTGGGATGAAGAAATATGAAGATGTGCCTAAACCCACCTACCACACTATCAATCCACGGCTTGCGCATCCCGTCTCTCTGGCCGGCATAGCTCGCCCGCCCGTCCGCTCGTTTCGTCAGTTGGCTTAGGCATACGGAGTGCACTCCTATTCTAAGAATGACCAGACTGAGGGTTGTGGCAGCAGGATCAGCAGCACGCAAAGGGGGACCCGACCGATCCCTGACTTACGGATCTCGCCCCTCTGGCCGGCTGAGCGCCCGCACGCTCGTTTCGTGGGTTGACTTAGGCATACAGAGTTCATTTCCAGTCTAAGCATATGGAGTTCATCCCCATTCTAAGATCGGACTGGACCAAGGGTTGCGGCATCACATGCTGGGCTCGGGCATGTGCTGGTGCCGCATTTTTCTTCTCGGCGCACCATCGTCGGAGCATCGTCGAAGAACCAAACCGGCGGCATTGGGGTTCTGGAGATCGGGGGGGCCCGGGGGGTGTACGTACATGATGTGTGATGGCTACTGGCACTTGGCAATTATATTGGCCCCCCATCCCTCATCAAACCTCGAGAACTCACACCCCCTTAAAGAGTATTTGAGATTTTACAGGTTTGCTGCCAGTAGCCATTAAAGTGTATGAAATGTGGACATTTTTTTCAAATGGTCACAAAATCTTGTACACTTCGAGTTTTTAGCAAAATTTTTTTATGCATGCCAAAAAAATAACAAGGATCACGTCTACCAAGGTTGGCGCTAAAACTCCTTCCGAAAAAATTTAAAAAAATCTCAAATCGTAAAAAGTTTTGAAAATCATGAAAAATAGAAAATGAGTCGTCTTGCCATGAAACTCCACGTGAAGGCTTAAGGGACCATTGTATGAATTTACAACCCATAAAACTAGAATTGGCATGCAGAAATATGAAGATTTGCCTAATCCCACCAACCACCCTATCGATCCACGGCTTGCGCATCCCGTCTCTCTGGCCGATGTAGTGCCCACCCGCCCACCCACCTGCTCATTTTGTCGGTTGGCTTAGGTATACGCAGTTCATTCCCAGTCTAAGATCAGACCGGACCGAGGGTTGTGGTAGCAGGAATGGCAGCATGCAGAGTGGGACCCAGCCAATCCTCGGCTTGCGCATCCTGCCCCTCTGGTCGGCTGTGCGCCTGCACGTTCGTTTCGTGGGTTGACTTAGGTATACAGAGTTCATTCCCAGTCTAAGCATATGGAGTTCATTATCAGTCTAAGATCGGACCGGACCGAGGGTTGCGGTAGCACATGCTGGGCTCGGGCATCTGTTGGTGCCGTATTTTTCTTCATCGGGGCACCATCGCCAGAGCATCACCGGAGAACCTGATCGGTGGCATTGGAGTTCCAGCGATCGGGGGGCCGGGGGGTGTGCGCACATAATGTGCGATGGGTGCTGGTACTTGGCCCTTATATTGGGCCCCTATCCCTCATCAAACCTTGAGAACTCACACATCCTTAAAGAGCATTTGAGATTTTATAGGTTTGCTACCAGTAGCCATTAAAGTGTCTGAAATGGGGACACTTTTTTCAAATGGTCACAAAATCTTGTACACTTCGAGTTTTTAGTTGAATTGTTTTGCACATGCCAACAAAAATACAAGCATCATGTCTACCAAGTTTGTTGCTGAAAATCCTTCCGAAAAAATTTTAAAAAATCTCGAACCGCAAAAAGTTTCAAAAATCGTGAAAAATAGAAAATGAGTCGTCTTGCCATGAAACTTCACGTGAAGGCTTAAGGGACCATTGTATGAATTTACAAGCCATAAAAATGGCATTGGCACGTAGAAATATGAAAATGTGCCTAAACCCACCTACCATCCTATCGATCCACGGCTTGCGCATCCCGTCTCTCTGGCCGGCGTAGTGACCACCCGCCCGCCCGTCCACTCGTTTCGTCGATTGGCTTAGGCATGCAGAGTTCATTCGCAGTCTAGGATCGGATCGGACCGAGGGTTCTAGCAGCAGGATCGGCAACACGGAGAGGGGGACCCGGCTGATCCTCGGCTTACGCATCCCGCCCCTCTGGTCGGCTGAGCGCCCGTACGCTCGTTTCATTGGTTAACTTAGGCATACGAGTTCATTCCCAATCTAAGCATACGGAGTTCATTCTCAGTCTAAGCATATGGAGTTCATTCCCAGTCTAAGATCGGACGGGACCGAGGGTTGTGGTAGCACATGCTGGGCTCGAGCATGTGCTGGTGCCGTATTTTTCTTCATCGGGGCACCATCGTCAGGAGCATCGCTGGAGAACCTGACCGATGCAATTGGGGTTCCGACGATCAAGGGGTCGGGGGGTGTTGCCACAATGATGTGCGATGGGTGCTGGTACTGTCGGCCCTTATATTGGCACCCTTATCCCCCCGTCAAACCTCGAGAACTCACAACCCCCCTAAAAAGAGCGATTTGAGATTTTATGGGTTTACTGCCAGTAGCCATTAAAGTGTCTAAATGGGGACACTTTTTTCAAATGGTCACAAATTTGTATACTTCGAGTTTTTAAGCTGAATTTTTTTTTGACATGACAAAAAAACAACGATCACGTCTACAAGTTTGGGGCGAAACTCCTTCCAAAAAAATTTTAAAAAATCTCAAACCGTAAAAAGTTTCAAAAATCATGAAAAATAGAAAACCAGTCGTCTTGCCATGAAACTTCACGTGAAGGCTTAAGGGACCATTGTATGAATTTACAACCATAAAAATGGCAGTGGCACGCAAAAGTGTGAAGATGTGCCTAAACCCACCTACCACCCTATTGATCCACGGCTTGCGCATCCCGTCTCTCTGGCCGATGTAGTGCTTGCCCACCCGCTCGTTTCGTCGGTTGGCTTAGGCATACGGAGTTCATTCCCAGTCTAAGATTGGACCAGACCGAGGGTTAGGGCATCAGGATCAGTAGCACGTAGAGGGGACCGACCGATCCCCAGCTTGCGCATCCCGCCCCTCTGGCCGGCTGAGCGCCCGCACGCTCGTTTCATGGGTTGACTTAGGCATCTGGAGTTCATTCCCAGTCTAAGCATATGGAGTTCATTCCCAGTCTAAGATCAGATCGGATCGAGGGTTGCGGGAGCACATGCTGGGCTCGGGCATGTGTTGGTGCCGCATTTTTCTTCGCCAGGGTACCATCGCTGGAGCATCGTCGGAGAACCTTACCGGCAGCATTGGGGTTCCGACGATCGGAGGGGCCGGGGGGGTTTGCGCACATGATGTGCGATGGGTGCTGGTACTTGGCCCTTATATTTGCCCCCTTTCCCTCATCAAACCTCGAGAACTCACACCCCCTTAAAGAGCATTTGAGATTTAACAGTTTTGCTGCCAGTAGCCATTAAAGTGTCTGAAATAGGGACACTTTTTTCAGATGGTCACAAAATCTTGTACACTTCGAGTTTTTAGTTGAAGTTTTTTGTGCATGCCAACAAAAATATATGGATCATGTCTACCAAGTTTGGGGCCAAAACTACTTCTGAAAAAATTTTAAAAAATCTCGAACCGCAAAAAGTTTCAAAAATCGTGAAAAATAGAAAACGAGTCGTCTTGCCATGAAACTTCACATGAAGGCTTAAGGGACCATTGTATGAATTTGCAAGCCATAAAAATGGCATTGGCACATAGAAATATGAAGATGTGCCTAAATCCACCAACCACCCTATCGATCCACGGCTTGCGCATCCCGTTTCTATGGCCGGCGTAGAGCCCGCCCGCCCGCACGTCCACTCGTTTCGTTGGTTGGCTTAGGCATACGGAGTTCATTCCCAGTCTAAGATCAGACCAGACAAGGGGTTACAACAGCAAGATAGACAGCACGTAGAGGGGGACCCGATCGATCCCCGGCTTGCGCATCCCGCCCCTCTGGCCGGCTGAGCGCCCGCACGCTCGTTTCGTGGGTTGACTTAGGCATACGAAGTTCATTTCCAGTCTAAGCATACGGAGTTCATTCCCAGTCTAAGATCAGACTGGACCGAGGGTTGCGGCAGCACATGCTGGGCTCGGGCTTGTGCTGGTGCTGCATTTTTCTTCGTCGAGGCACCATCGTCCGAGCATCGCCAGAGAACCTGACCGGCGGCATTGGGGTTCCGGCGATCGGGGGGGCCGGGGGGGTGTGCGCACATGATGTGCGATGGGTGCTGGCACTTGGCCCTTATATTGGCCCCCTATCCCTCATCAAACCTCGAGAACTCACACACCCTTAAAGAACATTTGAGATTTTACAAGTTTGCTGCCAGTAGCCATTAAAGTGTCTGAAATGGGGACACTTTTTTCGAATGGTCACAAATCTTGTACACTTCGAGTTTTCAGCTGAAATGTTTTATGCATGTCAACAAAAATACAAGGATCACATCTACCAAGTTTGGGACCAAAATTCCTACTGAAAAAATTTTAAAAAATTTTGAACCGCAAAAAGTTTTAAAAATCGTGAAAAATAGAAAAGAGTCGTCTTGCCATGAAACTTCACGTGAAGGATTAAGGGACCATTTTATGAATTTACAAGCCATAAAAATGGCATTGGAACACAGAAATATGAAGATGTGCCTAAACCCACCTACCACCCTACTGATCCACAGCTTGCGCATCCCGTCTCTCTGGCCGGCGTAGTACCTGCCCGCCCGCCCGCTCGTTTCTTTGGTTGGCTTAGGCATACGGAGTTCATTCCCAGTCTAAGATCAGACCGGACCTGAGGGTTGCGGTAGCACATGCTGGGCTCAGCCATGTGCTGGTGCCGCATTTTTCTTCGTCGGGGCACCATCGCCAGAGCATCGTCGGAGAACCTGATCGATGGCATTGGGGTTCCGGCGATCGGGGGGGCCGGGGGGTGTGCACACATGATGTGTGATGGGTGCTGGTGCTTGGCCCTTATATTGGCCCCCTATCCCTCATCAAACCTCAAGAACTCACAACCCCTTAATGAGCATTTGAGATTTTACAGGTTTGCTGCCAATAGCCATTAAAGTGTCCGAAATGAGGACACTTTTTTCAAATGGTTACAAAATCTTGTACACTTCGAGTTTTTAGCTGAATTTTTTTTGCATGCCAACAAAAATACAAGGATCACGTCTACCAAGTTTAGTGCCAAAACGCCTTCTGAAAAAATTTTAAAAAATCTCGAACCGTAAAAAGTTTCAAAAATCATGAAAAATAAAAAATGAGTCGTCTTGCCATGAAACTTGACGTGGAGGCTTAAGGGACCGTTGCATGAATTTAAAAGCCATAAAAATGACATTTTCATGCAGAAATATGAAGTTATGCCTAAACCCACCTACCACCCTACCGATCCACGGCTTGCGCATCCCGTCTCTCTGGCTGGCGTAGTGCCCTCCCGCCCGCTCGTTTCGTCGGTTGGCTTAGGCATACGGAGTTCATTCATAGTCTAAGATCAGACCAGACTAAGGGTTGCGGTAGCAGGATCAGCAGCACACAGAGGGGGACCCGGACGACCCCCGGCTTGCCCATCCTACCCCTCTGGCCGACTGAGCGCCCGCACGCTTGTTTCGTGGGTTGACTTAGGCATACGGAGTTCATTCCCAGTCTAAGCATACGGATTTCATTCCTAGTCTAAGATCGGATCGGACCGAGGGTTGCGGCAGCACATGCAGGGCTCAGGCATGTGCTGGTGTCGCATTTTTCTTCGCCGGGCCACCATCGCCGAAATATCATCGAAGAACCTGAACGGCGGCAATGAGGTTCTGGTGATCGGGGGGACCGGGGCGGTGTGCACACATGATGTGCGATGGGTGCTGGTACTTGGCCCTTTTATTAGCCCCCTATCCCTCATCAAACCTCGAGAACTCACACCCCCTTAAAGAGCATTTGAGATTTTATAGGTTTGCAGCCAGTAGCCATTAAAGTGTCTGAAATGGGGACACTTTTTTCAAATGGTCATAAAATTCTTGTACACTTCAAGTTTTTAGCTGAATTTTTTTTTGAATACCAACAAAATACAAGGATCACGTCTACCAAGTTTGGGGCCAAAACTCTTTCCGAAAAAATTTTAAAAAATCCCGAACCGCAAAAAGTTTTGAAAATCATGAAAAATAGAAAACGTGTCGTCTTGCCATGAAACTTCACGTGAACGCTTAAGGGACCATTGTATGAATTTACAAGTCATAAAAATGGCATTGGCACGTAGAAATATGAAGATGTGCCTAAACCCACCTACCAACCTATCGATCCACGGCTTGCGCGTCCCGTCTCTCTGGTCGACGTAGTGCCCGCACGCCCGCCCGCGCGCTCGTTTCGTCGGTTGGCTTAGGCGTACGGAGTTCATTCCCAGTATAAGATCAGACCGAATAGAGGGTTGCGGTACTAGGATTGACAGCACGTAGAGGGGGACCCAGTCGATCCTCGGTTTACGCATCCCGCCCCTCTGGCCGGCTAAGCGCCCGCACGTTCGTTTCGTGGGTTGACTTAGGCATACGGAGTTCAGTCCCAGTCTAAGCATAGGGAGTTCATTCCCAGTCTAAGATAGGACCGGACTAAGGGTTGCAGCAGCACATACTGGGCTCGGGCATGTGCTGGTGCCGTATTTTTCTTCACTGGGGCACGATCGTTGGAGCATAATCGGAGAACCTGACCGGCGGCATTGGGGTTCCGACGATCGGGGGTTTCAGGGTGGTGTGCGCACATGATGTGCGATGGGTGCTGGTACTTTGGCCCTTATATTGGCCCCCTATCCCTCATCAAAATTCGAGAACTCACACCCCCTTAAAGAGCATTTGAGATTTTACAGGTTTGCTATCAGTAGCCATTAAAGTGTCTGAAATGGGGATACTTTTTTCAAATGGCCACAGAATCTTGTACACTTCGAGTTTTTAGCTGAATTTTTTTGTGCATGCCAGAAAAAATACAAAGATCATGTCTACCAAGTTTGGGGCCAAAAGTCCTTCCAAAAAAATTTTAAAAAATCCCGAACCACAAAAGGTTTTGAAAATCGTGAAAAATAGAAAATGAGTCGTCTTGCCATGAAACTTCAGGTGAAGGCTTAGGGGACCATTGTATGGATTTACAAGCCATAAAAATGGCATTGGCACACAGAAATATGAAGATGTCCTTAAACCCACCTGCCACCCTATCGATCCACGGCTTGCGCATCTCGTCTCTCTAGCCGACATAGTGCCTGCCCGTCCGCTCGTTTCATCAGTTGGCTTAGGCATACGGAGTTAATTCCCAATCTAAGATTGGACTGGACCGAGGTTTGCGGTAGCAGGATTGGTAGCACGCAGATGGGGACCCGGTTGATCCCCAGCTTGCGCATCCCGCCCCTCTGGCCTACTGACCGCCCGCACGCTCATCTCGTGGCTTGACTTTGGCATACGGAGTTCATTCCCAGTCTAAGCATACGGAGTTCATTCCCAGTCTAAGATCAGACCGGACCAAGGGTTGTGACAGCACATGCTGTGCTCGGGCATGTGCTGGTGCCGCATTTTTCTTCGTCGGGGCACCATCATCGGAGCATCACCGGAGAACTTGACCAACAGCATTGGGGTTCCGACGATCGGGGGGGCTGGGCGGTGTGCGCACATGATGTGCGATGGGTGCTGGTACTTGGCACTTATATTGGCCCCCTATCCCTCAAAAAACCTCGAGAACTCACACCCCCTTAAAGAGCATTTGAGATTTTATACGTTTGCTGCCAGTAGCCATTAAAATGTTTGAAATGGGGACCCTTTTTTCAAATGGTCACAAAATCTTGTACACTTCAAATTTTTAGCTAAGCATACGGGGTTCATTCCCAGTCTAAGATCGGATCGGCAGCACGCAGAGGGGGACCCGACCGACCCCCGGCTTGCGCATCCTGCCCCTCTGGTCGGTTGAGTGCCCGTAAGTTCGTTTTGTGGGTTGACTTAGGCATACGGAGTTCATTCCCAGTCTAAGCATACGGAGTTCATTCCCAGTCTAAGATTAGACCGGAGCGAGGGTTGCGGCAGCACATACTGGGCTCGGGCATGTGCTGGTGTCGCATTTTGCTTCGTCGGGGCACCATCGCCAAAGTATCATCAGAGAACCTGTCTAGCGGCATTGGGGTTGCGACGATCGGGGGGGCCGAGGGGGTGTGCGCACATATGTGCGATGGGTGCTGATACTTTGCCCTTATATTGGCCCCCTATCCCTGATCAAACCTCAAGAACTCATAGCCCCTTAAAGAGCATTTGACATTGTACAGGTTTGCTGCCAGTAGCCATTAAAGTGTCTGAAATGGGGACACTTTTTTCAAATGGTCACAAAATCTTGTACTCTTTGAGTTTTTAGCTGAATTTTTTTATGCATGCCAACCAAAACTCCTTCCAAAAAACTTTTAAAAAATCCCAAACCGTAAAAAGTTTCAAAAATCATGAAAAATAGAAAACGAGTCGTCTTGCCATGAAACTTCACATGAAGGCTTAAGGGACCATTGTATGAATTTACAAGCCATAAAAATGGCATTGGCATGCGCAAATATGAAGATGTGCCTAAACCCACCGACCACCCTATCGATCCACGACTTGTGCATCCCGTCTCTTTGGCCGACGTAGTGCCCGCCACACTCGCCCGCCCATCCACCCGCTCGTTTCATCTGTTGGCTTAAGCATACAGAGTTCATTCCCAGTTTAAGATCGGATCAGACCGAGGGTTACGGTAGCAGGATCGACAGCACGCAGAAGGGGACCTGGCCAATATGCGGCTTATGTAACCCGCCCCTCTGGCCGGTTGAGCACCCACAAGCTCGTTTTCGTGGGTTGACTTAGGCATACGGAGTTCATTCCCGATCTAAGCATACGGAGTTCATTCCCATCTAAGATCAGACCGAATCAAGGGTTGCGGCGGCACATGCTGGGCTCGAGCATGTTCTGGTGCCGCATTTTTCTTCGTCGGGGCACCATCGTCGGAGCATCACCAAAGAACCTGACCGACGGCATTAGGGTTTTGACGATCGGGGGGGTCGGGGGGTGTGCGCACATGATGTGCGATGGGTGCTGGTACTTGGCCCTTATGTTGGCCCCCTATCCATGATCAAACCTTGAGAACTCACAACCCCTTAAAAAGCATTTGAGATTTTACAGGTTTGCTGCCAGTAGCCATTAAAGTGTCTGAAATGGGGACACTTTTTTTCAAATGGTCACAAAATCTTGCATACTTCGATTTTTTAGCTGAATTTTTTTGTGCATGCCAAAAAAAATACAAGGATCACATCTACCAAGTTTGGGGCCAAAAATCCTTCCCAAAAAATTTTAAAAAATATCGAACCACAAAAAGTTTCAAAAATCATGAAAAATAGAAAACGAGTCGTCTTGCCATGAAACTTCACGTGATGGCTTAAGGGACCATTGTATGAATTTGCAAGCCATAAAAATTGCGTTGGCACATAGAAATATGAAGATGTGAGTAAACCCACCTACCACTCTATCGATCCATGGCATGTGCATCCCGTCTCTCTGGCCGGCGTAGTGCCTGCCCGCCCACCCGCTCGTTTTTTCGGTTGGCTTAGGCATACGGAGTTCATTCCCAGTCTAAGATCGGATCGGACCGAGGGTGGGGGCAGCACACAAATGGGGACCCGGTCGATCCCCGGCTTGTGCATCCCAGTCCTCTGGCCGACTGAGCGCCCGCACGCTCGTTTCGTGGGTTGACTTAGGCATACAGAGTTCATTCCCAGTCTAAGCATATGGAGTTCATTCCCAGTCTAAGATCGGAACGGACCGAGGGTTGCAGCAGCTCATGCTGGGCTTGGGCATGTGCTGGTGGCACATTTTTCTTCGTCGAGGCACCATCACCGGAGCATCGCCAGAGAACCTGACTGGATGCATTGGGGTACCGACGGTATTGGGGTTTCGACGATCAGGGGGCCGGGTGGGGTGTGCGTAGATGATGTGCGATGGGTGCTGGCACTTGGCCCCAATATTGGCCCGCTATCCGTCATCAAACCTCAAGAACTCACAACCCCTTAAAGAGCACTTGAGATTTTACAGGTTTGCTGCCAGTAGCAATTAAGGTGTTTAAAATGGGCACACTTTTTTCAAATGGTCACAAAATCTTGTATACTTCGAGTTTTTAGCTGAATTTTTTTGTGCATGCCAACAAACATACAAGGATCATGTCTACCAAGTTTGGGGCCAAAACACCTCCTGAAAAAATTTTAAAAAATCCTGAACCATAAAATGTTTCAAAAATCATGAAAAATAGAAAACGAGTAGTCTTGCCATGAAACTTCACGTGAAGGCTTAAGGGACCATTGTATGAATTTACAAGCCATAAAAATGGCATTGGCATGTAGAAATATGAAGATGTGCCTAAACCCACCTACCACCCTATCGATCCACGGCTTGCGCATCCTGTGTCTTTGGCCGGCGTAGTGCCCGCCCGTCTACCCACCCGTTCGTTTCGTCGGTTGGCTTAGGCATACGGAGTTCATTCCCAGTCTAAGATTGGACCGGACCAAGGGTTGTGGCAGCAGGATTGGCAGCACACAGAGGAGGACCCAGTCGATCCCCGGCTTATGCATCCCACCCCTCTGGCCGGTTGAGCGCCCGCACACTCATTTCGTGGGTTGACTTAGGCATACAGAGTTCATTCCCAGTCTAAGCATAGGGAGTTCATTCCTAGTCTAAGATCGGACCGGACCGAGGGTTGTGACAGCAAATGCTGGGCTTGGGCATGTGCTGGTGGCACATTTTTCTTCGCCGGGGCACCATCGTCGGAGCATTACCGGAGAACCTGACCTGATGCATTGGGGTACTGACGGCATTGGGGTTCTGACGGTCGGGGGGGCCGGGGGGGTGCACACATGATGTGTGATGGGTGCTGGTACTTGGCCCTGATATTGGCCCCCTATCCCTCATCAAACCTTGAGAACTCACTCCCCCTTAAAGAGCATTTGAGAGTTTACAGGTTTGCTGCAAATAGCCATTAAAGTGTCTGAAATTGCGACATTTTATTCCAATGGGCACAAAATCTTGTACACTTCGAGTTTTTAGCTTACTTTTTTTGTGCATGCCAACAAAAATACAAGGATCACGTCTACCATGTTCAGGGCGAAAACTCCTTCCGAAAAAATTTTAAAAAATCCCAAACCGTAAAAAGTTTCAAAAATTATGAAAAATATAAAACGAGTCGTCTTGCCATGAAACATCACGTGAAGGCTTAAGGGACCATTGTATGAATTTACAAGCCATAAAAATGTTATTGGCATGTAGAAATATGAAGATGTGCCTAAACCCACCTACCACCCTATCGATCCACGGCTTGCGCATCCCGTCTCTCTGGCCGACGTAGTGCCCGCCCGTCCACCCGCCCGCTCGTTTCGTCAGTTGGCTTAGGCATACGGAGTTCATTCCCAGTCTAAGATCAGACCAGACCAAGGGTTACGGCAGCAGGATCGACAGCACGCTGAGGGGGACCCGGTCGATCCTCGGCTTGTGCATCCCGCCCCTCTGGCCGACTGAGCGCCCGCACGCTCTTTTCATGTGTTGACTTAGGCATACGGAGTTCATTCCCAGTCTAAGCATACGGAGTTCATTCCCAGTCTATGATCATACCGGCTGAGGGTTTTGACAGCACATGCAAGGCTCGGGCATGTGCTGGTGCCGCATTTTTCTTCGCCGGGGCACCATCGTCGAAGAACCTGACCTGCAGCATTGGGGTTCCGATGATCGGGGGGGCCGTGGGGGGTGTGCACACATGATGTGCGATGGGTGCTGGTACTTGGCCCTTATATTAGCCCCCTATCCCTCATCAAACCTCAAGAACTCACACCCCCTTAAAGAGCATTTGAGATTTTACAGGTTTGCTGCCAGTAGCCATTAAAGTGTCTGAAATGGGGACACTTTTTTCAAATGGTTACAAAATCTTGCACACTTCTAGTTTTCAGCTGTATTTTTTTGTGCATGCCAACAAAAATACATGGATCATGTCTACCAAGTTTGGGGCCAAAACTCCTTCCGAAAAAATTTTAAAAAATCTTGAACAGCAAAAAGTTTCAAAAATTGTGAAAAATAAAAAATCTTGCCATGAAACTTCACGTGAAGGCTTAAAGGACAATTATATGAATTTACAAGCCATAAAAATGGCATTGGCACATAGAAATATGATGATGTGCCTAAACCCACCTACCACCCTATCGATCCACGGCTTGCTCATCCCGTCTCTCTGGCCGACGTAGTGCCCGCCCGTCCACCCGCCCGCTCGTTTCGTCAGTTGGCTTAGGCATACGGAGTTCATTCCCAGTCTAAGATCAGACCAGACTAAGGGTTGTGGCAGCAGGATCAGTAGTAGATAGAGGGGGACCCGGTTGATCCCCAACTTATGCATCCTGCCTCTCTGGCTGGCTGAGTGCCCGCACGCTTGTTTCATGGGTTGAATTAGGCAAACGGAGTTCATTCGCAGTCTAAGCATATGGAGTTCATTCCCAGTCTAAGATCGGAACTGACCGAGGGTTACGGCAGCACATGCTGGGCTCGGGCATTTGCTAGTGCCACATTTTTCTTTGTCGGGGCGCCATCGTCAGAGCATCGTCGGAGAACCTGACCGGTGGCATTGGGGTTCCGGCGATCGGGGGGGTCAGGGGGGTGTGTGCACATGATGTGCGGTGGGTGCTGGTAGTTGGCCCTTATATTGGCCCCCTATCCCTCATCAAACCTTAAGAACTCACACCCCCTTAAAGAGCATTTAAGATTTTATAGGTTTGGTGCTAGTAGCCATTAAAGTGTCTAAAAAGGGGACACTTTTTTCAAATGGTCATAAAATATTGTACACTTCGAGTTTTTAGCTGAATTTTATTGTGCATGCCAAAAAAAATACAAGGATCACGTCTACTAGGTTTGGGACCAAAACTCCTTTCGAAAAATATTTTAAAAAATCTCAAACCGCATAAAGTTTCAAAAATCGTGAAAAATAGAAAACGAGTCGTCTAACCATGCAACTTCACGTGAAGGCTTCAGGGACCATTGTATGAATTTACAAGCCATAAAAATGGCATTGGCATGTAGAAATATGAAGATGTGCCTAAACCCACCTACCACACAATCGATCCACTGCTTGCGCATCCCGTCTCTCTGGCCGGCGTAGTGCCCGCCCGCCTGCCCGTCCACTCGTTTTGTCGGTTGGCTTAGGCATACGGAGTTCATTCCTAGTCTAAGATCGGATCAGACCGAGGGTTGCGACAGCACATGCTGGGCTCAGGCACGTGCTGGTGTCGTATTTTTCTTCGTCGGGGCACCATTGTCAGAGCATCGTTGGAGAACCTGACCGGCGGCATTGGGGTTCCGACGATTGGGGGGCTGGGGGGTGTGAGCACATGATGTGTGATGGGTACTGGTACTTGGCCCTTATATTGGCCCCCTATCCCTCATCAAAACTCGAGAACTCACACCTCCTTAAAGAGCATTTGAGATTTTACAGGTTTGCTGCCAGTAGCCATTAAAGTGTCTAAAATTAGGACACTTTTTTCAAATGGTCACAAAATGTTGTACACTTCGAGTTTTTAGCTGAATTTTTTTGTGCATGCCAAAAAAAATACAAGGATCACGTCTACCAAGTTTGGGGAAAAAACTTTTTTCGAAAAAATTTTAAAAAATCCTTATCTGCAAAAAGTTTCAAAAATTGTGAAAATTAGAAAACGAGTCGTCTTGCCATGAAACTTCACGTGAATGCTTAAGGGACCATTGTATGAATTTACAGGCCATAAAAATGGCACTGGCACGAAGAAATATGAAGATGTGCCTAAACCCACCTACCACCCTATCGATCCACGGCTTGCGCATCCTGTCTCTCTGGCCGGCGTATTTCCCGCCCGCCTGCCCGCTCGCTCATTTTGTCGGTTGCTTAGGCATACGGAGTTCATTCCCAGTCTAAGATCAGATCAGATCGAGGGTTGCAGCAGCACATGCTGGGCTCGGGCATGTGCTGGTGCCGCATTTCTCTTCGTCCGGGCACCATCGTCGGAGCATCGCCAGAGAACCTGACCGACGGCGTTAGGGTTCCGACGATCAGGGGCCGGGGGGGTGTGAGCACAAGATGTGCGATGGGTGCTGGTACTTGGCCCCTATATTGGCCGCCTATCCCTAATCAAACCTCGAGAACTCACACCCCCTTAAATAGCATTTGAGATTTTACAGGTTTGCTGCCAGTAGCCATTAAAGTGTCTAAATTGGGGACACTTTTTTCAAATGGTCACAAAATCTTGTAAACTTCGAGTTTTTAGCTGATTTTTTTTGCGCATGCCAACAAAAATACAAGGATCACATCTACCAAGTTTGAGGCCAAAACTCCTTCTGAAAAAAGTTTAAAAAATCTCGAACTGCAAAAAGTTTTAAAAATCGTGAAAAATAGAAAACGAGTCGTCTTGCCATGAAACTTCACATGAAGGGTTAAGGGACCATTGTTTGAATTTAGAAGCCATAAAAATGGCATTGGCATGCAGAAATATGAAGATGTGCCTAAACCCACCTACCACCCTATCGATCCACGGCTTGCGCATCCCGTCTCTCTGGTCGGTGTAGAGCCCGCTCGCCTGCGTGCACGCTCGTTTAGTCGGTTGGCTTAGGCATACGGAGTTCATTCCCAGTCTAAGATCAGACCGGATCGAGGGTTACGGTAGCAGGATCGGCAGCACGCAGAGGGGGACCCGACGATCCCCGACTTACGCATCCCGCCCCTCTGGCCGACTGAGCGCCCGCACGAACGTTTCGTGGGTTGACTTAGGCATACGGAGTTAATTCCCAATCTAAGCATACTTAGTTCATTCCCAGTCTAAGATCAGACTAGATCGAGGGTTGCAGCAGCATATGCTGGGCTCGGGCATGTACTGGTGTCATATTTTTCTTCGTCGGGGCACCATCGTTGAAGCATCTCCGGAGAACCTGACCGGCGGCATTGGGGTTCTGACGATCGCGGGGGCCGAAAGGGGTGTGTGCACATGATGTGCGATGGGTGCTGGTACTTGGCCCTTATATTGGCCCCCTATTCCCCATCAAACCTCGAGAGCTCACACCCCCTTACAGAGCATTTGAGATTTTACAGTTTGCTGCCAGTAGCCATTAAAGTGTTTGAAATGGGGACATTTTTTTCAAATGGTCACAAAATCTTGTACACTTTGAGTTTTTGGCTGAATTTTTTTGTGCATGCCAACAAAAATACAAGGATCACGTCTACCAAGTTTGGGGCCAAAACTCCTTCCGAAAAAATTTTAAAAAGTCTCGAATCACAAAAAGTTTCAAAAATCATGAAAAATAGAAAACGACTCGTCTTGCCATGAAAGTTCACGTGAAGGCTTAAGGGACCATTGTATGAATTTACAAGCCATAAAAATGGCATTGGCATGCAGAAATATGGAGATGTGCCTAAACCCACCTACCACCCTATCGATCCACGGCTTGCACAACCCGTCTCTCTGGCCGGCGTAGTGCCCGCCCGCCCATTCATTTTGTTGGTTGGCTTAGGCATATGGAGTTCATTCCCAGTCTAAGATCAGACCAGACCGAGGTTTGCTGCAGCACATGCTGGGCTCGAGCATGTGCTGGTGTCGTATTTTTCTTCGTCGGGGCACCATCACCGGAGCATCGTCGGAGAACCTGACCGACAGCATTGGGGTTCCGACGATCGGGGGGGCCAGGGGGGTGTGCGCACGTGATGTGCGATGGGTGCTGGTACTTGGCCCTTATACTGGCCCCCTATCCCTCATCACGTGAATTTACAAGCCATAAAAATGGTAATGGCACACAAAAATATGAAGATGTGCCTAAACCCACCTACCACCCTATCGATCCATGGATTATGCATCCCGTCTCTCTGGCCGGTGTAGTGTCGGCCCGCCCGACCGCTCGTTTCGTCGGTTGGCTTAGGCATACGGAGTTCATTCCCAGTCTAAGATCGGTCTGGACTGAGGGTTGCAGCAGCAAGATCGACAGCACGTAGAGGGGGACTCGACCGATCCCCGACTTGCAAATCCCGCCCTTCTGGCCTACTGAACGATCGCACGCTCGTTTTGTGGGTTGGGGCATATGCTGGCGCTGCATTTTTCTTCGTCGGGCCACCATCGCCGGAGCATCGCCGAAGAACCTGATCGACGGAAATGGGGTTCTGGCGATCGGTGGGGTCGGGGGGGTGTGCGCACATGATATGCGATGGGTGCTGGTACTTGGCCCTTATGTTGGCCCCCTATTCCTCATCAAACCTCGAGAGCTCACACCCCCTTACAAACATTTGAGATGTTACAGGTTTGCTGCCAGTAGCCATTAAAGTGTCTGAAATGGGGACACTTTTTTCAAATAGTCACAAAATCTGGTACACTTCGAGTTTTTAGCTGAATTTTTTTGTGCATGCCAACAAAAATACAAGGATCACGTTTACCAAGTTTAGGGCCAGAATTCCTTCCGAAAAAATTTTAAAAAATCCCGAACCGCAAAAAGTTTCAAAAATCGTGAAAAGTAGAAAACGAGTAGTCTTGCCATGAAACTTCACATGAAGCCTTAAGGGACCATTGTATGAATTTACAAGCCATAAAAATGGCATTGGCACGCAGAAATACGAAGATGCACCCAAACCAACCTACCACCCTATCGATGCACGGCTTACGCATCCCGTCTCTCTGGTCGGTGTAGTACCCGCCCGCCCGTCCGCCCGCTCGTTTCGTCGGTTGGCTTAGGCATACGGAGTTCATTCCTAGTCTAAGATAGGACCAGACCAAGGGTTGTGGCAGTAGGATCGGCAACACGCAGAGGGGGACTCGGTCGATCCCCAGCTTGCGTAGCCTGTCTCTCTGGCCGTCTAAGCGCCCGCATGTTCGTTTTGCGGGTTGACTTAGGCATACGGAGTTCATTCCCAATCTAAGCATACGCAGTTCATTCCCAGTCTAAGATCAGACCGGACCGAGGGTTGCGGCAGCACATACTGGGCTTGGGCATGTGCTGGTGCCACATTTTTCTTCGTCAGGGCGCCATCGTCGGAGCATCGTCAGAGAACCTGACCGACGACATTAGGGTTTCGGCAATCGGGGGGGCCGAAGGGGGTTGTGCGCACACGATGTGTTATGGGTGCTGGTACTTGGCCCCTATATTGGCCCCCTATCCCTCATCAAACCTCGAGAACTGACACCCCCTTAAAGAGCATTTGAGATTTACAGGTTTGCTGCCAGTAGAAATTAAAGTGTCTGAAATGGGGACACTTTTTTCAAATGGTCACAAAATCTGGTACACTTCGAGTTTTTAGCTAAATTTTTTTGTGCATGCCAACAAAAATACAAGGATCACGTCTACCAAGTTTAGGGCCAGAACTCCTTCCGAAAAAATTTTAAAAAATCCCAAACTGTAAAAAGTTTCAAAAATCGTGAAAAGTAGAAAATGAGTCGTCTTGCCATGAAACTTCACGTGAAGGCTTAAGGGACCATTGTATGAATTTACAAGCCATAAAAATGGCATTGGCATGCAGAAATATGAAGATGCACCCAAACCAACCTACCACCCTATCGATGCACGGCTTGGGCATCCCGTCTCTCTGGCCGGCGTAGTGCCCGCCCGCCCGCCCGTCCGCCCGTCCGCCGCTCGTTTCGTCGGTTGGCTTAGGCATATGGAGTTCATTCCCAGTCTAAGATTGGACCGGACTAGGGGTTGTGGCAGTAGGATCGGCAGCACGCAGAGGGGAACCCGACCAATCCCCGGCTTGCACATCCCGCCCCTTTGGCCGACAGACCCGCACTCTCGTTTCGTGGTTTGACTTAAGCATACGGAGTTCATTCCCAGTCTAAGCATACGGAGTTCATTCCCAGTCTAAGCATACGGATCAGACCGAGATTTGTGGCAGCAAATGTTGGGCTCAGGCATGTGCTGGTGCCGTATTTTTCTTCACCGAGGCACCATTGCTGGTGCATCGTCGGAGAACCTGACCGACGACATTGGGGTTCCAGAGATCGGGGGGGCCGGGGGGGATGTACGCACATGATGTGTGATGGGTGCTGGTACTTGGCCCTTATATTGGCCCCTATCCCTAATCAAACCTCAAGAACTCACACCCCCTTAAAGAGCATTTGAGAATTTACAGGTTTGTTGCCAGCAGCCATTAAAGTGTCTGAAATGGGGATACTTTTTTCAAATGGTCACAAAATCTTGTACACTTCGAGTTTTTAGCTGAATTTTTTTGTGCATGGCAACAAAAATACAAGGATCACGTCTACCAACTTTGGGGCCAAAACTCCTTCAGAAAAAATTTTAAAAAATCCCGAACTGCAAAAAGTTTCAAAAATCATGAAAAATAGAAAACGAGTCATCTTGCCTTGAAACTTCATGTGAAGGCTTAAGGGACCATTGTATGAATTTACAAGCCATCAAAATGGCATTGGCACACAGAAATATGAAGATGTGCCTAAACCCACCTACACCCCTATCGATCCACGGCATGCGCAACCCTTCTCTCTGGCTGGCGTAGTGCTCGCCCGCCCACCCACCTGCTTGTTTCATCGATTGGCTTAGGCATACGGAGTTCATTCCCAGTCTAAGATTGGACCAAACTAAGGGTTGCGGTAGTAGGATCGACAGCACGCAAACGGGGACCCGACCGATCCCCGGCTTGCGCAACCCGCCCCTCTACCCGGTTGAGTGCCTGTATGCTTGTTTTATGGGTTGACTTAGGCATACGGAGTTCATTCCCAGTCTAAGCATATGGAGTTCATTCCCAGTCTAAGATTGGACTAGACCGAGGGTTGCGGTAGCACATCCTGGGCTCGGGCATGTGCTGGTGTCGCATTTTGCTTCGTTAGGGCACCATCACCGGAGCATCGCAGGAGAACCTGACCGGCGGCATTAGGGTTCCGACGATCGGGGGGGCCGGAGGGGTGTGCGCACATGATGTGCGATGGGTGCTGGAACTTGGCCCTTATATTGGCCCCCTATTCCCCATCAAACCTCGAGAACTCACACCCCCTTAAAGAGCATTTGAGATTTTACGGGTTTGCTGCCAGTAGCCATTAAAGTGTCTAAAATGGGCACACTTTTTTCAAATGGTCACAAAATCTTGTACACTTCGAGTTCTTAGCTGAATTTTTTTATGCAAGCCAAAAAAAATACAAGGATCACGTCTACCAAGTTTCGGGCCAAAACTCCTTCCGAAAAAATTTTAAAAAATCCCGAACCTTAAAAAGCTTCAAAAATCATAAAAAATAGAAAACGAGTCGTCTTGCCATGAAACTTCACGTGAAGGCTTAAGGGACCATTGTATGAATTTACAAGCCATATAAATGGCATTGGCATGTAGAAATATGAAGATGTGCCTAAACCCACCTACCACCCTATCGATCCACGGCTTGCGCATCCCGTTTCTCTGGCCGGTGTAGTGCCCGCCCGCTCGTTTCGTCGGTTGGTTTAGGCATACGGAGTTCATTCCCAGTCTAAGATCAGATCGAACCGAGGGTCATGGCTATCAGATCTGCAGCACGCAGAGGGGGACCCGATTGATCCCCGGCTTGCATATCTCGCCCCTCTGGCCGGCTCAGCGCCCACACGCTCATTTCGTGGGTTGACTTAGGTATACGGAGTTCATTCCCAGTCTAAGCATACGGAGTTCATTCCCCATCTAAGATCGGACCAGACCAAGGGTTGTCACAGTACATGCTGGGCTTGGGCATTTGCTGGTGCCGCATTTTTCTTCGCCGAGGCACCATCGCCGGAGCATCACTGGAGAACCTGACCGGCGGCTTTGGGGTTCCAACGATCAGGGAGGTCGGGGGGTGTGCGCACATGATGTGCGATGGGTGCTGGCACTTGGCCCTTATATTGGCCCCCTATCCCTCATCGAACATCGAGAACTCAAACCCCCTTAAAGAGCATTTGAGATTTTACAGGTTTGCTGCCAGTAGCCATTAAAGTGTCTAAAATGGGCACACTTTTTTCAAATGGTCACAAAATCTTGTACACTTCGAGTTCTTAGCTGAATTTTTTTATGCAAGCCAAAAAAAATACAAGGATCACGTCTACCAAGTTTCGGGCCAAAACTCCTTTCGAAAAAATTTTAAAAAATCCCGAACCTTAAAAAGCTTCAAAAATCATAAAAAATAGAAAACGAGTCATCTTGCTATGAAACTTCACGTGAAGGCTTAAGGGACCATTGTATGAATTTACAAGCCATAAAAATGGCATTGGCACACAGAAATATGAAGATGTGCCTAAACCCACCAAGCACCCTATCGATCCACGGCTTGCGCATCCCATCTCTCTGGCCGGCTGAGTGCCCGCATGCTCGTTTCGTTGGTTGACTTAGGCAAATGGAGTTCATTCCTAGTCTAAGCATACAGAGTTCTTTCCCAGTCTAAGATCGGACCAGACCAAGGGTTGTGGCAGCACATGCAGGGCTCGGACATGTGCCGGTGCCACATTTTTCTTCACTGGGGCACCATCGTCGGTGCATCATTAGAGAACCTGACCGACGGCATTGGGGTTCCGGTGATCAGGGGGGCCGGGGGGTGTGCGCACATGATGTGCGATAGGTGCTCGTACTTGCCCCTTATATGGGCCCCCTATCCCTCATCAAACCTCGAGAACTCATACCCCCTTAAAGAGCATTTGAGAATTTATAGGTTTGCTGCCAGTAGCCATTAAAGTGTCTGAAATGGGGACACTTTTTTCAAATGGTCACAAAATCTTGTACACTTCGAGTTTTTAGCTGAATGTTTTTGTGCATGCCAAAAAAAATACAAGGATCAGGTCTACCAAGTTTGGGGCCAAATCTCCTTCCAAAAAAAATTTAAAATATTTTGAACCGCCAAAAGTTTTGAAAATCATGAAAAATAAAAAACGGGTCGTCTTGTCATGAAACTTCACGTGAAGGCACAAGGGACCATTGTATGAATTTACAAGCGATAAAAATGGCATTGGCATGTAGAAATATGAAGATGTGCCTAAACCCACCTACCACCCTATCAATCCACGGCTTACGCATTCCGTCTCTCTAGCCGACGTAGTGCCCGCCCGCCTGCCCGCTCATTTCGTCGGTTGGCTTAGGCATACGGAGTTCATTCCCAGTCTAAATCAGACCAGACCGAGGGTTGTGGCAGCAGGATCGACAGCACGTAGAGGGGGACCCGGTCGGGCCCCTATTGCGCATCCCGCCCCTCTGGCCGGCTGAGCGCCCGCATGCTCGTTTCATGGGTTGACTTACGCATATGGAGTTCATTCACATTCTAAGCATACGGAGTTCATTCCCAGTGTAAGATCAAACCGGATCAAGGGTTGCAGTAGCACATGCTGGGCACGGGCATGTGCTGGTGCCGCATTTTTCTTCATCGGGGCACCATCGTCGGAGCATTATCGGAGAACCTAGCCGGCGATATTGAGGTTCCAACGATCGGGGGGGCGGGAGGGTGTGCGCACATGATGTGCGATGTGCGATGGGTGCTGGTACTTGGCCCTTATATTGGCCCCCTATCCATCATCAAACCTCAAGAACTCACACCCCCTTAAAGAGCATTTGAGATTTTATAGGTTTGCTGCCAGTAGCCATTAAAGTGTCTGAAATGGGGACACTTTTTTCAAATGGTCACAAAATCTTGTACACTTCGAGTTTTTAGCTGAATTTTTTTGTGCACGCCAACAAAAATACAAGGATCACATCTACCAAGTTTGTGGCCAAAACCCCTTCCGAAAAAATTTTAAAAAATCCTGAACCCCAAAAAGTTTCAAAAATCATGAAAAATAGAAAACGAGTCGTCTTGCCATGAAACTTCACGTGAAGGCTTAACGGACTATTGTATGAATTTACAAGCCATAAAAATGGCATTGGCATGCAGAAATATGAAGATGTACCTAAACCCACCAACCACCCTATCGATCCACGGCTTGCGCATCCCGTCTCTTTGGCCGGCGTAGTGCCCGCCCGCCCGCCCACCCGCTCGTTTCGTCAGTTGGCTTAGGCATACGATGTGCGCACATGATGTGCGATGTGCGATGGGTGCTAGTACTTGGCCCTTATATTGGCCCCCTATCCCTTACCAAACCTCGAGAACTCACACCCCCTTAAAGAGCATTTGAGATTTTACAGGTTTGTTGCCAGTAGCCATTAAAGTGTCTGAAATTGGGACACTTTTTTCAAATGGTCACAAAATCTTGTACACTTCGAGTTTTTAGCTGAATTTTTTTGCGCATGACAACAAAAATACAAGGATCAGGTCTACCAAGTTTGGGGCCAAAACTCCTTCCGAAAAAATTTTAAAAAATCCCGAACCGCAAAAAGTTTCAAAAATCTTGAAAAATAAAAAACGAGTCATCTTGCCATGAAACGTCACGTGAAGGCTTAAGGGACCATTGGTGGCATATGGAGTTCATTCCCAGTCTAAGATTGGACCGGACCAAGGGATACGATAGCAGGATTAGCAGCACGTAAAGGGTTACAGTAGCAGGATCGGCAGCATGCAGAGGGGGACCCGGCCGAACCTTGACTTGTGCATCCCGCCCTTCTTGCCGGTTAAGCGCCCGCACGCTCGTTTCGTGGGTTGAGTTAGGCACACAGAGTTCATTCCCAGTCTAAGCGTATGGAGTTCATTCCCAGTCTAAGATCAGACCAGACCGAGGATTATGGTAGCACATGCTGGGTGCGGGCATGTGCTGGTGCTGCATTTTATTTCGTCGGGGCACCATCACCAGAGCAACGTCAGAGAACCTGACCGGCGGCATTAAGGTTCCGACGATCGGGGGGCTGGGGGGTGTGCGCACATGATGTGCGATGGGTGCTGGTTCTTGGCCCATATATTGGCCCCCTATCCCTCATCAAACCTCGAGAACTCACACCCCCTTAAGGAGCATTTCAGATTTTACAGGTTTGCTGCCAGTAGCCATTAAAGTTTCTGAAATGGGGACACTTTTTTCAAACGGTCACAAAATCTTGTACACTTTAAGTTTTTAGCTGAATTGTTTTGTGCATGCCAAGAAAAATACAAGGATCACGTCTACCAAGTTTGGGGCCAAAAATCCTTCCAAAAAAATTTAAAAAAATCTCGAACCGTGAAAAGTTTGGAAAATCGTAAAAAATAGAAAACGAGTCATCTTGCCATGAAACTTCACGTGAAGGCTTAAGGGACCATTGTATGAATTTACAAGCCATAAAAATGGCATTGGCAAGCAGAAATACGAAGATGTGCCTAATCCCACCTACCACCCTATCGATCCACGGCTAGCGCATCCTGTCTCTCTGACCGGCGTAGTGCCCGCCCGCCCACCCGCTCGTTTCATCAGTTGTTTTAGGCATACGGAGTTCATTCCCAGTCTAAGATTAGATCAGACCTAGGGTTGCGGTAGCAGGATCAACAGCACATCGAAGGGGACCCGACCGATCCCCAGCTTGCGCATCCCACCCTTTTGGCCGGCTGAGCGCACGCACACTCGTTTCATGGGTTGACTTAGGCATACGGAGTTCATTCCCAGTCTAAGCATACGGAGTTCATTCCCAGTCTAAGATCGGACCGAATCGAGGGTTACGGTAGCACATGCTGGGCTTGCGCAAGTGTTGGTGCCGCATTTTTCTTCGTTGGGGCACCATCGTCGGAGCATCGCCAGAGAACCTGACCTACGGCATTAGGGTTCCGACGATCGGGGGGGCCGGGGGGTGTGCGCACATGATGTGTGATGGGTGCTGGTACATGGCTCTTATATTGGCCCCCTATCCCTCATCAAACCTTAAGAACTCACACCCCCTTAAAGAGCATTTGAGATTTTACTGGTTTGCTGCCAGTAGCCATTAAAGTGTCTGGCTGGCATAGTGCTCGCCCGCCACTCCGCCCGCTCATTTCGTCTGTTGGCTTAGGCATACTGAGTTCATTCCCAGTCTAAGATCAGATCGGACCGAGGGTTACGGCAGCTGGATCAACAGCACGTAGAGGGGGGCCCGACTGATCCCCGGCTTACACATCCTGCCCCTCTGGCCGGCTGAGCGCCCGTACGCTCGTTTCGTGGGTTGACTTAAGCATACGGAGTTAATTCCCAGTCTAAGCATATGGAGTTCATTCCCAATCTAAGATCAGACCGGACCGAGGGTTGCGACAGCACATGCTGGGCTCGGGCATGTGCTGGTGCCACATTTTTCTGCGTCGGGGCACCATCGTCGGAGCATCGTCGGAGAACCTGACCGGTAGCATTGGGGTTCCGGTGATCGAGGGGCCCGGGGTGGGGGTGTGCGCACATCATGTGCGATGGGTGCTGGTACTTGGCCCTTATATTGGCCCCCTATCCCTCATCAAACCTCGAGAACTCACACCCCCTTAAAGAGCATTTGAGATTTTACAGGTTTGCTGCCAGTAGCCATTAAAGTGTCTGAAATGGGGACACTTTTTTCAAATGGTCACAAAATCTTGTACACTTCGAGTTTTTAGCTGAATCTTTTTTTTGCATATCAACAAAAATACAGGGATCACGTCTACCAAGTTTGGGGTCAAAACTCCTTCCAAAAAAATTTTTAAAAATCCCGAACAGTAAAAAGTTTTCAAAATCGTGAAAAATAGAAAACGAGTCGTCTTGCCCTGAAACTTCACGTGAAGGCTTAAGGGACCATTGTATGAGTTTACAAGCCATAAAAATGGCAATGGCATGCAGAAATATTGAGATGTGCCTAAACCCACCTACCACCCTATCGATCCACGGCTTGTGCATCCCGTCCCTCCGGCCGGCGTAGTGCCCGCCCGCCCGCCTGCTTGTTTCATCGGTTGGCGTAGGCATACGGAGTTCATTCCCAGTCTAAGATAGGACCGGACCGGGGGTTGTGGTGACAGGATCGGCAGCACGTAGAGGGGGACCCGACCGATTCCCGGCTTGCACATCCCGCCCCTCTGGCTGGCTGAGCGCCCGCGCGCTCGTTCCGTGGGTTGACTTAGGCATACGGAGTTCATTCCCAGTCTAAGCATACGGAGTTCATTCCCAATCTAAGCATACGGAGTTCATTCCTAGACTAAGATCGGATCGGACTGAGGGTTGCGGTAGCACATGCTAGGCTTGGGCATGTGCTGGTGCCGCATCGGGGCACCATCGTCGGAGAACCTGATCGGCGGCATTGGGGTTCCGACGATCAGGGGGCCGGGGGGTGTGCACACATGATGTGCGATGGGTGCTGGTACTTGGACCTTATATTGGCCCCCTATCCCTCATCAAACCTTGAGAACTCACACCCCCTTAAAAAGCATTTGAGATTTTACAGGTTTGCTGCCAGTAGCCATTAAAATGTCTGAAATGGGGACACTTTTTTCAAATGGTCAACAAAACTTGTACACTTCGAGTTTTTAGCTGAATTTTTTTATGCATGCCAACAAAAATACAAGGATCACATCTACCAAGTTTGGGGCTAAAAATCCTTCCAAAAAAATTTAAAAAAATCCCAAACCGTAAAAAGTTTCAAAAATCGTGAAAAATAGAAAATGAGTCGTCTTGCCATGAAACTTCACGTGAAGGCTTAAGGGACCATTGTACGAATTTACAAGCCATAAAAATGGCATTGGCATGTAGAAATATTAGGATGTGCCTAAACCCACCTACCACCCTATCGATCCACACTTGCGCATCCTGTCTCTCTGGCTGGCATAGTGCCCGCCCGACCACCCGCTCGTTCCGTCGGTTGGCTTAGGCGTACGGAGTTCATTACCAGTCTAAGATCAGACCGGATCGAGGATTGCGGCAGCAAGATCGGCAGCACGGAGAGGGGGATCCGACCGATCCCCAGCTTGCGCATCACACCCCTCTGGTCGGCTGAGCTCCCGCACACTCGTTTCATGAGTTGACTTAGGCATACTAGGTTTGCGACAGCACATGCTGGGCTCGGACATGTGCTGGTGCTGCATTTTTCTTTACCTGGGTACCATCGTCGGAGCATCGCTGGAGAACCTGACCGGCGGCATTGGGGTTTCGTCGATCGGGGGGGTCGAGTTGGTGTGCACACATGGTGTACGATGGGTGATGGCACTTAGCCGTTATATTGGCCCTCTATCCCTCATCAAACCTCGAGAATTCACACCCCCTTAAAGAGCATTTGAGATTTTACATGTTTGCTACCAGTTGCCATTAAAGTGTCTGAAATGGGGACACTTTTTTCAAATGGTCACAAAATCTTGTACACTTTGAGTTTTTAACTGAATTTTTTTGTGCATGCCAACAAAAATACAAGGATCACGTCTACCAAGTTTGGGGCCAAAGCTCCTTCTGAAAAAATTTTAAAAAATCCCGAACCGTAAAAATTTTAAAAATCATGAAAAATAGAAAACTAGTCGTCTTGCCATGCAGATTCATGTGAAGGCTTAAGGGACCATTGTATTAATTTACGAGCCATAAAAATGGCATTGGCACGTAGAAATATGAAGATGTGCCTAAACCCACCTACCACCCTATCGATCCCCAGCTTATGCGTCCGATCTCTTTGGTCGGCGTAGTGCCCGCCTGCCCGCCCGCTCGTTTCGTTGATTGGCTTAGGCATACGGAGTTCATTCCCAGTCTAAGATCAAATCGGACCGAGGGCTGTGGCAGCAGGATCGGCAGCAGAGGGGGACTCGGCTGATCCCCGGCTTACGTATCCCACCTTTCTGGCTGGCTGAGTACACGCACGCTCGTTTCGTGGGTTGACTTAGGCATACAAAATTCATTCCCAATCTAAGCATACGGAGTTCATTCCCGATCTAAGATTGAACTAGACCGAGGGTTGCGGTAGCACATGCTGGGCTCGGGCAGAAATATGAAAATGTGCCTAAACCCACCTACCACCCTATCGATCCATGGCTTACGCATCTTGTCTCTTTGGCCAACGTAATGCCCGTCCCCCCGCCCGTCGGCCAGCTCGCTCATTTTGTCGGTTGGCTGAGGCATTCAGAGTTCATTCTCAGTCTAATATCGAATCGGACCGAGGGTTGCGACAGCATGTAGAGGGGGACCCTGCTGATCCCCGGCTTGCGCATCCTGGCCTTCTGGTCGGCTGAGCGCCCGCACGCTCGTTTCGTGGGTTGACTTAGGCATACGGAGTTCATTCCCAGTCTTAGCATACGGAGTTCATTCCCACTAAGATCAAACCAGACCAAGGGTTGCGCCAGCACATGTTGGGCTCGGGCATGTGCTGGTGCCGCATTTTTCTTCGATGGGGCACCATCGCTGGAGCATCACTGGAGAACCTGACCGGCGGCATTGGGGTTCCAGCGATTGGGGGAGCCGGGGGGCGTTGTGCACTCATGATGTGCGATGGATGCTGGTACTTGGCCCTTATATTGGCCCCCTATCCCTCATGAAACCTGGAGAACTCACACCCCCTTAAAGAGCACTTGAGATTTTACAGGTTTGCTGCCAGTAGCCATTAAAGTGTCTAGAATAGGGACATTTTTTCAAATGGTCACAAAATCTTGTACACTTTGAGTTTTTAGCTGAATTTTTTGTGCATGCCAAAAAAATACAAGGATCATGTCTACCCAAGTTTGGGACCATAAATCCTTCCAAAAAAAGTTTAAAAAATCCTGAATCGTAAAAAGTTTCAAAAATCATGAAAAATAGAAAATGAGTCGTCTTGCCATGAAACTTCACGTGAAGGCTTAAGGGACCATTGTATGAATTTACAAGCCATAAAAATGGCACTGGCACGTAGAAAGATGAAGATGTGCCTAAACCCACCTACCACCCTATCAATCCACGGCTTGCACATCCAGTCTCTCTGGCCGGCATAGTGCCGCCCTCCCACCCGCCCGCCCGCCCGCTTGTTTCATCGGTTGACTTAGGCATATGGAGTTCATTCCCAGTCTAAGATTGAACCAGACTAAGGGTTGCGACAACAGGACTAGCAGCACGTAGAAGGGGACCCGACCTATCCCCGGTTTGCGCATTCCGCCCCTCTAGCCGACTGAATGCCCGTACGCTCGTTTCGTGGGTTGATATAGGCATACGGAGTTCATTCCCAGTCTAAGCATACGGAGTTCATTTCCAATCTAAGATCGAACAGGACCAAAGGTTGCAGTAGCACATGCTGGGCTCGGGCATGTGCTGGTGTCGCATTTTTCTTCGTCGGGGCACCATCACCGGAGAACCTGACCGACAGCATTTGGGTTTCGACGATCGGGGGGCTGGGGGGTGTGCGCACATGATGTGCATTGGGTGCTGGTACTTGGCCCTTATATTGGCCCCCTATCCCTCACCAAACCTCGAGAACTCACATCCCCTTAAAGAGCACTTGAGATTTTACAGGTTTGCTGCCAGTAGCCATTAAAGTGTCTGAAATGGGATACTTTTTTCAAATGGTCACAAAATCTTGCACACGCTCAATTTTTAGCTGAATTTTTTTGTGCATGCCAACAAAAATACAAGGATCACGTCTAGCAAGTTTGGGGCCAAAACTCCTTCCAAAAAAATTTCATGTGCCTAAACCCACCTACCACCCTATCGATCCACGGCTTGCACATCTCGTCTCTCTGGCCGACGTAGTGCCCGCCCACCCGCCCGCTCGTTTCGTCGGTTGGCTTAGGCATACGGAGTTCATTCCCAGTGTAAGATTGGACCGGATCGAGGGTTACGGTAGCAAGATCGGCAGCATGCAGAGGGGGACACGACCAATCCCCGGCTTACGCATCCCGCCCCTCTAGTCGGTTGAGCACCCGCACGCTCGTTTCGTCAGTTGAATTAGGCATACAGAGTTCATTCCCAGTCTAATCATACGGAGTTCATTCCTAGTCTAAGATCAGATCGGACTGAGGGTTGGGGCAGCACATGCTGTGCTCGGGCAAGTGCTGGTGCCGCATTTTTCTTCGTCGGGTCACCATCGTCGGAGCATCACCGGAGAACCTGACCGGCGGCAATGGGGTTTTGACGATCAGGGGGGCTGGGGGTGTGCGCACATGATGTGCGATGGGTGCTGGTACTTGGCCCTTATATTGGCCCCCTATCCCTCATCAAACCTTGAGAACTCACACCCTCTTAAAGAGCATTTGAGATTTTACAGGTTTACTGCCAGTAGCCATTAAAGTGTCTGAAATGGGGACAATTTTTTCAAATGGTCACAAAATCTTGCACACTTTGAATTTGTAGCTGAATTTTTTTGTGCATGCCAACAAAAATACAAGGATCATGTAAGTTTGGGTCCAAAACTCCTTTCGAAAAAATTTCAAAAAAATCCCGAACCCCAAAAAATTTTGAAAATCGTGAAAAATAGAAAACAAGTGGTCTTGCCATGAAACTGCACGTGAAGGCTTAATGGACCGTTTTATGAATTTACAAGCCATAAAAATGGCATTGGCATGCAGAAATATGAAATTGTGCCAAACACACCTACCACCCTATCGATCCACGGCTTGCGCATCCGGTCTCTCTGGCCGACGTAGTGCTCGCCCGCCCACCCGCCCGCTCATTTCGTCGATTGGCTTAGGCATACGGAGTTCATTCCCAGTCTAGGATCGGATCGGATCGAAGGTTGTGGCAGCATGATCAGCAGCACGCAGAGGGGGACCCAATCGATCCCCAGCTTGCGCATCCCGCCCCTCTGGCCGGCTGAGCGCCTGCACGCTCATTTCATGGGTTGACGTAGGCATACGGAGTTCATTCCCATTCTAAGATCGGATCAGACCAAGGGTTGCGGCAGCACATGCTGGGCTCGAGCATGTGCTGGTGCCACATTTTTCTTCACCGAGTCACCGTCGTCGGATCATCCCGGAGAACCTGACCGGCGACATTGGGCTTCTAGCGATCGAGGGGGCCGGGGGGGACACGCACATGATGTGTGATGGGTGCTGGTACTTGGCCCTTATATTGGCCCCCTATCCCTCATCAAACCTTGAGAACTCACAGCACCTTCAAGAGCATTTGAGATTTTACAGGTTTGCTGCCAGTAGCCATTAAAGTGTTTGAAATGGGGACACTTTTTTCAAATTGTCGCAAAATCTTGTACACTTCGAATTTTTAGCCGAATTTTTTTGTGCATGCCAACAAAAATACAAGGATCACGTCTAAGAAGTTTGGGGCCAAAAATCCTTCCGAAAAAATTTTAAAAAATCCCAAACCAAAAAACGTTTCAAAAATCATGAAAAATAGAAAACGAGTCATCTTGCCATGAAACTTCACGTCAAGGCTTAAGGGACCATTGTATGAATTTACAAGCCATAAAAATGGAATTGGCAGGCAGAAATATGAAGATGTGCCTAAACCCACCTACCACCCAATCGATCCACGGCTTGCGCATCCCGTCTCTCTGGCCGGCGTAGTGCCCGCCCACCCGCTAGCCCGCTGGTTTCATCGGTTGGCTTAGGCATATGGAGTTCATTCCCAGTCTAAGATCGGACTGGATTGAGGGTTGCGGCAACAGGATCGACAGCACGTAGAGGGGGACCCGGTCGATACCCGGCTTGCACATCTCGCCCCTCTGGCCGGCTGAGTGCCCGCACGCTCGTTCCGTGGGTTGACTTAGGTATATAGAGTTCGTTCCCAGTCTAAGCATATGGAGTTCATTCCCAGTCTAAGATTGGACCGGACCGAGGGTTGCAGGAGCACATGCTGGGCTCGAACATGTGCTGGTGCGGCATTTTTCTTCGTCGGGTCACCATCGTCGAAGCATCACCGGAGAACCTGACTGGCGGCATTGGGGTTCCGACGATCGGGGGGGTCGGGGGGGTGTGCGCACATGACGTGCGATGGGTGCTGGTACTTGGCCCTTATATTGGCCCCCTATCCCTTACCAAACCTCGAGAACTCACACCCCCTTAAAGAGCATTTGAGATTTTACAGGTTTGTTGCCAGTAGCCATTAAAGTGTCTGAAATTGGACACTTTTTTCAAATGGTCACAAAATCTTGTACACTTCGAGTTTTTAGCTGAATTTTTTTGCGCATGACAACAAAAATACAAGGATCAGGTCTACCAAGTTTGGGGCCAAAACTCCTTCCGAAAAAATTTTAAAAAATCCCGAACCGCAAAAAGTTTCAAAAATCTTGAAAAATAAAAAACGAGTCATCTTGCCATGAAACGTCACGTGAAGGCTTAAGGGACCATTGTATGAATTCACAAGCCATAAAAATGGCATTGGCAAGTAGAAATATGAAGATGTGCCTAAACCCACCTACCACCCTATCGATCCACGGCTTGCGCATCCCGTCTCTCTGGCCGACGAGGTACCCGCCCGCCCGTCCACTCGCTCATTTCATCGGTTGGCTTAGGCATACGGAGTTCATTCCCAGTCTAAGATTGGACCGGACTGAGGGTTGCGACAGAAGGATCGGTAGCACGTAGAGGGGGACCTGACCGATCCCCGGCTTGCGGATCCCGCCCCTCTGGCCGGTTCAGTGCCCGCACGTTTGTTTTTGGGTTGACTTAGGCATACGGAGTTCATTCCCAGTCTAAGCATACGAAGTTCATTCCTAGTCTAACATCGGATCGGACCGAGGGTTGCGGCAGCACATGCTGGGCTTGAGCATGTGTTGGTGTCACATTTTTCTTCGTCGGCGCACCATCGTCGGAGCATCGCCGGAGAACCTGACCGGCAGCAGTGGGGTTCTGGCGATCGGGGGCACCGGGGGGTGTGCGCACATCTTGTGCGATGGGTGCTGGTACTTGGCCCTTATATTTGCCTCGTATCCCACATCAAACCTTGAGAACTCACACCCCCTTAAAGAGCATTTGAGATTTTACAGGTTTGCTGCTAGTAGCCATTAAAGTGTCTGAAATGGGGACACTTTTTTCAAATGGTCACAAAATCTTGTACACTTTGAGTTTTTAGCTAAATTTTTTTATGCATGCCAAAAAAAAGACAAGGATCACGTCTACCAAGTTTTGGGCCAAAACTCTTTCCGAAAAAATTTTAAAAAATCCCGAACCACAAAAAGTTTGAAAAATCCTGAAAAATAGAAAACGAGTCGTCTTGCCATGAAACTTCACGTGAAGGCTTAAGGGACCATTGTATGAATTTACAAGTCATAAATGGCATTGGTACACAGAAATATGAAGATGTGCCTAAACCCACCAACCACCCAATCGATCCACGGCTTGCGCATCCCGTCTCTCTGGCCGATGTAGTGCCGACCCGCCCGCCCGCCCGCCCGCCCGCTCGTTTCATCGGTTGGCTGAGGCATACGAAGTTCATTCCCAGTCTAAGATTGGACTAGACGAAGGGTTGCGGCAGCAAGATCTGCATAAGGGGACCCGATCGATCCCCGACTTGCGCATCCCGCCCCTCTGGCTGGCTGAGCGCCCGCACGCTCGTTTCATGGGTTGACTTTGGCATACGGAGTTCATTCCCAGTCTAAACATACGGAGTACATTCCCAGTCTAAGATCGAACCAGACCAAGGGTTGCGACAGCACATGCTGGGCTCGAGCATGTGCTGGTGCCGCATTTTTCTTCGCTGGGCACCATCATCGGAGAACCTGACCGACGGCATTGGGGTTTCGACAATCGGGGGGGTCGGGGGGGTGTGCGCACTTGATGTGCGATGGGTGCTGGTACTTGGCCCTTATATTGGCCCCCTATCCCTCATCAAACCTCGAGAACTCACACCCCCTTAAAGAGCATTTGAGATTTTATAGGTTTGCTGCCAGTAGCCATTAAAGTGTCTAAAATGGGGACACTTTTTTCAAATGGTAACAAAATCTTGTACACCTTGAGTTTTTAGCTAAACTTTTTTGTGCATGCCAACAAAAATACTAGGATCACGTCTACCAAGTTTGGGGCCAAAACTCCTTCCAAAAAAATTTTAAAAAATCCTGACCTGTAAAAAGTTTTGAATATCCTGAAAAATAGAATAAAAATGGCATTGGCATGCAAAAATACCAAGTTTGGGGCCAAAACTCCTTCAGAAAAAATTTTAAAAAATCCCGAACCGTAAAAAGTTTCCAAAATCTTGAAAAATAGAAAACGAGTCGTCTCGTCATGAAACTTCACGTGAAGGCTCAAGGGACCATTGTTTGAATTTACAAGCCGTAAAAATGGCATTGGCATGCAGAAATATGAAGATGTGCCTAAACCCACCTACCACCCTATCGATCCACGACTTGCGCATCCCATCCCTTTGGTCGGCATAGTGCCCGCCTACCCGCCCGCTCATTTCGTCGGTTGGCTTAGGCATACGAAATTCATTCCCAGTCTAAGATCAGACTAGATCGAGGGTTGCAGCAGTAGGATCGATAGCACGCAGTGGGGGACCCGACCGATCCCCGGCTTGTGCATCCCGCCCCTCTGGCCAGCTGAGCGCCCACAGGCTTGTTTCGTGGGTTGACTTAGGCATACGGAGTTCATTCCTGGTCTAAGCATACGAAGTTCATTCCCAGTCTAAGATCGGATCGGACCGAGGGTTGCCGCAGCACATGCTGTGCTCAAGCATGTGCTGGTGCCACATTTTTCTTCATCGGGGCACCATCACCGGAGTATCACCGGAGAACCCGACCGGCGGCAATGGGGTTCCGACGATCGGGGGGGTCGGGGGGTGTGCGTACAAGATGTGCGATGGGTGCTGGTACTTGGCCCTTATATTGGCCCCCTATCCCTCATCAAACCTTGAGAACTCACACCCCCTTAAAGAGCATTTGAGATTTTATAGGTTTGCTGCCAGTAGCTATTAAAGTGTTTGAAATGGGGACACTTTTTTCAAATGGTCACAAAATCTTGAACACTTCGAGTTTTTGGCTGAATTGTTTTGTGCACAACAACAAAAACAAAAGGTTCATGTCTACCAAGTTCGAGGCAAAAACTCCTTCCAAAAGCATTTTAAAAAATCCCGAACCAAAAAAAGTTTCGAAAATCATGAAAAATAGAAAACGAGTCCTCTTGCCATGAAACATCATGTGAAGGCTTAAGGGACCATTGTATGAATTTACAAGCCATAAAAATGGCATTGGCACGAAGAAATATGAAGATGTGGCTAAACCCACCAACCAGCCTATCGATCCACGACTTGCGCATCCGGTCTCTCTAGTCGACGTAGTGCCCGCCCGTTTGCCCGTCCGCTCGTTTCGTCAGTTGGCTTAGGCATACGAAGTTCATTCCCAGTCTAAGATTGAACTGGAATGAAGGTTGCAGTAGCAAGATCAGCAGCACGTAGAGGGGGACCCGACCGATCCCCAGCTTGCGTATCCCGCCCCTCTGGCCTACTGAGCGCCCTCACGTTCATTCCGTGGGTTGACTTAGGCATACGGAGTTCATTCCTAGTCTAAGATCAGACCGGACCGAGGGTTACGGCAGCACATGCTGGGCACGGGCATGTGCTGGTGCCACATTTTTCTTCACCGGGGCACCATCGCCGGAGCATCGCTAGGGAACCTGACCGGTGGAATTGGGGTTCCGACGATCGGGGGGGCCGGGGGGGTGTGCGCACATGATGTGCGATGGGTGCTGGTACTTGGCCCTTATATTGGCCCCCAATCCCTCATCAAACCTCAAGAACTCACTCCCCCTTAAAGAGCATTTGAGATTTTACAGGTTTGCTGCCAGTAGCCATTAAAGTGTCTAAAATGGGGACACTTTTTTCAAATGGTCACAAAATCTTGTACATTTCGAGTTTTTAGCTGAATTTTTTTGTGCATGCCAACAAAAATACAAGGATCAGGTCTACCAAGTTTGGGGCCAAAACTCCCTTTGAAAAAATTTTAAAAAAATCTGGAACCGCAAAAGGTTTCGTAAATCGTGAAAAATAGAAAACAAGTCGTCTTGCCATGAAACTTCATGTGAAGGCTTAAGGGACCATTGTATGAATTTACAAGCCATAAAAATGGCATTGGCATGGAGAAATATGAAGATGTACCTAAACCCACCTACCATCCTATCGATCCACGGCTTGCGCATCCCGTCTCTCTGGCCGGCATAGTGCCCGCCTGCCCGCTCATTTTGTTGGTTGGTTTAGGCAAATGGAGTTCATTCCCAGTCTAAGATCGGACTGGACCGAGGGTTACGGTAGTAGGATCGGCAGCACGCAGAGGAGGACCCGACCGATCCCTGGCTTGCGCATCCCGACCCTCTGGCCGGCTGAGCACCCACACGCTCATTTCGTGGGTTAACTTAGGCATATGGAGTTCATTCCCAGTCTAAGCATACGGGGTTCACTCCCAGTCTAAGATTGGACCGGACCGAGGGTTACGGTAGCACTTTCTGGGCTTGGGCATGTGCTGGTGCCGCATTTTTCTTCATCGGGGCACCATCACTGGAGCATCACCGAAGAACCTGACCGGTTGCTTTGGGGTTCCGACGATCGGGGGGGCCGGGGTGGGTGTGCACACATGATGTGTGACGGGTGCTGGTATTTGGCCCTTATATTGCCTCCTATCCCTCATCAAACCTCAAGAACTCACACCCCCTTAAAGAGCATTTGAGATTTTACAGGTTTGCTACCAGTAGCCATTAAAGTGTCTGAAACGGGGACACTTTTTTCAAATGGTCACAAAATCTTGTACACTTCGAGTTTTTAGCTGAATTTTTTTGTGCATGCCAAAAAAAATAAAAGGATCACGTCTCCCAAGTTTGGGGCCAAAACTCCTTCCGAAAAAATTTAAAAAAATCCCAAACCGCAAAAAGTTTTGAAAATCATGAAAAATAGAAAACGAGTCGTCTTGCCATGAAACTTCACGTGAAGGCTTAAGGGATCATTGTATGAATTTACAAGCCATAAAAATGGCATTGGCATGTAGAAATATGAAGATGTGCCTAAACCCACCTACTGCCCTATCGATCCACAGCTTGTGCATCCTGTCTCTCTGGCTAGCATAGTGCCCGCCCGCCAGCTCGTTTCGTCGGTTGGCTTAGGCATAGGGAGTTCATTCCAAGTCTAAGATCAGACCAGACTGAGGGATGCAGCAGCCGAATTGGTAGCACGTAGAGTGGGACCCGATCGATCCTCGGCTTGCGCATCCCGCCCCTCTGGCCGGTTGGGTGCCCGTACGCTCGTTTCATGGGTTGACTTTGGCATATGGAGTTCATTCCCAGTCTAAGATCGGACCAGACCGAGGGTTACGACAGCACATGCTGGGCTCAGGCATGTGTCGGTGCCATATTTTTCTTTGTCGGGGCACCATCATCGGAGCATCACCGGAGAACCTGACTGGCGGCATTGGGGTTTCGGTGATCGGGAAGCCGGGGGGTGTGCGCACATGATGTGCGATGGGTGCTGGTACTTGGCCCTTATATTGGCCCCCTATCCCTCATCAAACCTCGAGAATTCACACCCCCTTAAAGAGCATTTGAGATTTTACAGGTTTGCTGCCAGTAGCTATTAAAGTGTCTGAAATGGGGACACCTTTTTCAAATGGTCACAAAATCTTGTACACTTCGAGTTTTTAGTTGAAGTTTTTTGTGAATGCCAAAAAAAATACAAGGATCACGTCTGCCAAGTTTGGGGCCAACACTCCTTCCGAAAAAATTTTAAAAAATCCCGAACGGCAAAAAGTTTTGAAAATCGGGAAAAATAGAAAACGAGTCGTCTTGCCGTGAAACTTCACATGAAGGCTTAAGGGACCATTGTATGAATTTACAAGCCATAAAAATGGCATTGGCATGTAGAAATATGAAGATGTGCCTAAACCCACCTACCGCCCTATCGATCCACGGTTGGCGCATTCCGTCTCTCTGGCCGACGTAGTGCCCGCCTGCCCGCCCACTCGCTCGTTTCATCGGTTGGCTTAGGCATACGGAGTTCATTCCTAGTCTAAGATAGGACCAGACCGAGGGTTGCGGCAGCAAGATGTACACGTAGAGGTTTGTACCTCCAGACGATCCCCTAATTGCACATCCCGCCCCTCTGGCTGGCTGAGCGCACTACGCTCGTTCCGTGGGTTGCTTAGGCATACGGAGTTCATTCCCAGTCTAAGCATGACGGAAGTTCATTCCAGTCTAAGAGTCAGACCGGACCGCGGAGTTGGCAGCAGCACAATGCTGGCCTTCGAGCATGTGCTGGTGCTTATTTTCCTTCGCTGGTGCAGCCATCGTCGAGCCATCCCGGAGAACTGTTGACCGACGGCATGGGGTTCCAATGATCAAGGGGGTCGGGGGTGTGCGCCACATGAATGTGCGACTGGGTGCTGGTACTTGGCACTTATATCTGGCCTCTTATCCCTCATCAAACCTCAAGGAACGCACAACCGCCTTAAAGAGCATTTGAGATTTACAGGTTTGCTGCCAGTAGCTATTAAAGTGTCTGAAATTGGGACACTTTTTCAAATGGTCAACAAAATCTTGTACACTTCGAGTTTTTAGCTAAAGTTATTTTTGCATGCCAAGAAAAATACAAGGATCACGTCTACCAAGTTTGGGGCCAAAACTCCTTTCGAAAAAATTTTAAAAAATCTTGAACCGCAAAAAGTTTTGAAAATCGTGAAAAATAGAAAACGAGTCGTCTTGCCATGAAACTTCACGTGAAGGCTTAAGGGACCATTGTATGAATTTACAGGCCAGAAAAATGGCATTGGCACCCTGAAATATGAAGATGTGCCTAAACCCACCTACCACCCTATCGATCCTCGGCTTACGCATCTGTCTCTCCAGCCGGCATAGTGCCCGCCCATCCGTCCGCTCACTCGTTTCGTCGATTGGCTTAGGCATACGGAGTTCATTCCCAGTCTAAGATCAGACCGGACCGAGGGTTGTGGCAGCAAGATCGATAGCATGCAAAGGGGGACCCAACCGATCCCCGGCTTGCGCATCCCGCCCCTTTGGCCGACTGAGCGCCCACACGCTCGTTTCGTGGGTTGACTTAGGCATACAAAATTCATTCCCAGTCTAAGCATACGAAGTTCATTCCCAGTCTAAGATCGGATAGGACCGAGGGTTGCGACAGCACATGCTGGGCTCGGGCATGTGCTGGTGCCGTATTTTTCTTTGTCGGGGCACCATCGTCGGAGAACTTGACCGGTGGCATTGGGGTTCCGGCGATCGAGGGGGCCGGGGGGTGTGTGCGCACATGATGTGCGATGGGTGTTGGTACTTGGCCCTTATATTAGCCTCCTATCCCTCATCAAACCTCGAGAACTCACACCCCCTTAAAGCGCATTTGAGATTTTACAGGTTTGCTGCCAGTAGCCATTAAAGTATCTGAAATGGGGACAGTTTTTTCAAATGGTCACAAAATCTTGTACACTTCAAGTTTTTAGCTGAATTTTTTTGTCCATGCCAACAAAAATACAAGGATCACGTCTAATAGTTTGGGGCCAAAACTCCTTCCAAAAAAATTATAAAAAATCCCAAACCGTAAAAAGTTTCAAAAATCATGAAAAATAGAAAACGAGTCGTCTTGCCATGAAACTTCACGTGAAGGCTTAAGGGACCATTGTATGAATTTACAAGCCATAAAAATGGCATTGGCACGTAGAAATATGAAGATGTGCCTAAAACCACCTACTACCCTATCGATCAACCGCTTGCGCCTCCCGTCTCTCTGGCCAGCGCAGTGCCCGCCCGCCCGCCCTTCCGCTCGTTTCGTCGGTTGGCTTAGGCATATGGAGTTCATTCCCAGTCTAAGATCAGACTAGACCGAGGGTTGTGGTAGCGAGATCGGTAGCACGCAGAGGGGGACCCGATCGATCCCCGGCTTACGCATCCCACCCCTCTGGTCGGCTCTGCGCCTGTACGCTCATTTCGTGGGTTGACTTAGGCATACGGAGTTCATTCCCAGTCTAAGCGTATGGAGTTCATTCCCAGTCTAAGATCGGACCAGACCGAGGGTTGCGGTAGCACATGCTGGGCTCGGGCATGTGCTGGTGCTACATTTTTCTTCACCGAGGCACCATCATCGCAGCATCTCCGGAGAACCTAACCGTCAGCATTGGGGTTCCGACGATCGGGGGGGTCGGGGGGTGTGCGCACATAATGTGCTATGGGTGCTGGTACTTGGCCCTTATATTGGCTCGCTATCCCTCATCAAACCTTGAGAACTCACACCCCTTAAAGAGCATTTGAGATTTTACAGGTTTGCTGCTAGTAGCCATTAAAGTGTCTGAAATGGGGATGCTTTTTTCAAATGGTCACAAAATCTTGTACACTTCGAGTTTTTAGCTGAATTTTTTTGTGCATGCCAAAAAAATACAAGGATCACGTCTACCAAGGTTGGGGCTAAAACTCCTTCCAAAAAAATTTTAAAAAATCTCAAACCGTAGAAAGTTTCAAAAATCGTGAAAAATAGAAAACGAGTCGTATTGCCATGAAACTTCACGTGAAGTCTTAAGGGACCATTGTATGAATTTACAAGCCATAAAAATGGCATTGGCACACACCAACCACTCGATCGATCCACGGCTCGCGCATCCCGTCTCTCTGGCCGACGTAGTGCCCACCTGCCCGCCCGTCCGCTCGTTTTGTCGGTTCGCTTAGGCATACGAAGTTCATTCCCGGTCTAAGATTGGATCAGACCGAGGGTTACGGTAGTAGGATCAGCGGCACGTAGAGGGGGACCCGGCCGATCCTCGGCTTGCGCATTCCACCCCTCTGGCCGGCTGAGCGCCCGCACACTCGTTTCATTGGTTCACTTAGGCATACGGAGTTCATTCCCAGTCTAAGGATACGGAGTTCATTCCCAATCTAAGATCGGACTGGACCGAGGGTTGCGGCAGCACATACCAGGCTCGAGCATGTGCTGGTGCCGCATTTTTCTTCACCGGCGCACCATCGTCAGAGCATCGCCGGAGAACCTGACAGGCGGCATTGGGGTTCCGGCTATCGGGGGGGCCAAGGGGGGGTGTGCGCACATGATGTGCAATGGGTGCTGGTACTTGGCCCTTATATTGGCCCCCTATCCCTCATCAAACCTCGAGAACTCACACAACCTTAAAGAGCATTTGAGATTTTACAGGTATACTGCCAGTAGCCATTAAAGTGTCTGAAATGGGGACACTTTTTTCAAATGGTCACAAAATCTTGTACACTTCGAGTTGTTAGCTGAATTTTTTTGTGCATGCCAACAAAAAAGCAAGGATCACGTCTACCAAGTTTGGGGCCAAAAATCCTTCCGAAAAAATTTTAAAAAATCCCGAACTGCAAAAAGTTTTGAAAATCATGAAAAATAGAAAACGAGTCGTCTTGCCATGAAACTTCACGTGAAGGCTTAAGGGACCATTGTATGAATTTACAAGCCATAAAAATGACATTGGCATGCAGAAATATGAAGATATGCCTAAACCCACCTACCACCCTATCGATCCAAGGCTTGCGCATCCCGTCTCTCTGGCCGACGTATTGCCCGCCCGCCCGCTTGTTTCGTCGGATGGCTTAGGCATACGTAGTTCATTCCCAATCTAAGATTGGATCAGACCGAGGGATGTGGCAGCAGGATCGGCAGCACACAGAGGGGGGCCCAGTCGATCCCCGACTTGTGCATCCCACCCCTCTGGCCAGCTGAGCGCCTGTACGCTGGTTTCGTGGGTTGACTTAGGCATATAGAGTTCATATCCAGCCTAAGCATACGGAGTTCATTCCCAGTCTAAGATCGGACTGGACTGAGGGTTGCGACAGCACCTGCTGGGCTCGGGCATGTGCTGGTGCCCCATTTTTCTTCGTCGGGGCACCATCACCGGAGAACCTGACCGGTGGCATTGGGGTTCCGACGATCGAGGTGGCCGGGGGGTGTAAGCACATGATGTGCGATGGGTGTCGGTACATGGCTTTATATTGGCCCCTTATTCCTCTGTAAACCTCGAGAACTCACACCCCCTTAAAGAGCATTTGAGATTTTACAAGTGTGCTGCCAGTAGCCATTGAAGTATCTGAAATGGGGACATTTTTTTCAAATGGTCACAAAATCTTGTACACATCGAATTTTTAGCTGAATTTTTTTGTGCATGTGAACAAAAATACAAGGATCACGTCTACCAAGTTTGTGCATGTGAACAAAAAACACCTTCCCAAAAAATTTTGAAAAATCTCGAACCACAAAAAGTTTTGAAAATCGTGAAAAATAGAAAACGAGTCGTCTTGCCATGAAACTTCACGTGAAGGCTTAAAGGACCGTTGTATGAATTTACAAGCCATAAAAATGGCTTTGGCATGCAGAAATATGAAGATGTGCCTAAACCCACCTACCACCCTATCGATCCACGGCTTGCGCATCCTGTCTCTCTGGCCGGCATAGTGCCCGCCCGCCCGTACGCTCTTTTCGTCGGTTGGCTTAGGCATACGGAGTTCATTCTCGGTCTAAGATTAGATCAGACTGAGGGTTGTGATAGCAGGATCGACAGCAAATAGAGGGGGACCCGATCGATCCTCGGCTTGTGCATCCCGCCCTCTGGCCGGCTATGCTCCCGCACACTCGTTTCGTGGGTTGACTTAGGTTACGGGAGTTCATTCCCAATTAAGCATACAGAGTTCAATTCCCAGTCTTAAGATCAGACCGGATCGAGGTTGTGACAAGCATAGTTCTGGGGCTTGGCTGTGCTGCTGCCCGTATTTTTCTTCGCTGTGGGCACCATCGTCGGACGCATCGCGTGAGAACGTGACCGGCGCATTAGGGTTCCGGCAATCAGGGGGCCCTGGGGGGTGTAAGCACATGATGTACGATGGGTTGCTGGTACTTGGGCCCTTATTATTGGCCCCTATGCCTCATCAAACCTCAGACTCACATCCCCTGAAAGCAGCCTTTGAGATTTTGCAGGTTTGCTACCAGTAGCCATTAAAGTGTCTAAAATGGGGACACTTTTTTCAAATAGGCACAAAATCTTGTACACTTCGAGTTTTTAGCTGAATTTTTTTTTGCATGCCAACAAAAATACAAGGATCAGGTCTAACAAGTTTGGGGCCAAAACTCCTTTCGAAAAAATTTTAAAAAATCCCGAACCATAAAAAGTTTCAAAAATTATGAAAAATAGAAAACGAGTCGTCTTGCCATGAAACTTCACGTGAAGGCTTAGGGGACCATTGTATGAATTTACAAGCCATAAAAATGGCATTGGCATGCAGAAATATGAAGATGTGCCTAAACCCACCTATCACCCTATCGGTCCACGGCTTGCGCATCCCGTGTCTCTGGCCAACGTAGTGCCCTCCCGACCGCCCGCCCGCTTGTTTCGTCGGTTGGCTTAGGCATACGGAGTTCATTCCTAGTCTAAGATCAGACCAGAGTGAGGGTTGCAGTAGCAGGATCGGCAACATGTAGAGGGGGACCCGACCGATCCTCGGCTTGCGCATCCCGCCTTTCTAGCTGGCTGAGCGACCACACGCTCATTTCGTGGGTTGACTTAGGCATACGGAGTTCATTCCCAGTCTAAGCATACGGAGTTCGTTCCCAGCCTAAGATCGGACCGGATCGAAGGTGATGGCAGCACATGCTGGGCTCGGGCATGAGTTGGTGCCACATTTTTCTTCATCGGGGCACCATCACCGGAGCATCTCGGGAGAACCTGACCGACGGCATTAGGGTTCCATCGATCGGGGGGGCTAGGGGGTGTGCGCACATAATGTGTGATGGGTGCTGGTACTTGGCCCTTATATTGGCCCCCTATCCCTCATCAAACCTCGAGAACTCACACCCCCTTAAAGAGCATTTGAGATTTTACAGGTTTGCTGTCAGTAGCCATTAAAGTGTCTGAAATGGGGACACTTTTTTGAAATGGTCACAAAATCTTGTACATTTCGAGTTTCTAGCTGAACTTTTTTGTGCATGCCAACAAAAATACAAGGATCACGTCTATCAAGTTTGGGGCCCAAAACTCTTTTGAAAAATTTTAAAAAAATCTCCAACCGTAAAAAGTTTCAAAAATCATGAAAAATAGAAAACGAGCCGTCTTACATTAAACTTCACGTGAAGGCTTAAAGGACCATTGTATGAATTCACAGCCATAAAATGGCATTGGCACGTAGAAATATGAAGATGTGGCCTAAACCCACCTACCACCTATTGATCCACGGCTTGCGCATCCCGTCTCTCTGGCCGATGTAGTGCCCACCCGCCCACCCGCCCGCTCGTTCCGTCAGTTGGCTTAGGCATACGGAGTTCATTCCCAGTCTAAGATCGGACCAGACCGAGGGTTGTGGCTGCAGGATCGATATCACACAGAGAGGGGCCCGACCGATCCCCAGTTTGCACATCCCGCCCCTCTGGCCGACTGAGCGCTCGCACGCTCATTTCGTGGGTTGACTTAGGCATACGGAGTTCATTCCCAGTCTGAAATTGGCCCGACGATTGGGGTTTCGGCGATCGGGGGGTCGGGGGGGTGTGCGCACATGATGTGCGATGGGTGCTGGTAGTTGGCCCTTATATTGGCCCCCTATCCCTCATCAAACCTTGAGAACTCACACCCCCTTAAAGAGCATTTGAGATTTTACAGGTTTGCTACCAGTAGCCATTAAAGTGTCTAAAATGGGGACACTTTTTTCAAATGGTCACAAAATCTTGTACACTTTGAGTTTTTAGTTGAGTTTTTTTGTGCATGCCAACAATAATACAAGGATCACGTCTACCAAATTTGGTGCCAAAAATCCTTCCGAAAACATTTTAAAAAATTTGAAACCGTAAAAAGTTTCAAAAATCGTGAAAAATAGAAAACGAGTCGTCTTACCATGAACCTTCACGTGAAGGCTTAAGGGACCATTGTATGAATTTACAAGCCATAAAAATATGAAGATGTGCCTAAACTCACCTCCCACCCTATCAATCCACGGTTTGCGCATCCCGTCTCTCTGCCCGGCGTAGTGCCCGGCCGCCCATCCGGTCACCCATTTCGTCGGTTGGCTTAGGCATACGGAGTTCATTCCCAGTCTAAGATTGGACCAGACCGAGGGTTGTGGCAGCAGGATCAGCAACACGTAGAGGGGGACCCGACCGATCCCTGGCTTGCGCATCCCGCCCCTGTGGCCGGCTGAGCACCCGCACGCTCATTTCGTCGGTTGACTTAGGCATACGGAGTTCATTCCCAGTCTAAGATCGGACTGGACCAAGGGTTGCAGCAGGACATGCTGGGCTCGAGCATGTACTAGTGCCGTATTTTTCTTCGTCGGGTCACCATCGTCGGAGAACCTAACCGGAGGCATTGGGGTTCCGACCATCGGGGGGGCTGGGGGGTCTGTGCGCACATGATGTGTGATGGGTGCTGGTACTTCGCCCTTATATTGGCCCCCTATCCCTCATCAAACTTTCAGAACTCACACCCCCTTAATGAGCATTTCAGATTTTACAGGTTTGCTGCCAGTAGCCATTAAAATGTCTAAAATAGGGATACTTTTTCCAAATGGTCACAAAATCTTGTACACTTCGAGTTTTTAGCTGAAATTTTTTGTGCATGCCACAAAAAATACAAGGATCACGTCTATCAAGTTTCAGGCCAAAATTCCTTCCGAAAAAATTTTAAAAAATCCCGAACCGCAGAAAAGTTTTGAGAATTGTGAAAAATAGAAAACGAGTCGTCTTGCCATGAAACTTCACGCGAAGGCTTAAGGGACCATTGTATGAATTTACAAGCCATAAAAATGGCATTGGCCTGCAGAAATATGAAGATGTACCTAAACCCACCTACCACCCTATCGATCCATGGCTTGCGCATCCTGTCTCTCTGGCCGGCATAGTGCCCGCCCACCTGCCTGTTTCGTCGGTTGGCTTAGGCATACGGAGTTCATTCCCCATCTAAGATCAGACCCAACCGAGGGTTGCAGTAGCAGGATCGACAGCACGCAAAGGGGGACCCGATCGATCCCCGGCTTGCGCATCCCGCCCCTCTCGCCTGCTGAGTGCCCGTACGCTCGTTTCGTTGGTTGACTTAGGCATACAGAGTTCATTTCCAAGCTAGGATCGGATCGGACCGAGTGTTGCGACAGCACATGCTGGGCTCGGGCATGTGCTGGTGTCACATTTTTCTTCATCGGGGCACCATCGTCGGAGCATCGCCGGAGAACCTGGCCGACGGCATTGGGGTTCCGACGATCAGGGGGGCCGGGGGGCGGGTGTGCGCACATGATGTGCGATGGGTGCTGGAACTTGGCCCTTATATTGGCCCCCTTTCCCTCATCAAACCTCGAGAACTCACACCCCCTTAAAGAGCATTTGAGATTTTACAGGTTTGCTGCCAGTAGCCATTAAAGTGTCTGAAATGGGGACACTTTTTTCAAATGGTCGCAAAATCTTGTACACTTCAAGTTTTTAGCTGATTGTTTTTTTGCAGGTGAAAAAAAATACAAGGATCACGTCTACCAAATTTAGGGCAAAAACTCCTTCGGAAAAAATTTTAAAAAATCCCGAACCGTAAAAAGTTTTGAAAATCATGAAAAATAGAAAACGAATCATCTTGCCATGAAACTTCACGTGAAGGCTTTAGGGACCATTGTATGAATTTACAAGCCATAAAAATGGCATTGGCACACAGAAATATGAATTCGTGCCTAAACCCACCTACCACCCAATCGATTCACAGCTTGCGCATCCCATCTCTCTGGCCAGCGTAGTGCCCGACCGACCGCCCGTTCATTTCATCGGTTGGCTTAGGCATACAGAGTTCATTCCCAGTCTAAGATCAGACCGACTAAGAGTTGCGGTAGCAGGATCGACAGCACGAAGAGGGGGACCCAGTCGATCCCCAGCTTGCGCATCCCACCCTTCTGGCCGACTGAGCGTCCACACGCTCGTTTCGTGGGTTGACTTAGGCATACAGAGTTCATTCCCAGTCAAAGATCGAATGGGACCAAGGGTTGCGGTAGCACATGTTAGGCTCGGGCATGTGCTGGCGCCACATTTTTCTTCGTCGGGGCACCATCGTCGGAGCATCATTGGAGAACCTGACCGGCAGCATTGGGGTTCTGGCGATCGGGGGGCCGGGGGGTGCTCACATTTTATGCGATGGGTGCTGGTACTTGTCCCTTATATTGGCCCCCTATCCCTCATCAAACCTTGAGAACTCACACCCCCTTAAAGAGCATTTGAGATTTTACAGGTTTGCTACCAGTAGCCATTAAAGTGTCTGAAATGGAGACACTTTTTTCAAACGGTCACAAAATCTTGTACACTTTGACTTTTTAGCTGAATTTTTTTGTGCATGCCAAAAAAAATACAAGGATCATGTCTACCAAGTTTAGGACCAAAACTCCTTCCAAAAAAATTTTAAAAAATCCCGAACCGCAAAAAGTTTCGAGAATCATGAAAAATAGAAAACGAGTCGTCTTGCCATGAAACTTCACGCGAAGGCTTAAGGGACCATTGTATGAATTTACAAGCCATAAAAATGGCATTGGCATGTAGAAATATGAAGATGTTCCTAAACCCACCAACCACACTATCGATCCACGGCTTGTGCATGCCGTCTCTCTGGCCGGTGTACTGCCCGCCAGCCCGCCCTCCCGCTCGTTCGTCGGTTGGCTTAGGCATGCGGAGTTCATTCCCAGTCCAAGATCGGATCGGATCGAGGGTTGTGGTAGCAGGATGGCCAGCATGCAGAGGGGGACCTGGCCGATCCTTGGCTTATGAATCCCGCCCCTCTGGCCGGCTGAGCGCCCGTACGCTTGTTTCGTGGGTTGACTTGGGCATACGGAGTTCATTCCCAGTCTAAGCATCCGGAGTTCATTCCTAGTCTAATATCTGACCAGACCGAGGGTTACGGCAGCATGTGCTGGTGCCGCATGTGCTGGTGCCGCATTTTTCTTCGTCGAGGCACCATCGTTGGAGCATCGTCGAAGAACCTGACCAGTGGCATTGGGGTTCCGACGATCGAGGGAGCCGAGGGGGCGTGTCCACACATGATGTGCGATGGGTGCTGGTACCTGGCCCTTATATTGGCCCCCTATCCCTCATAAAACCTCGAGAACTCACACCCCCTTAAAGAGCATTTGAGATTTTACAGGTTTGCTGCCAGTAGCCATTAAAGTGTCTGAAGTGGGGACACTTTTTTCAAATGGTCACAAAATTTTGTACACTTTGAGTTTTTAGCTGAATTTTTTGTCCATGCCAATAAAAATACAAGGATCATGTCTACCAAGTTTGAGGCCAAAACTCCTTCCAAAAAAAATTTTAAAAAATCCTGAACTATAAAATGTTTTGAAAATCGTGAAAAATAAAAAACGAGTCGCCTTGCCATGAAACTTCACGTGAAGGCTTAAGGGACCATTTATGAATTTACAGGCCATGAAAATGGCATTGGCACATAGAAATATGAAGATGTGCCTAAACCCACCTACCAGCCTATTGATCCGCGGCTTGAGCATCCCGTCTCTTTGGCCGGCGTAGTGCCCGCCCGCCCGCCCGCTCGTTTCATCGGTTGACTTAGGCATACGGAGTTCATTCCCAGTTTAAGATTGGACCCGATAGAGGGTTACGGCAGCAAGATCGACAGCACGTAGAGGGGGACCTGGCCGATCCCCGACTTGCGCATCCCGCCCCTCTGGCCGATTGAGCGCCCGCACGCTCGTTTCGTGGGTTGATATAGGCATACGAAGTTCATTCCCAGTCTAAGCATACCGAGTTCATTCCCAGTCTAAGATCAGATCGGATCGAGGGTTGTGCCAGCACATGCTGGGCTCGGGCATGTGCTGGCGCCGCATTTTTCTTTGCCGAGGCACCATCGTCGGAGCATCGTCGGAGAACCTGACCAGCGGCATTGGGGTTCCGACGATCGAGGGTCCGAGGGGGGTGTGCGCACATGATGTGCGATGGGTGTGGTACTTGGCCCCTATATTGGCCCCCTATCCCTCATCAAACCTTGAGAACTCACACCCCCTTAAAGAGCATTTGAGATTTTACAGGTTTGCCACCAATAGCCATTAAAGTGTTTGAAATGGGGACACTTTTTTCAAATGGTCACAAAATCTTGTACACTTTGAGTTTTTAGCTGAATTTTTTTGTGCATGCCAACAAAAATACAAGGATCACGTCTACCAAGTTTGGGGCCAAAACTCCTTCCGAAAATGTTTTAAAAAATCTCAAACCGTAAAAAGTTTTAAAAATCGTGACAAATAGAAAACGAGTTGTCTTGCCGTGAAAGTTCACGTGAAGGCTTAAGGGACCATTGTATGAATTTACAAGCCATAAAAATGGCATTGGCACGTAGAAATATGAAGATGTGCCTAAACCCACCTACCACCCTATCCATCGATGGCTTGCGCATCCCGTCTCTCTGGTCCGCGTAGGCATACGAAGTTCATTCCCAGCCTAAGATCAGACCAAACTGAGGGTTGAGGCAGCAGGATCGGCAGCACATAGAGGTGGACCCGATCGATCCCGGCCTGCGCATCCCACCTCTCTGGCCGGTTGAGCTCCCGCACGCTCGTTTCGTGGTTTGACTTAGGCATACGGAGTTCATTCCTAGTCTAACATATGGAGTTCACTCCCAGTGTAAGATCAGACCAGACTGAGGGTTGCGGCAGCACATCCTGGGCTCGGGCATGTGCTGGTGCCACATTTTCTCCGTCGGGGCACCATCGCCAGAGAACCTGACTGGCGGCATTGGGGTTCCGATGATCGGAGGGCCGGGGGCCTGTGTGCGCACATGATGTGCGATGGGTGCTGGTACTTGGCCCTTATATTGGCCCCCTATCCCTCATCAAACCTCGAGAACTCACACCCCCTTAAAGAGCATTTGAGATTTTACAGGTTTACTGCCAGTAGCCATTAAAGTGTCTGAAATGGGGACACTTTTTTCAAATGGTCACAAAATCTTGTACATTTGGAGTTTTTAGCTGAATTTTTTTGTGCATGCCAACAAAAATACAAGGATCACGTCTACCAAGTTTGGCCAGATGAGCGCCCAAACGCTCGTTTCGTTGGTTGACTTAGGCATACGGAGTTCAAATCCTAGTCTAAGCACACGGAGTTCATTGCCAGTCTAAGATTGGATTAGATTAAGGGTTATGGCAGCACATGCTGGGCTCGGGCATGTGCTGGAGTCGTATTTTTCTTCATCGGGGCACCATCGTCAGAGCATCGCCGGAGAACCTGACCGACGGCATTGGGGTTCCGTCGATCGGGGGGCAGGGGGGAGGTGTCCGCACATGATGTGCGATGGGTGTGGTACTTGGCCCTTATATTGGCCCCCTATCCCTCATCAAACCTCAAGAACTTGCACCCCCTTAAAGAGCATTTGAGATTTTACAGGTTTACCGCCAGTAGCCATTAAAGTGTTTGAAATGGGGACACTTTTTGCAAATGGTCACAAAATCTTGTACATTTGGAGTTTTTAGCTGAATTTTTTTGTGCATGCCAACAAAAATACAAGGATCACGTCCACCAAGTTTGGGGCCAAAACTCCTTCCAAAAAAATTTTAAAAACTCCCAAACTTCAAAAAGTTTCAAAAATCGTGAAAAATAGAAAACGAGTCGTCTGGCCATGAAACTTCACGTGAAGGCTTAAGGGACCATTGTATGAATTTACAAGCCATAAAAATGGCATTGGCACGCAGAAATATGAAGACGTGACTAAACCCACCTACCACCCTATCTATCCACGGCTTGCGCATCTCGTCTCTCTGGCCAGAGTAGTGCTTGCCCGTCCGCTCCGCCCGCTCGTTTCGTCGGTTGGCTTAGGCATACGGAGTTCATTCCCAGCATAAGATTGAACCAGACAGAGGGTTGCGGCAGCAAGATCGACAGCACGTAGAGGGGGACCCGACCGATCCCCGGCTTGTGCATCCCACCTCTCTGGCCGGCTGAGCTCCCGCACGCTCGTTTCATGGGTTGACTTAGGCATACGGAGTTCATTCCTTGTCTAAGCATATGGAGTTCACTCCCAGTGTAAGATCAAACCAGACTGAGGGTTGCGGCAGCACATCCTGGGCTGGGGCATGTGCTGGTGCCACATTTTCTTCGTTGGGGCACCATCGCCGGAAAACCTGACCGACGGCATTGGGGTTCCGACGATCGGGGGGCCGGGGGGCTGTGTGCGCACATGATGTGCGATGGGTGCTGGTACTTGGCCCTTATATTGGCCCCCTATCCCTCATCAAACCTCAAGAACTCACACCCCCTTAAAGAGCATTTGAGATTTTACAGGTTTGCTGCCAGTAGCCATTAAAGTGTCTGAAATGGGGACACTTTTTTCAAATGGTCACAAAATCTTGTACACTTCGAGTTTTTAGCTGAATTTTTTTGTTCATGTCAACAAAAATACAAGTATCACGTCTACCAAGTTTGGGGCCAAAACTCCTTCCGAAAAAATTTTAAAAAATCCTGAACCGCAAAAAGTTTCAAAAATCGTGAAAAATAGAAAACGAGTCGTCTTGCCATGAAACTTCACGTGAAGGCTTAAGGGACCCTTGCATGAATTTACAAGCCATAAAAATGCCATTGGCATGGAGAAATATGAAGATGTGCCTAAACCCACCTACCACCCTATCGATCCACGGCTTACGCATCCCGTCTCTCTGGCCGGCGTAGTGCCCGCCCGCCCGCTCGCTTCGTCGGTTGGCTTAGGTATACGGAGTTCATTCCTAGTCTAAGATCAAACTAGAGTGAGGGTTGCGGTAGCAGGATCAGCAGCACACAGAGGGGGACCCTGTCGATCCCCGACTTGCGCATTCCGCCCGTCTGGCCGACTGAGCGCCCACCCGCTCATTTCGTGGGTTGACTTAGGCATATAGAGTTCATTCCATGACTAAGCATACAGAGTTCATTCCCAGCCTAAGATCAGACCGGACCGAGGGTTGCGACAGCACATGCTGGGCTCGGGCATGTGCTGGTGCCGTATTTTTCTTCGTTGGGGCACCATCGCTAGAGAACCTGACCGACGGCATTGAGGTTCCGACGATGCGGGGGGCCGAAAGGGTGTGCGCACATGATGTGCGATGGGTGCTGGTACTTGGCCCTTATATTGGCCCCCTATCCCTCATCAAACCTTGTGAACTCACACCCCCTTGAAGAGCATTTGAGATTTTACAGGTTTGCTGCCAGTAGCCATTAAAGTGTCTGAAATGGGGACACTTTTTTCAAATGGTCACAAAATCTTATACACTTCGAGTTTTTAGCTGAATTTTTTTGTTCATGTCAACAAAAATACAAGTATCACGTCTACCAAGTTTGGGGCCAAAACTCCTTCCGAAAAAATTTTAAAAAATCCTGAACCGTAAAAAGTTTCAAAAATCGTGAAAAATAGAAAACGAGTCGTCTTGCCATGAAACTTCTCGTGAAGGCTTAAGGGACCCTTGCATGAATTTACAAGCCATAAAAATGCCATTGGCATGGAGAAATATGAAGATGTGCCTAAACCCACCTACCACCCTATCGATCCACGGCTTACGCATCCCGTCTCTCTGACCGGCGTAGTGCCCGTCCGCCCGCTCGCTTCGTCGGTTGGCTTAGGTATACGAGTTCATTCCTAGTCTAAGATCAAACTAGATTGAGGGTTGTAGTAGCAGGATCAGCAGCACACAGAGGGGGACCCTGTCGATCCTCGGCTTGCGCATTCCGCCCGTCTGGCCGACTGAGCGCCCACCCGCTCGTTTCGTGGGTTGACTTAGGCATATAGAGTTCATTCCCTGACTAAGCATACAGAGTTCATTCCCAGCCTAAGATCAGACCAGACTGAGGGTTGCGACAGCACATGCTAGGCTCGGGCATGTGCTGGTGCAGTATTTTTCTTCGTTGGGGCACCATCGCTGGAGAACCTGACCAACGGCATTGGGGTTCCGACGATCCGAGGGGCCGGGAGGGTGTACGCACATGATGTGTGATGGGTGCTGGTACTTGGCCCTTATATTGGCCCCTTATCCCTCATCAAACCTTGTGAACTCACACCCCCTTGAAGAGCATTTGAGATTTTACAGGTTTGCTGCCAGTAGCCATTAAAGTATCTGAAATGGGGATAGTTTTTTCAAATGGTCACAAAATCTTGTACACTTCGAGTTTTTAGCTAAATTTTTTTGTGCATGCCACAAAAAATACAAGGATCACGTCTACCAAGTTTGGGGCTAGAACTCCTTCCGAAAAAATTTTAAAAAATCTTGAACCGTAAAAAGTTTCAAAAATTGTGAAAAATAAAAAATGAGTCTTCTTGCCATGAAACTTCACATCAAGGCTTAAGGGACCACTGCATGAATTTACAAGCCATAAAAATGGCATTGGCACACAGAAATATGAAGATGTGCCTAAACCCACCTACCAGCATATCGATCCACGGCTTGCACATCCCGTCACTCTGGCAGGCGTAATGCCTGCCCGCCCGCTCGTTTTGTCGGTTGGCTTAGGCATATGGAGTTCATTCCCAGTCTAAGATCGGATCGGATCGAGGGTTGTGGCAGTAGGATCGGTAGGACGCAGAGGGGGACCCAGCCGATCCCCGGCTTGCGCATCCCACCCCTCTGGCCAACTGAGCGCCCGCACGCTCATTTTGTGGGTTGACTTAGGCATACGAAGTTCATTCCCAGTCTAACCATACGGAGTTCATTCCCAGTCTAAGATCAGACCAGACTGAGGGTTACAGCAGCACATGCTGGGCTCAGGCATGTTCTGGTGCCGTATTTTTCTTCGTCGGGGCACCATCATCTGAGCATCGTCAGAGAACCTGACCGACGGCATTGGAGTTTCAACGATCGGGGGGCCGGGGGGTGTGCGCACATGATGTGCGATGGGTGGTGGTACTTGGCCCATATATTGGCCCCCTATCCCTCATCAAACCTCGAGAACTCACACCCCCTTAAAGAGCATTTGAGATTTTACAGGTTTGCTGCCAGTAGCCATTAAAGTGTCTGAAATGGGGACACTTTTTTCAAATGGTCACAAAATCTTGTACACTTCGCGTTTTTAACTGAATTTTTTTGTGCATGCTAAGAAAAATACAAGGATCACATCTACCAATTTGGGTTCAAAACTCTTTTCGAAAAAATTTGAAAAAATCCGAACCGCGAAAGGTTTCAAAAATCGTGAAAAATAGAAAACGAGTCGTCTTGCCATGAAACTTCACGTGAAGGCTTAAGGGACCGTTGCATGAATTTACAAGCCATAAAAATGGAATTGGCATGTAGAAATATGAAGATGTGCCTAAACCCAACTACCACCCTATCGATCCACGGCTTTCATATCCCGTCACTCTGGCAGGTGTAGTGTCTGCCCGCTCCTTTCGTCGGTTGGCTTAGGCATACAGAGTTCATTCCCAGTCTAAGATCAGACCAGGCCGAGGGCTGTGGCAGCAGGATCGGTAGCACACAGAAGGGGACCCGGTCGATCCCCGGATTACGCATCCCACCCCTCTGGCCAACTGAGCACCCGCACACTCATTCCGTGGGTTGACTTAGGCATACGGAGTTCATTCCCAGTCTAAGATCAGATCAGACCGAGGGTTGCAGCAGCACATGCTGGGCTCGGGCATGTGCTGGAGCCGTATTTTTCTTCGCCGGGGCACCATCGTTGGAGCATCGCCGGAGAACCTGACCGACGGCATTGGGGTTTCGTCGATCGGGGGGGCGGGCGGGAGGTGTCCGCATATGATGTGCGATGGGTGCTGGTACTTGGCGCTTATATTGGCCCCCTATCCCTCATCAAACCTCGAGAACTCACATCCCCTTAAAGAGCATTTGGGATTTTATAGGTTTGCTACCAGTAGCAATTAAAGTGTCTGAAATGGGGACATTTTTTTCAAATGGTCACAAAATCTTGTACACTTCGAGTTTTTAGCTGAATTTTTTTGTTCATGCCAACAAAAATATAAGGATCACGTCTACCAAGTTTTGGCCAAAACTCCTTCTGAAAAAATTTTAAAAAATCTCGAACTGTAAAAAGTTTCAAAAATCGTGAAAAATAGAAACGAGTTGTCTTGCCATGAAACTTCACGTGAAGGCTTAAGGGACCATTGTATGAATTTACAAGCCATAAAAATGGCATTGGCATGCAAAATATGAAGATGTGCGTAAACCCACCTACCACCCTATCGATCCACGGCTTGCGCATCCCATCTTTCTGGCCGGCGTAGCTCCCGCCCGCCCTCTCATTTTATCGGTTGGCTTAGGCATACGGAGTTCATTCCCAGTCTAAGATTGGACCAGACCAAGGGTTGCGATAGTAGGATCGGCACACGTAGAGGGGGACCCGACCGATCCCCGGCTTGCACATCCCGGCCCTCTGGCCGGCTGAGCACCCGCACGCTCGTTTCGTGGGTTAGCTTGGGGATACGGAGTTCATTCCTAGTCTAAGCATACGGAGTTCATTCCCAATCTAAGATCGGACCAGACCGAGGGTTGCGGTAGCACATGCTGGGCACAGGCACGTGCTGGTGCCGCATTTTTCTTCACCGGGGCACCATCGCCTGAGCATCGCCAGAGAACCTGACCGGCGGCATTGGGGTTCCGATGATCGGAGGGGCCGGGGGGTGTGTGCACATGATGTGCGATGGGTGCTGGTACTTGGCCCTTTTATTGGCCCCCTATCCCTCATCAAACCTCGAGAACTCACACCCCCTTAAAGAGCATTTGAGATTTTACAGGTTTGCTGCCAGTAGCCATTAAAGTGTCTAAAATGGGGACACTTTTTTCAATTGGTCACAAAATCTTGTACACTTCAAGTTATTAGTTGAATTTTTTTGTGCATGCCAACAAAAATACAAGGATCACGTCTACCAAGTTTGGGGCAAAAAATCCTTCCAAAAAAATTTTAAAAAATCCCAAACCGTAAAAAGTTTTAAAAATCATGAAAAATAGAAAACGAGTCGTTTTGGCATGAAAGTTCACGTGAAGGCTTAAGGGACCATTGTATGAATTTACAAGCCATAAAAATGGCATTGGCACGTAGAAATATGAAGATGTGCCTAAACCCACAGGATCGAAGGTTGCCCCACAGGATCGGTAGCACGCAGAGGGGGACCCGGCCGATCCCCAACTTACGCATCCCACCCCTCTGGCCGGCTGAGCGCCCACACGTTCGTTTCATGGGTTGACTTAGGCATACGGAGTTCATTCCCAGTGTAAGATCGGACCGGATCGGAGGGTTGCGGGCAGCACACTGCTGGGCCTCAGGGCATGTGCTAGTGCCACATTTTTCTTCAACCGGGGCACCATCACCGGTAGCATCAACCGGAGAACCTGACCGACGGCATTGGGGTTTCTGCGATCGGGGGGGCCGGGGGGTGCGCGCACATGATGTGCTTTGCGTGCTAGTACTTGGCCCTTCTATTGGCCCCCTATCCCTCATCAAACCTCAGGAACTCACACCCTCTTAAAGAACATTTGAGATTTTACAGGTTTGCAGCCAGTAGCCACTAAAGTGTCTGAAATGGGGACACTTTTTTCAAATGGTCACAAAATCTTGTACACTTCGAGTTTTTAGCTGAATTTTTTTGTGCATGCCAACAAAATTACAAGGATCACGTCTACCAAGTTTGGGGCCAAAAATCCTTCCGAAAAAATTTTAAAAAATCTCAAAAAAATCCTAGAAAAATTTTAAAAAATCTCGAAAAAATTTAAAAAAAACATTAAAAGTAGAAAACGAGTCGTCTTGCCATGAAACTTCACGTGAAGGCTTAAGAGACCATTGTATGAATTTACAAGCCATAAAAATGGCATCGGCATGCAGAAATATGAAGATGTGCCTAAACCCACCCACCACCCTATCGATTCTCGACTTGCGCATCCCGTCTCTCTGGCTGGCGTAGTGCCCGCCCACCCGCTCATTCCCGCACGCTCGTTTCATGGGTTGACTTAGGCATACGGAGTTCATTCCTAGTCTAAGCATATGGAGTTCACTCCCAGTGTAAGATCAGACCAGACCGAGGGTTACGACAGCACATCCTGGGCTGGGGCATGTGCTGGTGCCACATTTTCTTCGTCGGGGCACCATCGCCGGAGAACCTGACCGACGGCATTGGGGTTCCGACGATCGGGGGGGCCAGGGGGTGTGCGCACATGATGTGCGATGGGCGCTGGTACTTGGCCCTTATATTGGCCCCCAATCCCTCATCAAACCTCGAGAACTCACCCCCCCTTGAAGAGCATTTGAGATTTTACAGGTTTGCTACCAGTAGCCATTAAAGTGTTTGAAAATGGGGACACTTTTTTCAAATGGTCACAAAATCTTGTACACTTCGAGTTTAGCTGAATTTTTTTTTGAATGCCAAAAAAAATACAAGGATCACGTGTACAAAGATTGGGGCCAAAAATCCTTCCGAAAAAATTTTTAAAAATCCCAAACTACAAAAAGTTTTGAAAATCATGAAAAATAGAAAACGAGTCATCTTGACATGAAACTTCACGTGAAGGCTTAAGGGACCATTGTATGAATTTACAAGCCATAAAAATGGAATTGGCACGTAGAAATATGAAGATGTGCCAAAACCCACCTACCACCCTGTCGATCCACGGCTTGCGCATCCCGTCTCTTTGGCCGGCGTAGTGCCCGCCCGCCTGCCCGCTCGTTTCGTCGGTTGGCTTAGGCATACGGAGTTCATGCCCAGTCTAAGATCGGACCAGACCGAGGGTTGCAGTAGCAGGATCGACAGCACGCAGATAGGGACCCGATCGATCCTCGGCTTACGCATCCTGCCCGTCTGGCAGGCTGAGCACCCGTACACTTGTTTAATGGGTTGACTTAGGCATACAGAGTTCATTCCCAGTCTAAGCATATGGAGTTCATTCCCAGTCTAAGATCGGATCAGACTAAAGGTTACGGTAGCACATGCTGGGCTTGGGCATGTGCTGGTGCCTCATTTTTCTTCGTCGGGGCACCATCGCCGGAGCATCGTCGAAGAACCTGACCGACGGCATAGGGGTTCCGACGATCGAGGGGGGCCGGGGGGGTGTGCACACATGATGTGCGATGGGTGCTGGTACTTGACCCTTATATTGGCCCCCTATCCCTCATCAAACCTCGAAAACTCACACCCCCTTAAAGAGCATTTGAGATTTTACAGGTTTGCTGCCAGTAGCCGTTAAAGTGTTTGAAATGGGGACACTTTTTTCAAATGGTCACAAAATCTTGTACACTTCGAGTTTTTAGCTGAATTTTTAAAAGTACAAGGATCATGTCTTCCAATTTTGGGGCCAAAACTCCATCCAAAAAAATTTAAAAAAATACCGCACCGCAAAAAGTTTCAAAAATCATGAAAAATAGAAAACAAGTCGTCTTGCCATGAAACTTTACGTGAAGGCTTAAGGGACCATTGTATGAATTTACAAGCCATAAAAATGGCATTGGCATGTAGAAATATGAAGATGTGCCTAAACCCACCTACAACCCTATCGATCCACGGCTTACGCACCCGTCTCTCTGGCCGGCATAATGCCCGCCTGCCCGCCCACCCGCTCGTTTCGTCGGATGGCTTAGGGATACGGAGTTTATTCCTAGTCTAAGATCAGACCAAACTGAGGGTTGCAGTAGCAGGATCGACAGCACGCAGAGTGGGACCCGACCGATCCTCGGCTTGCGCATCCCGCCCCTCTGGCCGGCTGAGCACCCACAGGCTCATTTCGTGGGTTGACTTAGGCATACGGAGTTCATTCTCAGTCTAAGCATACGGAGTTCATTCCCAGTCTAAGATCGGATGGGACCGAGGGTTGCGGCAGCACATGCTGGGCTCGGGCATGTGCTGGTGCCACATTTTTCTTCGTCGAGGCACCATCGTCGGAGCATCGCCGAAGAACCTGACCGACGGCATTGGGGTTCCGACGATCGAGGGGGCCGAGGGGGGTATGCACACATGATGTGCGATGGGTGCTGGTACTTGGCCCTTATATTGGCCCCCTATCCCTCATCAAACCTCGAGAACTCACACCCCCTTAAAGAGCATTTGAGATTTTATGAGTTTGCTGCCAGTAGCCATTAAAGTGTCTAAAATGGGGACATTTTTTTCAAATGGTCACAAAATCTTGTACACTTCGAGTTTTTAGCTTAATTGTCTTGTGCATGCCAACAAAAATACAAGGATCATGTCTACCAAGTTCGGGGCCAAAACTCCTTCCAAAAAAATTTTAAAAAATCCCGAACGGAAAAAAGTTTCAAAAATCATGAAAAATAGAAAACAAGTCGTCTTGCCATGAAACTTCACGTGAAGGCTTAACGGACCATTGTATGAATTTACAAGCCATAAAAATGGCATTGGCATGCAGAAATATGAAGATGTGCCCAAACCCACCTACCGCCCTATCGATTCACGACTTGCGTATCCCGTCTCTCTGGCCGACGTAGTGCCTGCCCGCCCATCCGCCCGCTCATTTCGTAGGTTGGCTTAGGAATACAGAGTTCATTCCCAGTCTAAGATTAGACCGGATCAAGGGTTGCATCAGCAGGATCGATAGCACGCAAAGGGGGACCCGGTCGATCCCCGGGTTGCGATCCTGCCCCTCTGGCTGGCTGAGCGCCCGCATGCTCATTTCATGCGTTGACTTAGGCATACGGAGTTCATTCCCAGTCTAAGCATACGGAGTTCATTCACAGTCTAAGATTGGATCGAACTGAGGGTTGCGGTAGCACTTACTGGGCACGGGCATGTGCTGGTGCTGCATTTTTCTTCGTCGGGGCACCATCGCCGGAGCATCGTCGGAGAACCTGACCGGTGGCATTGGGGTTTCGGTGATCGGGGGGGCCGGGGGGTGTGCACACATGATGTGCGATGGGTGCTTGTACTTGACCCTTATATTAGCCCCCTATCCCTCATCAAACCTCGAGAACTCACACCCCCTTAAAGAGCATTTGAGATTTTACAGGTTTGCTGCCAGTAGTCGTTTAAGTGTTTGAAATGGTGACACTTTTTTCAAATGGTCACAAAATCTTATACACTTCAAGTTTTTAGCTGAATTGTTTTGTGCATCCCAACAAAAATACAAGGATCACATCTACCAAGTTTCGGGCCAAATCTCCTTCCGAAAAAATTTGAAAAAATCCCAAACCACAAAAAGTTTGAAAATTGTGAAAAATAGAAAAAGAGTCGTCTTGCCATGAAACTTCACGTGAAGGCTTAAGGGACCATTGTATGAAGTTACAAGCCATAAAATTGGCATTGGCACATAGAAATATGAAGATGTGCCTAAACCCACCTACCAACCTATCGATCCACGGCTTGCGCATCCCGTCTCTCTGGCCGGCGTAGAGCCCGCCCGCCCGCTCGCCTGCTCGTTTCATCAGTTGGCTTAGGCATACGGAGTTCATTCCCAGTCTAAGATCAAATCAGACCGAGGGTTAAGGCAGTAGGATCGGCAGCACGTAGAGGGGGACCCGGTCGATCCCAGGCTTGCACATACCACCCCTCTGGTCGGCTGAGCGCCCGCACTCTCATTTAATGGGTTGGCTTAGGCATACGAAATTCATTCCCAGACTAAGCATACAGAGTTCATTCCCAGTCTAAGATCGGACCGATCCGAGGGTTATGGCAGCACATACTGGGCTCGGGCATGTGCTGGTGCCGTATTTTTCTTCGTCGGGGCACCCTCGTCGAAGCATCATCGGAGAACCTGACCGATGGCATTGGGGTTCCGGTGATCGGGGGGGCCGAGGGGGTGTGAGCACATGATGTGTGATGGGTGCTGGTACTTGGCCCTTATATTGGCCCCCTATCCCTCATCAAACCTCGAGAACTCACACCCCCTTAAAGAGCATTTGAGATTTTACAGCTTTGCTGCCAGTAGCCATTAAAGTGTCTGAAATGGGGACACTTTTTTCAAATGGTCCCAAAATCTTGTACACTTCAAGTTTTTAGCTGAATTTTTTTGTGCATCCCAACAAAAATACAAGGATCACGTCTACCAAGTTTTGGGCCAAATCTCCTTCCAAAAAAATTTTAAAAAATCCCAAACCGCAAAAAGTTTGAAAATCGTGAAAAATAGAAAAGGAGTCGTCTTGCCATGAAACTTCTCGTGAAGGCTTAAGGGACCATTGTATGAATTTACAAGGCATAAAAATGGCATTGGCACGTAGAAATATGAAGATGTGCCTAAACCCACCTACCACCCTATCGATCCACAACTTGCGCATCCCATCTCTCTGGCCGATGTAGTGCTCGCCCGCCCGTCCACTCGTTTTTTCGGTTGGCATACGGAGTTCATTCCTAGTCTAGGATTAGTCCGAACCGAGGGTTGTGGCAGCAGGATTGGCAGCACGTAGAGGGGGACCCGGCGGATCCCCAGCTTGAGCATCCTGCCCCTCTGGCCGGCTGAGCGCCTGCACGCTCATTTCGTGGGTTGACTTAGGCTTATGGAGTTCATTCCCAGTCTAAGCATACGGAGTTCATTCCCAGTCTAAGATCGAAATGGATCGAGGGTTGCGGCAGCACATGCTGGGCTGAGGCATGTGCTGGTGCCGCATTTTTCTTCGTCAGGGGCACCATCGCCGGGGCATCACCGAAAACCTAACCGACGACATTGGGGTTCCGACAATCGGGGGCCCAACGGGGGTGTGCGCACATGATGTGCGATGGGTGCTGGTAGTTGGCCCTTATATTGGCCCCCTATCCGTCATCAAATCTCAAGAACTCACACCCCCTTAATGAGCATTTGAGATTTTACAGGTTTGCTGCCAGTAGCCATTAAAGTGTCTAAAATGGGGACACTTTTTTCAAATGGTCACAAAATCTTGTACACTTCGAGTTTTTAGCTGAAATTTTTTGGGCATGCCAAAAAAAATACAAGGATCACGTCTACCAAGTTTGGGGCTAAAACCCTTCCGAAAAAATTTTAAAAAATCCTGAACCAGAAAAAGTTTCAAAAATTGTGAAAAATAGAAAACGAGTCGTCTTGCCATGAAACTTCAACGTGAAGGCTTAAGGGACCATTGTATGAATTTACAAGCCATAAAAATTGCATTGGCATGCATAAATATGAAGATGTGGCTAAACCCACCTACCACCCTATCCATCCGCGGTATTGGGGTTCCAGCGATCGGAGGGCCGGGGGGTGTACGCACATGATGTGCGATGGGGGCTGGTACTTGGCCCTTATATTGGCCCCCTATCCCTCATCAAACCTCGAGAACTCACACCCCCTTAAAGAGCATTTGAGATTTTACAGGTTTGCTTCCACTAGCCATTAAAGTGTCTGAATTGGGGACACTTTTTTCAAACGGTCACAAACTCTTCTCCACTTCGATTTTTTAGCTGAATTTTTTTGTGCATCCAACAAAAACACAAGGATCACCTCTACCAAATTTGGGGACAAAACTCTTTCTAAAAATATTTTAAAAAATCCCAAACCGTAAAAAGTTTCGAAAATCATGAAAAATTTTAAAAAATTCCTAGTCTAAGATCGGACCGGACCAAGGGTTGCGACAACACATGCTGGGCTCGGGCATGTGCTGGTGCCGCATTTTTCTTCATCAGGGTGCCATTGTCGGAGCATCGTTGGAGAACCTGATCGGCGGCATTGGGGTTTTGGTGATCGGGGGGCCGAAGAGGGGGTGTGCGCACATGATGTGCAATGGGTGCCGGTACTTGGCCCTTATATTGGCCCACTATCCCTCATCAAACCTCTAGAACTCACACCCCCTAAAAGATCTTTTGAGATTTTACAGGTTTGTTGCCAGTAGCCATTAAAGTGTCTGAAATGGGGACACTTTTTTCAAATGGTCACAACATCTTGTACACTTTGAGTTTTTAACTGGATTTTTTTGTGCATGCCAACAAAAATACAAGGATCACGTCTACAAAGTTTGGGGCCAAAACTCCTTCTGAAAAAATTTTAAAAAATCCCGAACCGCAAAAAGTTTCAAAAATTATGAAAAATAGAAAACGAGTCGTCTTGCCATGAAACTTCACGTGAAGGCTTAAGGGACCTTTGTATGAATTTACAAGCTATAAAAATGGCATTGGCATGCAGAAATAGGAAGATGTGCCTAAACCCACCTACCACTCTATCGATCCACGACTTGCGCATCCTGTCTCTCTGGCCGGCATAATGCCCGCCCGCCCGTCCGCCCGCCCGCTTATTTCGTCGGTTGGCTTAGGCAGACGGAGTTCATTCCCAGTCTGAGGTCAGATCAGACTGAGGGTTGCGGCAGTAAGATTGGCAGCACGCGGAGGGGGACCCGATCGATCCCCGGCTTACGCATCCCACCCCTCTGGCCGACTGAGCGCCCGCACGCTCGTTTTGTGTGTTGACTTATGCATACGGAGTTCATTCCCAGTCTAAGCATACGGAGTTCATTCCTAGTCTAAGATTGGACCAGACCGAGGGTTGCGACAGCACATGCTGGGCTTGAGCATCTGCTGGCGCTGCATTTTTCTCCGTCGGGGCACCATCGTCAGAGAACCTGACTAGCGGTATTGGGGTTCCTGCGATCGGGGGGGCCTGGGGGGTGTGCGCACATGATGTGCGATGGGTGCTGGTACTTGGCCTTTATATTGGCCCCCTATGCCTCATCAAACCTCGAAAACTCACACCCCCGTAAAGAGCATTTGAGATTTTATAGGTTTGCTGCCAATAGCCATTAAAGTGTCTGAAATGGGGACACTTTTTTCAAATGGTCACAAAATCTTGTACACTTCGGGTTTTTAGCTGAATTTTTTTGTGCATGCCAAAAAAAAATACAAGGATCACGTCTACCAAGTTTGGTGCCAAAACAACTTTCGAAAAAATTTTAAAAAATCCCGAACCGTAAAAAGTTTCAAAAATCATGAAAAATAGAAAACGAGTCGTAATGCCATGAAACTTCACGTGAAGGCTTAAAGGACCATTGTATGAATTTACAAGCCATAAAAATGGCATTGGCATGAAGAAATATGAAGATGTGCATAAACCCACCTACCACCCTATCGATCCACGGCTTGCGTATCCTGTCTCTCCGACCGGCGTAGTGCCCGCCCTCTCGCCCGCCCGTCTGCTCGTTTTGTCGGTTGGCTTAGGCATACTGAGTTCATTCCCAGTCTAAGATCAGACCGGACCGAGGGTTAGGGTAGCAGGATCGGTAGCGCGTAGAGGGGACCCAGCCGATCCCTGGCTTGTGCATCCCGTCCCTCTGGCCGGCTGAGCGCCCGCACGCTTGTTTCATGGGTTGACTTAGGCATACAGAGTTCATTCCTAGTCTAAGATCGGACCGGACCGAGGGTTACGGCAGCAAATGCTGGGCTCGGGCATGTGCTGGTGCCGCATTTTTCTTCGTCAGGGCACCATCGTCGGAGCATCGCCGAAGAACCTAACCGGCGATATTAGGGTTCTGGCAACTGCGGGGGTGTGCGCACATAATGTGCGATGGTTGCTGGTGCTTGGCCCTTATATTGGTCCCCTATCCCTCATCAAACCTCAAGAACTCACACCGCCTTAAAGAGCATTTGAGATTTTACAGGTTTGCTGCCAGTAGCCATTAAAGTGTCTGAAATGGGGACACCTTTTTCAAATGGTCACAAAATCTTGTACACTTCGAGTTTTTAGCTGAATTTTTTTGTGCATACCAACAAAAATACAAGGATCACGTCTACCAAGTTTGGGGCTAAAGCTCCTTCCAAAAAAATTTTAAAAAATCTCGAACCGTAAAAGGTTTCGAAAATCATGAAAAATAGAAAACAAGTCGTCTTACCATGAAACTTCACGTGAAGGCTTAAGGGACCATTGTATGAATTTACAAGCCATAAAAATGGCATTGGCACGCAGAAATATGAAGATGTGCCCAAACCCACCTACCACCCTATTGATCCACGGCTTGCGCATCATGTCTCTCTAGCCAGCGTAGTGCCCGCCAGCCCGCCCGCCCGCTCGTTTCGTCGGTTGGCTTAGGCATACAGAGTTCATTCCCACTCTAAGATCAGACCGGACCGAAGGTTGCGGCAGCACTTACTGGGCTCAGGCATGTGCTGGTGCCACTTTTTTCTTCGTCAGGGCACCATCGCCAGAGCATCATCGGAGAACCTGACCGGTTGCTTTGGGGTTCCGATGATCGGGGGGGCCGGGGGGTGTGCACACATGATGTGCGAAGGGTGCTGATACTTGGCCCTTAAATTGGCTCCTATAACTCATCAAACCTCGAGAACTCACACCCCCTTAAAGAGCATTGGAGATTTTACAGGTTTGCTGCCAGTAGCCATTAAAGTGCCTGAAATGCGGACACTTTTTTCAAATGGTCACGAAATCTTGTACACTTCGAGTTTTTAGCTGAATTTTTTTGTACATGCCAACAAAAATACAAGGATCATGTCCACCAAGTTTGGGGCCAAAACTCATTCCGAAAAAATTTAAAAAAATCCTGAAAAGTCCTGAAAAATAGAAAACGAGTCGTCTTGCCATGAAACCTCACGTGAAGGCTTAAGGGACCATTGTATGAATTTACAAGCCATAAAAATGGCACTGGCACATAGAAATAGGAAGATGTGCCTAAACCCACCTACCACCCTATCGATCCACGGCTTGCGCATCCTGTCTCTTTGGCCGGTGTAGTGCCCTTTTGCCCGCCAACTCGTTTCGTCGGTTGCCTTAGGCATACGGAGTTCATTCCCAGTCTAAGAATGGACCGGACCGAGGGTTGCGATAGCTGGATCAGTAGCACATAGAGTGGGACCAGGCCGATCCTCGGCTTGCGCATCCTGCCCCTCTGGTCGACTGAGCGCCCGCACACTCATTTCGTGGGTTGACTTAGGCATACGGAGTTCATTCCCAGTCTAGGATCGGACCGGACCGAGGGTTGTGGCAGCACATGCCGGGCTCGAGCATGTGCTGGTGCCACATTTTTCTTCGTCGGGCACCATCACCGGAGAACCTGACCGGCGACATTGGGGTTCCGACGATCGAGGGGGCCAGGGGGTGTGCACACATGATGTGCGATGGGTGCTGGTACTTGGCCCTTATATTGGCCCCCTATCCCTCTTCAAACCTCGAGAACTCACACCCCCTTAAAGAGCATTTGAGATTTTACAAGTTTGCTGCCAGTAGCCATTGAAGTGTCTGAAATGGGGACACTTTTTTCAAATGGTCACAAAATCTTATACACATCGAGTTTTAAGCTGAATCTTTTTGTGCATGCCAACAAAAATACAAGGATCACGTCTACCAAGTTTGTGCCAAAACACCTTCCAAAAAAATTTTAAAAAATCCCGAACAACAAAAAGTTTTAAAAATTATGAAAAATAGAAAACGAGTCGTCTTGCCATGAAACTTCACGTGAAGGCTTAATGGACCATTGTATGAATTTACAAGCCATAAAAATGGCATTGGCACGTAGAAATATGAAGATGTGCCTAAACCCACTTACCACACTATCAATCCACGGCTTGCGCATCCCGTCTCTCCGGTCGACGTAGTGCCCGCCCGTCCGCCCGCTCGTTTCGTCGGTTGGCTTAGGCATACGGAGTTCATTCCTAGTCTAAGATCGGACCGAACCGAGGGTTGCGGCAGTAGGATCGGCAGCACGCAGAGGGGGAACTGGCCGATCCCAGGCTTACACATCCCGCCCCTTTGGCCGGTTGAGTGTCCAAACGCTCGTTTCATGGGTTGACTTTGGCATACGGAGTTCATTCCCAATCTAAGCATACGGAGCTCATTTCCAGTTTAAGATCGAACCAGACCGAGGGTTGTGGCAGCACATGCTGGTGTCGCATTTTTCTTCGTCGAGGCACCATCGTCGAAGAACTTGACCAGCGGCATTGGGGTTCCGACGATCAGGGGAGCCGGCGGGGGCTGTGCGCACATAATGTGTGATGGGTGCTGGTACTTGGCCTCATATTGGCCCCCTATCGCTCATCAAACTTCGAGAACTCACACCCCCTTAAAGAGCATTTGAGATTTTACAGGTTTGCTTCAAGTAGCCATTAAAGTGCCTGAAATGGGGACACTTTTTTCAAATGGTCACAAAATCTTCTACACTTCGAGTTTTTAGCTGAATTGTTTTGTGCATGCCAAAAAAATACAAGGATCACGTCTACCAAGTTTGGGGCCAAAACTCCTTCTGAAAATATTTCAAAAAATCCCGAACCGCAAAAAATTTCAAAAATCATGAAAAATAGAAAACGAGTCGTCTTGCCATGAAACTTCACGTGAAGGCTTAAGGGACCATTGTATGAATTTACAAGCCATAAAAATGGCACTGGCACACAGAAATATGAAGATGTGCCTAAACCCACCTACCACCCTATCGATTCACGGCTTGCGCATCCCTTTTCTTTGGTCGGTGTAGTGCCCGTCCACTCGCCCGCCCGCCAACTCGTTTCGTCAGTTGGCTTAGGTATACGGAGTTCATTCCCAGTATAAGAATGGACCAGACTGAGGGTTGCGGTAGCAGGATCAACAGCACGCAGAGGGGGACCCGGTCGATCCCCGGCTTGCGCATCCCGCCCCTCTGGCCGACTGAACGCCTGCACACTCGTTTCGTGGGTTGACTTAGGCATACGAAGTTCATTCCCAGTCTAAGATCAGACCGGACTGAGGGTTGCAGCAGCACATGCTGGCCTCAGGTATGTGCTGGTGCCATATTTTTCTTCGTCGGGGCGCCATCGCTGGAGAACTTGACCGGTGGCATTGAGGTTCCGACGATCGGAGGGGTCGGGGGTGCTGTGCACACATAATGTGCAATGGGTGCTGGTAACTGGCCCTCATATTGGCCCCCTAACCCTCATCAAACCTCAAGAACTCACACCCCCTTAAAGAGCATTTGAGATTTTACAGGTTTGCTGCCAGTAGCCATTAAAGTGTCTGAAATGGGGACACTTTTTTCAAATGGTCACAAAATCTTGTACACTTCAATTTTTTAGCTGAATTTTTTTGTGCATGCCAACATAAATACAATGATCATGTCTACCAAGTTTGGGGCCAAAAATCCTTCCGAAAAAATTTTAAAAAATCCCGAACCGTAAAAAGTTTCAAAAATCATGAAAAATAGAAAACGAGTCGTCTTGCCATGACACTTCACGTCAAGGCTTAAGAGACCATTGTATGAATTTACAAGCCATAAAAATGGTATTGGCATGAAAAAATATGAAGATGTGCCTAAACCCACCTACCACCCTATCGATCCACGAGTTGCGCATCGCGTCTCTCTGGCCGGCGTAGTGCCCGCCTGCCCGCCCGCTCATTTCGTCGGTTGGCTTAGGCATACGGAGTTCATTCTCAGTCTAAGACCAGACCGGACTGAGGGTTGCGGCAACAAGATCAGCAGCACACAGAGGGGGACCCGGTCGATCCTTAGCTTGCACATCCCGCCCCTCTGGCCAACTGAGCGCCTGCATGCTCGTTTTGTGGGTTGACTTAGGCATACGAAATTCATTCCCAGTCTAAGCATATGAAGTTCATGGCCAGTCTAAGATTGGACCAGACCGAGGGTTGTGGCAGCACATGCTGGGCTCGAGCATGTGCTGGTGTCGCATTTTTCTTCGTCGGGCACCATCACCGGAGAACCTGATCGGCGACAATTGGGGTTCCAGCGATCGGGGGGCCGGGGGGGTGTGCGCACATGATGTGTGATGGGTACTGGTACTTCAACCTTATATTGGCCCCCTATCCTGCATCAAAACTTGAAAACTTACACCCCCTTAAAGAGCATTTGAGATTTTACAGGTTTGCTACCAGTAGCCATTAAAGTGTCTGAAATGGGGACATTTTTTTGAAATGGTCACAAAATCTTGTAGACTTTAAGTTTTTAGCTGAGTTTTTTTGTGCATGCCAACAATAATACAAGGATCACGTCTACCAAGTTTAGTGCCAAAAATCCTTTCGAAAAAAATTTAAAAAATTTGAAACCGCAAAAAGTTTCAAAAATCATGAAAAATAGAAAACGTGTCATCTTACCATGAAACTTCACGTGAAGGCCTAAGGGACCATTGTATGAATTTACAAGCCATAAAAATGGCATTGGCATGCAAAAATATGAAGATGTGCCTAAACCCACCTCCCACCCTATCGATCCACGGCTTGCGCATCCCGTATCTCTGGCCGACGTAGTGCCCGCCCGCCCGTCCGCCCGCTCGTTTCGTCGGTTGGCTTAGGCATACGGAGTTCATTCGTAGTCTAAGATCGGACCAGACCAAGGTTTGCGGCAGCAAGATTGGCAGCACGCAGAGGGGGACCCGACCGATCCTTGGCTTGCGCATGCCGCCCCTCTGGCCGACTGAGCACCCACACGCTCGTTTCGTGGGTTGACTTAGGCATATGGAGTTCATTCCCAGTCCAAGCATACGGAGTTCATTCCCAGTCTAAGATCGGACCGGATCGAGGGTTGCGGCAGCACATGCTGGGCTCGAGATGTGCTGTGCCACATTTTTTTCGCCAGGGCACCATCGCTGAAGCATCGTCGGAGAACTTGACCGGCGGCATTGGGGTTCCGGTGATCGGGGGGCCGGGGGGGTGTGCGCACATGATGTGCGATGAGTACTGGTACTTGGCTCTTATATTGGGCCCCTATCCCTCATCAAACCTCGAGAACTCACACCCCCTTAAAGAGCATTTAAGATTTTACATATTTGCTGCCAGTAGCCATTAAAGTGTCTAAAATGGGGACACTTTTTTTGAATGGTCACAAAATCTTGTACACTTCGAGTTTTTAGCTGAATTTTTTTATGTCTACCAAGTTTGGGGCCAAAACACCTACCGAAAAAATTTTAAAAAATACCTAACCGAAAAAGTTTTCAAAATCGTGAAAAATAGAAAACGAGTCGTCTTGCCATTAAACTTCACGTGAAGGCTTAAGGGACCATTGTATGAATTTACAAGCCATAAAAATGGCATTGGCATGCAGAAATATGAAGATGTGCCTAAACCCACCTACCACCCTATCGATTCACGGCTTGTGCATCCCGTCTCTCTGGCCGGCGTAGTGCCCGCCCGCTCGCCCGCCTCGGTTGGCTTAGGCATACGGAGTTCATTCCCAGTCTAAGATCAGACCAGACCAAGTTTTGCTACAGCAGGATCGGCAGCATCCAGAGGGGGACCCGATCGACCCCCGACTTGCGCATCTCGCCCCTCTGGCCGACTGAGCACCCGCACGCTCGTTTTGTTGATTGACTTTGGCATACTGAGTTCATTCCCAGTCTAAGCGTACAGAGTTCATTCCCAGTCTAAGAATGGACCGGATCAAAGGTTGCGGCAGCACATGCTGGGCTCGGGCATGTGCTGGTGTCGCATTTTTCTTCGCCGGGGCACCATCGCTGGAGCATCGCCGAAGAACCTGACCAGTGGCATTGGGGTTCCGACGATCAGGGGGCCGGGGGGTGTGCGCACATGATGTGTGATGGGTGCTGGTACTTGGCCCTTATATTGGCCTCCTTTCCCTCATCAAACCTCGAGAACTCACACCCCCTTAAAGAGCATTTGAGATTTTACAGGTTTGCTGCCAGTAGCCATTAAAGTGTCTAAAATGGGGACACTTTTTTCGAATGGTCACAAAATCTTGTACACTTCGAGTGTTTAGCTGAATTTTTTTATGCATGCCAAAAAAAATACAAGGATCACGTCTACCAAGTTAGGGGCCAAAAATCCTTCCGAAAAAATTTTAAAAAATCCCAATCCGCAAAAAGCTTTGAAAATCATGAAAAATAGAAAACGAGTCGTCTTGCCATGAAACTTCACGTGAAGGCTTAAGGGACCATTGTATGAATTTACAAGCCATAAAAATGGCATTGACATGTAGAAATATGAAGATGTGCCTAAATCCACCTACCACCCTATCGATCCACGGCTTGCGCATCGTGTCTCTCTGGCCAACGTAGTGCCTGTCTGCCCGCCCGCTCGTTTCATCAGTTGGCTTAGGCATACGGAGTCCATTCCTAGTCTAAGATTGGACCAGACCGAGGGTTGTAGTAGCAGGATTGGCAGCTCACAGAGGGGGACCCGGTCGATCCCCGGCTTGCATATCCTGCCCTTCTGGCCGACTGACCGCCCGCATGCTCGTTTCGTGGGTTGACTTAGGCATACGGAGTTCATTCCCAGTCTAATATCGAACCGGACTGAGGATTGCGATAGCACATGCTGGGCTCGGGCATGTGCTGATGCCGTATTTTTCTTCACTGGGGCACCATCGCTGGAGCATCGTCGAAGAGCCTGACCGACGGCATTGTGGTTTCGACGATCGGGGGGGCCGGCGGGGGTGTGCGCACATGATGTGTGATGGGTGCTGGTACTTGGCCCTTATATTGGTCCCCTATCCCTCATCAAACCTCGAGAACTCACACCCCCTTAAAGAGCATTTGGGATTTTACAGGTTTACTGCCAGTAGCAATTAAAAAGGGGGACACTTTTTTCAAATGGTCACAAAATCTTGTACACTTTGAGTTTTTAGATGAATTTTTTGTGCATGCCAACAAAATTACAAGGATCATGTCTACTAAGTTTGGGGCCAAAAATCCTTCCGAAAAAATTTTAAAAAATCTCAAACCGTAAAAGGTTTGGAAAATTGTGAAAAATAAAAAACGAGTCGTCTTGCCATGAAACTTCACGTGAAGGCTTAAGGGACCATTGTATGAATTTACAAGCCATAAAAATGGCATTGGCATGAAAAAATATGAAGATGTACCTAAACCCACCTACCACCCTATCGATCCATGACTTGCGCATCCCATCTCTCTGGTCGGCGTAGTGTCCGCCCGCTCGTTGCATCAATTGGCTTTGGCATACGGAGTTCATTCCTAGTCTAAGATCAGACCAGACCGAGGGTTGCAGTAGTAGGATCAACAGCACATAGAGGGGGACCCAATCGATCCCCGGCTTGTGCATCCCGCCCCTCTGGCCGGGTGAACGCCCGTACGCTCATTTTGTGAGTTGACTTAGGCATACGGAGCTCATTGCCAGTCTAAGCATACGGAGTTCATTCCCAGTGTCAGATCGGATCAGGACCGAGGGTTGCGACTGCACATACTGGGCTTGGGCATGTGCTGGTGCCGCATTTTTCTTCACCGGGGCACCACCGCCAGAGCATCGCCGGAAATCTTGACCGGTGGCATTGGGGTTCCGACGATCGAGGGGCCGGGGGGGTGGTGTGCGCACATGATGGGTGATGGGTGCTGGTACATGGCCCCTATATTGGCCCCTATCCCTCATCAAACCTCGAGAACTCACACCCCCTTAAAGAGCATTTGAGATTTTACAGGTTTGCTGCTAGTAGCCATTAAAGTGTTTGAAATGGGGACACTTTTTTCAAATGGTCACAAAATCTTGTACACTTCGAGTTTTTAGCTGAATTGTTTTGTGCATGCAAACAAAAATACAAGGATCATGACTACCAAGTTTGGGGCCAAAACTCCTTTCGAAAAAATTTTAAAAAATCTCGAACCGTAAAAAGTTCCAAAAATCCTGAAAAATAGAAAACGAGTCGTCTTGCCATGAAACTTCACGTGAAGGCTTAAGGGACCATTGTATGAATTTACAAGCCATAAAAATGGCATTAGCATGCAAAAATATGAAGATGTGCCTAAACCCACCTAGCACCCTATCGATCCATGGCTTACGCATCCCATCTCTCTGGTCGACGTAGTGCCCGACCGCCCGCCCCCTCATTTCGTCGGTTGGCTTAGGCATACGGAGTTCTTTCACAGTTTAAGATTAGACCAGACCGAGGGTTGTGGTAGAAGGATCAGCAGCATGCAGAGGGGGACCCGACCGATCCCTGGCTTGCGCATCCCGCCCCTCTGGCCGGCTGAGCCCCTGCACGCTCGTTTCGTGGGTTGACTTAGGCATATAGAGTTAATTCCCAGTCTAAGCGTACGGAGTTCATTCCCAGTCTAAGATCGGATCGGAACGAGGGTTGCAGCAGCACATGCTGGGCTCAGGCATGTGTTGGTGCCGCATTTTTCTTCGCCGGGGCACCATCGCTGGAGCATCGCCGGAGAACCTAACCGGCGACATTGAGCTTCCGGTGATCAGGGGGGCCGGGGGGGTGTGCGCACATGATGTGCAATGGGTGCTGGTACTTGGCCCTTATATTGGCCCCCTATCCCTCATCAAACCTCGAGAACTCGCTCCTCCTTAAAGAGCATTTGAGATTTTACAGGTTTGCTGGCAGTAGCAATTAAAGTGTCTGAAATGGGGACACTTTTTTCAAATGGTCACAAAATCTTGTACACTTCGAGTTTTTAGCTGAATTTTTTTTTCCATGCCACCAAAAATACAAGGATCAAGCCTACCAAGTTTGGGGCCAAAACTCCTTCCAAAAAATTTTTAAAAAATCTAGAACTACAAAGAGTTTCAAAAATCGTAAAAAATAGAAAATGAGTCGTCTTGCCATGAAACTTCATGTGAAGGCTTAAGGGGCCATTGTATGAATTTACAAGCCATAAAAATGGCATTGGCATGCAGAAATATGAAGATGTACCTAAACTCACCTACCACAATATCGATCCACGGCTTACGCATCCCATCTCTCTGGTTGACGTAGTGCCCGCCTGCCCGCCCGCTCGTTTCGTCGGTTGGCTTAGGCATACGAAGTTCATTCCTAGTCTAAGATCGGACCGGACCGAGGGTTGCGACAGCAAGATCGACAGCATGTAGAGGGGGACCCGACAAATCCCTGGCTTGTGCATCCCGCCCCTCTAGCCGGCTGAGCATGCTCATTTCGTAGGTTGACTTAGGCATACAGAGTTCATTCCCAGTCTAGGCATACGGAGTTCATTCCCAGTCTAAGCATACGGAGTTCATTCCCAGTCTAAGATCAGACTGGACCGAGGGTTGCGGTAGTACATGCTGGGTTCAGGCATGTTCTGGTGCCACATTTTTCTTCATCGGTGCACCATTGTCGAAGAACTTGACCGACGGCATTAGGGTTCCAACGATCGGGGGGGCCGGGGGGAGCTGTGCGCACATAATGTGTGATGGGTGCTGGTGTACTTGGCCCTCATATTGGCCACCTATCCCTCATCAAACCTCAAAAACTCACACCCCCTTAAAGAGCATTTGAGATTTTACAGGTTTGCTGCCAGTAGCCATTAAAGGCTCTGAAATGGGGACACTTTTTTCAAATGGTCACAAAATCTTGTACACTTCGAGTTTTAAGCTGAATTTTTTTGTGCATGCCAAAAAAAAATGCAAGGATCACGTCCACAAAGTTTGGGGCCAAAGCTCCTTCCAAAACAATTTTAAAAAATCTCGTCCACAAAGTTTGGGGCCAAAGCTCCTTCCAAAACAATTTTAAAAAATCTCAAACCGTAAAAAGTTTCAAAACTCGTGAAAAATAGAAAACGAGTCGTCTTGCCATGAAACTTCAGGTGAAGGCTTAAGGGACCATTGTATGAATTTACAAGCCATAAAATTGGCATTGGAATGGAGAAATATGAAGATGTGCCTAAACCCACCTACCACCCTATCGATCCACGACTTGCGGATCCCGTCTCTTTGGCTGACGTAGTGCCCGCCCGCTCGTCCGCTCACTCATTTTGTCGGTTGGCTTAGGCATATGCAGTTTATTCCCAGTCTAAGATCAGACCGGACTGAGGGTTACGGTAGTAGGATTGGCAGCACACAAAGGGGAACCCGATCGATCCGCGGCTTGCACATCCCGCCCGTCTGGCCTACTGAGCGCCCGCGCGCTCGTTTCATAGGTTGACTTAGGCATACGGAGTTCATTTCCAGTCTAAGATCAGACTGGATCGAGGGTTGCAACAGCACATGTTAGGCTCGGGCATGTGCTGGTGCTGCATTTTTCTTCGTCGGGGCACCATCGCCGGAGCATCGTCGGAGAACCTGACCGATGGCATTAAGGTTCCGGTGATCCAGGGAGCCGAGGGGGTGTACACACATGATGTGCGATGGGTGCTGGTACTTGGCCCTTATATTGGCCCCCTATCCCTCATCAAACCTCAAGAACTCACACCCCCTTAAAGAGCATTTGAGATTTTACAGGTTTGCTACCAGTAGCCATTAAAGTGTCTGAAATGGGGACACTTTTTTCAAATGGTCACAAAATGTTGTACACTTCGAGTTTTAAGCTGAATTTTTTTGTGCACGCCAAAAAAAAAATACAAGGATCACGTCTACAAAGTTTGGTGCCAAAACTCCTTCCGAAAAAATTAAAAAAATCCCGAACCGTAAAAAGTTTCAAAAATCGTGAAAAATAGAAAACGAGTCGTCTTGCCATGAAACTTCACGTGAAGGCTTAATGGGCCATTGTATGAATTTACAAGCCATAAAAATGGCATTGCCATGCAGAAATATGAAGATGTGCCTAAACCCACCTACCACCCTATCGATCCACACTTGTGCATCCCGTCTCTCTGGCCGACGTAGTGCCCGCCCGCCCGTCCGCTCGCTCGTTTCATCGTTTGGCTTAGGCATATGGAGTTCATTCTCAGTCTAACATCGGATTAGATCGAGGGTTGTGGCAGCAGGATCGACAGCACACAGAGGGGAACCCGACCGATCCGCGGCTTGCGCATCCCGCCCGTCTGGCCTACTGAGCGCCCGCGCGCTCATTTCATTGGTTGACTTAGGCATACGGAGTTCATTCCCAGTCTAAGATCGGACCGGACCAAGGGTTGCGATAGCACATGCTGGGCTCGGGCATGTGCTGGTGCCATATTTTTCTTCGTCGGGGCACCATCGTCGGAGCATTGCCGGAGAACCTGACCGACGACATTGGGGTTCCGGTGATCGGGGGAGCCGGGCGGTGTGCACACATGATGTGCGATGGGTGCTGGTACTTGGCCCTTATATTGGCCCCCTATCCCTCATCAAACCTCAAGAACTCACACCCCCTTAAAGAGCATTTGAGATTTTACAAGTTTGCTGCCAGTAGCCATTAAAGTGTCTGAAATGGGGACACTTTTTTCAAATGGTCACAAAATCTTGTACACTTCGAGTTTTTAGCTGAATTTTTTTGTGCATGCCAACAAAAATACAAGGATCATGTCTACCAAGTTTGGGGCCTAAAGTCCTTCCGAAAAAATTTAAAAAAATCCCGAATCGTAAAAAGTTTTAAAAATCGTGAAAAATAGAAAACGAGTCGTCCTGCCATGAAACTTCACGTGAAGGCTTAAGTTACCATTGTATGAATTTAAAAGCCATTAAAATGGCATTGGCATGCCAAAATATGAAGATGTGCCTAAACCCATGTAACACCCTATCGATCCACGACTTGCACATCCTGTCTCTTTGGCTGATGCAGTGCCCGCCCACTCATCCACTCGCTCATTTCGTCGGTTGGCTTAGGCATATGGAGTTCATTCCTAGTCTAAGATGGGACCGGACTGAGGGTTGCGGTAGTAGGATCGACAGCACACAGAGGGGAACCCGATCGATCTGCGGCTTACACATCCCACCCGTCTGGCCGACTGAACGCCCGCGCGCTCATTTCATAGGTTGACTTAGGCATACGGAGTACATTCCCAGTCTAAGATCGGACCGGATCGAGGGTTGCAAGAGCACATGTTAGGCTCAGGCATGTGCTGGTGCCGCATTTTTCTTTGTCGGGGCACCATCGCCTGAGCATCGTCGGAGAACCTGACTGACGGCATTGCGGTTCCAGTGATCGAGGGAGCCGAGGGGGTGTGCGCACATGATGTGCGATGGGTGCTGGTACTTGGCCCTTATATTGGCCCCCTATCCCTCATCAAACCTCAAGAACTCACACCCCCTTAAAGAGCATTTGAGATTTTATAGGTTTGCTGCCAGTAGCCATTAAAGTGTCTGAAATGGGGACACTTTTTTCAAATGGTCACAAAATCTTGTACACTTCGAGTTTTAAGCTGAATTTTTTTGTGCATGCCAAAAAAAAAATACAAGGATCACGTCCACAAAGTTTGGGGCCAAAGCCCCTTCCAAAACAATTTTAAAAAATCTCGAACCGTAAAAAGTTTCAAAAATCTTGAAAAATAGAAAACGAGTCGTCATGCCATGAAACTTCACGTGAAGGCTTAAGGGACCATTGTATGATTTTACAAGCCATAAAAATGGCATTGGCATGCAGAAATATGAAGATGTGCCTAAACCCACCTACCACCCTATCGATCCACGACTTACCCATCCCGTCTCTCTGGTTGACGTAGTGCCCGCCCGCCCGTCCGCTCGCTCGTTTCGTCGGTTGGCTTAGGCATATGGAGTTCATTCCCAGTCTAAGATTAGACCGGACTGAGGGTTGCGGCAGCAGGATCAGCAGCACACAGAAGGGAACCCGACCGATCAACGACTTGCGCATCTCGCCCGTCTGGCCGGCTGAGCGCCCGCACGCTCGTTTCGTAGGTTGACTTAGGCATACAGAGTTCATTCCCAGTCTAAGATCGGATCGGAATGAGGGTTGCGATAGCACATGCTGGGCTCGGGCATGTGCTGGTGCCGTATTTTTCTTCGTCGGGGCACCATCGCCGGAGCATCGTCAGAGAACCTGACCGACGGCATTGGGGTTCCGGCGATCGGGGGAGCCAGGGGGTGTGCGCACATGATGTGCGATGGGTGCTGGTACTTGGCCCTTATATTGGCCCCCTATCCCTCATCAAACCTCAAGAACTCACACCCCCTTAAAGAGCATTTGAGATTTTACAAGTTTGCTGCCAGTAGCCATTAAAGTGTCTGAAATGGGGACACTTTTTTCAAATGGTCACAAAATCTTGTACACTTCGAGTTTTTAGCTGAATTTTTTTGTGCATGCCAACAAAAATACAAGGATCACGTCTACCAAGTTTGGGGCCGAAACTCCTTCTGAACAAATTTTAAAAAATCCTGAACCGCAAAAAGTTTTGAAAATTGTGAAAAATAGAGAACGAGTCGTCTTGCCATGAAACTTCACGGGAAGGCTTAAGGGACCATTGTATGAATTTACAAGCCATAAAAATGGCATTGGCACACAGAAATATGAAGATGTGCCTAAACCCACCTACCACCCTATCGATCCACGGCTTGCGCATGCCGTCTCTCTGCCCAGCGTAGTGCCCAGCCACCCGCCCGTTCGTTTCGTCGGTTGGCTTAGGCATACGGAGTTCATTCCCAGTCCAAGATCGGATTGGATCGAGGGTTGCGACAGCAGGATGGGCAGCATGCATAGGGGGACCGAGTCGATCCCCGGCTTGCGCATCCCGCCCCTCTGGCCGATTGAACGCCCACACGCTCGTTTCGTGGGTTGTCTTAGGCATACAGAGTTCATTCACAGTCTAAGCACATGGAGTTCATTCCCAGTCTAATATCAGATCGGATCGAGGGTTACAGCAGCACATGCTGAGCTCGAGCATGTGCTGGTGCTGCATTTTCTTCGTCGGGGCACCATCGCCGGAGCATCATCGAAGAACCTGACCAGTGGAATTGGGGTTTCGACGATCGAGGGAGCCGAGGGGGGGTGTGCACACATGATGTGTGATGGGTGCTGGTACCTGGCCCTTATATTGGCCCCCTATCCCTCATCAAACCTCAAGAACTCACACCCCCTTAAAGAGCATTTGAGATTTTACAGGTTTGCTGCTAGTAGCCATTAAAGTGTCTGAAATGGGGACACTTTTTTCAAATGGTCACAAAATCTTGTACAGTTCGAGTTTTTAATTGAATTTTTTTGTGCATGCCACCAAACATACAGGGATCACATCTACCAAGTTTGGGGCCAAAACTCTTTTCGAAAAAATTTTAAAAAATCTCGAGCCGTAAAAAGTTTCAAAAATCTTGAAAAATAGAAAACGAGTCGTCTTGTCATGCAACTTCACATGAAGGCTTAAGGGACCATTGTATGAATTTACAAGCCATAAAAATGGCATTCGCACGTAAAATATGAAGATGTGCCTAAACCCACCTACCACCCTATTGATCCATGGCTTGCACATCCCGTCTCTCTGGCCGGCGTAGTGCCCGCCCACCCGTTCCTTTCGTCGGTTGGCTTAGGCATACGGAGTTCTTTCCCAGCCTAAGATCGGACCGGACCGAGGGTTACAACAGTAGGATCGACAGCACAAAGAGGGGGACTCGGCCGATCCCCGACTTGCGCATCCCGCCCCTCTGGTTGGCTGAGCGCCCGCACGCTCGTTTCGTGGGTTGACTTAGGCATACAGAGTTCATTCCCAGTCTAAGCATATAGAGTTCATTCCCAGACTAAGATCGGACCAGACCGAGGGTTGCGACAGCACATGCTGGGCTCGAGCATGTGTCGGTGTCGCATTTTTCTTCACCGAGGCACCATCGTCGGAGCATCGTCGGAGAACTTGACCGACGGCATTTGGGTTCCGACGATCGGGGGGCTGGGGGTATACACACATGATGTGCGATGGGTGCTAGTACTTGGCCCTTATATTGGCCCTCTATCCCTCATCAAACCTCTAGAACTCACATCAAACCTCGAGTTTTTAGCTGAATCTTTTTGTGCATGCCAACAAAAATACAAGGATGACATCTACAAAGTTTGGGCCTAAAACTCCTTTTGAAAAAATTTTAAAAAATCTTGAACCGTAAAAAGTTTCCAAAATCGTGAAAAATAGAAAACGAGTCGTCTTGCCATGAAACTTCACGTGAAGGCTTAAGGGACCATTGTATGAATTTACAAGCCATAAAAATGGCATTGGTATGCAAAAATATGAAGATGTGCCTAAACCCACCTACCACCCTATCGATCCACGGTTTGCGCATCCCGTCTCTCTGGTCGACGTAGTGCCCTTCCGCCCGCCCGCCCATTCATTTCGTCGGTTGGCTTAGGCATATGGAGTTCATTCCTAGTCTAAGATTGGACCAGACCGAGGGTTGCGGCAGCAGGATTGGCAGCACGTAGAAGGGGACCCGGTAGATCCCCGGCTTGCGCATCCCTGCCCCTCTGGCTGGCTGAGCACCCGCACGCTCATTTCATGGGTTGACTTAGGCATACGGAGTTCATTCCCAGTCTATGATCGGACCGGACCGAGGGTTGTGGCTGCACATGCTGGGCTCGGGCATGTGCTGGTACACATTTTTCTTCGTCGGGGCACAATCGTTGGAGCATCGTCAGAGAACCTGACCGGCGACATTGGGGTTCTGACGATCGGGGGGGGCTAGGTGGTGTGCGCACATGATGTGAGATGGGTGCTGGTACTTGGCCCTTATTTTGGCCCCTTATCCCTCATCAAACCTCGAGAACTCACACCCCTTTAAGGAGCATTTGAGATTTTACAGGTTTGCTGCCAGTAGCCATTAAAGTGTCTGAAATAGGGATAATTTTTTCAAATGGTCACAAAATCTTGTACACTTCGATTTTTTAGCTGAATTTTTTTGTGCATGCCAACAAAAATACAAGGATCACGTCTACCAAGTTTGGGGCTGAAAATCCTTCCAAAAAAATTTAAAAAAATCTCAAACTGTAAAAAGTTTCAAAAATCGTGAAAAATAGAAAACGAGTCGTCTTGCCATGAAACTTCACGTGAAGGCTTAAGGGACCATTGTATGAATTTACAAGCCATAAAAATGGCATTGGCACACAAAAATATGAAGATGTGCCTAAACCAACCTACCACCCTATCGATCCACGGCTTGCGCATCCATCTCTTTAGCCGACGTAGTGCCCGCCCGCCTACCCGCCCGCTCATTTCGTCGGTTGGCTTAGGCATACGGAGTTCATTCCCAATCTAAGATCGGACCGGTTTGAGGGTTGTGGTAGTAGGATTGGCAGCATGCAGAAGGGGACCCAGCCAATCCTCGGCTTACGCATCCAGCCCCTTTGGCCGGCTGAGTGCCCGCACTTTCATTTCATGGGTTGACTTGGGCAAACAGAGTTCATTCCCAATCTAAGCATATGGAGTTCATTCCCAGTCTAAGATCAAATTGGACCAAGGGTTACGGCAGCACATGCTGGGCTCGGGCATGTGCTGGTGCCACATTTTTTTCGTTGGGGCACCATCACCGGAGCATCATCAGAGAACCTGACCGACGGCATCGGGGTTTCGATGATCTAGGTGCCCAGGGGGGTGAGCGCACATGATGTGCGATGGGTGCTGGTACTTGGCCCTTCTATTGGCCCCCTATCCCTCATCAAACCTCGGGAACTCACACCTGCTTAAAGAGCATTTGAGATTTTACAGGTTTGCTGCCAGTAGCCATTAAAGTGTTTGAAATGGGGACACCTTTTTCAAATGGTCACAAAATCTTGTACACTTCGAGTTTTTAGCTGAATTTTTTTGTGCATGCCAACAAAAATAAATGGATCACTTCTACCACGTTTTGGCCAAAACTCCTTGTCGAAAAAATTTTAAAAAATCTCAAACTATAAAAAGTTTTGAAAATCGTGAAAAATAGAAACGAGTTGTCTTGCCATGAAACTTCTCGTGAAGGCTTAAGGGACCATTGTATGAATTTACAAACCATAAAAATGGCATTGGCACACAGAAATATGAAGATGTGAGTAAACCCACCTACCACCCTATCGATCCACGGCTTGCGCATCCCATATTTCTGGCCGGCGTAGTGCCTGCCCGCCCGCCCGCTCGCTCGCTCATTTCATCGGTTGGCTTAGGCATACAGAGTTCATTCCCAGTCTAAGATAAACTAGATCAAGGGTTGCGGTAGCAGCATCAGCAGCACGCAGAGGGGGACTCGATCGATCCTCGGCTTGTGCATCCTGCCCCTCTGCCCGGCTGAGCACCCGTACGCTCGTTTCGTGGGTTAGCTTAGGCATTCGGAGTTCATTCCCAGTCTAAGCATACGGAGTTCATTCCTAGTCTAAGATCGGATCGGATCGAGGGTTGCGGTAGCACATACTGGGCACGGGCATGTGCTGGTGCTGCATTTTTCTTCGTCGGGGCACCATTGCCGGAGCATCGTAGGAGAACTTGATCGACGACATTGGGGTTCCGACGATCGGGGGGCCGAGGGGGTGTGTGCACATGATGTGAGAAGGGTGCTGGTACTTGGCCCTTTTATTGGCCCCATATCCCTCATCAAACCTCGAGAACTCACACCCCCTTAAAGAGCATTTGAGATTTTACAGGTTTGCTGCCAGTAGCCATTAAATTGTCTGAAATGGGGACACTTTTTTCAAATGGTCACAAAATCTTGTACACTTCGAGTTTTTAGTTGAATTTTTTTGTGCATGTGAACAAAAATACAAGGATCATGTCTACCAAGTTTGGGGCAAGAAATCCTTCTGAAAAAATTTTAAAAAATCTCGAACTGCAAAAATGTTTGAAAATCGTGAAAAATAGAAAACGAGTCGTCTTGCCATGAAACTTCACGTGAAGGCTTAAGGGACCATTGTATGAATTTACAAGCCATAAAAATGGCATTAGCACGCAGAAATATGAAGATGTGCCTGAACCCACCTACCACCCTATCGATCGACGGCTTGTGTATCCCGTCTCTCTGGCCGGCGTAGTGCCCTCCCTCCCGCCCGCCCGCTTGTTTCGTCGGTTCGCTTAGGCATACGGAGTTCATTCCTAGTCTAAGATCAGACCAGACCAAGGGTTACGGCAGCAGGATCGGCAGCACGCAGAGGGGGACCCAGTCGGTCCTCGGCTTGTGCAACCTGCCCCTCTGGCCGGATGAGCCCCTGAACGCTCGTTCCATGGGTTTACTTAGGCATACAGAGTTCATTCCTAGTCTAAGCATATGGAGTTCATTCCCAGTCTAAGATCAGATTGGATCGAGGGTTACGGTAGCACATACTGGGCTCGGGCATGTCCTGGTGCCGCATTTTTCTCCACCAGGGCACCATCACCGGAGCATCACCGGAGAAGCTGACCAGCGGCATTGGGGTTTCGATGATCGGGGGGGTCGGGGGGGTGTGCGCACATGATGTGTGATGGGTGCTGGTACTTGGCCCTTATATTGGCCCCCTATCCCTCATCAAACCTCGAGAACTCACATCCCCTTAAAGAGCAATTGAGATTTTACAGGTTTGCTGTCAGTAGCCATTAAAGTGTCTGAAATGGGGACACTTTTTTCAAATGGTTACAAATCTTGTACACTTCGAGTTTTTAGCTAAATTTTTTTGTACATGAAAAAAAAAATACAAGGATCACGTCTACCAAGTTTGGGGCAAAAAATCCTTCTGAAAAAATTTTAAAAAATCCCAAACCGTAAAAAGTTTCAAAAATCGTAAAAAAAAAAACGAGTCGTCTTGCCATGAAACTTCATGTGAAGGCTTAAGGCACCATTGTATGAATTTACAAGCCAGAAAAATGCCATTGGCATGCAAAAATATGAAGATGTGCCTAATCCCACCTACCACCCTATCGATCCATGGCTTGCGCATCCCATCTCTCTGGCTGGCGTAGTGCCCGTCCGCCCGCTCGTTTCGTCGGTTGGCTTAGGCATACGGAGTTTATTTCCACTCCAAGATCGGACCAGACCAAGTGTTGCGATAGCAGGATTGGCAACATGCAGAGGGGGACCCGACCGATCCCCGACTTGCACATCCTGCCCCTCTGGTCGGCTGAGCGCCCGCACGCTCATTTCGGGGGTTGACTAAGGCATACAGAGTTCATTCCCAGTCTAAGCATACGGAGTTCATTCCCAATCTAAGATTGGATTGGACTGAGGGTTGCGACAGCACATGCTGAGCTTGGGCGTGTCCTGGTGCCGCATTTTTCTTCGCCGGGGCACCATCTTCGGAGCATCGCCATTGAACCTGACCGGCGGTATTAGGGTTCCGACGATCGGGGGCCCGGGGGGGTTTGCGCACATGATGTGCGATGGGTGCTGGTACTTGGCCCTTATATTTTCCCCCTATCCCTCATCAAACCTCAAGAACTCACACCCCCTTAAAGAGCATTTGAGATTTTACAGGTTTGCTGCCAGTAGCCATTAAAGTGTCTGAAATGGGGACACTTTTTTCAAATGGTCACAAAATCTTGTACACTTCGAGTTTTTTGGTGAATGTTTTTGTGCATGACAAAAAAAATACAAGGATCACGTCTACCAAGTTTGGGGCCATAACTCCTTCCGAAAAAATTTTAAAAAATCCCAAACCGTAAATAGTTTCGAAAATCGTGAAAAATAGAAAACGAGTCCTCTTGCCATGAAACTTCACGTGAAGGCTTAAGGGACCATTGTATGAATTTACAAGCCATAAAAATGGCATTGGCACAAATAAATATGAAGATGTGCCTAAACCCACCTACCACCCTATCGATCCACGGCTTGCGTCTCCTATCTCTCTGGCCGGTGTAGTGCCCGCCCACTCGCCCGTTCGTTTCGTCGGATGGGTTAGGCATACAAAGTTCATTCCCAGTCTAAGATCAGACCAGACTAGGGGTTGTGGCAGCAGGATCGACAGCACGCAGAGGGGGACCCAACTGATCCCCGGCTTGCACATCCCGCCCCTCTGGCCGACTGAGCGCCCGGACGCTCGTTTCGTGGGTTGACTTAGGCATACGGAGTTCATTTCCAGTCTAAGATCGGACTCGACCGAGGGTTACGACAGCACATGCTAGGCTCGGGCATGTGCTGGTGCTACATTTTTGTTCACTGGGGCACCATCACCGAAGCATCGCCAGAAAACCTGACCGACGGCATTGGGGTTCCGATAATCGGGGGGGCCGGGGGGGTGTGCGCACATGATGTGCGATGGATGCTGGTACTTGGCCCTTATATTGGCCCCCTATCCCTCATCAATCCTCAAGAAGAACTCACACCCCCTTAAAGAGCATTTGAGATTTTACAGGTTTGCTGCCAGTAGCCATTAAAGTGTCTGTAATGGGGACACTTTTTTCAAATGGTCACAAAATCTTGTACAATTCGAGTTTTTAGCTGAATTTTTTTTCCCATGCCAAAAAAATACAAGGATCACATCTACCAAGTTTAGGGCCAAATCTCCTTCCAAAAAAATTTTAAAAAATCTCGAACCGCAAAAAGTTTCAAAAATCGTGAAAAATAAAAAACGAGTCGTCTTGCCATGAAACTTCATGTGAAGGCTTAAGGGACCATTGTATGAATTTACAAGCCATAAAAACGGCATTGGCATGCAGAAATATAAAGATGTGCCTAAACTCACCTACCACCCTATCGATCCATGACTTGCTTATCCTGTCTCTCTGGCAGGCGTAGTGCCTGCCCGTCCGCCCGCTCGATCGTTTCGTCGGTTGGCTTGGGCATACGGAGTTCATTCCCCGTCTAAGATTAGACCGAACCGAGGGTTGCGGTAGTAGGATCGACAGCACCTAGAGGGGGACCCGACTGATCCTCGGCTTGCACTTCTCGCCCCTCTGGCCGACTGAGCGCTTGCATGCTCGTTTCGTGGGTTGACTTAGGCATACGGAGTTCATTCCCAGTCTAAGAATACGTAGTTCATTCCCAGTCTAAGATCGGATCGATCGAGGGTTGTGGCAGCACATTCTAAGCTCGGGCATGTGCTGGTGCCTCATTTCTCTTCGTCGGGGCACCATTGCTGGAGCATCGTCAGAGAACCTGAATGACGGCATTTGGTTTCCGATGATCGGGCGGGCTGAGGGGGGTGTGCGCACAGGATGTACGATGGGTGCTGGTACTTCGCCCTTATATGGGTGCTCGTTTCATCGGTTGGCTTAGGCATATAGAGTTTATTCCCAGTCTAAGATCAGACCGGAATGATGGTTGCCGCAGCAGGATTGACAGCACATGGAGGGGGACCCGACTAATCCCCAGCTTGCGCATCCCGCCCCTTTGGTCGGCTAAGCGCCCGCACGCTCGTTTTGTGGGTTGACTTAGGCATACGGAGTTCATTCTCAATCTAAGCATACAGAGTTCATTCCCAATCTAAGATCGGACCGAACGAGGGTTGCGGCAACACATGCTGGGCTCGGGCATGTGCTGGTCTCGCATTTTTCTTTGTCGGGGCACCATCGCCGGAGAACCTGACCAACGGCATTAGGGTTCCGACGATCGGGGGGCCGGAGGGGTGTGCGTACATGATGTGCAATGGGTGCTGGTACTTGGCCCTTATATTGACCCCCTATCCCTCATCAAACCTCAAGAACTCACACCCGCTTAAAGAGCAATTTAGATTTTATAGGTTTGCTGCCAGTAGCCATTAAAGTGTCTAAAATTGGGACACTTTTTTCAAATGATCACAAAATCTTGTACACTTCGATTTTTTAGCTTAATGTTTTTGTGCATGCCAACAAAAATACAAGGATCATGTCTACCAAGTTTGGGGCCAAAATCCCGAACCATAAAAATTTTCAAAAAACGTGAAAAATAAAAAACGAGTCATCTTGCCATGAAACTTCACGTGAAGGCTTAAGGGACCATTGTATGAATTTACAAGCCATAGAAATGGCATTGGCATGCAAAAATATAGAGATGTGCCTAAACCCACCTACCACCCTATCGATCCACGGCTTGCACATCCCGTCTTTCTGGCCGACGTAGTGCCCGTCCACCTACCCGCCCGCTCATTTCATCAGTTGGCTTAGGCATACAGGGTTCATTCCCAGTCTAAGATAGAACCAGACCGAGGGTTGCGGTAGCAGGATAGATAGCACGTAGAGGGGGACCCGATCGATCCCCGTCTTGCGCATCCCGCCCCTCTGGCCTGCTGAGCGCCCGTACGCTCGTTTTGTGGGTTAACTTCGGCATACGGAGTTCATTCCCAGTCTAAGCATACGAAGTTTATTCCCAGTCTAAGATCGGACTGGATCGAGGGTTGCGGCAGCATATGCTGGGCTCAGGCATGTGCTGGTGTCGCATTTTTCTTCGCCAGGGCACCATCACCGGAGCATCGCCGGAGAACCTGACCGACGGCATTGGGGTTATAATGATTGGGAGGGCCAGGGGGTGTGAGCACATGATGTGCGATGGGTGCTGGTACTTGGCCCTTATATTGGCCCCCTATCCCTCATCAATCCTCAAGAACTCACACCCCCTTAAAGAGCATTTGAGATTTTACAGGTTTGCAGCCAGTAGCATTTAAAGTGTCTAAAATGGGGATACTTTTTTCAAATGGTCACAAAATCTTGTACACTTCAAGTTTTTAGCTGAATTTTTTTATGCATGCCAACAAAAATACAAGGATCACGTCTACAAAGTTTAGGGCCAAAACTCCTTTCGAAAAAATTTTAAAAAATCCCGAACCGTAAAAGTTTCAAAAATCGTGAAAGGTAAGTGACCATAGTATGAATTTACAAGCAATAAAAATGGCATTGGCATATAGAAATATGAAGATGTGCCTAAACCCACCTACCACACTATCGATCCATGGCTTGCGCATCCCATCTCTCTTGCCGGCGTAGTCCCTGCCTGTCCATCTGCTCGTTTCGTCGGTTGGCTTAGGCATACGGAGTTCATTCCCAGTCTAAGATTGGATCGAATCGAGGGTTACGGCAACAAGCAAAGGGGGACCCGACCGAACCCTGGCTTGCGCATCACGCCCCTCTGGCCGGTTGAGCGCTCGCACGCTCGTTTCATGGGTTGACTTAGGCATACGGAGTTCATTCCCAGTCTAAGCATACGAGTTCATTCCTAGTCTAAGATCGGACCAGATCGAGGGTTGCGGCAGCACATGCTAGGCTTGAGCATGTGCTGGTGCTGCATTTTTCTTCGCTGGGGCACCATCACCGGAGCATCGCCGGATTTTTCTTCGTTGGGACATTTTTTTCAAATGGTCACAAAATCTTGTACACTTCGAGTTTTTAGGTGAATTTTTTTGTGCATGCCAACAAAAATAAAAGGATCACGTCTACAAAGTTTGGGGCCAAAACTCCTTCCAAAAAAATTTTAAAAAAACCCGAACCGCAAAAAGTTTTAAAAATTATGAAAAATAGAAAATGAGTCGTCTTGCTATGAAACTTCACGTGAACGCTTAAGGGGCCATTGTACGAATTTACAAGCCATAAAAATGGCACTGGCATGTAGAAATATGAAGATGTGCCTAAACCCACCTACCACCCTATCGATCCATGGCTTGCACGTCCCATCTCTCCGGCCGGCGTAATGCCCGCCTGCCCGCCTGTCCGCTCATTCTTCCGATTGGCTTAGGCATACGGAGTTATTCCCAGTCTAAGATTAGACCAGACCGAGGGTTACGACAACAAGATCGACAGCACGCAGAGGGGGACCAGGTCGATCCATGGCTTGCGCATCCCGCTCTTCTGGCCGACTGAGTGCCCGCACGCTCGTTTTGTGCGTTGACTTAGGCATACGGTGTTCATTCCCAGTCTAAGATCGCATCAGACCGAGGGTTGCGGCAGCACATGCTGGGCTCAGGCATGTGCTGGTGCCGCATTTTTCTTCGTCGAGGCACCATCACCGGAGCATCGCCGGAGAACCTAACCTACAGAATTGGGGTTCCGACGATCGGGGGGGCCAGGGGGTGTGCGCACATCATGTGCGATGGGTGCTCGTAATTGGCCCTTATATTGGCCCCCTATCCCTCAACAAACCCCGAGAACTCACACCCCCTTAAAGAGCATTTGAGATTTTACAGGTTTGCTGCCAGTAGCCATTAAAGTGTCTGAAATGGGGACACTTTTTTCAAATGGTCACAAAAGCTTGTACACTTCGAGTTTTTAGCTGAATTTTTTTGTGCATCCCAAGAAAAATACAAGGATCACGTCTATCGAGTTTGGGACCAAAACTCTTTCTGAAAAATTTAAAAAATCTCAAACCGCAAAAAGTTTTGAAAATCATGAAAAATAGAAAACGAGTCATCTTGCCATGAAACTTCACGTGAAGGCTTAAGGGACCATTGTATGAATTTACAAGCTATAAAATGGCATTGGCCATGGAGAAATATGAAGGATCTACCTAAACTCACCTACCACCCTATCGATCACGGCTTGGCATCCCATCTCTCTGGCCGACGTAATGCCCGCCCACCCGCCCGCTCGTTTCGGTCGGTGGCTAAGGCATACGGGTCATTCCAGTCTACAGATTTGGATCAAACCAAGGGTACGACAAGCAGGATCAGAGCACATAGAGTGGGACCCGGATCGATCCCTGACTTGAGCATCCCGCCCCTCTGGCTGGGACGTAGCGCCCGCACGCTCGTTCGTGGTTGACTTAGGCATGCGAAGTTCATTCCCAGTGGCTAAGCATACGGAGTTCAATTCTCAATCTAAGATCGGACCGGACCGAGGGTGTGCGGGCAACACCATGCTGGGCTCGGGCCATGTGCTTGGTGCCCGCATTTTTCTTCGTCGGGGCACCATCGTCGGAGCATCGTCGGAGAACCTGACTGCCCGCATTGGGGTTCCGATGATCGGGGGGCCGGGGGGGGTGTACGGACATGATGTGCGATGGGTGCTGGTACTTGGCCCTTATATTGGCCCCCTATCCCTCATCAAACCTCGAGAACCCCACCCCCCTTAAAGAGCATTTGAGATTTTACAGGTTTGCCGCCAGTAGCCGTTAAAGTGTCTGAAATGGGGACACTTTGTAGACACCCAATTAGGTCCAGGCCCAGATCAATTGGGCCTGGCCCAAATGGGTATAGCCCAATTCAATTTTTTACCTTGTATTTTTTTTCTTTTTTCCTTTTTCTTCTTTTGTATTTTATGTATTTTATTATTTATTATTATTATTATTATGTATATCTTTATTTATTTATTTTTTCTGTTAATATTTATATGTATTTTATTTATATAGTTCTATATTTATTATATATTATAATTTATTTATTATTTATTTATTATTATTATTATTTTTTCTTGTAATATTTTTTTTTATTTATCTTATTGTATTATCTGTTAATAATTTTTTTTCTTCTCTCTTGTTCCGTTTATCTGATTTTTTGTATATCTGATATTATTATTATTTTTTTATTTATCCTATCTTTTCTAATTATCTATTATTTTTTTATTTGATTTTGGAGGGCTGGGATTGAAAGTTGAAGAATCCCACTGTGAAGGGGAATTCAATCAAGAGAGTCCAGATTGGATTCAAAGATTGAATCCCCGTCCAAGGAGGAATTGGGATTGATCAGGAACTCTTGATCAATCCCTATAAAAGGGACCTCCTGGAACAGATTGCAAACACACAGAAAATAGTAAGCAAAAGCTACTGATTGAGAGAATAGGGACGTATAAAGAGCTAAGAAAAGGTTTAGGAGTGTTCTGGGAGTGAGAAGAAATTTTTTGAGAATTTTTGGCGATTTTTTTTCTGGGAATTTCTGGAAAATTCTAGATTCCGGTGAATTTTCAGACGAAGTTTGAATTTTTCGATGAAAATTTCGGCCAACCTTGAAGTTTCCGGTGACCTGCCCAGTTTCTGGCAAAGAATCCTAGAAACCGATGATCTTTCGGTCAACTTCCAGTGAACTTCCGACGAAAAAACCCAGATTCGATGACAAAACCCAGAATTCCGGTGAATCTTCAACCAGAGTTCTTTGACCTTTTAGAGAGAAGAGAGAGGAAAAAAGAAGAAGAGAGAGAGAGGGGAGGAACGTTATACCGAAAAATAGAGGGAAGTGCCTTTTATACCCTCTCAAAACGACGTCGTTTTGGCCTTAAGTGACCCAGAGGATCCGCGCGTTTTGTCGTGACCCGACCCAACCCGAGCGTCGACCCGCTTCCTGACCCGCGCATGCCTGCCCCCTCCAAGCCGAGTCGAGCCGAGCCGAGCTCCAAGCCGCCCCCCTGAGCCGTTTCTCTTTCTTGAGCCGAGCCAAGCCGAGCCGCTCCAGGTTTTTTTTCTTTTTTTTTTGAAATTTTTTTATTTTCATTTCTTTGTTTATTTGTTTATTTTATTTTATTTATTTATTAGATTAGGTTTATTTAATATTCTTTTTATCTTTATTTTATTTTTATTTTTGTTTTACTTTTCTTTATTTTTTATTTTTATTTATTTTTTTATTATTCTATTTTCTTTAAATAAAAATCAAAATTTCCAAAAAAAAATATTTTTAGGGAAAAGTTGAAAGTATCAATTTTCCTTAAAAATAAATTTCAAAAAGGGTTTTTGAGGAAAAGATGAAAGTATCAATTTTCCTTGAAAATCAAAATTTCAAAAAAAATACTTTTGAGGAAAAGTTGAAAGTATCAATTTTCCTTAAAAATAAATTTCCAAAAAAAAATATTTTTAGGGAAAAGTTGAAAGTATCAATTTCCTTAAAAATAAATTTCCAAAAAAATATTTTTAGGGAAAAGTTGAAAGTATCAATTTTCCTTGAAAATCAAAGTTTCCAAAAAAAAAAAACATTTTTGGGGAAAAGTTGAAAGTATCAATTTTCCTAAAAAATAAAATTTCAAAAAAAGGGTTTTTGAGGAAAAGTTGAAAGTATCAATTTTCCTTGAAAATCAAAGTTTCCAAAAAAAAAACATTTTTGGGGAAAAGTTGAAAGTATCAATTTTCCCTACACAAGAACAACCATCCTTTCCTTACTTTCTATTTTGATTTTGATTTTGATTTTTCTTTAACTAATCCAACGACGGAGCCTCTGCAAGTGAAACAGTAGTTTTTCTTGCATACTCTTGAGGTGAGGGAATTTTCTCAATTTTCTGCTAAAAGTATTAGAGTCAATTGAGAAAATTTTCCAATAATTAATTACTTGGTAAAATTTTAAGGCTCTTTGGATAACATAAAATTATGTCGGTACCATCTTTTGATGGGCGTTGTGAGGGTGCTAAAACCTTCCTCACACGTAACCGAATTCTCAAACTCTGTTCTGGTTTGTAGACCTGAACCTATTCTTTTAGGGCCCTTAAACTTAGGCGCTCCCTAAAAGGATAGATTCTTTAGGTGGCCAATCGCACCTAGATAAAAAAGATTGGTGGCGACTCCCTTAAGTCAATGTCTAGCGATAGATCCTCGAATCGAGACGTTATGACAGCTTGGCGACTCCACTGGGGACCTTGAGAGTCAGGCTAGCAAATAATTTGTGTTATCCAAAAGCCTAATAAAATTGAACCCTTCTGTATATATGTGTTGTTATTCATTTATGTTTATTTGCTTTGTTAATTATGTCATTCATGTGCATGTGCATAACATGAGCTCTACACTCGAGCTCCGTCCCTCTAGGAGGGAGTAAAGTATCTATTGCTTTTGTGAGGTCTAATGCCTCCGCAGTGGCTAGCAAAATACTCCCACTCAAATTGAACCTTTTCCGCTTGTAGCCTGTAATGGGCGAGGATTAGGGTGCCTTACTAGTCTGTGATGGACAAAGATGTAAGGAACAATTTGAGGACCTTTAGACTTTGACTTTAAAATCGCATATAGTGAACCTTAAGAATGCCTAAACCTAGGATAGAGCCCTTTCTACCTAATGATAGATATACCCTGAAATTAAGACACAAAAAGGGTGTTTATCTAACCATTTTGATTGTTTAACTTTGTGTATCATTTTCAGTATCATATGTAACATTATGCATCAGCATCACTTTCATTTCATCCATGGAACTAACTATGTTGTTTGTCTAATTTTATGCATCTGCATTATTTTCATGATCATGTTTTAACACAATCATTTACATTCATTTCATACTAGATTTCATTCAGAAAAATGTACATTTCATTTGTGTATCAAAGCATCATACATAAGGCACAGCATAACATTTCTAATCATAAGTATGGTACTCAAGGTCCGAGGATAGCTCCATCTAGTGAAAACCCTGCTCATCCATACAACACAAGATCCAGAGCAAGGCAAATGGAGGAGGAAAGTTCTCATAGATTTGAAAAGCTAGAAAAAGCTCAGGAGAAGATTGAAAGTGAACTAAGCAAGATTCTGAAGGCTCTTAATAACATGAATAAAGGAAAAGGAGTTAAAGGAAATACAAGCCAACAAGATGTGGCTGACCCTTTGTATCCTCCAGGTTTTGGCCCACCTCAAGCCCAGTCTGCTCAAGAGGTCCTGCCACAACATTTCGCATATCCTAGAATGCCATCAACTTTCAACCCAAGGTAGTATAATAGCTATATAAATCCTGTATTCACTGAAAAAGCAGTAGAACCAATTCTTGATCTAGATGATTTAAAAGAGAAGGAAAAAGAAAAGATGAGAGTGGAAGTACAGGAAAGTTCCAAGATTAGCATGTTAGAGCAAAGGCTACGGGCTGTAGAAGGATTTAGCTTTTATGGGTCAGTTGATGCTGCTGGGCTCTGCTTAGTTCCTGATGTGGTTATCCCCCATAAGTTTAAAGTACCAAAATTTGAAAAATATGACGGTACAAAGTGCCCCAAAACTCACATCACAATGTATTGTCGAAAAATGGCAGCTCATGCACATGATGAAAAACTCTTGATGCATGTCTTCCAGGATAGCCTTACTGGCTCTACGGCCAGGTGGTATGTTCAGTTGGATAGGACCCACATTCACTCTTGGAGTGATATGGCACATGATTTCATCGATCAGTATCGACATATCATCGATTTGGCCCCTGATCGTTTGTCTTTATAGAATCTAGAGAAAAAGGCAAATGAGTCTTTTAAAGAATACGCCCAGAGATGGAAAGATATAGCTTCACAGGTACAACCTCCACTGACAGAAAAAGAGACCACAGTGTTGTTTGTTAGCACTTTAAAACCTCTCTATTATGAAAAGATGATAGGGAATGCAACAAAGAATTTTGCTGACATAGTGATCTCTGGAGAAATTATTGAAAGTGCCATAAAAAATGGTAAGTTGAAAGGAGGAGAAACCAAGAAGACATCAAAAAAGAAAAAAGCTCAAGCTCAAGCTGTGAGCTTTGATAGACAACAATTCAGGGGTTATCAACCCTATCCATCCCAAGGTTACTCTCCATACTATCCTGCTGTGAATAATGCCTCATCCCACCCATACCAGCTAACTCCACAACCACCTTATTCATCCACTTACCGATCAATTTTTAGCCCTCAAGATCTTACATATAGCCTTAACATTCAAGCTCCTGTAAGAACCCAAATTCACCCTACTAACCTAGCAAGTGGCTCACGAGAACAACGGACTACTCGAGAAAAACCTGTATTTGATCCAATTCCTATGACTTATACAGAGTTATATCGAGAACTCTATAATAGCCATTTGATTGCCCCTAGCCATGTGGAACCGCTTAAACCACCCTATCCAAAGTGGTATGATCCTACAGCCCACTGTGACTACCATTATGGAATTACTGGCCATTCTACTAAAAATTGCACTGCTTTAAAGTATAAGGTGCAACGGTTGATCAATGATGGAATGGTAAGTTTTGATCAGGGAAAAGCAACAACACCTAATGTTAGCGTACTGAGTGAAAGTCAAGAACAGAAAGGATCCAGAGAGTCACAATGAATTGAGGGGCAAGATGTCAATGGGGATTTCTTCACCTGATCATATAGGGGGCTAATTTTTAATGGAGATAAGGCTGGTTGAAGGGTTTTTTCTTTTTGTCATTTTAAGATTTCTTTTCAAGTAATGTTAGATTTCTTTTTTACAAAATGACTTCACTTGTTATCATCTTAATAAGGGCAAGTTAATGCATTTCATTACATTTTCTCTTTCACTCGACCATTATTCCATGCCCTGTTACCTTTCATAACTTCACATTCCCATTCTCAAATTTTGGATGATGAATATTTGGACAGTTATAACAGTAATTCTGGGATTTAATTTTTGAGAACTCATCCACATTAATATGAGAAGATGATTTGAGTAAAAAGTAAGCTGTTACCGGAGGTGAAATAGATATGTCTTGAAGATGTGCAATCTTTTATACAGATTCATGAGCTTTGTTCAATAGATGATGTTCAAGAAAGGTATTCACAATTGAGATGAAAAATGGCCATCTTTCTTTTACCATTCAAAAAACCATTTATTGCTACCCCTTTGAGCCTATTATGATTTCTTTTTCTGAAGAACCCTAACCAAAGATCACCCTCTACACTGGGGGGCAATTTTTGAAAAAATTTCACAAAAGGTCTCAAAAATGGAAAAAGAAAGAAAAGAAAAAAGAAAAAATAAATGCCACACATGACTTGGGGCAAAGTAATGAGAATCTTTTGTGTGAAGAAAGAAAATAGTGAAACAATGTAGGGGTAAAATGCCAAGTTGTATCAAATGATCCTTTGGTTTTGAACCTTTTTAATACATGTTTTGAGCCTATTATATCCTTTTTTTTTATGACCCTTCACCTTGGCCTACATTACAACCTTGAAAAGTCCATTTGGATCAAGTATGAATACTCAACTTGAATGCTCATATGTTGAGCGAAGGCATGCTCATGATGAAGCAATGGAATCATGCTACATTACTCTAAAGTTTGATGTATGAAGGATATCAACAATAGATGAAAAATGAGAAAAAAAAAGAAGATGATGAAAAAAAAAAAGAAAGAAAGAAGAAAAAATGAAAAAAAAGATTCAAATTGAAAACCTGAAAATGTGATTTTGGTAGAAAAAGATCCAGGTCAAATGGCTCACATGAATGGAAGATCAAAGACATCTAAAGATCCCTCAAAGACTGGGGCAAAGTTTGCCAAGCTCAAGATGACTTCAACAGTAAATGGAATGAGTTTTTGAAAAAAAATCCTAGATTAATGTTGAGAATTGTCTGAATATTCATCATTTGGACATACCATCCATCCCAATGACATATATCCAATTTATTTCCTTTCCCATTTGTTTTATACCAAAATAGATCTTCATTGATAATTCACCTTGTGTTCTCTTATTATTTCACCCCTAAAATGAATTGAGAAAATGCTTGATTGCATTGTATTTGTCAAGATTTGAAATGATAATGAATGAATGAATATGTGCTTAAAAGAGTCTTGTATTCATTTGAAAAGAAATCTAAGATGATGGTGGTGACAAAATGAAGAAATGGCAGAAACCTAAAAGAGATTATTTGGAAGAATATATGATGTGACCAAATAGAGAATATGATGGGGCAAATTTTGAAAAATGGTACAACCAAGTGATGAGTACAATGATGAATTGGTCGATATGATTTGCAAGTTATGATTGAATGATGAGAACAATCAGTGGACAAAGTTTGTTTTGGAATGGTTAATGCTGAGACACCTATAAGTAATGACCCAGTGATGGTGGATGAAACTTGTTTTGAAATTTGTTAGTGCTAAGAAATTCATTGAATGATGCTCAAGTGATGATCAATTGATGAAGCTTATTCCAAAGTATTGAAACTGAACAAGGAAGAAAGTGAGTGGAAAAGACAATCAAGAGCTACACTGGTTCGATCTTAGAAGAGCAGTGCAATTGGATCTCTGAAGAATCAAAGGGCTTGATGCCTAAGAAAAGAGCTTGAGAAATTTGAGTACCATACATTGAACAGGAATTAACTGACCAACATTTGCATAGCATGCATTGAAATTCATATGCGTTTGCATAGCATACACTACTTTCAGGAAAGTAGAGTGTATAAATTCAAGAAGCAAGGGTGTTCCAACATCCCACATAGAGAAGACAGATATGAAGATATTTTGCAGGTAAGTTCCTAATCCTTGAAATAGGATGGCTTTTGGTATCAGGGTTGATTTATAAGACCTTTGGGCATAATCCCCTAAAATTCCTTCAAACACAACTTTCAACTCCTTTGGACATGATTGTCAAGGAGCAATTTACTTTTTCAAAGTCGTGGTGCCTCTGTTTAGAGGAGCAATTTACTTTTCCAAAGTTTCGTTGCCTCTATTTAGAGGAGCAATTTACTTTCTCAAAGTCGTGGTGCCTCTGTTTAGAGAAGCAATTTACTTTCTCAAAGTCATGGTGCCTCTGTTTAGAGGAGGAGCAATTTACTTTTCCAAAGTCGTGGTGCCTCTGTTTAGAGGAGCAATTTACTTTCCAAAGTCGTGGTGCCTCTGTTTAGAGGAGTAATTTACTTTCAAAAGTCGTGGCGCCTCTGTTTAGAGGAGCAATTTATTTTCCAAAGTCGTTGAGCCTCTGTTTAGAGGAGCTTTGGTCAAAACAAAAAAAAAACAAAAAAACAAAAAAAACAACAAAACAACAAAAAAACACAAAAAAAACAAAACAAAAAATGACAATGTTGAGTTGAGTCTTGATTGGGTGTCTACGTCTTTGCTCAATTTCTGTTTCACAGAAAATGTGCAAAGAGAGGCAGCTGTAGACACCCAATTGGGTCTAGGCCCAGATCAATTGGGCCTGGCCCAAATGGGTATAGCCTAATTCAATTTTTTACCTTGTATTTTTTTTTCTTTTTTCTTTTTCCTTCTTTTGTATTTTATGTATTTTATTATTTATTATTATTATTATGTATATATTTATTTATTTATTTTTTGTTAATATTTATATCTTATTTATTTATATAGTTATATATTTATTATTATATTATAATTTATTTTTTTCTGGTAATATTTTTGGATTTATTTTATTTTATTTTTTAATTATCTGTTAATTTTATTTTATTCATTTATCTGATTTTTTTTATTTATCTGATTATTATTATTTTTTTCTTTTTTTGAGGGCTGGGATTGAAAGTTGAAGAATCCCACTGTGAATGGGAATTCAATCAGAAGAGTCCAGTTGGATTCAAAGATTGAATTCCCGTCCAAGGAGGAATTAGGATTGATCAGGAACTCTTGATCAATCCCTATAAAAGGCACCTCTGGAACAGAATGAAGAACACACAGAGAAAACAGTAAGCAAAAGCTATTGATTGAGAGAATAGGGGCGTATAGAGAGCTAAGAAAGGGTTTAGGAATGTTCTGGGAGTGAGAAGAATTTTTTTGAAGTTTTTTTGGTGATTTTTTTTCTGGAAATTCCAGATTCCGGTGAATTTTTCGGTGAAGTTTGAATTTTCCGATGAAAATTTCGGCCAAACTTGAAGTTTCCGGTGACCTGCCCAGATTCCGGCGAAGAATCCCAGAAACCGATGATCTTCCGGCCAACTTTCGGTGAACTTTCGATGAAATTTTCTAGATTTCAGCCATATTTTCCAGAATCCGACAGATATTCAATCGGAGTTCTTCAGCTTTTAGAGAGAAGGGAGAGGAAAAAGGAAGGAGAGAGAGAGAGGAAAGGAGCGTTCTGCCAAAAAACAGAGGGAAGTGCCTTTTATACCCTTTAAAAATGACGTCGTTTTGGCCTTAAGTAACCCAGAGGATCCACGCATTTTACCGAGATCCGACCCGACCCGAGCGTCGACCCGCTTCCTGACCCGCGTGTGTGTCTACCCCCTCCAAGCTGAGCCAAGCCGAGCTGAGCTCCGAGCCGCCCCCCTGAGCCGTTTCTCTTCCTTGAGCCGAGCCGATAGCCGAGCCGCTCCAGGTTTTTTTTTTTTTTTTCAAAATTTTTTATTTATTTGTTTTATTTATTTATTTATTTATTATTAGATTAGATTTATTTAATATTTTTTTATCTTATTTTTATTTTTGTTTTACTTTTCTTTATTTTTTATCTTTATTTATTTTCACTTTTATTTTATTCTATTTCTTTAAATAAAAATCAAATTTTCCAAAAAAAATATTTTAGGGAAAAGTTGAAAGTATCAATTTTCCTTGAAAAATCAAAATTTCCAAAAAAATATTTTTAGGGAAAAGTTGAAAGTATCAATTTTCCTTAAAAATAAATTTTCAAAAAAAATACTTTTAGGGAAAAGTTGAAAATATCAATTTTCCTTAAAAATAAATTTTCAAAAAAAATGGTTTTTGAGGAAAAGTTGAAAGTATCAATTTTCCTTGAAAATCAAAATTTCAAAAAAATATTTTTGAGGAAAAGTTGAAAGTATCAATTTTCCTACACAAGAACAATCATTCTCTCCTTCCTTTCTATTTTGATTTTGATTTTGATTTTTCTTTAACCAGTCCGACGACGGAGCCTCTGCAAGTGAAACAGTAGTTTTTTCTTGCATACTCTTGAGGTGAGGGAATTTTCTCAATTTTCTGCTAAAAGTATTAGAGTCAATTGAGAAAATTTCCAATAATTAATTACTTGGTAAAATTTTAAGGTTAATTAGATAACACAAATTTAAGCTGGTACCATCTTTTGATGGGCGTTGTGAGGGTGCTATAACCTTCCTCACACGTAACCGAACTCCCGAACCCTATTCTGGTTTGTAAACCTGAACCTATTCTTTTAGGGACCCTTAAACTTAGGTGTTCCCTGAAAGAACAGATTCCTTAGGTGGCCAATCGCACTTAGATAAAAAAAGATTGGTGACGACTCCCTAAAAGTCAATGTCTAGCGATAGATCCTCGGATCTAGACGTTATGACACACTTTTTTCAAATGGTCACAAAATCTTGTACAGTTCGAGTTTTTAGCTGATTTTTTTGCATAAACCAACAAAAACACAAGGATCACGTCTACCAACTTTGGAGTCAAAACTCCTTCCGAAAAAATTTTAAAAAATCCCGAACCGTAAAAAGTTTCAAAAATCATGAAAAATAGAAAACGAGTCGTCTTGCCATGAAACTTCACGTGAAGGCTTAAGGGACCATTGTATGAATTTACAAGCCATAAAAATGGCATTGGCATGCAGAAATATGAAGATGTCCCTAAACCCACCAACCACCCTATCAATCCACGGCTTACGCATCCCGTCTCTCTGGCCGGAGTAGTGCCTGCCCGCCCACTCATTTCGTCGGTTGGCTTAGGCATACGGAGTTCATTCCCAGTCTAAGATCAGACCGAACCGAAGGTTACAGCAGCAGGATCGGCAGCACACAGAGGGCGAGCCGATCGATCCCCGGCTTACGCATCCTGCCCCTTTGGCCAGCTGAGTGCCCACACGCTCGTTTCGTGGGTTGACTTAGGCATACGGAGTTCATTCCCAATCTAAGCATACGGAGTTCATTCATAGCCTAAGATCAGACCGGATCGAGGGTTGTGCCGCATTTTTCTTCACCGGGGCACCATCGTCGGAGCATCATCGGAGAACCTGACCGACGGCATTGGGGTTCCGACGATCGGGGGCCCGGGGGGGTGTGCGCACATGATGTGCGATGGGTGCTGCTACTTGGCCCTTATATTGGCCCCCTATCCCTTATCAAACCTCGAGAACTTACACCCCCTTAAAGAGCATTTGAGTTTTACAGGTTTGCTGCCAGTAGCCATTAAAGTGTCTGAAATGGGGACACTTTTTTCAAATGGTCACAAAATCTTGTACACTTCATGTTTTTAGCTGAATTTTTTTATGCATGCCAACAAAAATACAAGGATCATATCTACCAAGTTTCGGGCTAAAATGCTTCCAAAAAAATTTTAAAAATCTCGAACCGCAAAAAGTTTCAAAAATCATGAAAAATAGAAAACGAGTCGTCTTGCCATGAAACTTCACGTGAAGGCTTAAGGGACCATTGTATGAGTTTACAAGCCATAAAAAAGGAATTGGCACACAGAAATATGAAGATGGGCCTAAACCCACCTACCACCCTATCGATCCACGGCTTGCGCATCCCATCTCTCTGGTTGACGTAGTGCCCACCTGCCCGCCCACCCGCTCGTTTTGTCGGTTGGCTTAGGCGTACGGAGTTCATTCCCAGTCTAAGATCAGACCAGATCGAGGGTTACTGTAGCAGGATCGACAGCACCCAGAGGGGCACCCGATCGATCCTTGGCTTATGCATCCTGCCCTTCTGGCCGACTGAGCGCCGGCACGCTCATTTCATGGGTTGACTTAGGCCTACGGAGTTCAATCCCAGTCTAAGCATACGGAGTTCATTGCCAATCTAAGATTGGACTGGACCGAGGGTTGCGCCAGCACATGCTGGGTTCGGGCATGTGCTGGTGCCGCATTTTTCTTCGTCGGGGCACCATCACCGGAGCATTGCCGGAGAACCTGATCGACGGCATTGGGGTTTCGGTGATCGGGGGGACCGGGGGGTGTGTGAACATGATGTGCGATGGGTGCTGGTACTTGGCCCTTATATTGGCCCCGTATCCCTCATCAAACCTCGAGAACTCACACCCCCTTAAAGAGCATTTGAGATTTTACAGGTTTGCTGCCAGTAGCCATTAAAGTGTCTGAAATGTGGACACTTTTTTCAAATGGTCACAAAATCTTGTACACTTCGAGTTTTTAGCTGAATTTTTTTGTGCATGCCAAAAAACATACAAGGATCACATCTACCAAGTTTGGGGCCAAAACGCCTTCCAAAAAAATTTTAAAAAATCTCGAACCGTAAAAAGTTTCAAAAATCGAGAAAAATAGAAAACGAGTCGTCTTGCCATGAAACTTCACGTGAAGGCTTAAGGGACCATTGTATGTATTTACAAGCCATAAAAATGGCATTGGCATGCAGAAATATGAAGATGTGCCTAAACCCACCTGCCACCCTATCGAACCACGGCTTGCGCATCCCGTCTCTCTGGGCGGAATAGTGCCTGCCTGTCCACTCATTTCGTCGGTTGGCTTAGGCATACGGAGTTCATTCCCAGTCTAAGATCAGACCGAACCGAAGGTTACAGCAGTAGGATCGGCAGCACACAGAGGGTGAGCCGATCGATCCCCGGCTTACGCATCCTGCCCCTTTGGCCAACTGAGTGCCCACACGCTCGTTTCGTGGGTTGACTTAGGCATACAGAGTTCATTCCCAATCTAAGCATACGGAGTTCATTCATAGCCTAAGATCAGACCGGATCGAGGGTTGTGCCGCATTTTTCTTCACCGGGGCACCATCGTCGGAGCATCATCGGAGAACCTGACCGACGGCATTGGGGTTCCGACGATCGGGGGCCCGGGGGGTGTGCGCACATGATGTGCGATGGGTGCTGGTACTTGGCCCTTATATTGGCCCCCTATCCCTCATCAAACCTCGAGAACTCACACCCCCTTAAAAAGCATTTGAGATGTTACAGGTTTGCTGCCAGTAGCCATTACAGTGTCTGAAATGGGGACACTTTTTTGAAATGGTCACAAAATCTTGTACACTTCGTGTTTTTAGCTGAATTTTTTTATGCATGCCAACAAAAGTACAAGGATCACGTCTACCAAGTTTGGGGTGAAAACCCTTTCGAAAAAATTTTAAAAAATCTTGAACCACAAAAAGTTTCAAAAATCATGAAAAATAGAAAACGAGTTGTCTTGCCATGAAACTTCACGTGAAGGCTTAAGGGACCATTGTATGAGTTTACAAGCCATAAAAAAGGAATTGGCACACAGAAATATGAAGATGTGCCTAAACCCACCTACCACCCTATCGATCCACGGCTTGCGCATCCCGTCTCTCTGGTTGACGTAGTGCCCACCTGCCCGCCCACCCGCTCGTTTTGTCGGTTGGCTTAGGCGTACGGAGTTCATTCCCAGTCTAAGATCAGACCGGACCAAGGGTTACGGTAGCAAGATCGACAGCACACAGAGGGGGACCCGACCAATCCCTGGCTTGCGTATCCCGCCCTTCTGGCCGACTGAGCGCCTGCACGCTCGTTTCGTGGGTTGACTTAGGCATACGGAGTTCATTCCCAGTCTAAGCATACGGATTTCATTGCTAGTCTAAGATTGGACCGATCGAGGGTTGCGACAGCACATGCTGGGCTCGGGCATGTGCTGGTGCCCATTTTTTTTTGCCGGGGCACCATCGCCAGAGCATCATCGGAGAACCTGACTGGCGGCATTGGGGTTTCGGCGATCGGGGGGGCGGGGGGTATGTGCACATGATGTGCGATGGGTACTGGCACTTGGGCCTTATATTGGCCCCCTATCCCCCATCAAACCTCAAGAACTCACACCCCCTTAAAGAGCATGTGAGATTTTACAGGTTTGCTGCCAGTAGCCATTAAAGTGTCTGAAATGGGGACACTTTTTTCAAATGGTCACAAAATCTCGTACACTTCGAGTTTTTAGCTAAATTTTTTTTTGCATGCCAATAAAAATACATGGATCATGTCTACCAAGTTTGCGGCCAAAACTCCTTCTGAAAAATTTTAAAAAATCCCGAACCGTAAAAAGTTTCAAAAATTGTGAAAAATAGAAAACGAGTCGTCTTGCCATGAAACTTCACGTGAAGGCTTAAGGGACCATTGTATGAATTTGCAAGCCATAAAAATCGCATTGGCACACAGAAATATGAAGATGTGCCTAAACCCACCTACCACCCTATCGATCCACGGCTTGTGCATCCCGTCTCTCTGGCCAGCGTAGTGCCCGCCTGCCCGCCCGCCCGCTCGTTTCATCGGTTGGCATAGGCATACGGAGTTCATTCCCAGTCTAAGATTGGGCCGAACTGAGGGTTGCAGTAGCAAGATTGACAGCATGCAGAGGGGGACCCGACCGATCCCCGGCTTACGCATCCCGCCCCTCTGGCCGACTGAGCGCCAGCACGCTCGTTTCGTGGGTTGACTTAGGCATACAGAGTTCATTCCCAGTGTAAGCATACAAAGTTCATTCACAGTCTAAGATCGGATCAGACCAAGGGTTGTGGCAGCACATGCTGGGCTTGGGCATGTGCTGGTGCCACATTTTTCTTCGTCGGGGCACCATCGTTGAAGCATCACCGGAGAACCTGACCGGCGGCATTCAAGTTCCGACAATCGGGGTGGCCGGGGGGGTGTGCGCACATGATGTGCGATGGGTGCTGGTAGTTGGACCTTATATTGGCCCCCTATCCCTCATCAAACCTTGAGAACTCACACCCCCTTTAAGAGCATTTCAGATTTTACAGGTTTGCTGTCAGTAGCCATTAAAGTGTCTGAAATGGGGACACTTTTTTCAAATGGTCACAAAATCTTGTACACTTTTTGTTTTTAGCTGAATTTTTTTATGCATGCCAACGAAAGTACAAGGATCACGTCTACCAAGTTTGGGGCTAAAACCCTTTCGAAAAAATTTTAAAAAATCCCGAACCACAAAAAGTTTCAAAAATCATGAAAAATAGAAAACGAGTCGTCTTGCCATGAAACTTCACGTGAAGGCTTAAGGGACCATTGTATGAATTTACAAGCCATAAAAAAGGAATTGGCATGAAGAAATATGTAGATGTGCCTAAACCCACCTACCACCCTATCGATCCACGGCTTTCGCATCCCGTCTCTCTGGTCGGCGTAGTGCCCTCCGGCCCGCCCACTCGCTCGTTTTATCGGTTGGCTTAGGCGTACGGAGTTCATTCCTAGTCTAAGATCAGACCAGACTGAGGGTTACGATAGCAAGATCGGCAGCACACAGAGGGGGACCCGGCCAATCCCTGGCTTACGCATCCCGCCCTTCTGGCCAGCCGAGCGCCTGCACGCTCGTTTCGTCGGTTGACTTAGGCATACGGAGTTCATTCCTAGTCTAAGCATACGGAGTTCATTGCCAGTCTAAGATTGGACCGGACCAAGGGTTACGACAGCACATGTTGGGCTCGGGCATGTGCTGGTGCCCATTTTTCTTTTCCGGGGCACCATCGTCGGAGCATCGTCGGAGAACCTGACCGACGGCATTGGGGTTTCGACGATCGGGGGGGCGGGGGGTGTGTGCACATGATGTGCAATGGGTGCTGGCACTTGGCCCTTATATTGGCCCCCTATCCCTCATCAAACCTCAAGAACTCACACCCCCTTAAAGAGCATTTGAGATTTTACAGGTTTGCTGCCAGTAGCCATTAAAGTGTCTGTAATAGGGACACTTTTTTCAAATGGTCACAAAATCTTGTACACTTCGAGTTTTTAGCTGAATTTTTTTCTACATGCCAACAAAAATACAATGATCACGTCTACCAAGTTTGGGGCCAAAACTCCTTCCAAAAAATTTTAAAAAATCCCAAACTGAAAAAAGTTTCAAAAATCGTGAAAAATAGAAAACGAGTCGTCTTGCCATGAAACTTCACGTGAAGGCTTAAGGGACCATTGTATGAATTTACAAGCCATAAAAATGGCATTGGCATGCGGAAATATGAAGATCAGATCGGACCGAGGGTTGTGGCAGCAGGATCGGTAGCACGCAGAGGGGGACCCGACCGATCCCCGGCTTGCACATCCCACCCCTCTGGCCGGCTGAGCACCCGCACGCTCATTTCGTTGGTTGGCTTAGACATACGGAGTTCATTCCCAGTCTAAGCATATAGAGTTCATTCCCAGTCTAAGATCAGACCCGACCGAGGGTTGCGGTAGCACATGCTGGGCTCGGGCATGTGCTGGTGCCACATTTTTCTTCGCCGGGGAACCATCGTCGGAGCATCGTCGGAGAACCTGACCGGCGACATTGGGGTTCCGATGATCGGGGGGGTCGGAGGGGTGTGCGCACATGATGTGCGATGGGTACTAGTACTTGGCCCTTATATTGGCCCCCTATCCCTCATCAAACCTCGAGAACTCACACCCCTTTAAAGAGCATTTGAGATTTTACAAGTTTGCTGCCAGTAGCCATTAAAGTGTCTGAAATGGGGACACTTTTTTCAAATGGTCACAAAATCTTTAACACTTCGAGTTTTTAGCTGAATTTTTTTATGCATGCCAACAAAAATACAAGAATCATTTCTACCAAGTTTGGGGCCAAAAATCCTTCCGAAAAAATTTAAAAAAATCTCGAACCGTAAAAAGTTTCAAAAATCGTGGAAAATAGAAAATGAGTCGCCTTGCCATGAAACATCACGTGAAGGCTTAAGGGACCATTGTATGAATTTACAAGCCATAACAATGGCATTGGCATGCAGAAATATGAAGATGTGCCTAAACCCACCTACCACCCTATCGATCCACGGCTTGCGTATCCCATCTCTCTGGCCGACGTAGTGCCCGCCCGCCTGCTCGTTTCGTCGGTTGGCTTAGACATACGAAGTTCATTCCTAGTCTATAAATCGGATGGGACCGAGGGTTGCGACAGCATGCAGAGGGGGACCCAGCCGATCCCCGGCTTGTGCATCCTGCCGCTCTAGTCGACTGAGCGCCCGCACGCTCGTTTCTTGGGTTGGCTTAGGCATACGGAGTTCATTCCCAGTCTAAGCATACGGAGTTCATTCCCAGTCTAAGCATACGGAGTCCATTCCTAGTCTAAGATCAGACCGGACCGAGGGTTACGTAGCAGATGCTGGGCTCGGGCATGTGCTGGTGCCGCATTTTTCTTCACCGAGGTACCATCGCCAGAGCATTGTCGGAGAACCTGACCGACGGCATTGGTGTTCCAACGATCGGGGGGGCCGGGGGGTGTGCGCACATGATGTGCAATGGGTGCTGGTACTCGGCCCTTATATTCGCCCCCTATCCCTCATCAAACCTCGAGAACTCACACCCCCTTAAACAACATTTGAGATTTTACAGGTTTGCTGCCAGTAGCCATTAAAGTGTCTGAAATGGGGAAACTTTTTTCAGATGGTCACAAAATCTTGTACACTTCGAGTTTTTAGCTGAATTTTTTTGTGCATGCCAACAAAAATACAAGGTCACGTCTACCAAGTTTGGGGCCAGAACTCCTTTCTAAAAAATTTAAAAAAATCCCAAACCGCAAAAAGTTTCAAAAATCATGAAAAATAGAAAACGAGTCGTCTTGCCATGAAACTTCACGTGAAGGCTCAAGGGACCATTGTATGAATTTACAAGCCATAAATATGCCATTCGCATGCAAAAATATGAAGATGTGGCTAAACCCACCTACCACCCTATCGATCCACGACTTGCGCATCCCGTCTCTCTGGCCGACGTAGTGCCCGCCCGCCCGCTCGTTTCATCGGTTGGCTTAGGCATACGGAGTTCGTTCCCAGTCTAAGATTGCACCGGACCGAGGGTTGCGGCAGCAGGATCGGCAGCACATAGTGGAGGATCGGGTCGATCCCGGGCTTGCGCATCCCGCCCCTCTGGCCGGCTGAGTACCCGCACGCTCATTTCGTGGGTTGACTTAGGCATACGGAGTTCATGCCCAGTCTAAGATCAGACCGGAACGAGGATTGCGGCAGCACATACTGGGTTCGGGCATGTGCTGGTGCTGTATTTTTCTTCACCGGGGCACCATCGCCGGAGCATCGTCGGAGAACCTGACCGGCGGCATTGGGGTTCCTGCGATCGGAGGGGCCGGGGGGATGTGCGCACATGATGTGCTATGGGTGTTGGTACTTGGCCCTTATATTGGCCCCCTATTCCTCATCAAACCTCGAGAACTCACACCCCCTTAAAGAGCATTTGAGATTTTACAGGTTTGCTGCCAGTAGCCATTAAAGTGTCTGGAATGGGGACACTTTTTTCAAATGGTCACAAAATCTTGTACACTTCAAGTTTTTAGCTGAATTTTTTTATGCATGCCAAAAAAAAATACAAGGATCACATCTACCAAGTTTTGGGTGAAAACTCCTTCCGAAAAAATTTTAAAAAATCTCAAACCATAAAAAGTTTCAAAAATCATGAAAAAAAGAAAACAAGTAGTCTTGCCATGAAACTTCACATGAAGGCTTAAAGGACCATTGTATGAATATACAAGCCATACAAATGGCACTGGCACATAGAAATATGAAGATGTGCCTAAACCCACCTACCACCCTATCAATCCACGGCTTGCGCAACCCATCTCTCTGGTCGACGTAGTGCCCGCCCACCCGCTCGTTTCGTCGGTTGGCTTAGGCATACAGAGTTCATTCCCAGTCTAAGATTGGACCAAACCGAGGGTTGCAGCAGCAGGATCGACAACATGCAGAGGGGGACCGGGCCGATCCCCGTCTTGCGCATCCCACCCCACAGGCTGGCTGAGCACCCGCACGCTCGTTTCATGGTTGACTTAGGGATACGAAGTTCATTCCCAGTCTAAGCATACGGAGTTCATTCCCAGTCTATGATCGGACCAGACCGAGGGTTGCGACAGCACATGCTGGGGTTGGGCATGTACTGGTGCCGCATTTTTCTTCGTCGGGGCACCATCGTCGGAGTATCGCTGGAGAACCTGACCGGCAGCATTGGGGTTCCAGCGATCGGGGGGGCCGGGGGGTGTGCCCAAATGATGTGCGATGGGTGCTGGTGCTTGGCCCTTATATTGGCCCCCTATCCCTCATGAAACCTTGAGAACTCACACCCCCTTAAAGAGCATTTGAGATTTTACAGGTTTGCTACCAGTAGCCATTAAGGTGTCTGAAATGGGGACACTTTTTTCAAATGGTCACAAAATCTTGTACACTTCGAGTTTTTAGCTGAATTGTTTTATGCATGCCAACAAAAATACAAGGATCGCATCTACCAAGTTTGAGGCCAAAACTCCTTCCAAAAAAATTATTAAAAATCCCAAACCCCAAAAATTTTCAAAAATCATGAAAAATAGAAAATGAGTCATCTTGCCATGAAACTTCAGTTGAAGGCTTAAGAGACCATTGTATGAATTTACAAGCCATAAAAATGGCATTGGCATGCAGAAATATGAAGATATGCCTAAACCCACCTACCACCCTATCGATCCACGGCTTGCGCATCCCGTCTCTCTGGCCGGCATAGTGCCCGCCCGCCCGCCCGCTCGTTTCATCGGTTGGCTTACGCATGTGGAGTTCATTCCCAGTCTAAGATTAGACCAGACCGAGGGTTACGGTAGCAAGGTTGGCAGCATGCAGGGGGGACCCAGACGATCCCCGGCTTGTGCACCCCGCCCCTCTGGCCGGTTGAACGCCCGCACGCTCGTATCGTGGGTTGACTTAGCAGACGAAGTTCATTCCCAGTCTAAGATCGGATCAGACCGAGGGTTGTGGCAGTAGATGCTGGGCTCGAGCATGTGCTGTTGTCACATTTTTCTTCGTCAGGGCACCATCGCCGGAGCATCGTCGGAGAAGCTGACCGACGGCATTGGGGTTCCGACAATCGGGGTGGCCGGGTGGGGTGTGCGCCCATGATGTACAATGGGTGCTGGTACTTCGCCCCTTATATTGGCCCCATATCCCTCATCAAACCTCGAGAACTCACACCCCCTTAAAGAGCATTTGAGATTTTACAGGTTTGCTACCAGTAGCCATTAAGGTGTCTGAAATGGGGACACTTTTTTCAAATGGTCACAAAATCTTGTACACTTCGAGTTTTTAGCTGAATTGTTTTATGCATGCCAACAAAAATACAAGGATCGCGTCTACCAAGTTTGAGGCCAAAACTCCTTTCGAAAAAATTATTAAAAATCCCAAACCCCAAAAATTTTCAAAAATCATGAAAAATAGAAAATGAGTCATCTTGCCATGAAACTTCAGTTGAAGGCTTAAGAGACCATTGTATGAATTTACAAGCCATAAAAATGGCATTGGCATGCAGAAATATGAAGATATGCCTAAACCCACCTACCACCCTATCGATCCACGGCTTGCGCATCCCGTCTCTCTGGCCGACGTAGTGCCCACCCGCCCACTCGTTTCATCGGTTGGCTTAGGCATACGAAGTTCATTCCCAGTCTAAGATTGGACTGGACTGAGGGTTACGGCAGCAGGATTGGCAGCACGCAGAGGGGGACCTGGTCGATCCCTGGCTTGCGCATCCCACCCCTCTGGCCAGCTGACCGGCCGCATGCTCGTTTCGTGGGTTGACTTAGGCATACAGAGTTCATTCCTAGTCTAAGCATACGGAGTTCATTCCAAGTCTAAGATCGAACCGGATCGAGGGTTACGACAGCACATGCTGGGCTCGGGCATGTGCTGGTGCCGTATTTTTATTCGTTGGGGCACCATCGCCGGAGCATCACCGGAGAACCTGACCGATGGCATTGGGGTTCCGACGATCGGGGGGACCGGGGGGTGTGCGCACATGATGTGCGATGGGTGCTGGTACTTGGCCCTTATATTGGCCCCCTATCCCTCATCAAACCTCGAGAACTCACACCCCCTTAAAGAGTATTTGAGATTTTACAGGTTTGCTGCCAGTAGGCATTAAAGTGTCTGAAATGGGGACATTTTTTTTCAAATGGTTACAAAATCTTGTACACCTTGAGTTTTTAGCTGAATGTTTTTATGCATGCCAAAAAAAATACAAGGATCACGTCTACCAAGTTTGGGGCCAAAACTCCTTCCAAAAAAATTTTAAAAAATCTCAAACCGTAAAAAGTTTTGAAAATCATGAAAAATAGAAAACGAGTCGTCTTGCCATGAAACTTCACGTGAAGGCTTAAGGGACCATTGTATGAATTTACAAGCCATAAAAATGGTATTGCCACATAGAAATATGAAGATGTGCCTAAACCCGCCTACCACCCTATCGATCCACGGCTTGCGCATCCCGTCTCTCTGGCCGACATAGTGCTCGCCCGCCCACACGCCCTTTCGTTTCGTCGGTTGGCGTAGGCATACGGAGTTCATTCCCAGTCTAAGATCAGACCGGATTGATGGTTGCGGTAGCAGGATCGGCAGCATGCAGAGGAGGACCCGGCCGATCCTCGGCTTGCGGATCCCGCCCCTCTGGCCGGCTGAGTGGCCTCATGCTCGTTTCATGGGTTGACTTAGGCATACGGAGTTCATTCCCAGTCTAAGCATACGGAGTTCATTGCCAGTCTAAGATCGAATCAGATCGAGGGTTGCGGCAGCACATGCTGGGCTTGGCATGTGCTGGTGTCACTTTTTTCTTCACCGAGGCACCATCGCCGGACCATCGCCGGACCATCGCCGGAGAACCTGACCGGTGGCATTGGGGTTTCGGCGATCGGGGGGCCGGGGGGGTGTGCGCACATGATGTGCGATGGGTGCTGGTACGTGGCCCTTATATTGGCCCCCTATCTCTCATCAAACCTCGAGAACTCACACCCCCTTAAAGAGCAATTGAGATTTTATAGGTTTGCTGCCAGTAGCCATTAAAGTGTCTGAAATGTGGACACTTTTTTCAAATGGTCACAAAATCTTGTACACTTCGAGTTTTTAGCTGAATTTTGTTTTGCATGCCAACAAAACTACAAGGATCACGTCTACCAAGTTTGGCACCAAAAATCCTTCCGAAAAAATTTTAAAAAATCTCGAACCACAAAAAGTTTCAAAAATCGTGAAAAATAGAAAATGAGTCGTCTTGCCATGAAACTTCACGTGAAGGCTTAAAAACCATTGTATGAATTTACAAGCCATAAAAATGGCATTGGCAAGCAGAAATATGAAGATGTGCCTAAACCCACCTACCACCCTATCGATCCATGGCTTGCGCATCCCGTCTCTTTGGCCTGCGTATTTCCCGCTCGCCCGCCCGCCCGCCCGCCCGCCCGCTTGTTTCGTCGGTTGGTTTAGGCATACGAATTCATTCCTAGTCTAAGATCTGACCGGATTGAGGGTTGCGGCAGCAGGATCGGTAGCACGCAGAGGGGGATGCAGCCGATCCCTAACTTGCACATCCCGCCCCTCTGGCCGGCTGAGCGCCCGTACACTCGTTTCGTGGGTTGACTTAGGCATACGGAGTTCATTCCCAGTCTAAGCATACGGAGTTTACTCCCAGTCTAAGATCGGACCAGACTGAGCGTTGTGACAGCACATACTGGGCTTGAGCATGTGCTGGTGCCTCATTTTTCTTCGTCGGGGTGCCATCGCCGGAGCATCACCGGAGAACCTGACCGACGGCATTAGGGTGTCGATGATCGGAGGGGTTGGGGGGGTGTACGCACTGATGTGCGATGGGTGCTGGTACTTGGCCCTTATATTGGCCCCCTATCCCTCATCAAACCTCGAGAACTCACACCCCCTTAAAGAGCACTTGAGATTTTATAGGTTTGCTGCCAGTAGGCATTAAAGTGTTTGAAATGGGGACACTTTTCTCGAATGGTCACAAAATCTTGTACACTTCGAGTTTTTAGCTGAATTTTTTTGTGCATGCCAACAAAAATTCAAGGATCTTGTCTACCAAATTTGGGGCCAGAAATCCATCCAAAAAAATTTTAAAAAATCTCAAACCGTAAAAAGTTTCAAAAATCATGAAAAATAGAAAACGAGTCGTCTTGCCATGATTCTTCACGTGAAGGCTTAAGGGACCATTGTATGAATTTACAAGCCATAAAAATGGCATTGGCACACAGAAATATGAAGATGTTCCTAAACCCACCTACCACCCTATCGATCCACGGCTTGCGCATCCTGTCATTTCATCGGTTGGCTTAGGCTGGGGCATGTGCTGGAACCACATTTTTCTTTGTCGGGGCCCCATCGCCGTAGCATCGCCAGAGAACCTGACTGGCGGCATTGAGGTTTCGGCGATCGGGGGGGCCGGGGGGTGTGCGCAGATGATGTGCGATGGGTGCCAGTACTTGGCCCTTATATTGGCCCCCTATCCCTCATCAAACCTCGAGAACTCACACCCCCTTAAAGAGCATTTGAGATTTTACAGGTTTGCTGCCAGTAGCCATTAAAGTGTTTGAAATGGGGACACTTTTTTCAAATGGTCACAAAATCTTGTACACTTCGAGTTTTTAGCTGAATTCTTTTGTGCATGCCACCAAAAATACAAGGATCACGTCTACCAAGTTTGGAGATAAAACTCCTTTCGAAACAATTTTAAAAAATCCCGACTCGTAAAAAGTTTTGAAAATCGTAAAAAATAGAGAAGGAGTCATCTTGCCTTGACACTTCACGTGAAGGCTTAAGGGACCATTCTGTGAATTTACAAGCCATAAAAATGGCATTGGCATGCAGAAATATGAAGATCTACCTAAGCCCACCTACCACCCTATCGATCCACGGCTTGCGCATCCCATCTCTCTTGCCGGCATAGTGCCCGCCCGCCCACCCGCCCGTTCGTTTCGTCGATTTGCTTAGGCTTACGGACTTGATTCCCAGTCTAAGATCAGACCAGACCGAGGGTTATGGCAGTAGGATTGGCAGCTTGTAGAAAGGGACCCGGTCGATCCCGGCTTGCGCATCCTGCCCCTCTGGCCGGTTAAACGCCCGCCGCTCATTTCGTGGCTTAACTTAGGCATACAGAGTTCATTCCCAATCTAAGCATACGGAGTTCATTCCCAGTCTAAGATCGGACCAGACCGAGGGTTACGGTAGCATATGCTGGGCTCGGGCATGTGTTGGTGCTGCATTTTTCTTCGTTGGGACACCATCATCGAAGCATCATCGGAGAACCTGACTAGTGACATTGGGGTTTCGGCGATCAGGGGGCCGGGGGGTGGGTGTCGCACATAATGTGTGATGGGTGCTGGTACTTGGCCCTTATATTGGCCCCCTATCCCTCATCAAACCTCGAGAACTCACACCCCCTTAAAGAGCATTTGAGATATTACAGGTTTCCTGCCAGTAGCCATTAAAGTGTCTGAAATGGGGACACTTTTTCCAAATGATCACAAAATCTTATACAGTTCGAGTTTTTAGCTGAATTTTTTTTTGCATGCCAACAAAAATACAAGGATGATGTCTACCAGTTTGGGGCCAAAACTCCTTCTGAAAAAATTTTAAAAAATCCCGAACCACAAAAAGTTTTAAAAATTGTGAAAAATAGAAAACGAGTCGTCTTGCCATGAAACTTGACGTGAAGGCTTAAGGGACCATTGTATGAATTTACAAGCCATAAAAATGGCATTGGCATGTAGAAATATGAAGATGTGCCTAAACCCACCTACCACCCTATCGATACACGGCTTGCGCATCCTGTCTCGTTGGCCAGCGTAGTGCGCGCCCGCCCGCTCGCTCGTTTCGTCGGTTGGCTTAGGCATACGAAGTTCATTCCCAGTCTAAGATCGGACCGAACCGAGGGTTGCGACAGTAGGATCAGCAGCATGCAGAGGGGGATCCGATCGATCCTCGGTTGTGCATCTCGCCCCTCTGGTCGGCTGGGTGCCCGCACACTCGTTTCGTGGGTTGACTTAGGCATACGGAGTTCATTCCCAATCTAATGCAGAGGGGGATCCGATCGATCCCCGGTTGTGCATCTCGCCCTCTGGCCGGCTGGGCGCCCGCACACTCGTTTCGTGGGTTGACTTAGGCATACAGAGTTCATTCCCAGCCTAAGATCGGATCAGACATAGGGTTACAGCAGTAGGATCGATAGCATGCAGAGGGAGACCCGATCGATCCTCGGGTTACGCATCCCGCCCCTCTGGCCGACTGAACGCCCGCACGCTCGTTTCGTTGGTTGACTTAGGCATGCGGAGTTCATTCCTAGTCTAAGGTCAGACCAGACCGAGGGTTACGGCTGCACATCCTGGGCTCAGGCATGTGTTGGTGCCATATTTTTCTTCACCGGGGCACCATCACCGAAGCATCGTTAGAGAACCTGATCGACGGCATTGGGGTTTCGACAATCGGGGGGGCCGGGGGGTGTGCGCGCATGATGTGTGATGGGTCCTGGTACTTGGCCCTTATATTGGCCCCCTATCCCTCATCAATCCTCGAGAACTGACACCCCCTTAAAGAGCATTTGAGATTTTACAGGTTTGCTGCCAGTTGCCATTAAAGTGTCTGAAATAGGGATACTTTTTTCACATGGCCACAAAATCTTGTACACTTCGAGTTTTTAGCTGAATTTTTTGTGCATGCAAACAAAAATAGAAGGATCACATCTACCAAGTTTGGGGAAAAAACTCCTTCCGAAAAAATTTTAAGAAATCTCAAACCATAAAAAGTTTCAAAAATCGTGAAAAATAGAAAACGAGTCGTCTTGCCATGAAACTTCATGTGAAGGCTTAAGGGACCATTGTATGAATTTACAAGCAATAAAAATGGCATTGGCATGCAGAAATATGAAGATGTTCCTAAACCCACCTACCACCCAATCGATCCACGGCTTGCGCATCCCGTCTCTCTGGCCGGCGTAGTGCCCGCCTGCCAACCCGTCCGCTCGTTTCATCGGTTGGCTTAGGCATACGAAGTTCATTCCCAGTCTAAGATCGGACCGGATCGAGGGTTACACCAGCAAGATCGCCAGCACGCAGAGAAGGACCCGATCGATCCCTGGCTTGCCCATCCCGCCCCTCTGGCTTGCTGAGCGCCCGTACACTCGTTTCACAGGTTGACTTAGGCATACGGAGTTCATTCCCAATCTAAGCATACGGAGTTCAATCCCAGTCTAAGATCGGACCGGACCGAGGGTTGCCGCAACACATGCTTGGCTCGGGCATGTGCTGGTGCCGTATTTTTCTTCGTCGGGGCACCATCGCCGGAGAACCTGACCGACGGCATTAGGGTTCCGGCGATCGGAGGGGCCGGGGGGTGTGCGCACATGATGGTCGATGGGTGCCCGTACTTGACCCTTATATCAGCCCCCTATCCCTCATCAAACCTCGAAAACCCACACCCCCTTAAAGAGCATTTGAGATTTTACAGGTTTGCTGCCAGTAGCCATTAAAGTGTCTGAAATGGGGACACTTTTTTCAAATGGTTACAAAATCTTGTACACTTCGAGTTTTTAGCTGAATGTTTTTGTGCATGCCAAAAAAAATACAAGGATCACGTCTGCCAAGTTTGGGGCCAAAACTCCTTCGAAAAAAAATTTAAAAAATCCCGAACCCCAAAAAGTTTCAAAAATCATGAAAAATAGAAAACGAGTCGTCTTGCCATGAAACTTCACGTGAAGGCTTAAGGGACCATTGTATGAATTTACAAGCCATAAAAATGGCATTGGCACGTCGAAATATGAAGATGTGCCTAAACCCACCTACCACCCTAGCGATCCACTGCTTGGGCATCTCGTCTCTCTGGCCGGCGTAGTGCCCGCCCGCCCTTCCGTTCGTTTCGTCGATTGGCTTAGCCATACGGAGTTAATTCCCAATCTAAGATTGGATCAGACCGAGGGTTGTGGCAGTAGGATCGACAGCACGTAGAGGGGTACCCAGTCGATCCCCGGCTTACGCATCCTGCCCCTTTGGCCGACTGAGCACCCGCACGCTTATTCCGTGGGTTGACTTAGGCATACGGAGTTCATTCCCAGTCTAAGCATACGGAGTTCATTCCCAGTCTAAGATCGGACCGGACCGAGGGTTACGACAGCACATGCTGGGCTCGAGCATGTGCTGGTACTGCATTTTTCTTCACCAGGCCACCATCACCGGAGCATCGTCGGAGAACCTGATCGACGGCATTGGGGTTCCGGTGATCTGGGGGGCCGGGGGGTGTGCGCACATGATGTTCGATGGGTGCTATTTCTTGGCCCTTATATTGGCCCCCTATCCCTTATCAAACCTCGAGAACTCACACCCCCATAAAGAGCATTTGAGATTTTACAGGTTTGCAGCTAGTAACCATTAAAGTGTCTGAAATGGGGACACTTTTTTCAAATGGTCACAAAAACTTGTACACTTCGAGTTTTTAGGTGAATTTTTTTTTTGCATGCCAAGAAAAATACAGTGATCATGTCTACCAAGTTTGGGGCCAAAACTCCTTTCGAAAAAATTTTAAAAAATCTCGAACCGTAAAAAGTTTCAAAAATTGTGAAAAATAGAAAACGAGTCATCTTGCCATGAAACTTCACGTGAAGGCTTATGGGACCATTGTATGAATTTACAAGCCATAAAAATGGCATTGGCACGTGGAAATATGAAGATGTGCCTAAACCCACCTACCACCCTATCGATCCACGGCTTGCGCATCCCGTTTCTTTGGCCGGCGTAGTGCCCGTCCCCTTGTCCGCTCATTTCATCGATTGGCTTAGGCATACAGAGTTCATTCCCAGTCTAAGATTGGACTGGACCGAGGGTTGCGGCGGCACATGCTGGGTTCGGGAATGTGCTGTGTCGTATTTTTCTTTGTCGGGGCACCATCATCGGAGTATCGTCGGAGAATCTGACCGGTGGCATTAGAGTTCATTCCCAGTCTAAGATCGGATCGGACCAAGGGTTGCTGTAGCAGGATCATCAGCACGCAAAGGGGGACTCGATCGATCCCCGACTTGCGCATCCCGCCCCTTTGGCTGGCTGAGCGCCCGCACGCTCGTTCCATGGGTTGACTTAGGCATACGAGTTCATTCCCAGTCTAAGATCGGACTGGACCGAGGGTTGCGGCAGCACATGCTAGGCTCGGGCATGTACTGGTGTCGCATTTTTCTTTCTCGGGGCACCATCGTCGGAGCATCGTCGGAGAACCTAACCGGTGGCATTAGGGTTCCTACAATCGGGGGTGCCAGGGGGGTGTGCGCACATGATGTGTGGTGGGTGCTGGTACTTGGCCTTTATATTGGCCCCCTATCCCTCATCAAACCTTGAGAACTCACACCCCCTTAAAGAGCATTTGAGATTTTACAGGTTTGCTGCCAGTAGCCATTAAAGTGTTTGAAATGGGGACACTTTTTTCAAATGGTCACAAAATCTTGTACACTTCGATTTTTTAGCTGAATTTTTTTGTGCATCTACCAAGTTTGGGGCCAAAACTCCTTTCGAAAAAATTTAAAAAAATCCCGAACCGCAGAAAGTTTTCAAAGTCGTGAAAAATAGAAAACGAGTCGTCTTGCCATGAAACTTCACGTGAAGGCTTAAGGGACCATTGTATAAATTTACAAGCCATAAAAATGGCATTGGCACGTAGAAATATGAAGATGTCCCTAAACCCACCTACCACCCTATCGATCCATGGCTTGCGCATCCCGTCTCTCTGGCCGACGTAGTGCCAGCCCGCCCCTCCGCCCACACGTTTCGTCAGTTGGCTTAGGTATACGGAGTTCATTCCCAGTCTCAGATTGGACCGGATCGAGGGTTATGGCAGCAGGATCGACAGAACGTAGAGGGGGACCTGGTCGATCCCTGGCTTGCGCATCCCACCCGTCTGGCCGGTTGAGCACCCGTACGCTCGTTTCATGGGTTGACTTAGGCATACGGAGTTTATTCCTAGTCTAAGCATACGGAGTTCATTCCCAATCTAAGATCGGACCGGACCGAGGGTTACGGCAGTACATGCTGGGCTCGGGCATGTACTGGCGCCACATTTTTCTTCGTCGGGGTACCGTCGCCAGATCACCGCCGGAGAACCTGACCGATGGCATTGGGGTTCCGACGATCGGGGTGGCCGGGGGGGTGTGCACACTTGATGTGTGATGGGTGCTGGTACTTCGCCCTTATATTTGCCCCCTATCCCTCATCAAACCTCGAGAACTCACACCCCCTTAAAGAGCATTTGAGATTTTATTGGTTTGCTGCCAGTAGCCATTAAAAGTGTCTGAAATGGGGACACTTTTTTCAAATGGTCACAAAATCTTGTACACTTCAAGTTTTTGGCTGAATTTTTTTGTGCATGCCAAAAAAAATACAAGGATCACGTCTACCAAGTTTGGGACCAAAACTCCTTTCGAAAAAATTTTAAAAAATCTTGAATCGTAAAAAGTTTTAAAAATCGTAAAAAATAGAAAACGAGTTGTCTTGCCATGGTCGGTGGCATTGGGGTTTCGACGATCGGAGAAGCCGGGAGGGGGGGTGTGCGCACATGATGTGCCATGGGTGCTGGTACTTGGCCCGTATATTGGCCCCCTATCCCTCATCAAACCTCGAGAACTCACACCCCCTTAAAAAGCATTTGAGATTTTACAGTTTTGCTGCCAGTAGCCATTAAAGTGTCTAAAATGGGGACACTTTTTTCAAATGGTCACAAAATCTTGTACACTTCGAATTTTTAGCTGAATGCTTTTGTGTATGCCAACAAAAGTACAAGGATCACGTCTACCAAGTTTGGGGCCAAAACTCCTACCGAAAAAATTTTAAAAAATCCTGAACCCCAAAAAGTTTTAAAAATCATGAAAAATAGAAAACGAGTCGTCTTGCCATGAAACTTCACGTGAAGGCTTAAGGGACCATTGTATGAATTTACAAGCCATAAAAATGCCATTGGAATGCAGAAATATGAAGATGTGCCTAAACCCACCTACCACCCTATCGATCCACGGCTTGCGCATCCCGTCTACCTGGCCGACGTAGTGCCCGGCCGCTAGCCCGGCCGCTCGTTTCGTCGGTTGGCTTAGGCATATGGAATTCATTCCTAGTCTAAGATCAGATCAGATGGAGGGTTGCAGTAGCAGGATCGACAGCACGCAGAGGGGGTCCCAGTCGATCCCGCTTGCGCATTCCGCCCCTCTGGCCGGTTGGGCGCCCGCACACTCATTTTGTGGGTTGACTTTGGCATACGGAGTTCATTCCCAGTCTAAGATCAGACCGGACTGAGGGTTTCTGTAGCACATGTTGGGCTCAGGCATGTGCTGGTGCCACATTTTTCTTCACCGGGGCACCATCGCCGGAGCATCGTCGGAGAACCTAACCGGCGGCATTGGGGTTCCGGCGATCGGGGGGCCGGGGGGGGTGTGCGCACATGATGTGCGATGGGTGCTGGTACTTGGCCCTTATATTGGCCCCCTATCCCTCATCAGACCTCGAGAACTCACACCCCCTTAAAGAGCATTTGAGATTTTACAGGTTTGCTGCCAGTAGCCATTAAAGTGCCTGAAATGGGGACATTTTTTTCAAATGGTCACAAAATCTTGTACACTTCAAGTTTTTAGCTGAATTTTTTTGTGCATGCCAAAAAAAATACAAGGATCACGTCTACCAAGTTTGGGGTCGAAACTCCTTCCAAAAAAATTTTAAAAAATACTGAACTGTAAAAAGTTTCAAAAATCATGAAAAATAGAAAACGAGTCGTCTTGCCATGAAACTTCACGTGAAGGCTTAAGGGACCATTGTATGAATTTACAAGCCATAAAAATGGCAGTGGCACACAGCAATATGAAGATGTGCCTAAACCCACCTACCACCCTATCGATCCACAGCTTGCGCATCCCGTCTCTCTGGCCGACGTAGTGCCTGCCCGACCGCCCGCTCGCTCGTTTCGTCGGTTTGCTTAGGCATACGGAGTTCATTCCTAGTCTAAGATGAGACCGGATTGAGGGTTACAGCAGCAAGATCGGTAGCACGCAGAGGGGGACCCAGTCGATCCCCGGCTTGCGCATCCCGCCCCTCTGAACGCTCGTTTCGTGGGTTGACTTAGGCATACGGAGTTCATTGCCAGTCTAAGCATACGGAGTTCATTGCCAGTCTAAGATTGGACCAGACCGAGGGTTGCGACAGCACATGCTGGACTCGGGCATGTGCTGGTGCTGCATTTTTCTTCATCGGGGCGCCATCGTCGGAGCATCGCCGGAGAACCTGACCGACGGCATAGGGGTTCTGGCGACCGGGGGGCCGGGGGGTGTGCGCACATGAAGTGCGATGGGTGCTGGTACTTGGCCCTTATATTGGCCCCCTATCCTTCGTCAAACCTCGAGAACTCACACCCCCTTAAAGAGCATTTGAGATTTTACAGGTTTGCTGCCAGTAGCCATTAAAGTGTCTTAAATGGGGACACTTTTTTCAAATTGTCACAAAATCTTGTACACTTCGAGTTTTTAGCTGAATTTTTTTGTGCATGCCAACAAAAATACAAGGATCACGTCTACAATGTTTAGGGCCAAAAATCCTTCTGAAAAAATTTTAAAAAATCTTGAACCGTAAAAAGTTTCAAAAATCATGAAAAATAGAAAACGAGTGGTCTTGCCATGAAACTTCACGTGAAGGCTTAACGGACCATTGTACAAATTTACAAGCCATAAAAATGGCATTGGCGCACAGCAATATGAAGATGTGCCTAAACCCACCTACCACCCTATTGATCAACGGCTTGTGCATCCCGTCTCTCTGGCCGACGTAGTGCCTGCCCGCCCGCCCACCCGCTCGTTTCGTCGGTTGGCTTAGGCATACGGAGTTCATTCCCTATCTAAGATCAGACCGGACTGAGGGTTGTGGTAGCACGATCGGCAGCACGCAGAGGAGGACCCAGATGATCCCCGGCTTGCGCATCCTACCCCTCTGGCCGGCTGAAAGCCCGCACGCTTATTTCATTGGTTGACTTAGGCATACGGAGTTCATTCCCAGTCTAAGCATACGGAGTTCATTCCCAGTCTAAGATCGGACTGGATCGAGGGTTGCGACAGCACATGCTGGGCTCGGGCATGTGCTGGTGTCGTATTTTTCTTCACCGGGGCACCATCACCGGAGAACCTGACCGACGGCATTAAGGTTTCGATGATCGGGGGGTCGGGGGGAGTGTGCGCACATGATGTGCAATGGGTGCTGGTACTTGGCCCTTATATTGGCCCCCTATCCCTCATCAAACCTCGAGAACTCACACCCCCTTAAAGAGCATTTGAGATTTTACAGGTTTGTTGCCAGTAGCCATTAAAGTGTCTGAAATGGGGACACTTTCTTCAAATGGTCCCAAAATCTTGTACACTTCGAGTTTTTAGCTGAATTTTTTTATGCATGCCAAAAAAAATACAAGGATCACGTCTACAATGTTTTGGGCCAAAAATCCTTCCGAAAAAATTTTAAAAAATCTCAAACCGTAAAAAGTTTTGAAAATCATGAAAGATAGAAAACGAATCATCTTGCCATGAAACTTCACATGAAGGCTTAAGGGACCATTGTATGAATTTACAAGCCATAAAAATGGCATTGGCACGTAGAAATATGAAGATGTGCCTAAACCCACCTACCACGCTATCGATCCACGGCTTGCGCATCCCGTCTCTTTGGTCGGCGTAGTGCCCGCCCGCCCTCCCGCTCGCTCGTTTCATCAGTTGGCTTAGGCATACGGACTTCATTCCCAGTCTAAGATCGGACCGGATTGAGGGTTGTGGCAACAGGATCGACAACACGCATAGGGGACCCGACCGATCCCCGGCTTGCACATCCCGCCCCTCTTGCCGGCTAAGCGCCCGCATGCTCATTTTGTGGGTGGACTTAGGCATACGAAGTTCATTCCTAGTCTAAGCAAACGGAGTTCGTTCCTAATCTAAAATCAGATCGAACTGAGGTTTGCGGCAGCACATGCGTGGCTCAGGCATGTGCTGCTGCTGTATTTTTCATCGTCGGGGCACCATCGCAGGAGTATCGCCGGAAAACCTGACCGGCGGAATTGGGGTTTCGACAATCGGGGGGCCCGGGGGGTGTGCGTACATGATGTGCGATGGGTGCTGGTACTTGGCCCTTATATTGGCCCCCTATCCCTCATCAAACCTCGAGAACTCACTCCCCCTTAAAGAGCATTTGAGATTTTACAGGTTTGCTGCCAGTAGCCATTAAAGTGTCTGAAATGGGGATACTTTTTTCAAATGGTCACAAAATCTTGTACAGTTTGAGTTTTTAGCTGAATTTTTTTATGCAAGCCAATAAAAGTACAAGGAACACGTCTACCAAGTTTGGGGCCAAAACACCTTCGAAAAAAATTTTAAAAAATTCTGAACCATAAAAATTTTCTAAAATCGTGAAAAATAGAAAACGAGTCGTCTTGCCATGAAACTTCACGTGAATGCTTAAGGGACCATTGTATGAATTTACAAGCCATAAAAATGGCATTGGCATGCAGAAATATGAAGATGTGCCCAAACCCACCTACCACCCTATCGATCCACGGCTTGCGCATCCCGTCTCTCTGGCCTGCGTAGTGCCCGCCCGCCCGCCCGTACGCTCATTTCGTCGGTTGGCTTAGGCATACGGAGTTCATTCCCAATATAAGATTAGATCGGACCGAGGGTTGTGGTAGCAAGATCGGCAGCACACAGAGGGGGACCCAGTCGATCCCCGGCTTGCGCATCCCGCCCCTCTACCGGTTGAGCGCCCACACACTCGTTTGTGGGTTGACTTAGGCATACGGAGTTCATTCTCAGTCTAAGCATACGGAGTTCATTCCCAGTCTAAGATTAGACCAGACCGAGGGTTGCGGTAGCACATGCTGGGCTTGGACATGTGCTGGTGCTGCATTTGTCTTCGCCAGGGCACCATCATCGGAGCATCGCCAGAGAACCTGACCGACGACATTGAGGTTTCGACAATCGGGGGGGCCGGGAGGTGTGCGCAAATGATGCGCGATGGGTGCTGGTATTTGGCCCTTATATTGCCCCCTATCTCTCATCAAACCTTAAGAACTCACACCCCCTTAAAGAGCATTTTAGATTTTACAGGTTTGCTGCCAGTAGCGATTAAAGTGTCTGAAATGGGGACACTTCTTTCAAATGGTCACAAAATCTTGTACGCTTCGAGTTTTTAGCTGAAGTTTTTTGTACATGCCAAAAAAAATACAAGGATCACGTGTACCAAGTATGGGGCCAAAACTCCTTTCGAAAAAATTTAAACAACTCCCGAACCGCAAAATGTTTCAAAAATCATGAAAAATAGAACATGAGTCATCTTGCCATGAAACTTCACGTGAAGGCTTAAGGGACCATTGGATGAATTTACAAGCCATAAAAATGGCATTGGCATGCAGAAATATGAAGATGTGCCTAAACCCACCTACCACCCTATCGATCCACGGCTTGCACATCCCGTCTCTCTGGCCCGCGTAGTGCCCGCACGCCTGCCTGGTCGTTTCGTTGGTTGGCTTAGGCAAACAGAGTTCATTCCCAGTCTAAGATCAGACTGGACCAAGGGTTGTGGCAGTAGGATTGCTAGCACGTAGAGGGGGACCCGATCAATCCTCGGTTTGCCCATCCCGCCCCTCTGGCCGGCTGAGCGCCCGCACACTTGTTTCGTGGGTTGACTTAGGCATACGGAGTTCATTCCCAGTCTAAGATCGGGCTGGGCCGAGGGTTGCGGTAGCACATGCTGGGCTCGAGCATGTGCTGGTGCCCCATTTTTCTTCGCCGGGCCACCATCGCTGGAGCATCACCGGAGAACCTGACTGACGGCATTACGGTTCCAGTGACCGGGGGCCGGGGGGTGTGCACACACGATGTGTGATGGGTGCTGGTACATGGCCCTTATATTGGCCCCCTATCCCTCATCAAACCTCAAGAACTCACACCCCCTTAAAGAGGATTTGAGATGTTATAGGTTTGCTGCCAGTAGCCATTAAAGTGTCTGAAATGGGGACACTTGTTTCAAATGCTCACAAAATCTTGTACACTTCGTGTTTTTAGCTGAATTTTTTTATGCATGCCAACAAAAATACAAGGATCACGTCTACCAAGTTTGGGCCCACAATTTCTTCCGAAAAAAATTTTAAAAAATCTCGAACCGTAAAAAGTTTCAATAATCGTGAAAAATAGAAAACGAGTGGTCTTGCCATGAAACTTCACGTGAAGGCATAAGGGACCATTGTATGAATTTACAAGCAATAAAAATGGAATTGGCAAGCAAAAATATGAAGATGTGCCTAAACCCACCTACCACCTCGTTTCATCGGTTGGCTTAGGCATACGAAGCTCATTCCTAATCTAAGATCAGACCAGACTGAGGGTTGTGGCAACAGGATCGACAGCACGCAGAGGGGGACCCGATTGATCCCCGGCTTACGCATCTAGCCCCTCTGGCCGGTTGAGCGCCCACACGCTCGTTTCGTGGGTTGACTTAGGCATACGGAGTTCATTCCCAGTCAAAGATCAGATCGGACCGAGGGTTGCGGTAGCACATGCTGGGGTTGGGCATGTGCTGGTGCCGTATTTTTCTTCGCTGGGACACCATCGTCGGAGCATCACCGGAGAACCTGACCGGCGGCATTGGGGTTCTGGCGATCGGGTGGCCGGGGGGTGTGCGCACGTGATGTGCGATGGGTGCTGGTACTTGGCCCTTATATTGGCCCCCTATCCCTTATCAAACCTCGGGAACTCACACCCCCTTAAAGAGCATTTCTAATTTTATAGGTTTGTTGCCAGTAGCCATTAAAGTGTCTAAAATGGGGGCACTTTTTTCAAACGGTAACAAAATCTTGTACACTTCGACTTTTTAGCTGAATTTTTTTATGTATACCAAGAAAAATACAAGGATCACGTCTACCAAGTTTGCGGCCAAAACTCCTTCCAAAAAAATTTTAAAAAATCTAGAACCGTAAAAAGTTTCAAAAATCGTGAAAAATAGAAAACGAGTCGTCTTGCCATTAAACTTCACGTGAAGGCTTAAGGGACCATTGTATGAATTTTCAAGCCATAAAAATGGCATTGGCATGCAGAAATATGAAGATGGGCCTAAACCCACCTACCACCCTATCGATCCACGGCTTGCGCATCCCGTCTCTCTGGCGGGCGTAGTGCCCACCCGCCCGCTCGCCTGCTCGTTTTGTCGGTTGGCTTAGGCATACGGAGTTCATTCCTAGTATAAGATTAGACCGGATTGAGGGTCGTGGTAGCAAGATCGGCAGCACGCAGAGGGGGACCCTACCGATCCCCGGCTTGTGCATCCCGCCCCTCTGTCCGGCGGAGGGCCCGCACGTTCGTTTCGTGGGTTGACTTAGGCATACGGAGTTCATTACCAGTCTAAGCATACAGAGTTCATTCCAAGTCTAAGATCGGATGAGACTGAGGGTTACGGCAGCACATGCTGGGCTCGGGCATGTGCTGGTGCCGTATTTTTCTTCGCCGAGGCACCATCGCCGAAGCATCACCAGAGAACCTGACCGGCGGTATTGGGGTTCCGGCGATCAAGGGGGCCGAGGGGGTGTGCGCACATGATTTATGATGGGTGCTGGTGCTTCGCCCTTATATTGGCCCCCTATCCCTCATCAAACCTCGAGAACTCACACTCCCTTAAAGAGCATTCGAGATTTTACAGGTTTGGTGCCAGTAGCAATTAAAGTGTCTGAAATGGGGACACTTTTTTCAAATGGTCACAAAATCTTGTACACTTCTAGTTGTAGCTGAATTTTTTTATGCATGCCAACAAAAATACAAGGATCATGTCTATCAAGTTTGGGGCCAAAACTCCATCCGAAAAAATTTTAAAAAATCCCGCCCAGTAAAAAGTTTCAAAAATTGCGAAAAATAGAAAACGGGTCGTCTCGCCATGAAACTTCACGTGAAGGCTTAAGGGACCATTGTATGAATTTACAAGCCATAAAAATGGCATTGGCATGCAAAAATATGAAGATGTGCCTAAACCCACCTGCCACCATAGCGATCAACGGCTTGCGCATCCCATCTCTTTGGTCGGTGTAGTGCCCGCCCGCCCGCTCGTTTCATCGGTTGGCTTAGGCATACAAAGTTCATTCCCAGTCTAAGATCATACCAAACAGAGGGTTGCGGCAACAGGATCAACAGCATGCAGAGGGGGACCCGACTGATCCCCGACTTGCGCGTCCAGCCCCTCTGGCCGGTTGAGCGCCCGCACGCTCGTTTTGTGGGTTGACTTAGGCATACAGAGTTCATTCCCATTCTAAGATCAGACCGGACTGAGGGTTGCGGCAGCACATGCTGGGTTCGGGCATGTGCTGGTGCCGCATTTTTCTTCACCGGGGCACCATTGTCGGAGAACTTGACCGGCGACGTTGGGGTTCCGGCGTTCGGGGGGGCCGGGGGGGTGTGTGCACATGATGTGCGATGGGTGCTAGTACTTGGCCCTTATATTGGCCCCCTATCTCTCATCAAACCTTGAGAACTCACACCCCCTTAAAGAGCATTTGAGATTTTACAGGTTTGCTGCTAGTAGCCATTAAAGTGTCTGAAATGGGGACACTTTTTTCAAATGATCACAAAATCTTGTACACTACGAGTTTTTAGCTGAATATTTTTGTGCATGCCAACAAAAATACAAGGATCATGTCTACCACGTTTAGGGCCAAAACTCCTTAAGAAAAAATTTTAAAAAATCTCGAACCGTAAAAAGTTTCAAAAATCGTGAAAAATAGAAAACGAGTCGTCTTGGCATGAAACTTCATGTGAAGGCTTAAGGGACCATTGTATGAATTTACAAGCCATAAAAATGGCATTGGCACATAGAAATATGAAGATGTGTCTAAACCCACCTACCACCCTATCGATCCATGGCTTGCGCATCCCGTCTCTTTGACCGGCGTAGTGCCCGCCCGTCCGCTAGTTTCTTCGGTTGGCTTAGGCTTATGGAGTTCATTCCTACTCTAAGATAGGACCAGTCAAGGGTTACGACAGCAGGATCGGTAGCACGCAGAGTGGGACCCGGCCGATCATCGGCTTACGCATCCCGCCCCTCTGGCCGACTGACCGCCCGCACGCTCGTTTCATGGGTTGACTTAGGCATACGGAGTCATTCCCAGTCTAAGCATATAGAGTTCATTCCTGGTCTAAGATCGGACCGGACCGAGGGTTGCGGTAGCACATGCTGGGCTCGGGCATGTGCTGGTGCCGCATTTTTCTTCGACGGGGCACCATCGTCGGAGCATCATCGGAGAACCTGACCGATGGCATTGGGGTTCCGACGATCGGGGGGCTCGGGGGGTGTGTGCACATGATGTACGATGGGTGCTGGTACTTGCACTTATATTGGCCCCCTATCCCTCATCAAACCTCAAGAACTCACACTCCCTTAAAGAGCATTTGAGATTTTACAGGTTTGCTGCCATTAGCGATTAAAGTGTCTGAAATGGGGACACTTTTTTCAAATGGTCACAAATCTTGTGCACTTCGACTTTTTAAATGAATTTTTTTATGCATGCCAACAAAAATACAAGGGTCACTTCTATCAAGTTTCGGGCCAAAACTTCTTCCAAAAAAATTTTAAAAAATCCTGAACCACAAAAAGTTTTGAAAATCGTGAAAAATAGAAAATGAGTCGTCTTGCCATGAAACTTCACGTGAAGGCTTAAGGGACCATTGTATGAATTTACAAGCCATAAAAATGGCATTGGCATGCAGAAATATGAAGATGTGCCTAAACCCACCTACCACCCTATCGATCCACGGCTTGCGCATCCCATCTCTCTGGCCGACGTAGTGCTCGCCCGCCCGCCCGCTCGTTTCATCGGTTGGCTTAGGTATACGGAGTTCATTCCTAGTCTAAGATTAGACTAGACCGAGGGTTATGGGAGCAGGATCAACAGCATGCAGAGGGGGACCCGACCGATCCCTGGCTTGTGCATCCCGCCCCTCTAGCCGACTGAGCGCCCGCATGCTCGTTTCATGGATTGACATAGGCATACGGAGTTCATTCCCAGTCTAAGCATACTGAGTTCATTCCCAGTCTAAGATCGGAACAGACCGAGGGTTGCGGCAGCACATGCTGGGCTCGAGCATGTGCTGGTGCCGTATTTTTCTTCGTCGGGGCACCATCGTCGGAGCATCGCTGGAGAACCTGACTGGCGGCATTAGAGTTTCGGCGATCAGCGGGGCGGGGGGTGTGCGCACATGATGTGTGATGGCTGCTGGTACTTGGCCCTTATATTGGCCCCCTATCCCTCATCAAAACTCAAGAACTCACACTCTCTTAAAGAGCATTTGAGATTTTACAGGTTTGCTGCCAGTAGCCATTAAAGTGTCTGAAATGGGGACACTTTTTCAAATGGTCACAAAATCTTGTACACTTCGATTTTTTAGCTGAATTTTTTTGTGCATGCCAACAAAAATATAAGGATCACGTCTACCAAGTTTAGGGCCAAAACTACTTCCAAAAAAATTTTAAAAAATCTTGAACTGCAAAAGTTGTCGAAAGTCGTGAAAAATTGAAAATGAGTCGTCTTGCCATGAAACTTCACGTGAAGGCTTAAGGGACCATTGTATGAATTTACAAGCCATAAAAATGGCATTGGCATGCAGAAATATGAAGATGTGCCTAAACCCACCTACCACCCTATCGATCCACGGCTTGCGCATCCCGTCTCTCTGGCCGGCGTAGTGCCCTCCCGCCCACCCGCCCGCTTGTTTCATCGGTTGGCTTAGGCATACGGAGTTCATTCCCAGTATAAGATCAGACCGGATCGAGGGTTGTGGCAGCAGGATCGACAGCACGTAGAGGGGGACCCGACCGATCCCCGGCTTGCGCATCCGGTCCCCTATATTGGCCCCCTATCCCTCATCAAACCTCGAGAACTCACACCCTCTTAAAGAGCATTTGAGATTTTATAGGTTTGCTGCCAGTAGCAATTAAAGTGTCTGAAATGGGGACACTTTTTTTAAATAGGTACAAAATCTTGTACACTTTGAGTTTTTAGCTGAATTTTTTTGTGCATGCCAACAAAAATACAAGGATCACGTCTACCAAGTTTGGGGCAAAACTCCTTCCGAAAAATTTTAAAAAATCCCAAACCGTAAAAAGTTTCAAAAATCGTGAAAAATAGAAAACGAGTCATCTTGCCATGAAACTTCACGTGAAGGGTTAAGGGACCATTGTATGAATTTACAAGCCATAAAAATGGCATTGGCATGTAGAAATATGAAGATGTGCCTAAACCCACCTACCACCCTATCGATCCACAGCTTGCGCATCCGGTCTCTCTGGTCGACGTAGTGCCCGCCCGCCCACCCGCCCGCTCGTTTCGTCGGTTGGCTTAGGCATACGGAGTTCATTCCCAGTCTAAGATCGGACCAGATTGAGGGTTACAATAGCAGGTTCAATAGCACGCGGAGGGGGACCCGACCGATCCCCGGCTCGCGCATCGCGGCCCTCTGGCCGGCTAAGTGCCCACAAGCTCGTTTCGTGGGTTGACTTAGGTATACGGAGTTCATTCCCAGTCTAAAATTGGACCGAACCGAGGGTTGTGGCAGCACATGTTTGGCTCGGGCATGTGCTGGTGCCGTATTTTTCTTCACCGGTGCACCATCGCCGGAGCATCGTCGGAGAACCTGACCAACGGCATTGGGCTTCCGATGATCGGGGAGCCAGGGGGTGTGCGCGCATGATGTACAATGGGTGCCGATACTTGGCCCTTATATTGGCCCCCTATCTCTCATCAAATCTCGAGAACTCACACCCCCTTAAAGAGCATTTGAGATTTTAGAGGTTTGCTGCCAGTAGCCATTAAAGTGTTTGAAATGGGGACACTTTTTTCAAAAGGTCACAAAATCTTGTACACTTTGAGTTTTTAGCTGATTTTTTTATGCTTGCCAACAAAAATACAAGGATCACTTCTACCAAGTTTGGGGCCAAAACTCCTTCCGAAAAAATTTCAAAAAATCCCGAACCGTAAAAAGTTTCAAAAATCATGAAAAATAGAAAACGAGTCGTCTTGCCATGAAACTTCACGTGAAGGCTGAGGGGACCATTGTATGAATTTACAAGCCATAAAAATGGCATTGGCACATAGAAATATGAAGATGTGCCTAAACCCACCTACCACCCTATCGATCCACAGCTTGCGCATCCCGTCTCTCTGGCCGACGTAGTGCCCGCTCGCCCGTCCGCCCGCTCGTTTCGTCAGTTGGCTTAGGCATACGGAGTTCATTCCCAGTCTAAGATCGGATCGGACTGAGGGTTGTGGTAGCACATGATGGGATTGGGCATATGCAGGTGCCGTATTTTTCTTCGTCGGGGCACTATCGTCGGAGAACCTGACCGGCGGCATTAGGGTTCTGGCGATCGGGGGGGTCGGGAGGGGGTGTGCGCACATGATGTGCGGTGGGTGCTAGTACTTAGCCCTTATATTGTCCCACATCACTCATCAAACCTCGAGAACCCACACCCCCTTAAAGAGCATTTGAGATTTTACAGGTTTGCTTCCAGTAGCCGTTAAAGTATCTGAAATGGGGAAACTTTTTTCAAATGGTCACAAAATCTTGTACACTTTGAGTTTTTGGCTGAATTTTTTTGTGCATGCCAAAAAAAATACAAGGATTACGTATACCAAGTTTGGGGCCAAAACTCCTTCCGAAAAAATGTTAAAAAATCCCGAACCGTAAAAAGTTTAAAAAATCATGAAAAATAGAAAACGAGTCGTCTTGCCATGAAACTTCACGTGAAGGCTTAAAGGGCCATTGTTTGAATTTACAAGCCATAAAAATGGCATTGGCATGTAGAAATATGAAGATGTACCTAAACCCACCTACCACCCTATCAATCCATGGCTTGAGCATCTCGTCTCTCTGGCTGGCGTAGTGCCCGCCTGCCCGCCCGCCCGCTCATTTCGTCGGTTGGCTTAGGCATACGGAGTTCATTCCCAGTCTAAGATCAGACCAGACTGAGGGTTACAGTAGCAGGATCGGTAGCATGCAGAGGAGGACCCGGTCGATCCCCGGCTTGTGCATCCTGCTCCTCTGGTCAGCTGAGCACCCACACGCTTGTTTCGTGGGTTGCCTTAGGCATATGGAGTTCATTCCCCGTCTAAGCATATAGAGTTCATTTCCAGTCTAAGATTGGATCAGACCGAGGGTTACGACCGCACATGTTGGGCTCGGGCATGTGCTGGTGCCGCATTTTTCTTCTCCGGGGCACCATCGTCAAAGAACCTGACCGACGGCATTGGGGTTCCGACGATCGGGGGGGCCGGGGGGCATGCGCACATGATGTGCGATGGGTGCTGGTACTTGGCCCTTATATTGGCCCCCTATCCCCCATCAAACCTTGAGAGCTCACACCCCCTTAAAGAGCATTTGAGATTTTACATGTTTGCTGCCAGTAGCCATTAAAGTGTCTGAAATGGGGACACTTTATTCAGATGGTCACAAAATCTTGTACACTTCGAGTTTTTAGCTGATTTTTTTTGTGCATGCCAACAAAAATACAAGGATCATGTCTACCAAGTTTGGGGCCAAAAATGCTTCAAAAAAAATTTGAAAAAATCCCAAACCGTAAAAAAGTTTCAAAAATTATGAAAAATAGAAAACGAGTCATCCTGCCATGAAACTTCACGTGAAGGCTTAAGGGACCATTTTATGAATTTACAAGCTGTAAAAATGGCATTGGCATGCAGAAAAATGAAGATGTGCCTAGACCTACCTACCACCCTATCGATCCACGGCTTGTGCATCCTGTCTCTCTGGCCGGCGTAGTGCCCTCCCACCAGCCCGCCTGCTCATTTCATCGGTTGGCTTAGGCATACGGAGTTCATTCCCAGTCTAAGATTGGATCGGACCGAGGGTTATGGCAGCATATGCTGGGCTCGAGCTTGTGTTGGTGTCGCATTTTTCTTCACCGGGGCACCATCGTCGGAACATCGCCGGAGAACCTGAACAACGGCATTGGGGTTCCGACGATCGGGGGGCCTAGGGTTATGGCAGCATATGCTGGGCTCGAGCTTGTGTTGGTGTCGCATTTTTCTTCACCGGGGCATCATCGTCGGAACATCGCCGGAGAACCTGAACAACGGCATTGGGGTTCCGACGATCGGGGGGCCTAGGGGGGTGTGCGCACATGATGTGCGATGGGTGCTGGTAATTGGCCCTTATATTGGCCCCCTATCCCTCATCAAACCTCGAGAACTCACACCCCCTTAAAGAGCATTTGAGATTTTACAGGTTTGCTGCCAGTAGCCATTAAAGTGTCTGAAAATGGGGACACTTTTTTTAAATGGGTACAAAATCTTGTACACTTCGAGGTTTTAGCTGAATTTTTTTATGCATGCCAACAAAAATACAAGGATCATGTCTACCAAGTTTGGGGCCAAAACTCCTTCCAAAAGAATTTTAAAAAATCTCGAACAGCAAAAAGTTTCAAAAATCGTTAAAAATAGAAAACGAGTCGTCTTGCCATGAAACTTCACATGAAGGCTTAAGGGACCATTGTATGAATTTACAAGCCATAAAAATGGCATTGGCATGTAGAAATATGAAGATGTACCTAAACCCACCTACCACCCTATCGATACACGGCTTGCGCATCCGGTCTCTCTGGCCGACGTAGTGCCCGCTCGCCCTCCCGCCCGCTCGTTTCGTCGGTTGGCTTAGGCATACGGAGTTTATTCCCAGTCTAAGATTGGACCGGATCGAGGGTTGCAGCAGGAGGATCGGCAGCACACAGAGGGGGACCCGATCGATCCCCGGCTTACGCATCGCGCCCCTCTGGCCTGCTAAGTGCCCACAAGCTCGTTTCGTGGGTTGACTTAGGCATACGGAGTTCATTCCCAGTCTAAGCATACGGGGTTCATTCCCAGTCTAAGATCAGACCAGACCGAGGGTTGTGGTAGCACATGTTGGGGTTGGGCATGTGCTGGTGCCGTATTTTTCTTCATCGGGGTACCATCGCAGGAGCATCGTCGGAGAACCTGACCGGCGGCATTAGGGTTCTGGCGATTGGGGGGGCCAGGAAGGGGTGTGCGCACATGATGTGCGGTGGGTGCTAGTACTTGGCCCTTATATTGGCCCCCTATCCCTCATCAAACCTTGAGAACTCACACCCCCTTAAAGAGCGTTTCAGATTTTACAGGTTTGCTTCCAGTAGCCATTAAAGTATCTGAAATGGGGACATTTTTTTCAAATGGTCAGAAAATCTTGTACACTTTGAGTTTTTAGCAGAATTTTTTTGTGCATGCCAACAAAAATACAAAGATCACATCTACCAAGTTTGGGGCCAAAACTCCTTCCAAAAAAATGTTAAAAAATCCCGAACCGCAAAAAGTTTAAAAACTCATGAAAAATAGAAAACGAGTCGTCTTGCCATGAAACTTCACGTGAAGGCTTAAGGGACCATTGTTTGAATTTACAAGCCATAAAAATGGTGTTGGCACGCAGAAATATGAAGATGTCCCTAAACCCACCTACCACCCTATCGATCCACGGCTTGAGCATCCCGTCTCTCTGGCCGGCGTAGTGCCCGCCCGCCCGCTCGTTTCATCGATTGGCTTAGGCATACGCAGTTCATTTCCAGTCTAAGATTAGACTAGACCGAGGGTTGCGGTAGCAGGATCAACAGCACGCAGAGGGGGACCTGACCGATCCCTGACTTGCGCATCCTGCCCCCCTGGCCGGTTGAGCACCCGCACGCTCGTTTCGTGGGTTGACTTAGTCACAACCAGGCATACGTAGTGCCCGCCCACCCGTCCACCAGCTCGTTTCGTCGGTTGGCTTAGGCATACGGAGTTCATTCCCAGTCCAACATTGGACTGGGCCGAGGGTTACGGTAGCAGGATCGGCAGCACGCAGAGGGGGACCCGACCGATCCCCGGCTTGCGCATCCCGCCCCTCTGGCCGGCTGAGTGCCCGTACGCTCGTTTCATGGGTTGACTTAGGCGTACAGAGTTCATTCCCAATCTAAGCATATGGAGTTCATTCCCAGTCTAAGATTGGATCGGACCGAGGGTTACGGTAGCACATGCTGGGCTCGGGCATGTGCTGGTGCCATATTTTTCTTCGTCGGGGCACCATTGTCAGAGCATCGTCGGACATCCTAACCGACGGCATTGGGGTTCCGGTGATCGAGGGGGCCGGGCGGGTGTGCACACATGATGTGCGATGGGTGCCGATACTTGGCCCATATATTGGCCCCCTATCCCTCATCAAACCTCGAGAACTCACACCTCCTTAAAAAGCATTTGAGATTTTAGAAGTTTGCTGCCAGTAGCCTTTAAAATGTCTGAAATGGGGACACTTTTTTCAAATGGTCACAAAATCTTGTACACTTCGAGTTTTTCGCTGAATTGTTTTGTGCATGCCAAAAAAAATATAAGGATCACGTCTAAAAAAGGTTGGGGCCAAAACTCCTTCCGAAAAAATTTTAAAAAATCTCGAACCGTAAAAAGTTTCAAAAATCGTGAAAAATAGAAAACAAATCGTCCTGCCATGAAACTTCATAAGAAGGCTTAAGGGACCATTGTTTGAATTTAGAAGACATAAAAATGGCATTGGCACATAGAAATATGAAGATGTGCCTAAACACACCTACCACCCTATCGATCCACGGCTTGCAAATCCCGTCTCTCTGGCCGGCCTAGTGCTCGCCCGTCCGCTCGTTTCGTCGGTTGGCTTAGGCATACGGAGTTCATTCCCAATCTAAGATCAAACTGTACCAAGGGTTGCGATAGCAGGATCGGTAGCATGCAGAGGGGGACCTGACCGATCCCCGGTTTGCGCATCCCGACCCTCTGGTCGGCTGAGCGCCCGCACGCTCGTTTCATGGGTTGACTTAGGCATACGGAGTTCATTCCCAGTCTAAGATCAGACCGGACCGAGGGTTGTGGTAGCACATGCTGGGCTCGGGCATGTGCTGGTGCCACATTTTTCTTCGTCGGGGCACCATCACCGGAGCATCGTCGGAGAACCTGATCGGTGGCATTGGGGTTTTGACAATCGAGGGGGCCGGGGGTGTGTGCGCACATGATGTGCGATGGGTGCTGGTACTTGGCCCTTATATTGGGCCCCTATCCCTAATCAAACCTCGAGAACTCACACCCCCTTAAAGAGCATTTAAGATTTTACAGGTTTGCTGCCAGTAGCCATTAAAGTGTCTGAAATGGGGACACTTTTTTCAAATGGTGACAAAATCTTGTACACTTTGAGTTTTTAGCGGAATTTTTTATGCATGCCAACAAAAATACATGGATCACGTCTACCAAGTTTGGGGCCAAAACTCCTTCCGAAAAAATTTTAAAAAATCTTAAAGCACAAAAAGTTTTGAAAATCGTGAAAAATAGAAAATGAGTCGTCTTGCCATGAAACTTCACTTGAAGGCTTAAGGGACCATTGTATGAATTTACAAGCCATAAAAATGGCATTGGCACACAGAAATAAGAAGATGTGCCTAACCCACCTACCACTCTATGGATCCACGGCTTGCGCATCCCGTCTCTCTAGCCGGCGTAGTGCTCACCAGCCCGCACGTCCGCTCGTTTTGTCGGTTGGCTTAGGCATACAGAGTTCATTCCCAGTCTAAGATCAGATCGGACTGAGGGTTGCGGCAGCAGGATCGATAGCACACAGAGGGGGACTTAGGCATACGGAGTTCATTCCCAGTCTAAGATCGGACCGGACCAAGGGTTGTGGCAGCACATGCTGGGCTCGGACATGTTCTGGTGCCACATTTTTCTTCACCAGGCACCATCGTCAGAGCATCGCCGAAGAACCTGACCGGCGACATTGGGGTTCTGACGATCGAGGGGCCGTGGGGGTGTGCGCACATGATGTGCGATGGGTGCTGGTACTTGGCCCTTATATTGGCCCCCTATCCCTCGTCAAACCACGAGAACTCACACCCCCTTAAAGAGCATTTGAGATTTTACAGGTTTGCTGCCAGTAGCTATTATAGTGTCTAAAATGGGGACACTTTTTTCAAATGGTGACAAAATCTTGCACACTTTCAAGTTTTTAGCTGAATGTTTTTGTGCATGCCAACAAAAATACAAGGATCATGTCTACCAAGTTTGGGGCCAAAACTCCTTCCGAAAATTTTTTTAAAAAATCCCGAACCCCAAAAAGTTTTAAAAATCATGAAAAATAGAAAACGAGTCGTCTTGCCATGAAACTTCATGTGAAGGCTTAAGGGACCATTGTATGAATTTACAAGCCATAAAAATGGCATTGGCATGCAAAAATATGAAGATTTGCCTAAACCCACCTACCACCCTATCGATCCACGGCTTGCGCATCCTGTCTCTCTGGTCGACGTAGTGGCCTCCCGCCCCCCGCCCGCTCGTTTCAACGGTTCTCTTAGGCATACAGAGTTCATTCCCAGTCTAGATCAGACCAAAATGAGGGTTACGATAGCAGGATCGATAGCACGCAGAGGGGGACCCGATCGATCCCCGGCTTGCGCATCCAACCCCTCTGATCGGCTGAGCACCCGCACGCTCATTTCGTGGGTTGACTGAGGCATACAGAGTTCATTCCCAGTCTAAGATCAGACCGGACCGAGGGTTGCGGTAGCACATGCTGGGCTCGGGCGTGTGCTGGTGCCGTATTTTTCTTTGCAGGGGCACCATCGTCGGAGTATCGCCGGAGAACCTGACCAGCGGTATTGGGGTTCTAGCGATTGGGGGGGCCGAGGGGGTGTGCGCTCATGATGTGCGATGGGTGCTGGTTCTTGGGCCTTATATTGGCCCACTATCCCACATCAAACCTCTAGAACTCACCCCCCCCTTAAAGAGCATTTGAGATTTTAGAGGTTTGCTACCAGTAGCCATTAAAGTGTCTAAAGTAGGGACACTTTTTTCAAATGGTCACAAATCTTGTACACTTTGATTTTTTAGCTGAATTTTTTTGTGCATGCCAACAAAAATACAAAGATCATGTCTACCAAGTTTGGGGCCAAAACGCCTTCCGAAAAAATTTTAAAAAATCCCAGACCGCAAAAAGTTTTGAAAATCGTGAAAAATAAAAAATGAGTCGTCTTGCCATGAAACTTCACGTGAAGGCTTAAGGGACCATTGTATGAATTTAGAAGCCATAAAAATGGCATTGGCACCCAGAAATAAGAAGATGTGCCTAAACCCACCTACCACCCTATTGATCCACGGCTTACACATCCTGTCTCTCTGGCCGACGTAGTGCTTGTCAGCCCGCCCGCCCGCTCATTTTGTCGGTTGGCTTAGGCATACAGAGTTCATTCCTAGTCTAAGATCAGATCAGATTGAGGGTTGTGGCAGCAGGATCGATAGCACGCAGAGGGGGACCCGACCGATCCCCGGGATGCACGCTTGTTTCGTGGGTTGACTTAGGCACACGGAGTTCATTCCAAGTCTAAGATCGGACCGGACCGAGGGTTACGGCAGAACATGCTGGGCTCGAACATGTGCTGGCGCCGCATTTTTCTTCGCTGGGACACCATCGTCGGAGCATCGTCGAAGAACCTGACTGACAGCATTGAGGATCCGACGATCAGGGGGGCCGAGGGGGTGTACGCACATGATGTGTGATTGGTGCTGGTACTTGGCCCTTATATTGGCCCCCTATCCCTCATCAAACCACAAGAACTCACACCCCCTTAAAGAGCATTTGAGATTTTACAGGTTTGCTACCAGTAGCCATTAAAGTGTCTGAAATGGGGACACTTTATTCAAATGGTCACAGAATCTTGTACACTTCTAGTTTTTAGCTGAACATTTTTGTGCATGCCAACAAAAATACAAGGATCACGTCTACCAAGTTTGGGGCCAAAACTCCTTCCGAAAAAAGTTTAAAAAATCCCAAACCGTAAAAAGTTTCAAAAATCTTGAAAAATAGAAAACTAGTCGTCTTGCCAAGAAACTTCACATGAAGGCTTAAGTGACCATTGTATGAATTTACAAGAGATAAAAATGGCATTGGCACGTAGAAATATGAAGATGTGCCTAAACCCACCTACCACCCTATCGATCCACGGCTTGCGCATCTAGTCTCTTTGGCCGGCGTAGTGCCCGCCCGCCCGCCCCCCCGCTCGTTTCATCAGTTGGCTTACACATACTTAGTTCATTCCCAGTCTAAGATCAGACCAGACCAAGGGTTACGGCAATAGGATTGACAGCATGCAGAGGGGGACTCGGCCGATCCCTGGCTTGCGCATCCCGCCCCTCTGGCTGGCTGAGCGCCCGCACGCTCATTTCGTTGGTTGACTTAGGCATATGGAGTTCATTCCCCGTCTAAGCATACAGAGTTCATTGCCAGTCTAAGATTTGACTGGACCGAGGGTTGTGGTAGCACATGTTGGGCTCGGGCATGTGCTGGTGCTGCATTTTTCTTCGCCAAGGCACCATCGTCGAAGCATCGTTGGAGAACCTGACCGGCGGCATTAGGGTTCCGACGATCGGGGGGGCCGGAGGGGGTGTACACACATGATGTGCAATGGGTGCAGGTACTTGGCCCTTATATTGGCCCCCAATCACTCATCAAACCTCGAGAACTCACACCCCCTTAAAAAGCATTTGAGATTTTACAGGTTTGCTGCCAGTAGCCATTAAAGTGTCTGAAATGGGGACACTTTTTTCAAATGGTCACAAAATCTTGTACACTTTGAGTTTTTAGCTGAATGTTTTTGTGCATGCCAACAAAAATACAAGGATCATGTCTACCAAGTTTGGGGCTTAAGGGACCATTGTATGAATTTACAAGCCATAAAGATGGCATTGGCACGTAGAAATATGAAGATGTGCCTAAACCCACCTACCACCCTATCGATCCACGGTTTACGCATCCCGTCTCTCTGGTCGGCATAGTGCCCGCCCGCCCGCTCGTTTCGTCGGTTGGTTTAGGCATACAGAGTTCATTCCCTGTCTAAGATCAGACTGGACTGAGTGATGCGGTAGCAAGATCGACAGCACGTAGAGGGGGACCCTACCGATCCCCGGCTTGTGCATCCCACCCCTCTGGCTGGCTGAACGCACGCACGCTCGTTTCATGGGTTGACTTAGGCATATGGAGTTCATTCCCAGTCTAAGCATACAAAGTTCATTCCCAGTCTAAGATCAGACCGGACCGACGGTTGCGGCAGCACATGCTGGGCTCGGGCATGTGCTAGTGCCGCATTTTTCTTCGTCGGGGCACCATCGCCTAAGAACCTGACCGACAGCATTGGGGTTCTGTCGATCGGGGGGCCGAGGGGGTTGTGCACACATGATGTGCGATGGTTGCTGGTACTTGGCCCTTATATTGGCCCCCTATCCCTCATCAAACCTCGAGAACTCACACCCCCTTAAAGAGCATTTGAGATTTTACAGGTTTGCTGCCTGTAGCCATTAAAGTGTCTGAAATGGGGACACTTTTTTCAAATGGTCACAAAATCTTGTACACTTCGAGTTTTTAACTGATTTTTTTTTGCGTGCCAACAAAAATACAAGGACCACATCTATCAGGTTTGGGGCCAAAAAACCTTCTGAAAAAATTTTAAAAAATTTCGAACCGCAAAAAGTTTGAAAAATTATGAAAAATAGAAAACGAGTCGTCTTGCCATGAAACTTCACGTGAAGGCTTAAGGACCATTGTATAAATTTACAAGCCAGAAAAATGGCATTGGCACATAGAAATATGAGGATGTGCCTAAACCCACCTACCACCCTATCGATCCACGGCTTGCGCATCCCGTCTCTCTGGCCCGCTCGTTTCGTCGGTTGGCTTAGGCATGAGGAGTTCATTCCCAGTCTAAGATCGGATCGGACCCAGGGTTACGGCAGCACATGCTGGGTTCAGGCATGTGCTGGTGCCCCATTTTTTTTCATCGGGGCACCATCGTCGGAGCATCGCCAGAGAACCTGACCGGCAGCATTGGGGTTCCGACGATCGGGGAGCCGGGGGGTGTGCGCACATGATGTCCGATGGGTGCTGGTACTTGGCCCTTATATTGGCCCCCTATCCCTCATAAAACCGTGAGAACTCACACCCCCTTAAAGAGCATTTGAGATTTTACAGGTTTGCTGCCAGTAGGCATTAAAGTGTTTGAAATGGGGACACTTTATTCAAATGGTCACAAAATCTTGTACACTTTAAGTTTTTAGCTGGTTTTTTTTGTGATTGCCAACAAAAATACAACGATCACGTCTACCAAGTTGGGGCCAAAACTCCTTCCAAAAAAATTTTAAAAAATCCCGAACCGCAAAACATTTGGAAAATCATGAAAAATAGAAAATGAGTCGTCTCGCCATAAAACTTCACGTGAAGGCTTAAGGTATCATTGTATGAATTTACGAGCCATAAAAGTGGCAATGGCATGCAGAAATATGAAGATGTACCTAAACCCACCTACCACCCATCGAACCACGGCTTGCACATCCCGTCTCTCTGGCTGGTGTAGTACCCGTCCGTCCGATCGCTCATTAGATAGGTTGGCTTAGGCATACGGAGTTCATTCCCAGTCTAAGATCAGACTGGACCGAGGGTTGCGACAGTAAATGCTGGGCTCCGGCATGGGCTGGTGCTGCATTTTTCTTCATCGGGGCACCATCTTCGGAGCATCGCCAGAGAACCTGACCGGAGGCGTTAGGGTTCCAGCGATCGAGAGGGCCGGGGGGGTGTGCGCACATGATGTGCAATGGGTGCTGGTACTTGCCCCTTATATTGGCCCCCTATCCCTTATCAAACCTTGAGAAGTCACACCCCCTTAAAGAGCATTTGAGATTTTACAGGTTTGCTGCCAGTAGCCATTAAAGTGTCCGAAATAGGGACACTTTCTTCAAATGGTAACAAAATCTTGTACACTTCGAGTTTTTAGGTGAATTTTTTTGTGCATGCCAACAAAAATACGCGGATCACGTCTACCAAGTTTGGGGTAAAAAGTCCTTCTGAAAATATTTTAAAAAATCCCGAACCGCAAAAAGTGTCAAAAATCTTGAAAAATAAAAATGGGTCGTCTTGCCATGAAACTTCACGTGAAGGCTTAAGGGACCATTGTATGAATTTACAAGCCATAAAAATGGCATTAGCACGCAGAAATATGAAGATGTGCCTAAACCCACCTACCACCCTATCGATCCACGGCTTGCGCATCCCGGCTCTCTGGCCGACTTAGTGGCCGCCCGTCCGCTCGCCCGCTCGTTTCGTCGGTTGGCTTAGGCATACGGAGTTCATTCCCAATCTAAGATCGGATCGGACCAAGGGTTGCGGCGGTAGGATCGACAGCACGGAGAAGGGGACCCGGTCGATCCCGGCTTGCGCATCCCACCCCTTTGGCCGACTGAACGCCCGCACACTCATTTCATGGGTTGACTTAGGCATACGGAGTTCATTCCCAGTCTAAGCATACAGAGTTCATTCCCAGTCTAAGATCAGATCGGACCGAGGGTTATGGTAGCACATGCTAGGCTCGGGCATGTGCCGGCATTTTTCTTCGTCGGGGCACCATCACCGGAGCATCGTCGGAGAACCTGACCGACGACATTGGGGTTCTGGCGATCGGGGGGGCCGAGGGGGGGTGTGCGCACATGATGTACGATGGGTACTGGTACATGCCAATTATATTGGCCCCCTATCCCTTGTCAAAAATCGAGAACTCACACCCCCTTAAAGAGTATTTGAGATTTTACAGGTTTGCTACCAGTAGCCATTAAAGTTTCTGAAATGGGGACACTTTTTTCAAATGGTCACAAAATCTTCTACACTTTGAGTTTTTAGCTGAAGTTTTTTTTGCATGCAAAAAAAAATACAAGGATCTCATCTGCCAAGTTTGGGAGCAAAACACCTTCCGAAAAAATTTTAAAAAATCCTGAACCGTAAAAAGTTTTAAAAATCGTGAAAAATAGAAAACAAGTCGTCTTGCCATAAAACTTCACGTGAAGGCTTAAGGGACCATTGTATGAATTTACAAGCCATAAAAATGGCATTGGCACATAGAAATTTGAAGATGTGCTTAAACCCACCTACCACCCTATTGATCCACGGCTTGCGCGTCCCGTCTCTCTGGCCGGTGCAGTGCCCGTCCGCTCGCTCGTTTCGTTGGTTGGCTTAGGCATACGAAGTTCATTCCCAGTCTAAGATCACACCGAACTGAGGGTTACAGTAGCAGGATCGATAGCACACAAAGGGGTACCCGATTGATCCCCGGCTTATGCATCCCGCCCCTCTGGCCGGTTGAGCACCCGCATGCTCATTTTGTGGGTTGAGTTAGGCATACGGAGTTCATTCCCATTCTAAGATCGGACTGGACCGAGGGTTGAGGCAGCACATGCTGAGCTCGGGCAAGTGCTGGTGCCTCATTTTTCTTCGTCGGGGCACCATCACCGGTGAACCTGACCCGCGGCACTCGAGTTCTGGCGATCGGGGGTGCCGGGGGGTGTGCGCACATGATGTGCGATGGGTGCTGGTACTTGGCCCTTATATTGGCCCCCTATCCGTCATCAAACCTCAAGAACTCTCACCCCCTTAAAGAGCATTTGAGATTTTACAGGTTTGCTGCCAGTAGCCATTAAAGTGTCTGAAATGGGGACACTTTTTTCAAATGGTCACAAAATCTTGTACACTTTGATTTTTCAGCTGAAATTTTTTGTCCATGCCAACAAAAATACAAGGATCAGGTCTACCAAGTTTGGGGCCAAAACTACTTCCAAAAAAATTTTAAAAAATCTCGAACCGCAAAAAGTTTTGAAAATTATGAAAAATAGAAAACGAGTCGTCTTGCCATGAAACTTCACGTGAAGGCTTAAGGGACCATTGTTTGAATTTACAAGCCATAAAAATGGCATTGGCATGCAGAAATATGAAGATGTGCCTAAACTCACCTATCGCCCTATTGATCCACGGCTTGCGCATCCCGTCTCTCTGGCCAGCGTAGTGCCCGCCCACCCGTCCACCCGCTCGTTTCATCGGTTGGCTTAGGCATACGGAGTTCATTCCCAGTCTAAGATCAGACCAGACCGAGGGTTGTGGCAGAAAAATCAGCAGCATGCAAAGTGGGACCAGCCAATCCTCGGCTTATGCATCCGACCCCTTTGGTCGGCTGAGCACCCGCACACTTGTTTTGTGGGTTGACTTAGGCATACGGAGTTCAATCCTAGTCTAAGCATATGGAGTTCATTCCCAGTCTAAGATCGGATCAAACCGAGGGTTGCGACAGCACATGTTGGGCTTGGGCATGTGCTGGTGCCACATTTTTCTTCACCGGGGCACCATCGCCAGAGAACCTGACCAGCGGCATTGGGGTTCCGACGATCGGGGGTGTCGGGGGGGTGTGCGCACATGATGTGCGATGGGTGCTGGTACTTGGCCCTTATATTGGCCCCCTATCCGTCATCAAACCTCAAGAACTCTCACCCCCTTAAAGAGCATTTGAGATTTTACAGGTTTGCTGCCAGTAGCCATTAAAGTGTCTGAAATGGGGACACTTTTTTCAAATGGTCACAAAATCTTGTACACTTCGAGTTTTTAGCTGAATTTTTTTATGCATGCCAACAAAAATACAAGGATCCTGTCTACCAAGTTTGGGGCCAAAAATCCTTCCGAAAAAATTTTAAAAAATCCCGAACCGCATAAAGTTTTGAAAATCGTGAAAAATAGAAAACGAGTCATCTTGCCATGAAACTTCACGTGAAGGCTTAAGGGACCATTGTATGAATTTACAAGCCATAAAAATGGCATTAGCACCCAGAAATATGAAGATGTGCCTAAACCCACCTACCACCCTATCGATCCACGGCTTGCGCATCCCGTCTCTCTGGCCGACGTAGTACCCGCCCGCCTGCCCACCCGCTCGTTTCGTCGGTTGGCTTAGGCATACAGAGTTCAATCCCAGTATAAGAATAGATCGCACTAAGGGTTGCTGCGACAGGATCGACAGCACGCAGAAGGGGACCCGGTCGATCCCCGGCTTGCGCATCCCACCCCTCTGGCTGACTGAGCGCTCGCACACTCGTTTCGTGGGTTGACTTAGGCATACAGAGTTCATTCCCAGTCTCGGGCATGTGCTGGTGATGAATTTTTCTTCACCGGGGCACCATCGCCAGAGCCTCACCGGAGAACCTGAACGACGGCATTGGGGTTCCGGCGATCGGGGGCCGGGGGGGTGTGCGCACAAGATGTGGGATGGGTGCTGGTACTTGGCCCTTATATTGGCCCCCTATCCCTCATCAAACCTTGAGAACCCACATTCCCTTAAAGAGCATTTGAGATTTTACAGGTTTGCTGCCAGTAGCCATTAAAGTGTCTGAAATGGGGACACTTTTTTCAAATGGTCACAAAATCTTGTACACTTCGAGTTTTTAGCTGACTTTTTTTGTGCATGCCAAAAAAAATACACGGATCACGTCTACCAAGTTTGGGGCCCAAACTCCTTTCGAAAATATTTTAAAAAAATCCCAAACCGCAAAAAGTGTCAAAAATCATGAAAAATAGAAATTGAGTCGTCTTGCCACGAAACTTCACGTGAAGGCTTAAGGGACCATTGTATGAATTTTCAAGCCATAAAAATGGCATTAGCACGCAGAAATATGAAGATGTGCCTAAACCCACCAACCACCCTATCGATCCATGGCAAGCGCATCCCGTCTCTCTGGCCGACGTAGTGCCCGCCCACCCGCTCATTTCGTCGGTTGGCTTAGGCATACAGAGTTCATTCCCAGTCTAAGAATAGATCGGACCAAGGGTTACGGCGGCAGGATCGACAGCACACAGAAGGGGACCCGGTCGATCCCCAGCTTGCGCATCCCACCCCTCTGGCTGACTGAGCGCTCGCACACTCGTTTCGTGGGTTGACTTAGGCATACGGAGTTCATTCCCAGTCTAAGCATACAGAGTTCATTCCCAGTCTAAGATCAGATCGGACCAAGGGTTACGGCAACACATGCTGAGCTCGGGCATGTGCTGGCATTTTTCTTCATCGGGGCACCATCACCGGAGCATCGCCGGAGAACCTGACCGGCGACACTGGGGTTCTGCAATCGGGGGGCCCGGGGGGGGTGTGCACATGATGTGTGATGGGTACTGGTATTGGCCATTATATTGGCCCCCTATCCCTCATCAAAAATGAGAACTCACACCCCCTTAAAGAGCATTTGAGATTTTACAGGTTTGCTTCCAGTAGCCATTAAAGTTTTTAAAATGGGGACACTTTTTTCAAATGGTCAGAAAATCTTGTACACTCTGAGTTTTTAGCGGAATTTTTTTGTCCATGCCAAAAAAAATACAAGGATCACGTCTACCAAGTTTGGGGCCAAAACTACTTCCTAAAAACTTCTAAAAAATCCTGAACCACAAACAGTTTCAAAAATTGTGAAAAATAGAAAACGAGTTGTCTTGCCATGAAACATCACGTGAAGGCTTAAAGGACCATTGTATGAATTTACAAGGCATAAAAGTCACATTATCACTCAGAAATATGAAGATGTGCCTAAACCCACCTACCACCCTATCGATCCACGGCTTGCACATCCCGTCTCTCTGGCCGACGTAGTGCCCGCCCGCCTGCCTGCTTGTTTCGTCGGTTGGCTTACGCATGCGGAGTTCATTCCCAGTCTAAGATCAGATCGGACAAAGGGTTGCGGCGGCAGGATCGACAGCACGTAAGGGGACCCGACCGATCCTCGGCTTGCGCATCCCACCCCTCTGGCCGACTGAGCGCCCGCACACTCGTTTCGTGGGTTGACTTAGGTACATGGAGTTGATTCCCAGTCTAAGCATATGGAGTTCATTCCCAGTCTAAGATCAGACTGGACCGAGGGTTGCAGCAGCACATGCTGGGCTCGGGCATGTGCTGGTGCCACATTTTTCTTCGTCGGGGCACCATCACCGAAGCATCGTCGGAGATCCTGACAAACGACATTGAGGTTCCGGCGATCGGGGGGGCCGAGGGGGGGTGTGCGCACATGATGTGCGATGGGTACTGGTACTTGGCCATTATATTGGCCCCCTATCCCTCATCAAAAATCGAGAACTCACACCCCCTTAAAGAGCATTTGAGATTTTACAAGTTTGCTTCCAGTAGCCATTAAAGTTTTTGAAATGGGGACACTTTTTTCAAATGGCCAAATAAAATACAAGGATCACGTCTACCAAGTTTGGGGCCAAAACTACTTCCTAAAAACTTTTAAAAAATCCTGAACCACAAAAAGTTTCAAAAATTATGAAAAATAGAAAACGAGTTGTCTTGCCATGAAACATCACGTGAAGCCTTAAAGGACCATTGTATGAATTTACAAGGTAGAGAAAAATTGCATTGTCACTCAGAAATATGAAGATGTGCCTAAACCCACCTACCACTCTATTGATCCACGGCTTGCGCATGCCGTCTCTCTGGCCGACGCCGTGCCCAACCGCCCGCCCGCTCATTTCATCGGTTGGCTTAGGCATACGGAGTTCATTCCCAGTCTAAGATCAGACCGGACTGAGGGTTACGGCAGCAGGATCGACAGCACGTAGAGGGGTCCGGATCCTGGCTTGCATCCCGCCCCTCTGGCCGCTGAGCGCCTGCACGCTTGTTTCGTTTGTTGACTTAGGCATATGGAGTTAATTCCCAGTCTAAGCATACAGAGTTCATTCCCAATATAAGATCGGACCAGATCGAGGGTTGCGGCAGCACATACTGGGCTCGGGCATGTGCTGGTGCTACATTTTTCTTCATCGGGGCACCATCGTCAGAGAACCTACAGTGGCATTGGCGTTCCGGTGATCGGGGGGTGTGCGCACATGATGTGCGATGGGTGCTGGTACTTGGCCCTTATATTGGCCCCCTATCCCTCATCAAACCTTGAGAACTCACACCCCCTTAAAGAGCATTTGAGATTTTACAGGTTTGCTGCCAGTAGCCATTAAAGTGTCTGAAATGGGGACACTTTTTTCAAATGGTCACAAAATCTTACACTTTGAGTTTTTAGTTGAATTTTTTGTGCATGCCAACAAAAATACAAGGATCCCATCTACCAAGTTTGGGGCCAAAACTCCTTTCGAAAAAATTTAAAAAAATCCTGAACCGTAAAAAGTTTTGAAAATCATGAAAAATAGAAAACGAGTCGTCTTGCCATGAAACTTCACGTGAAGGCTTAAGGGACCATTGTTTGAATTTACAAGCCATAAAAATGGCATTGCACAAGAATTATGAAGATGTGCCTAAACCCACCTACCACCCTATCGATCCACGGCTTGCGCATCCCGTCTCTCTGGCCGGCGTAGTGCCCGCCCGCCTGCCCGCCCGCTCATTTCGTCGGTTGGCTTCGGCATACGAAGTTCATTCCCAGTATAAGATCACACCAGACCGAGGGTTGCAGCAGCAGGATCGGTAGCACGCAGAGGGGGACCCGGTCGATCCCCGACTTGCGCATCCCGCCCCTCTGGCCGGCTGAGCGCCCGCACGCTCGTTTTGTGGGTTGACTTAGGCACACGGAGTTCATTCCCAGTCTAAGCATATGGAGTTCATTCCCAGTCTAACATCGGACTGGACCGAGGGTTGCGGCAGCACATGCTGGGCTCGGACTTGTGCTAGTGCCGCATTTTTCTTCGTCGGGGCACCATCGTTGGAGAACCTGACCGACGGCACTGGGCTTCCGGCGATCGGGGGTGTCGTGGGGGTGTGCACACATGATGTACGATGGGTGCTGGTACTTGGCCCTTATATTGGCCCCCTATCTGTCATCAAACCTTGAGAACTCACACCCCCTTAAAGAGCATTTCAGATTTTACAGGTTTACTGCCAGTAGCCATTAAAGTGTCTGAAATGGGGACACTTTTTTCAAATGGTCACAAAATCTTGTACACCGTGAGTTTTTAGCTGAATTTTTTTGTGCATGCCAAAAAAAATACAAGGATCACGTCAACCAAGTTTGAGGCCAAAACTCCTTCCGAAAAAATTTTAAAAAATCTCGAACCGTAAAAAGTTTCAAAAATCATGGAAAATAGAAAATGAGTCGTCTTGCCATGAAACTTCACGTGAAGGCTTAAGAGACCATTGTATGAATTTAGAAGCCATAAAAATGGCATTGGCATGTAGAAATATGATGATGTGCCTAAACCCACCTACCACCCTATCGATCCACGGCTTGCGCATCCCGTCTCTCTGGTCGGCGTAGTGCCCGCCCGCCCGTCCTTCCACTCGTTTGGTCGGTTGGCTTAGGCATACGGAGTTCATTCCTAGTTTAAGATCAGATTGGATTGAGGGTTGTGACAGCAGTATCGACAGCACGCAGAAGGGGACCCGATCGATCCCCGGTGTCATGAGCCACCCTTGTATAGGGCCATGACTGGGACTTAGGTTGCCATGAGCCACCCATGTATAGGGCCATGGCTGGGTAGATCCCTTGTGCTAGGAAAAGTGTCCCCATTTCAAACATTGTAATAGTTACTAGTAGCATAGCTCTAAAATTTCTAAAGCTCTTTAGGGGGGTGAGCCGGCAGCGTAATGTTGGGCTGTCTCACCGGGTGCTATGCGAGCTTAGGCCACCCACCAAGGGCTGCCCCCTGGCCCTGGTGATGGTGGGAGGTCCCGATGTATGATTCCCGTTTATAATAAAATTCACCCCAATTGAATGCCCGATTGTTGCCTCGATGCGTTTCTTTCTTTCTCGCTGTGAATGTGCCTTGTTGTTTATGTATGCTTGAGATTGACCTCGATATATTGTGCCTTATTGTGAATGCTTAAGACTAACCATGGTTTATGGTTATTTGTTCAAATATCGATCTATTGAAGGCTGACTTGGGTGGAAGCATCCATTCAAGTGCCACACGGGCTAGTGCTTGTTGAGAGAAAGCTTAGTCCGTGACACGTGGTATTAGAGCACGATTGAGAAGTGCTAGAAAAATGGATGAGATGGCCACAAGTGGTGGACCGGATCATCAACAAAGAATTGAGGAACTTGAGGTCGCAGTGGCCGCAATGAAAACTCATATGGTGACGAAAGATCGAGTGAGGGAGATCGAGACAACCCAGCGAGAGTTGTCCGATACTCTCCACAATGTGAGCGAAGAGGCTAGAGATGCCTTGAACATTCTCCAAAAGGAGTTTGAGGAGCTCAGGGCCTAGGTGAGCATCCTACAAATGGCTGTGGCCAGATCAGGTTCGAGGTTGATGGACAGGGGACAAAGGCCCAAGGTGCTGGAGCCTCGATATTATGAGGGGGCAAGGGATGCTAAGGAACTTGAAAATTTCTTGTTTGACATGGAACAATACTTTCGAGCTGTACACACAAGTTCAGAGGAAGACAAGGTGACAATGGCATCGATGTACCTCGTAGGGGATGCCAAGCTGTGGTGGCGCTCCAAGTTTGTCGATGACGAGTGCCTGATTAAGACTTGGACGGATCTGAAGTGAGAACTGAAAAACCAATTTTTTTCAGAGAATGTGGAGTATATGGCTCGAAGGAGACTTCGAGAGTTGGTGCAAACCAGAACAGTGCGAGAGTTTGTAAGGAACTTTTCTACCCTGATGCTGGATATTCGAGACATGTCTGAAAAGGACAAGATGTTCTATTTTCTTGAGGGCCTCAAGCCTTGGGCGAGGACAGAACTACAAAGGCAGAAAGTGCAAGATGTGGCCACGGCCATGGCTGCAGCGGAACGTCTTCATGATTACAATGATGGCTCCTTAAAATGGAAAAATCTTCCATCAACGGGCAGTAGCTTTAACTTTGGGAGTGGGGGAAAGATGACTAGGTTGGACCGACCCTTCGGTGGGGGATCAGATAGGAGGTCCTTGGGTCTAGATAGCACCCAGCCCAAGATAGACAACGCAGGGATTTTCAAGCCTAGGCAACCGCTAGCTTGCTTTCTTTGCAAGGGCCGTATCGAGTGGCTGAATGCCTGCACCGAGGAGCCCTTAATGCCTTAAGGACCTCATCTCAAGAGTCCATAAAAGCGCCAGAGAGCGTTGAAAAAGTTGAAGAGGAGCCAGCCAGGATGGGCTCAATAAGGTTCCTCAGTGCCCTCCGCACCCAATTGAACACTATAAAGAAAGAGCAAAGTAGAGGCTTGATGTATGTGAACTTGACAATCAATGGGAAAGCCACCAAGGCCATGGTGGATACGGGTGCAATCGACACTTTCATCACACCGAAAGAAGCAAAAAGGTGTGGTCTTCAGATTAGTAAAGACTGCAGACGAATAAAGGCGATCAATTCGCCAGCCTTTGCAATCAGTGGAAGCTCCAAAAGTGTGACAACCCGATTGGGGCCATGGGAAGGGAAGGTAGACTTCACAGTCTCCCCTATGGATGACTTTGATGTCGTTCTCGGATTGGACTTCATGACGTTGGCTCAGGTGATCCCTATCCCCGCTGCTAGCTGCTTGTTGTTTTTAGGGGAACACCCATGTGTGGTGCCAGCCAATATCTTGCCAAAGAGTGGGAAGAAAATGATTTCGGCTTTGCAATTCAAGAAAGGGGTAAAAAGAGGGGAACCCTCTTTTGTGGCCATGCCGATCTACAAAGAAGGGTTAGAAGTAGAACCAATACCCGATGGCGTGAAAAAAGTGTTGGAAGAATTCGGAGAGGTGATGCCAGAGATGTTGCCCAAGGTTCTACCCCCTTGATGAACAGTGGACCACAAAATTGAGCTCGTCCTAGGAGTAAAACCCCCTGCTAGAGCTCCCTATCGTATGGCCCCACCAGAGTTGGTCAAGCTGAGAAAAAAGTTAGATGAGCTTCTACAAGCCGGGTTCATCCGACCATCAAAGGCTCTTTTCAGAGTGCCAGTGCTATTCCAGAAGAAGCATGATGGGAGTTTGCGCTTATGTGTTGACTACAGGGCCCTGAACAAAGTCATCGTAAGAAACAAATATCCTATCCCGCTTATAGCAGACTTATTTGATCAATTGAGCCGGGCCAAGTACTTCTCCAAACTGGACCTAAGATCTGGATACCATCAGGTCAGAATCGTTAAGGGAGATGAGCCAAAGACCACTTGTGTAACACGGTATGGCGTATTTGAATTTCTTGTTATGCCCTTTGGACTAACCAATGCTCCTGCCACATTTTGTACATTGATGAATCAGGTGTTCCATGACTACTTGACAAATTTGTAGTCATTTATTTAGACGATATAGTGGTGTACAGCTCCACCTTGGAAGAACATCAAGAACACCTACGTCGGGTATTTAAAAGGCTGCAAGACCATCGATTATATGTAAAAAGGGAGAAATGCGCGTTTGCTCAGACCCAAATCCACTTCCTCGATCACATTGTCGAACGTGGCCACATTCGAATGGACATGAAAAAGGTTAGGGCCATCAAGGAGTGGACAACACCAAAGAATGTTAGTGAACTCCACTCATTTTTGGGACTAGCCAACTATTATAGAAGGTTTGTGGAAGGGTACTGTCACAAGACCACGACCCTCACGGAGTTATTGAAGAAAGAGCATAAATGGTGTTAGACCAACGAGTGCCAAGAGCCCTTTGAGAGATTGAAAGATGCTATTATAAAAAATCCCATCTTAGCTCTCCCCGATATTGAAAAGCCTTTTGAAGTTCAGACGGATGCATCAGATTTTGCTATTGGAGGTGTGCTTTTACAACAATATCACCCGATAGCATTTGAAAGTAGGAAGCTAAGCGAAGCGGAGAGGAAATATATGGCCCAGGAAAAAGAGCTCCTGGCGATGGTTCATTGCTTGAGGGCTTGGCGACATTACTTGTTGGGTTCACACTTTGTCGTAAAGATAGACAATGCAGTCGTTAGCTACTTTCTCACCCAACCAAGGCTTAAGGCGAAACAAGCTAGGTGGCAGGAATTTTTAGCGAAGTTTGACTTTCACCTTGAGCATACCGCTGGAAAAACCAATCAAGTGGCAGATGCATTGAGCAGGTGACCAGAGTTGGCGGCCCTCAGAAGAATGGCCCCAATGGCAACTAGTAGAGCCACTACGGACATTCATAAGTTGATTAGAGATCATCTAGGGAAGGACCCGCAAGCCTATGCCATCTTGAAGCTAGTGGAAGAAGGGAGTCCAAATACTTCTGGCAAGAAAATGGTGTCTTGTGGACCAAGGGGCCTCGAGTGTTTGTGCCAAGAGCAGGAGGGCTGAGATAGATGCTGATGAGGGAATGCCATGACACCCCATGGGTGAGACACTCAGGTTGGCAACGCACTTTAGCGTTACTGAAACAAGGATACTATTGGCCCCACATGCGACAAGATGTGATGGACTACACGAAGACTTGCCTCATTTACCAACAAGACAAAGTCAAAAAGAGGAAACCTGCAGGCATGCTGGAACCATTACCGGTACCCACCAAACCGTGGGAAAGCATCTCCCTCAATTTCATTTCGAGCCTACCCAAGGTTGGGGATCTTGGAACTATCTTGGTGGTAATTGACCGGTTCTCCAAGTATGCCACATTCATCCCCACTCATAAGTATTGTACAGCAGAAGACACAGCTCGACTATTGTTCAAACATGTGGTCAAATATTGGGGCCTCTCTCAAAACATCGTCAGTGATAGAGATCCGAGATTCACGGGGTCCTTTTGGAGGGAATTTTTCAAGATTTTGGGGTCCCAACTCAACATCTCTTCGAGCTACCATCCTCAGATAGATGGCCAAACGGAACGTTTCAATGGATTGTTAGAGGAATATTTGAGGCACTTTTCCAAGCCAACCAAAAGGACTGACTTTCATTGTTGGACGTTGCTCAACTCTGCTTTAATTCCAACAAGAGCTCTTCCACTAACAAGAGCCCATTTGAGGTGGTCACCAGACAACTACCAAGGCTACCCTACACTTCCTTGGAACAATATGGAGGAAAGAATCTGAGAGCTTTCAACTTCAGCAAGGAGTGGAAACAAAACACATAGATTGCACAAGCTTACCTGGAGAAGGCATCAAAGCGGATGAAGAAATGGGCAGACAAGAATCGCAGAGCTCAGCAATTCCAAGTTGGTGATTTGGTTCTGGTCCGACTAGTTTCAGAACAAACCAGGTTCTTAAGAAAGAGAGATGTAGATTGGTGCGCAAATATAAAGGTCCAATAAGGGTCATTTCCAAGGTGGGGAACGCTTCTTACAAAATTGACCCACCAAAGTGGATGAAGGTGCACCCAGTATTTCATGTAAGCAACCTGAAGCCTTTCCATGCAGATCTTACAGATATTAGCCGAAGAGAGCCAACCAGAGCCACCATCACCATGAAGCCACCCTCAGAGCGTCGAGTCGAAGAGATCTTAGCCGACAGGGAAACCAAGATATCTCGAAGACTAGTTCAAGAATACTTAGTGAAGTGGGAGGACTTAGGACTAGAAGAAACCAGCTGGGAGAGAGAACACGACCTCCAGAGATTTCAAAGGAAGATTGAAGAATTTTAAGCCAGCAAGTCAATGAGGACATCGATAGAATAGGTGGGAGAGGATGTCATGAGCCACCCATGTATAGGGCCATGGCCGGGTAGATCCCTTGTGCTAGGAAAAGTGTCCCCATTTCAAACATTGTAACGGTTACTGGTAGCATAGCTCTAAAAGTTCTAAAGCTCTTTAGGGGGGGTGAGCCGACAGCATAGTGTTGGGCTGTCTCACCGGGTGCTATGCGAGCTTAGGCCACCCACCAAGGGCTGCCCCCTGGCCCTGGTGATGGTGGGAGGTCCCGATGTATGATTCCCGTTTATAATAAAATTCACCCCGATTGAATGCCCGATTGTTGCCTCGATGCGTTTCTTTCTTTCTCGATGTGAATGTGCCTTGTTGTTTGTGTATGCTTGAGATTGACCTTGATATATTGTGCTTATTGTGAATGCTTGAGACTAACCATGGTTTATGGTTATTTGTTCAGATATTGATATATTGAAGGCTGACTTGGGTGGAAGCATCCATTCAAGTGCCACACGGGCTAGTGCTTGTTTAGAGAAAGCTTAGTCCGTGACACCCGGCTTGCGCATCCCGCCCCTCTGGCCGGCTAAACGCCTGCATGCTCGTTTCATGGGTTGACTTAAGCATATGGAGTTCATTACCAGTCTAAGCATACGGAGTTCATTCCCAGTCTAAGATCAGACTGGACCGAGGGTTGCGGCAGCACATGCTGGGCTCGTGCATGTGCTGGTGCGACATTTTTCTTCGTCGGGGCACCATCACCGGAGCATTGCCGGAGATCCTGACCGGCGGCATTGGGCTTCCGGTGATCGGAGGGGCCGGGGGGTGTGCGCACATGATGTGCGATGGCTGCTAGTACTTGGCCCTTATATTGGCCCCCTATCCCTCATCAAACCTCGAGAACTCACATCCCCTTAAAGAGCATTTGAGATTTTACAGGTTTGCTACCAGTAGCAATTAAAGTGTCTGAAATGGGGACACTTTTTTCAAATGGTCACAAAATCTTGTACAGTTCAAGTTTTTAGCTGAATTTTTTTGTGCATGCCAACAAAAATACAAGGATCATGTCTACCAAGTTTGGGGCCAAAAATCCTTTCGAAAAAATTATAAAAAATCTTCAACCGTAAAAATTTTCAAAAATCGTGAAAAATAGAAAACGAGTCGTCTTGCTATGAAACTTCACGTGAAGGCTTAAGGGACCATTCTATGAATTTACAAGCCATAAAATGGCATTGGCATGTAGAAATATGAAGATGTGCCTAAACCCACCTACCACCCTATCGATCCACGGCGTGCGCATTCCGTCTCTCTGGCCGGCATAGTGCCCGCCCGCTTGCCCACCCACTCGTTTCGTCGGTTGTCTTAGGTATACGGAGTTCATTCCCAGTCTAAGATTGGATCGGACTGAGGGTTACGACAGCAAGATTGGCAGCACGCAGAGGGGACCCAGTCGATCCCCGACTTGCGCATCCCGCCCCTCTGGTCGGCTGAGCGCCCGCATGCTCGTTTCGTGGGTTGACTTAAGCATGCAGAGTTCATTCCCAGTCTAAGCATACGGAGTTCATTCCCAGTCTAAGATCGGACCGGACCAAGGGTTATGGCAGCACATGCTGGGCTCGGGCATGTGATGGTGCCATATTTTTCTTCACTGAGGCACCATCGTCGGAGCATCGCAGGAGAACCTAACTGGCGGTATTGGGGTTTCGGTGATCGGGGGGGCCGGGGGGTGTGCGCACATGATGTGTGATGGGTGCTGGTACTTGGCCCTTATATTGGCCCCCTATCCCTCATCAAACCTCGAGAACTCACATCCCCTTAAAGAGCATTTGAGATTTTACAGGTTTGCTACCAGTAGCAATTAAAGTGTCTGAAATGGGGACACTTTTTTCAAATGGTCACAAAATCTTGTACACTTCGACTTTTTAGCTGAAGCCAACAAAAATACAAGGATCACGTCTACCAAGTTTGGGGCCAAAACTCCTTCCGAAAAAATTTTAAAAAATCCCGAATCGTAAAAAGTTTCAAAAATCGTGAAAAATAAAAAATGAGTCATCTTGCCATGAAACTTCACGTGAAGGCTTAAGGGACCATTATATGAATTTACAAGCCATAAAGATGGCATTGGCACGTAGAAATATGAAGATGTGCGTAAACCCACCTACCACCCATTCGATCCACGGCTTGCGCATCCCGTCTCTCTGGTCGACGTAGTGCCCGCCCGCCCACCCGCTCGCTCATTTCGTCGGTTGGCTTAGGCATACGAAGTTCATTCCTAGTCTAAGATTGGACTGGACCGAGGGTTACAGTAGCAGGATCAACAGCAGGCAGAGGGGGACCCGATCGATCCCCGGATTACGCATCCCACCCTTCTGGCCGGTTGAACGCCCGTACGCTAATTTCGTGGGTCGACTTAAGCATACGGAGTTCATTTCCAGTCTAAGCATACAGAGTTCATTCCCCAGTCTAAGATCGAACCGAAACGAGGGTTGCGGCAACACATGCTGGGCTCGGGAATGTGCTGGTGCCGCATTTTTTTTCACTGGGGCACCATCGTCGAATAACCTGACCGACGACATTGGGGTTTCGGCGATCGGGGGGGCCAGGGGGTGTGCGCACATGATGTGCGTGGGTGCTGGTACTTGGCCCTTATATTGGCCCCCTGTCCCTCATCAAACCTCGAGAACTCACACCCCTTAAAGAGCATTTGAGATTTTACAGGTTTGCTGCCAGTAGCCATTAAAGTGTCTGAAATGGGGACACTTTTTTCAAATGGTCACAAAATCTTGTACACTTCGAGTTTTTAGCTGAATTTTTTTGTGCATGCCAACAAAAATACAAGGATCCCATCTACCAAGTTTGAACCAAAACTCCTTCTAAAAAAATTTAAAAAAATCTCGAACCGTAAAAAGTTTCAAAAATTGTGAAAAATAGAAAACGAGTCGTCAGGCCATGAAACTTCATGTGAAGCCTTAAGGGACCATTGCATGAATTTAAAAGCCATAAAAATGGCATTGGCATGCAGAAATATGAAGATGAGCCTAAACCCATCTACCACCCTATCGATCCACGGCTTGCGCATCCTGTCTCTCTGGCCGGCGTAGTGCCTGCCTGCTCGTTTCGTCTGTTGGGTTAGGCATACATTGTTCATTCCCAGTCTAAGATCAGATCGAAAAGAGGGTTATGGCAGCAGGATTGGTAGCACGTAAAGGGGGACCCGGCCGATCCCCGGCTTGCGCATCCCGCCTCTTTGGCCGGCTGAGCGCCCACACGCTCGTTTCGTGGGTTGACTTAAGCATGCAGAGTTCATTCCCAGTCTAAGCATACGAAGTTCATTCCCAGTCTAAGATCGGACCAGACCGAGGGTTGCAGCACCACATGCTAGGCTCGGGCATGTGCTGGTGCCGTATTTTTCTTCACCGGGGCACCATCGTCGAAGCATCGCAGGAGAACCTGATCGGCGGTATTGGGGTTCCGACGATCGGGGGGCCAGGGGGTGTGCGCACATGATGTGCGATGGGCGCTGGTACTTGGCCCTTATATTGGCCCCTTATCCCTCATCAAACCTCGAGAACTCACACCCCCTTAAAGAGCATTTGAGATTTTACAAGTTTGCTGCCAGTAGCCATTAAAGTGTCTGAAATGGGGACACTTTTTTCAAATGGTCACAAAATCTTGTAGTCTTCGAGTTTTTAGCTGAAGCCAACAAAAATACAAGGATCACGTCTACCAAGTTTGGGGCCAAAACTCCTTCCGAAAAAATTTTAAAAAATCTCGAACCTCAAAAAGTTTCAAAAATCATGAAAAATAAAAAACGAGTCGTCTTGCCGTGAAACTTCGCGTGAAGCCTTAAGGGACCATTGTATGAATTTACAAGCCATAAAAAAGGCATTGGCACGTAGAAATATGAAGATTTGCCTAAACCTGCCTACCACCCTATCGATCCACGGCTTGCGCATCTCGTCTCTCTCATCGGCGTAATGCCCGCCCGCCCGTCCGCCTGCTCATTTTGTCAGTTGGCTTAGGCATACGGAGTTCATTCCTAATCTAAGATCAGACCAGACCGAAGGTTGAGGCAGCAGGATTGGCAGCACGTAGAGGGGGACCTGACCAATCCTCGGCTTGTGCATCCCGCCACTCTGGCCGGCTGAGCGCCCACACGCTCGTTTCGTGGGTTGACTTAGGCATATGGAGTTCATTCCCAGTCTAAGCATACGAAGTTCATTCCCAGTCTAAGATCAGACCAGACCAATGGTTGCGGCAGCACATGCTGGGCTCGAGCATGTGCTGGTGCCGCATTTTTCTTTGCCGGGGCACCATCGTCGAAGCATCGTTGAAGATACTGACCGGCGGTATTGGTGTTCCGGTGATCGAGGGGGTGGGGGGTGTGCGCACATGATGTGCGATGGGTGCTGGTACTTGGCCCTTATATTGGCCCCCTATCTCTCATCAAACCTCGAGAACTCACACCCCCTTAAAGAGCATTTGAGATTTTACAGGTTTGCTGCCAGTAGCCATTAAAGTTTCGAAATGGGGACACTTTTTTCAAATCGTCACAAAATCTTGTACACTTCGAGTTTTTAGCTGAATTTTTTTGTGCATGCTAACAAAAACACAAGGATCACGTCTACCAAGTTTGGGGCCAAAACTCCTTCCAAAAAAATTTTAAAAAATCCCGAATCGCAAAAAGTTTTGAAAATCGTGAAAAATAGAAAACGAGTCGTCTTGCCAAGAAATTGAACATGAAGGCTTAAGGGACCATTGTATGAATTTGTAAGCCATAAAAATGGCATTGGCATGTAGAAATATGAAGATGTGCCTAAACCCACCTTCCCCCCTATCGATCCACGGCTTGCACATCCCGTCTCTCTGGCCGGCACAATGCCCGGCCGCCCGGCCGCCCGCTCGTTTCATCGATTGGCTTAGGCATACGGAGTTCATTCCTAGGGTAAGATCCGACTGGATTGAGGGTTATGGCAGCAAGATCGACAGCATGCAGAGGGGGACCCGTTCGATCCTCGGGTTGCGCATCCTGCCCCTATGGTCGGCTGAGCGCCCGCACGCTCGTTTCATGGGTTGACTTAGGCATACGGAGTTCATTCCCAGTCTAAGCATACGGAGTTCATTCCCAGTCTAAGATCAGACCAGACCGAGGGTTATGGCAGCACATGCTAGGCTCGAGCATATGCTGGTGCCGCATTTTTCTTCGTCGGGGCACCATCGTCGGAGCATCACCGTAGAACCTGACCGACGGCATTGGGGTTCCGACGATCGGGGGGGCCGAGGGGGGTGTGCGCATATGATGTGCAATGGGTGCTGGTACTTGGCCCTTATATTGGCCCCCTATCCCTCATCAAACCTGGAGAACTCACACCCCTTAAAGAGCATTTGAGATTTTATAGGTTTGCTGCCAGTAGCCATTAAAGTGTCTGAAATGGGGACACTTTTTTCAAATGGTCACAAAATCTTATACACTTCGAGTTTTTATCTGAATTTTTTTGTGCATGCCAACAAAAATACAAGCATCACGTCTACCAAGTTTGTGGCCAAAAATCCTTCCGAAAAAATTTTAAAAAATCCCAAACCGTAAACAGTTTCGAAAATCGTGACAAATAGAAAACGAGTCATCTTGCGATGAAACTTCACGTGAAGGCTTAAGGGACCATTGTATGAATTTACAAGCCATAAAAATGGCATTGGCACACAGAAATATGAAGATTTGCCTAAACCCACCTACCACCCTATCGATTCACTGCTTGCGCATCCCGTCTCTCTGGCCGGCGTAGTGCCCGCCCGCCCACTCGTTTCGTCGATTGGCTTAGGCAAACGGAGTTCATTCTCAGTCTAAGCATACGGAGTTCTTTCCCAGTCTAAGATCAGACCGGATCGAGGGTTGTGACAGCATATGTTGGGCTTGGGCATGTGCTGGTGCCGCATTTTTCTTCACCGGGGCACCATCACTGGAGTATTGCCGGAGAACCTGACCGGTGGCGTTGGGGTTTCAACGATCGGGGGGGCCGGGGGGGTGTGCGCACAGGATGTGCGATGGGTGTTGGTACTTGGCCCTTATATTGGCCCCCTATCCCTCATAAAACCTCAAGAACTCACACCCCCTTAATGAGCATTTGAGATTTTACAGGTTTGCTACCAGGGGCCATTAAAATTTCTGAAATGGGGACACTTTTTTCAAATGGTCACAGAATCTTGTACACTTTGAGTTTTTAGCTGAATTTTTTTGTGCATGCCAAAAAAAATACAAGGATCACGTCTACCAACTTTGTGGCCAAAAATCCTTCCAAAAAAATTTTAAAAAATCCCAAACCACAAAAAGTTTCAAAGATCGTGAAAAATAGAAAACGAGTCATCTTGCCATGAAACTTCACGTGAAGGCTTACGTGACCATTGTATGAATTTATAAGCCATAAAAATGGAATTGGCATGTAGAAATATGAAGATGTGCCTAAACCCACCTACCACCCTATCGATCCACGGCTTGCGCATCCCGTCTCTCTGGCCGACACAGTTCCTGGCCGCCCGCCCGCCCGCTCGTTTCATCCTTTGGCTTAGGCATACGGAGTTCATTCCTAGTGTAAGATCAGACTGGATCAAGGGTTACAGTAGCAAGATCGACAGCACGCAGAGGGGGACCCGTTCGATCCTCGGGTTGTGCATCCTGCCCCTATGGTCAGCTGAGCGCTTGCACGCTCGTTTCGTGGGTCGACTTAGGCATACGGAGTTCATTCCCAGTCTAAGCATACGGAGTTCATTCCCAGTCTAAGATCAGACCAGACCAAGGGTTATGGCAGCACATGCTGGGCTCGAGCATATGTTGGTGCTGCATTTTTCTTCGTCGAGGCACCATCGCCGGAGCATCACCAGAGAACCTGACCGACGGCATTGTGGTTCCGACGATCGGGGGGCCTGGGGGGTGTGCGCACATGATGTGCGATGGGTGCTGGTACTTGGCCCTTATATTGGCCCCCTATCCCTCATCAAACCCCGAGAACTCACACCCCCTTAAAGAGGATTTGAGATTTTATAGGTTTGCTGCCAGTAGGCATTAAAGTGTCTGAAGTGGGGACACTTTTTTCAAATGGTCACAAAATCTTGTACACTTCGAGTTTTTAGCTGAATTTTTTTGTGCATGCCAAAAAAAATACAAGGACCACATCTACCAAGTTCAGGGCCAAAACTCCTTCTGAAAAAATTTTAAAAAATCCCGAACCGTAAAAAGTTTCAAAAATCATGAAAAATAGAAAACGAGTCATCTTGACATGAAACTTCACGTGAAGGCTTAGGGAACCAATGTATGAATTTACAAGCCATAAAAATGGTATTGGCACGCAGAAATATGAAGATCTGCCTAAACCCATCTACCACCCTATCGATCCATGGCTTACGCATCTTCTCTCATGGCGAGTAGTGCCCGCCACCCGCTCATCTGCTCGTTTCGTCAGTTGGCTTAGGGATACGGAGTTCATTCCAGTCTAAGATCGAGATCATCCAAGTTACGGAGCGGATCAGAGACAGAGGGTGGACAGCACTGATGCTGCGGCATCCGCCCACTGGTGCTGAGCGCGCACGCTCGTTTTTGGGTTGACTAGGCATAACAGAATTCAGTCTAAGCCTACGAGATTTTCCGACGATCACCCGGATCAAGGGACGGTAGCACATGTGCTCAGGCATGTTTCGTGCCTTATATTTTCTACCTCGGCAACCATGAGAACTCACACCCTTTAAAGAGCATTGACATTTTACAGGTTTGCTGTCAGTAGCCATTAAAAGTGTCTGTAATGGGGACACTTTTTCAATGGTCACAAAATCTTGTACACCTTCGAGTTTTTAGCTGACCTTTTTTTATGTGCCATGCCAACAAAAATCACAAGGACCAGCGTCTACCAAGTTTGGGGCCAAAACTCCTTCTTGAAACAAATTTAAAAAATCCGAACCGTAAAAAGTTTCAAAAATACTGAAATAATAGAAAACACGAGTCATCTTGACATGAAACTTCACGTGAAGGCTTAGGAACCAATGTAGAATTTACAAGCCATAAAAATGGCATTGGCACCAGAAATATGAAGATGTCCCTAAACCACCTACCACCTATCGATCCACGGCTTGCGCATCTCGTCTCTCTGCCGGCTAAGTGTCCCGCCCACGCCCGTCCGCTCGTTTCCTCGGTTGGCTTAGGCATACGGAGCATTCTAGCCCCCCAGGTCCACGTCTAAGATCTGAACAATGCGATCGATGGTTGCGAGTGCCTTAGCACATGCTAGGCTACGGGCATGTAAGCTGGGTGCTTCCCATTAAGATTGGACTTCACCGAGGGGCAGCATCGCCAAGCACTTGTCGGAGAACCTGACAACGGCGACATTGGGGTTTCGATGATCGGGGGGGCCGAGGGGGTGTGCGCCCATGATGTACGATGGGTGCTGGTACTTGGCCCTTATATTGGCCCCCTATCCCTCATCAAACCTCAAGAACACAAACCCCCTTAAAAAGCATTTGAGATTTTACAGGTTTGCTACCAGTAGCCATTAAAGTGTCTGAAATGGGGACACTTTTTTCAAATGGTCACAAAATCTTGTACGCTTCGATTTTTTAGCTGAAATTTTTTGTGTGCCAACAAGAAAACAAGGATCACGTCTACCAAGTTTGGGACCAAAACTCCTTCCGAAAAAATTTTAAAAAATCCCGAACCGCAAAAATTTTGAAAATCATGAAAAATAAAAAACGAGTCATCTTGCCACGAATCTTCACGTGAAGGCTTAAGGGACCATTGTATGAATTCACAAGCCATAAAATGGCATTGGAACTCAGAAATATGAAGATATGACTAAACCCACCTACCACCCTATCGATCCATGGCCTGCGCATCCCGTCTCACTGGCCGAGGTAATGCCCACCCGCCCGCCCGCTCGTTTCGTCGGTTGGCTTAGGCATACGGAGTTCATTCCCAATCTAAGATTGGACCGAACAGAGGGTTACAGTAGCAAGATCGACAGCATGCAGAGGGGGACACGACTGATCCTCGGCTTACGCATCCAGCCCATCCGGCTGGCTGACTGCCCGCACACTCATTTTATGGGTTGACTTTGTCATACGAAGTTCATTCCCAGTCTAAGCATACGGAGTTCATTCCCAGTCTAAGATCGGACCAGACTGAGGGTTGCAGCAGCACATGCTGGGCTAGGGCATGTGCTGGTGCCGTATTTTTCTTCGCTGGGGCACCATTGTTGGAGAATCATCGGAGAACCCGACCGACGGTATTGGGTTTCGGCGATTGGGGGGGCCAGGGGGTGTGCGCACATGATGTGCGATGGGTGCTGGTACTTGGCCCTCATATTGGTCCCCTATCCCTCATCAAACCTCAAGAACACACACCCCCTTAAAGAGCATTTGAGATTTTACAGGTTTGCTACCAGTAGCCATTAAAGTGTGTGAAATGGGGACACTTTTTTCAAATGGTCACAAAATCTTGTACACTTTGATTTTTTAGCTGACTTTTTTTATGCATGCCAACAAAAATACAAGGATCACGTCTACCAAGTTTGGGGCCAAAACTCCTTCTAAAAAAATTTTAAAAATCCCGAACCATAAAAAGTTTGGAAAATCGTGAAAAATAGAAAACGAGCCCTCTTGCCATGAAACTTCACGTGAAGGCTTAAGGAACCATTGTATGATTTTACAAGCCATAAAAATGGAATTGGCATGCAGAAATATGAAGATGTGCCTAAACCCACCTACCACCCTATCGATCCACGGCTTGCGCATCCCGTCTCTCTAGCAGACATAATGCCCACCCGCCCGCCCGCTCGTTTCGTCGGTTGGCTTAGGCATGCGGAGTTCATTCCCAATCTAAGATTGGACCGAACAGAGGGTTACAGTAGCAAGATCGACAGCATGCAGAGGGGGACACGACTGATCCTCGGCTTACGCATCCAGCCCATCCGGCTGGCTGACTGCCCGCACACTCATTTTATGGGTTGACTTTGTCATACGAAGTTCATTCCCAGTCTAAGCATACGGAGTTCATTCCCAGTCTAAGATCGGACCAGACTGAGGGTTGCAGCAGCACATGCTGGGCTAGGGCATGTGCTGGTGCCGTATTTTTCTTCGCTGGGGCACCATTGTTGGAGAATCATCGGAGAACCCGACCGACGGTATTGGGTTTCGGCGATTGGGGGGGCCAGGGGGTGTGCGCACATGATGTGCGATGGGTGCTGGTACTTGGCCCTCATATTGGTCCCCTATCCCTCATCAAACCTCAAGAACACACACCCCCTTAAAGAGCATTTGAGATTTTACAGGTTTGCTACCAGTAGCCATTAAAGTGTCTGAAATGGGGACACTTTTTTCAAATGGTCACAATATCTTGTACACTTCCAGTTTTTGGCTGAATTTTTTTTTGCATGCCAACAAAAATACAAGGATCACGCCTAGCAAGTTTGGGGCCAAAACTCCATCTGAAAAAATTTTAAAAAATCCCAAACCAAAAATAGTCAAAAATCATTAAAAATATAAGAAACGTCGTCTTGCCTGAAAGTCCGTGAAGGCTAAGGGACCATTGTATGCATTTACAAGCCATAAAAATGGATGGCCATGCAGAAATATGAAGATGTCCTAAACCCACTCCTCCATATCGACCCACAGCTGCGCATCCCGTCTCTCTGGCCGTGTATGACCGCCCCGCCGTCTTTCGTCGGTTGCTTAGGCATACGAGTCATTCCCAGTCTAAGCTCAGACCAGACCGAGGTTTGCAGCAGCAGTATCAGCAGCACGTAGAGGGGGACCTGACTGATCCCCGGCTTGCGCATCCCGCCCCTCTGGTCGGCTGAGCGCCTGCACGCTCATTTCGTGGGTTGACTTAGGCATACGGAGTTCATTCCCGATCTAAGCATACGGAGTTCATTCCCAGTCTAAGATCGGACCAGACCGAGGGTTGCGGTAGCACATGCTGGGCTCAGGCATGTGCTGGTGCCGCATTTTTCTTCGTCGGGGCTCTATCATAGGAGCATCGTCGGAGAACCTGACCGATGGCATTGGGTTTTCGACGATCGGGGGGCCGGGTGGGGGTGTGCGCACATGATGTGCAATGGGTGCTGCTACTTGGCCCTTATATTGGCCCCCTACCCCTCATCAAACCTCAAGAACTCACACCCCCTTAAAGAGCATTTGAGATTTTACAGGTTTGCTGCCAGTAGCCATTAAAGTGTCCGAAATGGGGACACTTTTTTCAAATGGTCACAAAATCTTGTACACTTCGATTTTTTAGCTGAATTTTTTTGTGCAAGCCAACAAAAATACAAGGATCACGTCTACCATGTTTGGGGCCAAAACTCCTTCCAAAAAAATTTTAAAAAATGTCGAACCGTAAAAAGTTTCAAAAATAGTGAAAAATAGAAAACGAGTCGTCTTGCCATAAAACTTCACGTGAAGGCTTAAGGTACCGTTGTATGAATTTACAAGCCATAAAAATGGAATTGGCACACAGAAATATGAAGATGTGCCTAAACTAACCTACCACCCTATCGATCCACGGTTTGTGCATCCCGTCTCTCTGGCCGACGTAGTGCCTGCCAGCCCGCCTGCTCGCTCGTTTCGTCAGTTGGCTTAGGCCTACGGAGTTCATTCCTAGTCTAAGATCAGATCGGACCGAGGGTTGCGGCAGTAGGATCAGCAGCACACAGAGGGGGACCCGGCCGATCCCTGGCTTACGCATCTTGCCCCTCTGGTTGGTTGAGCGCCTGCACGCTCGTTTCGTGGCTTGACTTAGGCATACAGAGTTCATTCCCAGTCTAAGCATATGGAGTTCATTCCCAGTCTAAGATCAGATCGGACCCCTTTAAAGAGCATTTGAGATTTTACAGGTTTGCTACCAGTAGCCATTAAAGTGTCTGAAATGGGGACACTTTTTTCAATTGGTCACGAAATCTTGTACACTTCGAGTTTTTAGCTGAATTTTTTTATACATGCCAAAAAAAATACAAGGATCACGTCTACCAAGTTTGGGGCCAAAACTCCTTCCTAAAAAATTTTAAAAAATCCTGAACCGTAAAAAGTTTTAAACATTGTGAAAAAGAAAAAACGCGTCGTCTTGCCATGAAACTTGACGTAAAGGCTTAAGGGACCATTGTATGAATTTACAGGCCATAAAAGTGGCATTGGCACACAGAAATATGAAGATGTGCCTAAACCAACCTACCACCCTATCGATCCACGACTTGCGCATCCCGTCTCTCTAGCCGGCGTAGTGCCCACCCGCCCGCCCGCTCGTTTCGTCGGTTGGCTTTGGCATACGGAGTTCATTCCCATTCTAAGATCGAATCGGATCGAGGGTTGCAGCAGCAGGATCGACAGCACGTAGAAGGGGACCCGATCGATCGTCGGCTTGTGCATCTAGCCCCTCTAGCCGGCTGAGCACCCACACGCTCGTTTCATGGGTTGACTTAGGCATACGGAGTTCATTCCCAGTCTAAGCATGTGGAGTTCATTCCCAGTCTAAGATCGGACTGGACCGAGGGTTGTGGAAGTACATGCTGGGCTCGAGCATGTGCTGGTGCCACATTTTTCTTCACCGGGGCACCATTGCTGAAGCATCGCCAGAGAACCTGACCGACGGTAATGGGGTTCCGACGATCGAGGGGGTCGAGCGGGGGGTGCGCACATGATGTGCGATGGGTGCTGGTACTTGGCCATTATATTGGCCCCCGATCCCTCATCAAACCTCAAGAACTCACACCCCCCTAAAGAGCATTTGAGATTTTTCAGGTTTGCTGCCAGCAGCTACTAAAGTGTCTGAAATGTGGACACTTTTTTCAAATGGTCACAAAATCTTGTACACTTCGAGTTTTTAGCTGAATTTTTTTATGCATGCCAAAAAAAATACAAGGATCACGTCTACCAAGTTTGAGGCCAAAACTCCATCCGAAGAAATTTTAAAAAATCCCAAACCGTAAAAAGTTTCAAAAATCGTGAAAAATAAAAAACGTGTCGTCTTGCCATGAAACTTCACGTGAAGGCTTAAGGGACCATTGTATGAATTTGCAAGCCATAAAAATGGCATTGGCATGCAAAAATATGAAGATGTGCCTAAACCCACCTACCACCCTATCGATCCACGGCTTGCGCATCACGTCTCTCTGGCCGGCGTAGTGCCCGCCCACCCACCCGCAAGCTCGTATCGTCGGTTGGCTTAGTCATACGGAGTTCATTCCCAGTCTAAGATTAAACCAGATCAAGGGTTGTGACAGCAGGATCGACAGCATGCAGAGGGGGACCCGATCGATCCCCGGGTTGCGCATCCCGCCCCTCTGGCCGGCTGAGCGCCCGCACGCTCGTTTTGTGGGTTGACTTAGGCATACGGAGTTCATTCCCAGTCTAAGATTGGACCAGACCAAGGGTTGCGACAGCACATGCTGGGCTCGGGCATGTGCTGGTACCTCATTTTTGTTCGTCGGGGCACCATCATCGGAGCATCACCAGAGAACCTGACCGGCGACATTGAGGTTCAGACGATCGGGGGGGCCGGGGGGTGTGCGCACATGATGTGCGATGGGTGCTGGTACTTGGCCCTTATATTGGCCCCCTATCCCTCATCAAACCTTGAGAAATCACACCCCTTTAAAGAGCATTTGAGATTTTACAGGTTTGCTGCCAGTAGCCATTAAAGTGTTTGAAATGGGGACACTTTTTTCGAGTGGTCACAAAATCTTGTACGCTTGGAGTTTTTAGCTGAATTTTTTTGTGCATGCCAAAAAAAATACAAGGATCACGTCTTACAAGTTTGGGGCCAAAACTCCTTCCGAAAAAATTTTAAAAAATCTCGAACCATAATAAGTTTCAAAAATCGTGAAAAATAAAAAACGAGTCATCTTGCCATGAAACTTCACGTGAAGGCTTAAGGGACCATTGTATGAATTTGCAAGCCATAAAAATGGCATTGGCACACAGAAATATAAAGATGTGCCTAAACCCACCTACCACCCTATCGATCCACGGCTTGCGCATCCTGTCTCTTTGGCCGGCATAGTGCCCACCCGTCTGCCCGCCCGCTCATTTCGTCAGTTGGCTTAGGCGTACGGAGTTCATTCCCAGTCTAAGATTGGATCAGACTGAGGGTTATGGTAGCAGGATCTGCAGTACGCAGAGGAAGACCCGACTGATCCTTGGCTTACGCATCCCGCCCCTCTGGCCGACTGAGCACCCACACGCTCGTTTCGTGGGTTGACTTTGGCATACGGAGTTCATTCCTAGTCCAAGCATACGGAGTTCATTCCCAGTCTAAGATCAGACTGGACCGAGGGTTACGGTAGTACATGTTGGGCTCCGGCATGTGCTGGTGCCCCATTTTTCTTCACCGGGGCACCATCGTCGAAGCATCGCCGGAGAACCTGACCGGCGGCATTGGGGTTCAGGCGATCGGGGGGGCCGGAGGGGGTGTGCACACATGATGTGCGATGGGGGCTGGTACTTGGCCCTTATATTGGCCCCCTATCCCTCATCAAACCTCGAGAACTCACACCCCCTTAAAAAGCATTTGAGATTTTACAGGTTTGCTGGCTGTAGCCATTAAAGTGTCTGAAATGGGGACTCTTTTTTCAAATGGTCACAAAATCTTGTACACTTCGAGTTTTTAGCTGAATTTTTTTATGCATGCCAACAAAAATACAAGGCTCACGTCTACCATGTTCGAGGCCAAAACTCTTTTCGAAAAAATTTTAAAAATTCCCTAACCGCAAAAAGTTTCAAAAATTGTGACAAATAGAAAACGAGTCATCTCGCCATGAAACTTCACGTGAAGGCTTAAGGGACCATTATATGAATTTACAAGCCATAAAAATGGCATTGCCACGCAGAAATATGAAGATGTGCCTAAACCAACCTACCACCCTATTGATCCAGGGCTTGCGCATCTCGTCTCTCTGGCTGGCGTAGTGCCCGCCTGCCTGCCTGCCCCCTCGTTTCGTCGGTTGGCTTAGGCATACAGAGTTCATTCCCAGTCTAAGATCGGACCGGACCGAGGGTTGTAGCAGCAAGATCGGTAGCATGCAGAGGGGGACCCGACCGATCCCCGTCTTACACATCCCGCCCCTCTGGCCGACTGAGTGCCCCGCACGCTCGTTTCATGGGTTGCTTTGCATAACGGAGTTAATTCCCAGTCTAAGATCGGGACCCGGACCGAGGGTTTGCGGTGCACATACTGGGCCCTCGAGCATGTGCTAAAGTGCCTCAATTTTTTCTTTGTCGGGGCACCATCGTCGGAGCATCGCCGGAGGAAACCTGACCGACAGCATTGGGTTCGACGATCGGGGGGGCCGAGGGGGTGTGCGCATACATGATGGCGATTGGGTGCTAGTCTCTGGCCCTTATAATTGGGCCCCTAATCCCTTTCTCATCAAACCTCGAGAACTCACAGCCCCCCTTAAAGAGCATTTTGAGATTTTACAAAGTTTCTGCCAGTAGGCCATTAAAGTGGTCCTGGAAATGGGGACACTTTTTTCAAATGGTCACAAAATCTTGTACACTTCGAATTTTTAGCTGAATTTTTTTGTGCATGCCAAAAAAAAAATATAAGGATCACGTCTACCAAGGTTGGGCCCAAAAATCCTTTCGAAAAAATTTTAAAAAATCTCGAACCGCAATAAGTTTCATAAATCGTGAAAAATAGAAAACGAGTCGTCTTGCCATGAAACTTCACGTGAAGGCTTAAGGGACCATTTTATGAATTTACAAGCCATAAAAATGACATTGGCATGCAGAAATATGACGATGTGCCTAAACCCACCTACTACCCTATCGATCCACGACTTACGCATCCCATCTCTCTGGCCAGTGTAGTGCCCAATCGCCTGCCTGTCCGCCCGTTCGTTTCATCGACTGGCTTAGGCATACGGAGTTCATTCCCAGTCTAAGATCGAACCAAACCGAGGGTTGCGGCAGCAAGATCGGCAACAGGCAGAGGGGTACCCGACCGATCCCCGACTTGCGCATCCCACCCTTCTGGCCGGCTGAGCACCCGCACGCTCGTTTCGTGGGTTGACTTAGTCATAAGGAGTTCATTCCCAGTCTAAGCATACGGAGTTCATTCCCAGTCTAAGATCGAACCGGACCAAGGGTTGCGGCAGCACATGTTGGGCTTGGGCATGTGCTGAGCTGCATTTTTTTTCGTCGGGGCACCATCGTCGGAGCATCACCGGAGAACCTGACCGATAGCATTGAGGTTTCGGTGATCGGGGGGGCCGAGGGGGTGTGCGACATGATGTGCGATGGGTACTGGTACTTGGCCGTTATATTTGCCCCCTATCCTTTATTAAACCTTGAGAACTCACACCCCCTTAAAGGGCATTTGAGATTTTACAGGTTTGCTGCTAGTAGCCATTAAATTGTCTGAAATGGGGACACTTTTTTCAAATGGTCACAAAAACTTGTACACTTCGAGTTTTTAGCTAAATTTTTTTGTGCATGCCAAAAAAAATACAAAGAATCACGTCTACGAAGTTTGGGGGCAAAACTCTTTCCAAAAAAATTTTAAAAAATCCCGAACCACAAAAAGTTTCAAAAATCATGAAAAATAGAAAACGAGTCGTCTTGCCATGAAACTTCACGTGAAGGCTTAAGGGACCATGTTATGAATTTACAAGCCATAAAAGATGGCATTGGCACGTGGAAATATGAAGCTGTGCCTAAACCCACCTACCATCCTATCGATCCACGGCTTGTGCATCTTGCCTCTATGGCCGGCGTAGTGCCCGACCGCCTGTTTGTTTCATCGATCGGCTTAGGTATACGGAGTTCATTCCCAATCTAAAATCGAACCAGACCGAGGTTTATGGTAGCAGGATCGACAGCACGCAAAGGGGGACCCAGCCGATCCCCGGCTTACGCATCCCGCCCGTCTGCCAGCTGAGTGCCCGCACGCTCGTTTCATGGGTTGACTTAGGCATACGGAGTTCATTCCCAATCTAAGCATATGGAGTTCATTCCCAGTCAGAGATCGGATCAGACCAAGGGTTACGACAGCACATGCTGGGCTCGGCATGTGCTGGTGCCGCATTTTTCTTCGTCGGGGCACCATCGCCAGAGAACCTGACAGGCGACATTGGGGTTCTAGCGATCGGGGGGGCCGGGGGGTGTGCACACATGATGTGCGATGGGTGCTGGTACTTGGCCCTTATATTGGCCCCCTATCCCTCATTAAACCTCGAGAACTCACACCCCTTAAAGAGCATTTGAGATTTTACAGGTTTGCTGCCAGTAGCCATTAAAGTGTCTGAAATGGGGACACTTTTTTCAAATAGTCACAAAATCTTGTACACTTCGAGTTTTTAGTTGAATTTTGTTTGTGCATGCCAACAAAAATACAAGGATCTCGTCTACCAATTTTGGGGCCAAAACTCCTTCCGAAAAAATTTAAAAAAATCCCAAACCGTAAAAAGTTTCAAAAATCGTGAAAAATAGAAAACGAGTCGTCTTGCCATGAAACTTCACGTGAAGTCTTAAGGGACCATTGTATGAATTTACAAGCCATAAAAATGGCATTGGCACATAGAAATATAAAGATGTGCCTAAACCCACCTACCACCCTATCGATCTAAGGCTTGCGCTTCCTGTCTTTCTGGCCGACGTAGTGCCCACCCACCCGCCCGCCTGCTCGTTTCGTCGTTGGCTTAGGCATACGGAGTTATTCCCAGTCTAAGATCAGATCAGAGCGAGGGTTGCAGCAGCAGGATCGGCATCACGCAGAGGGGGAACCGGTCGATTCTCGACTTGCGCATCCCGCCCCTCTGGCCAGCTGAGCGCCCGCACACTCATTTCGTGGGTTGACTTAGGCATACGGAGTTCATTCCCAGTCTAAGATCGGATCGGACCGAGGGTTGCGGCAGCACATGCTGGGCTCAGGCATGTGCTGGTGCCGTAATTTTCTTCGCCGGGGCACCATTGCCAGAGCATCACCGGAGAACCTGACCGGCGGCATTGGGGTTCCGACGATCGGTGGGGCCGAGGGGGGTGTGCGCACATGATGTGCGATGGCTGCTGGTACTTGTCCCTTATATTGGCCCCCTATCCCTCATCAAACCTCAAGAACTCACACCCCCTGAAAGGGCATTTGAGAATTTACAGGTTTGCTGCTAGTAGCCATTAAAGTGTCCGAAATGGGGACACTTTTTTCGAATGATCACAAAATCTTGTACACTTCGAGTTTTTAGCTGAATTTTTTTTTGCATGCCAACAAAAATACAAGGATCACGTCTAGAAAGTTTGGGGCCAAAAATGCTTCTGAAAAAATTTTAAAAAATCTGAAACCGTAAAAAGTTTTAAAAATCGTGAAAAATAGAAAACGAGTCGTCTTGCCATGAAACTTCACGTGCAGGCTTAAGGGACCATTGTATGAATTTACAAGCCATAAAAATGGCATTGGCACGCAGAAATATGAAGATGTGCCTAAACCCACCTACCACCCTATCGATCCACGGCTTGTACATCCCGTCTCTCTGGCCGGCGTAGTACCCGCTCGCGCGTCCACTCGCTCATTTCATCGGATGGCTTAGGCATAGGAGTTCATTCCCAGTCTAAGATTGGACTGGATCGAGGGTTGCGGTAGCGCACAGAGGGGGACCGAACCGAGGGTTACGGTAGCAAGATCGGCAGACCGATCCCAGGCTTGCACATCCCGCCCCTCTAGCCGGCTAAGCACCCGCACGCTCGTTTTGTGGGTTGACTTAGGCATACGGAGTTCATTCCCAATCTATAATCAGACCGGACCGAGGGTTGCGACAGCACATTCTGGGCTAGGGCATGTGTTGGTGCCACATTTTTTTTCACTGAGGCACCATCGCAGAGCATCGCCAGAGAACCTGATCGGCGACATTGGGGTTCCGACGATCGGGGGGGCGAGGGGGTGTGCGCACATGATGTGCGATGGGTACTGGTACTTGGCCTTTATATTGGCCCCCTATCCCACATCAAACATCAAGAACTCACACCCCCTTAAAGAGCAATTGAGATTTTACAGGTTTGTTGCTAGTAGCCATTAAAGTGTCTTAAATGGAGACACTTTTTTCAAATGGTCACAAAATCTTGTACACTTTGAGTTTTTAGCTGAATTTTTTTGGGCATGCCAGCAAAAATAAAAGGATCACGTCTACCAAGTTTGGGACTAAAACTCCTTCCGAAAAAATTTTAAAAGATCTCGAACCTCAAAAAGTTTCAAAAATCGTGAAAAGTAGAAAACGAGTCGTCTTCCCATGAAACTTCACGTGAAGGCTTAAGGGACCATTGTATGAATTTACAAGCCATAAAAATGGCATTGGCATGCAAAAATATGCAGATGTGCCTAAACCCACCTACCACCCTATCGATCCATGGCTTGCACATCCCGTCTCTCTATCCAGCGTAGCGCCCGCCCGCTCGCCCGTACGTTTCGTCGATTGGCTTAGGCATGCAGAGTTCATTCCCAGTCTAAGATCAGACCAGACCGAGGGTTGTGGCAGCACGCAGAGGGGGATCCGATCGATCTCCAAGTTACGCATCCTGCCCCTATGGCCGGCTGAGCGCCCGCACACTCGTTGTGGGTTGACTTAGGCATATGGAGTTCATTCCCAGTCTATCGATCCACGGCTTGCGCATCCCGTCTCTCTAGGCCGGTGTAGTGACCTCTCGCGTGTCCGCTCGCTCATTTTGTCGGATGGCTTAGGCATCAGAGTTCATTCCCAGTCTAAGATCAGACTGGACCGAGGGTTACGACAGCACACAGAGGGGGGTCGGACCGAGGGTTGAGGTAGCAGGATCGGCAGACCGATCCCAGGCTTGCACATCCCGCCACTCTAGTCGACTGAACGCTCGCACGCTCGTTTTGTGGGTTGACTTAGGCATACGGAGTTCATTCCCAGTCTATCATCAGATCGGACCGAGGGTTGCGGCAGCACATGCTGGGCTCGGGCATGTGCTGGTGCCATATTTTTTTTCACTGGGGCACCATCGCCAGAGCATCGCCAGAGAACCTAATCGACGGCATTGGGGTTTTGGCGATCGGGGGGCCGGGGGGGGTGTGCGCACATGATGTGCGATGGGTACTGGTACTTGGCCCTTATATTGGACCCTATCCCACATCAAACATCGAGAACTCCCACCCCCTTAAAGAGCATTTGAGATTTTACAGGTTTGCTGCCAGTAGCCATTAAAGTGTCTTAAATGGGGACATTTTTTTCAAATGGTCACAAAATCTTGTACACTTCGAGTTTTTAGCTAAACTTTTTTGTGCATGCCAACAAAAATACAGGGATCACGTCTACAAACTTTGGGGCCAAAACTCCTTCCAAAAAAATTTTAAAAAATCCTGAACCGTAAAAAGTTTCAAAAATCATGAAAAATAGAAAACGAGTCGTCTCGCCATGAAACTTCACGTGAAGGCTTAAAAGACCATTGTATGAATTTACAAGCCATGAAAATCGTATTGGCATGTAGAAATATAAAGATGTGCCTGAACCAACCTACCACCCTATCAATCCACGGCTTACGCATCCCCTCTCTCTGGACGACGTAGTGCCTGCCCGCTTGCTCGTTTCGTCGGTTGGCTTAGGCATACGGAGTTCATTTCCAGTCCAGGATCAGACCGAACCGAGTGTTGTGGTAGCAAGATTGGCAACACACAGAGGGGGACCCGACCGATCCCCAGCTTACGCATCCTGCCCCTCTGGCCGGCTGAGTGCCCGCACGTTCGTTTCGGGGGTTGACTTAGGCATACGGAGTTCATTCCTAGTCTAAGCATACGAAGTTCATTCCCAATCTAAGATCGGACTGGACCGAGGGATGCGGCAGCACATGCTAGGCTCAGGCATGTGCTGGTCCTGCATTTTTCTTCATCGGGGCACCATCGTCGGAGCATCACCATTGAACCTGACCGACGGTATTAGGGTTCCGACGATCGGGGGGCCGAGGGGGTGTGCGCACATGATGTGCGATGGGTGCTGGTACTTGGCCCTTATATTGGCCCCCTATCCCTCATCAAACCTCGAGAACTCACACCCCTTAAAGAGCATTTGAGATTTACAGGTTTGCTGCCAGTAGCCATTAAAGTGTCTTAAATGGGGACACTTTTTTCAAATGGTCACAAAATCTTGTACACTTTGAGTTTTAGCTGAATTTTTTTGGTGCATGCCAACAAAAATACAAGGATTACATCTACCAAGTTTGGGGCCAAAACGTCCTTCTGAAGAAAAGTTTAAAAATCCCAAACCATAAAAAGTTTTGAAAATCGTGAAAAATAGAAAACGAGTCGTCTTTCCATGAAACTTCACGTGAAGGCTAAGGGACCATTGTATGAATTTACAAGCATAAAAATGACATTGTCACGCAGAAATATTAAGATGCGTCTAAACCACCTACCACCCTATCGATCACGGCTTACGCATCCCGTCTCTCTGGTCGGTGTAGTGCCTACCCGCCGCCCGCCGCTCGTTTCGTTGGTTGGCTTAGGTAATACGAAGTTCATTCCCAGTCTAAGATTGGACCGGACTGAGGGTTGCGGTAGCCAGGATCGGCCCAGCACGCAGAGGGAGACACGGTCGATCCCCGGCTTGCACATGCTACCCCTCTGGCCGGCTGAGCGCCCGCACACTCATTTCGTGGTTGACTTCGGCATATGGAGTTCATTCCCAGTCTAAGCATACGGAGTCCATTCCATCTAAGATCGAACCAGACCGAGGGTTGTGGTAGCACATGCTAGCTCATGCATGTGTTGGTGCTGCATTTTTTCTTCGTCGGGGCACTATCGTCGGAGCATCACCGGAGAACCTGATCGACGGCATTGAGGTTCCGGTGATCGGGGGGCGAGGGGGGTGTGCACACATGATGTGTGATTGGTGCTGGTACTTAGCCCTTATATTGGCCCCCTATCCCCTCATCAAACCTCGAGAACTCACACCCCCTTAAAGAGCATTTGAGATTTTACAGGTTTGCCACCAGTAGCCATTAAAGTGTCTAAAATGGGACACTTTTTTTCAAATGGTCACAAAATCTTGTACACTTGAGTGTTTAGCTGAATTTTTTTGTGCATGCCAACAAAAATACAGGATCACGTCTACCAAGTTTTGGGCCAAAAGCTCCTTCCAAAAAATTTTAAAAAATCCCGAACCGCAAAAAGTTTCAAAAAATCCCTGAAAAATAGAAAACAAAGTCATCTTGCATGAAACTTCAACATGAAGGCTTAATGGACCATTGTATAATTTTACAAGCCATAAAAATGGCATTGGCATGCAAAAATATGAAGACTGTGCCTAAACCCATGTACCAACCCTATCGATCCACGGCTTGCACCATCCCGTCTCTCTGGCCGGTGTAGTGCCCTCGCTGCCCGCCCCGCCTCGTTCCGTAGGTTGGCTTGGGCATGCAGAGTTCATTCCCAGTCTAAGATTAAGACCAGACCAAGGGTTGTGACAGCAGGATCGGCAGCACGTAGAGGGGGATCCGGCTGATCCCCGACTTGCGCATCCCGCCCTCTGGCCGGCTGAGCGCCCGCACGCTCGATTCGTGGGTTGACTTAGGCAAACGGAGTTCATTCCCAGTCTAAGCATACGGAGTTCATTCCCAATCTAAGATCAGACCTGACCGCGGGTTACAACAGCACATACTGGGCTATGGCATGTGCTGGTGCTGCATTTTTCTTCGCCGAGGCACCATCGTTGCAGCATCGCCGAGAACCTGACCGACGACATTTGGGTTTCGGTGATCGGGGGGCCGGGGGGGTGTGCGCACATGATATGTGATGGGTGCTGGTACTTGGCCCTTATATTGGCCCCCTATCCCTCATCAAACCTTGAGAACTCACACCCACCTAAAAGAGCATTTGAGATTTTACAGGTTTGCTGCCAGTAGCCATTAAAGGGTCTGAAATGGGGACACTTTTTTCAAATGATCACAAAATCTTGTACACTTCGAGTTTTTAGCTGAATTTTTTTTGCAAGCGAATAAAAATACAAGGATCACATCTACGAAGTTTGGGGCCAAAACTCTTTCCGAAAAAATTTTAAAAAATCCTGAACCGTAAAAAGTTTTGAAAATCATGAAAAATAAAAAACGAGTCGTCTTGCCATGAAACTTCACGTGAAGGCTTAAGGGACCATTGTATGAATTTACAAGCCATATAAATGGCATTGGCATGCAGAAATATGAAGATGTGCCTAAACCCACCTACCACCCTATTGATCCACAGCTTGCGCATCCCGTCTCTCTGGCCGACGTAGTGCCCCCCACTCGTTTTGTCGGTTGGCTTTGGCATACGGAGTTCATTCCCAGTCTAAGATCAGACCAGACTGAGGGTTGTGGTAGCAGGATCGACAGCACAGAGAGGGGGACCCGATCGATCCTCGACTTGCGCATCTCGCCCCTCTGGCCGGCTGAGCGCCCGTACCTTGTTTCGTGGGTTGACTTAGGCATACAGAGTTCGTTCCCAGTCTAAGCATACGGAGTTCATTCATAGTCTAAGATCAGATCAAATCGAGGGTTGCGACAACACATGCTGGGCTCGGGCATGTGCTGGTGTCGCATTTTTCTTCGCAGGGGCACCATCGCCTGAGCATCACCGGAGAAACTGACCGACGGCATTAGGTTTCCGGTGATCGGGGGGCCAGGGGGTGTGCGCACATGATGTGCGATAGGTGCTGGTACTTGGCCCTTGTATTGGCCCCCTATCTCTCATAAAACCTTGAGAACTCACACCCCTTTAAATAGCATTTGAGATTTTACAGGTTTGCTGCCAGTAGCCATTAAAGTGTCTGAAATGGGGACATTTTTTCAAATGGTCACAAAATCTTGTACACTTCGAGTTTTTAGCTGAATTTTTTTGTCCATGCCAAGAAAAATACAAGGATCGCGTCTACCAAGTTTGGGGCCAAAACTCCTTCCAAAAAAATTTAAAAAATCCCGAACCAAAAAAAGTTTCAAAAATCGTGAAGAATAGAAAACGAGTCGTCTTGCCATGAAACTTCTCGTGAAGGCTTAAGGGACCATTGTATGAATTTACAAGCCATAAAAATGGTATTGGCATGCAGAAATATGAAGATTTGCCTAAACCCGGCATACGCATCCGGCCCTTCTGGCCGGTTGAGCGCCCGCGCACTCGTTTCGTGGGTTGACTTAGGCATACGGAGTTAATTCCTAGTCTAAGCATACGGAGTTCATTCCCAGTCTAAGATCAAACCAGACCGAGGGTTACGACAGCATATGCTGGGCTTGGGCATGTGCTGGTGACACTTTTTCTTCGTCGGGGCACCATCGCCGGAGAACCTGATCTGCGGCATTGGGGTTCCGACAATCGGGGGGGGCCGGGGGGGTGTGCGCACATGTTGTGCGATGGGTACTGGTACTTGGCCTTATATTGGCCCCCTATCCTCATCAAACCTCAAGAACTCACACCCCCTTAAAGAGCATTTGAGATTTTACAGGTTTTGCTGCATTTAGCCATTAAAGTATCTGAAATGGGGACACTTTTCTCAAATGGTCACATAAATCTTGTACACTCAGAGTTTTTAGCTGAATTTTTTGTGCATGCCCAAAAAAATACAAGGATCTACGTTCACCAAGTTTGGGGCCGAAACTCCTTTCGAAAAAATTTTAAAAAATCCTGAACCGCAAAAGTTTCCAAAAATCATGAAAAAAGACAACAAGTCTTCTTGCCATGAAACTTCACGTAATGTTAAAGGACCATTCTATGAATTTACAGCATAAAATGGATTGGCCACATAGAAATATGAGATGTGCCTAAACACCACCTACCACCCTAATAGATCCACGCTTTGCGCATCCTGTCTCTCTGGCCGACGTAGTGCCCGCCTACCCGCCCGCTCGTTTCGTCAGTTGGCTTAGGCATACGGAGTTCATTCCTAGTCTAAAGATCAGACCAGACCGAGGTTGCGGCAGCAGGATCGACAGCACACAGAGGGGGACCCGACCGATCCCAGCTTGCCCATCCCACCGCTCTGACCGGCTAAGCGCTCGCACGCTCGTTTCATGGGTTGACTTAGGCATACAGAGTTCATCCTAGTCAGCATACGAAGTTCATTCACAGTCTAAGATCGGACCAGACCCGAGGGTTGTGATAGCACATGCTGGGCTTGGGCATGTGCTGGTGTCACATTTTTCTTCACCGGGGCACCATCTCTGGAGCATCGCAGGAGAACCTGATCGGTGGCATTGGGGTTCCGGCAATCGGGGGGGCCGGGGGGGTGTGCGCACATGATGTGCGATGGGTGTTGGTACTAGTTCTTTATATTAGCCCCCTATCCCTCATCAAACCTCAAGAACTCAAAGCCCCTTCAAGAGCATTTGAGATTTTACAGGTTTGCTGCAAGTAGCCATTAAAGTGTCTAAAATGGGGAAACTTTTTTCAAATGGTCACAAAATCCTATACACTCGAGTTTTTAGCTGAATCTTTTTGTGCATGCCAACAGAAATACAAGGATCACGTCTACCAAGTTTATGACCAAAAATCCTTTCGAAAAAATTTTAAAAAATCCTGAACCGTAAAAAGTTTCGAAAATCATGAAAAATAGAAAACGAGTCGTCCTGCCATGAAACTTCATGTGAAGGCTTAAGGGACCATTGTATGAATTTACAGGCCATAAAAATGGCATTGGCATGTAAATATGAAGATGTGCCTAAACCCACCTACCACCCTATCGATCCATGGCTTGCGCATCCCGTTCTTTGACCGGCGTAGTGCCCGCCCACATCCGTCCGCTCGTTTCGTCGGTTGGTTTAGGCATACGGAGTTCATTCCCAGTCTAAGATTGGACCGGACCGAGGGTTGTGGCAAGTAGGATCGGCAGCACGTAGAGGGGGACGCCAACCGACCCTGGCTTGTGCTCTCGCCCCTCTGGCCGGCTGAGCGCCCGCACGCTCGTTTCGTGGTTGACTTAGGCAATACGGAGTTGATTGCCAGTCCAAGCATACAGAGTTCACTCCTAGTCTAAGATTGGCATCGGACCGAGGGTTGCGGCCACACATACTGGGCTCGGGCATGTGCTGTTGTCACATTTTTCTTCGTCGGGGCACCATCGTCGAGAAACCTGACCGGCAGCATTGGGGTTCCGGTGATCGGGGGGCCGGGGGTGTACGCACATGATGTGCAATGGTGCAGGTACTTGGCCTTATATTGGCCCCCTATCCCTCATCAAACCTCGAGAACTCACACCCCCTTAAAGAGCAATTGAGATTTTACAGGTTTTCCTGCCAGTAGCCATTAAAGTGTCTGAAATGAGGACACTTTTTTCAAATGGTCCACAAAATCTTGTACACCTAGAGTTTTTAGCTTGATTTTTTTGTGCATACCAACAAAAATACAAGGATCACATCTACAAAGTTTGGGACCAAAAACTCCTTCCAAAAACATTTAAAAAATCCTCGAACCGTAAAAAGTTTCAAAAAATCATGAAGAATAGAAAACGAGTCGTCTTGCCATGAAAACTTCACGTGAAGGCTTAAGGGTCCATTGCATGAATTTACAAGCCATAAAAATGGCATTGGCATGTCAAAAATATGAAGATGTGCCTAAACCCACCTAGCACCCTATCGATCCACGGCTTGCTTATCCCGTCTCTCAGGCCCGGCGTAGTGCCCGCCAGCGCTCGTTTTGTCGGTTGGCCTTAGCATATGGGTTCATTCCCAGTCTAAGATCAATTGAACCGAGGTTAAGACAGCAGGATCGACAGCATGCAGAAGGGGACCGGTCGATCCTCGCTTACGCATACTACCCCTGCTGGCCGGCTGAGCGCCCGCACACTCATTTCGTGGGTTGACTTAGGCATAAGGAGTTCATTCCCAGTCTAAGATCGGACCGAACCGAGGGTTGCAGCAGCACATACTTGGCTCAGGCATGTGCTGGGGCCGCATTTTTCTCCGTCACCTGAGAACCTAACCGCGGCATAGTGGTTCTGATGATCGGGGGGCCGGGGGTGTGCGTACAATGATGTAACGATGGGTGCTGGTACTTGGCCCTTATATTCACCCCCTATCCCTCATCAAACCTCAAGAACTCACACCCCCTTAAGAGCAATTGAGATTTTACAGGTTTGCTGCAGTAGCCATTAAAGTGTCTGAAATGGGGACACTTTTTTCAAATGGTCACAAAATCTTGTACACTTCGAGTTTTTAGCTGAATTTTTTTGTGCATGCCAACAAAATACAAGGATCACGTCTACCAAGTTTGGTGCCAAAAATCCATCCGAAAAAAATTTTAAAAAATCTTGAACGGCAAAAAGTTTTGAAAATCATGAAAAATAGAAAACGAGTAAATCTTGCCATGAAACTTCACGTGAAGGCTTAAGGGACCATTGTATGAATTTACAAGCCATAAAATGGCATGGCATGCAGAAATATGAAGATGTGCCTAAACACACATACCCCCCTATCGATCCACCGCTTGCGCATCCTGTCTCTCTGGCCGGCGTAGTGCCGCCCGCGTCGCACCACCGCTCGTTTTGCCGTTGGCTTAGGGATATCGAAGTTCATTCCAAGTCTAAGATTCAGACTGGAGGGAAGGTTGCGGCAGTAGGATCGACAGCACGCAGAGGGTTACCCGTCGATCCCCAGCATGCGCATCCCACCCTCTGGCCGGCTGGGCGCCCGGCGCTCATTTTGTGGTTGACTTAGGCATACGGAGTTCATTCCAGTGTAAGCATACGGAGTGCATTCCCAATCGAAGATCGGACAGGACCGAGGGTTGTGACAGCACATGCTGGGCTCGGGGCCATGTGCTGGTGTCGCATTTTTTTTCATCGGGGCACCATTGTCGGAGCATCATCGGAGGACCTGACCGACGGCATTAAGGGTTTCGATGATCAGGGGGGCCGGGGGGTGTGCGCACATGATATGCGATGGGTGCTGGTACTTGGCCTTATATTGGCCCCTATCCCTCATCAAACCTCCAGAACTCACACCCCCTTAAAGAGCATTTGAGATTTTACAGTTTGCTACCAGTAGCCATTAAAGTGTCTGAAATGGGGACACTTTTTCAATTGGTCACAAAATCTTGTACAGTTTGAGTTTTAGCTGAATTTTTTGTGCATGTCAACAAAAATGCAAGGATCACGTCTACCAAGTTTGGGGTCAAAATTCCTTTTGAAAAAATTTTCAAAAATCACGAAACCGTAAAAAGTTTCGAAATCGTGAAAAACAAAAAATGAGTTATCTTGCCATGAAACTTTACGTGAAGGCCTTTAAGGGACCGTTGTATGAATTTACAAGCCATAAAATGGCATTGGCGTCAGAAATATGAAGATGTGCCTAAACCCACCTAGCACCCTATCGATCCACCGTTGCGCATCCCGTCTCTTAGGTGGCCGTAGTGCCGCCGCCACTCCGCCAGCCCCGTCGTTTCATCCGTTGGCTTAGGCATATGGAGTTCATTCCCCAATCTAAGATCAGACAGACCGATGGTTAAGGTAGCAAGATCGGCAGCACGCAGAGGGGGACCCGACCGATCTTCGGCTTGCGCATACTACCCCCTCTGGCCGCTGAGCGCCCACTCGCTCCGTTCTTGGTTGACTTAGGCATACCGGAGTTCATTCCCAGTCTAAGATTAGACCAAACTGTGGTTGTGGCAGCACATGCTTGACTCAGGCATGCGCTGGTGCCGATTTTTTCTTCGTCGGGGGCAACATCGCTGGAGCATCACAGAGAACTGACCGACGGCATCGGGGTTCCGCGATCGGGGGGTGTGCGCACATGATGTTACGATGGGTGCTGGTACTTGGCCCTTATATTGGCCCCTACCCCCTCTGGCCGGCTGAACGCCCGCACCGCTCGTTTTCGTGGGTTGACTTAGGCATACGGCGTTCATTCCCAGTCTAAGCATACGGAGTTCATTCCCAGTCCTAAGATTGGATCAGACTGAGGGTTTGTGGGAGGAGGATCGACAGCACTCAGAGGGGGACACCGGTCGATCCCTGGCTTACGCATCCCGCCCCTCTGGCCGCTGAGAGCCCCGCATGCTCGTTTCATGGTTGACTTAGGCATACGGAGTTCATTCCCAGTCTAAGCATACGGAGTTCATTCCCAGTCTAAGATCGGACCGGACCGAGGTTGCCGACAGCACATGCTGGGCTCAAGCATGTGCTGGTGCCGATTTTTCTTCCCCGGTGCACATCGCCTGAGCATCGTCGGAGAACCTGGGCGACGGCATTGTGGTTCCGACGATCGGGGGGGCCGGAGGGGTGTGCGCACATGATGTGTGATGGGTGCTAGTACATGGCCTTATACTTGGCCCCCTATCCCTCATCGAACCTGAGAACTCCCACCCCTTAAAGAGCATTTGAGATTTTATAGGTTTTCTGCCTAGTAGCCATTAAAGTGTCTAGAATGGGGACACTTTTTTTCAAATGGTCACAAAATCTTGTACACTTCGAGTTTTTAGCTGAAATTTTTTGTGCATGCCAACAAAAATACAAGGATCACGTCTAATTTGTTTGGGGCAAAAACTCTTTCCGAAAAAATTTTAAAAAATCCTAAATCCGTAAAAAGTTTCAGAATCTTGAAAATAGAAAACAAGTTCATTTGCATGAAACTTCACGTGAAGCCTTAAGGGAAACCATTGTATGAATTTATAAGCCATAAAAATGGCATTGGCCACGTAGAAATACGAAGACATGGATAAACCCACTACCACCCTATCGATCCATGGCTTGCGCATCCCGTCTCTCTGGCCGACGGAATGCCTGCCCGCTCGCCCGCTCGTTTCGTCGGTGGGCTTAGGTATACGGAGTTCATTCCCATTCTAAGATCGAACCAGATTGAGAGTTGCAACAGTAGATCGACAGCACGCAGAGGGGGACCCGACCGATCCCTGGCTCGTGCATCCCGCCCCTCTGGCCGGCTGAACGCCCGCACGCTCGTTTCGTGGGTTGACTTAGGCATACATAGTTCATTCCCAGTCTAAGCATACGGAGTTCATTCCCAGTCTAAGATCAGACTGGACCAAGGATTTTGGCAGCACATGTTAGGGTCGGGCATGTGCTGGTGCCGCATTTTTCTTCGTTGGGCACCATCGCCGGAGCATCGTCGGAGAACCTGACCGGCGGCATTGGGTTCCGACGATCGAGGGGGCCGGGGGGTGTGCACAGATGATGTGCGATGGGTGCTGGTACTTGGCCCTTATATTGTGCCCTATCCCTCTTCAAACCTCAAGAACTCATACCCCCTTAAAGAGCATTTGAGATTTTACAGGTTTAATGCCAGTAGCCATTAAAGTGGTCTAAAATTGGGACAATTTTTTCAAATGGTCACAAAATCTTGTACACTTTGAGTTTTTAGCTGAATTTTTTTGTGCATGCCAACAAAAATCAAGGATCACATCTACCAAGTTTGGGGCAAAACTCCATCTGAAAAAATCTCGAACCTTAAAAAGTTTTCGTAAGTCATAAAAAATAGAAAACAAATCATCTTGCCATGAAACTTCACGTGAAGCTTAAGGGACCATTGTATGAATTTACAAGCCATAAAATGGCCATTGGCACCAGAAATATGAGGATGTGCCTAAACCCACCTACCACCCTATCGATACACGCTTGCGCATCCGCCGGCGTAGTGCTCGCCTCTGCCCCGCCCGCTTGTTTGTTGGTTGGCTTAGGCATCGGAGTTCATTCCAAGTCTAAGATCAGACCCAGACCGAGGGTTTGGCAGCACATGCCTGGGCTCGGGCATGGTGCTTGGTGCCCGTTATTTTTCTTCGTCCGGGGCACCATCACTCGGAGCACACCGGAGAACCTGACCGGCAGCATTGGGGTTCCGGGCGATCGAGGGGGCCCGGGGGGTGTGCCGCAACATGATGTGCGATGGGTGCTGGTACTTGCCTTATAATTGGCCCCCTATCTCCCTCATCAAATCTCGAGAAACTCACACACCTTCAAGAGCATTTGAGGATTTACAGGTTTGCTATCAGTAAGGCCATTAAACGTGTCTAAAATGGGGACACCTTTTTTCAAATGGTCACAAAATATTTTACAACTTGAGTTTTAGCTGGAATTTCTTTTGTGCATGCCAACGAAAATACAAGGATCACGTCTACCAAGTTTGGGGCCAAAACTCCTTCCAAAAAAATTTTAAAAAATCCCGAACCGGAAAAAGATTTAAAAATCATGAAAAATAGAAAACGAGTCGTCTTGGCATGAAACCTCACGAGAAGGCTTAAGGGGCCATTGTATGAATTTACAAGCCTTAAAAATGGCATTGGCATGCAAAAATATGAAGATGTGCCTAAACCCACCTACCACCTTATCGATCCACGGCTTGCGCATCCCGTCTCTCTGGCCAGCGTAGTGCTCGCCTGCCCGTTCGTTTTGTCGGTTGGCTTAGGCATATGGAGTTCATTCCCAGTCTAAGATTGGACCGGACCAAAGGGTTGCTGGTGCCGCATTTTTCTTCGCCGGGGCACCATTGCCGGAGCATCACCGGAGAACCTGACCGGCAACACTGGGGTTCCGGTGATCGGGGGGGCCGGGCGGGGTGTGCGTACATGATGTGCGATGGGTGCTGGTACTTGGCCCGTATATTGGCCCCTATCCCTCATCAAACCATGAGAACTCACACCCCTTAAAGAGCAGATGAGATTTTACGGGTTTGCTGCTAGTAGCCATTAAAGTGTCTGAAATGGGGACACTTTTTTTAAATGGTCACAAAATCTTGTATACTTCGAGTTTTTAGCTGATTTTTTTTGTGCATGCCAAGAAAAATACAAGGATCACGTCTACCAAGTTTGGGGCCAATATGCCTTCCAAAAAAGTTTTAAAAAATCCCGAACCACAAAAAGTTTCAAAAATCTGAAAAATAGAAAACGAGTCATCTTGCCATGCAACTTCACGTGAAGGCTTAAGGGACCATTGTATGAATTTAAAAGCCATAAAAATGGCATTGGCTTGCAGAA
>NW_019167937.1:18280309-18303344 GCF_002303985.1 Durio zibethinus | reverse complement strand
TGCCCCGGTGAAGAAAAATGCGGCACCAGCATATGCCCAAGCCCAACATGTGCTGTCACAACCCTCGATCCGGTCTGATCTTAGACTGGGAATGAACTTCGTAGGCTTAGACTGAGAATGAACTCCGTATGCCTAAGCCAACCAACGAAACGAGTGGACGGGCGGGCACTACGCCGGCCAGAGAGATGGGATGCGCAAGCAGTGAATCGATAGGGTGGTAGGTGGGTTTTGGCAAATCTTCATATTTTTGTGTGCTAATGCCATTTTTATGGTTGTAAATTCATACAATGGTCCCTTAAGCCTTCACGTGAAGTTTCATCGCAAGATGACTCGTTTTCTATTTGTCACGATTTTCGAAACTGTTTACGGTTTGGGATTTTTTAAAATTTTTTCGGAAGGATTTTTGGCCACAAACTTGGTAGACGTGATGCTTGTATTTTTGTTGGCATGCACAAAAAAATTCAGATAAAAACTCGAAGTGTATAAGATTTTGTGACCATTTGAAAAAAGTGTCCCCATTTCAGACACTTTAATGGCTACTGGCAGCAAACCTATAAAATCTCAAATGCTCTTTAAGGGGGTGTGAGTTCTCCAGGTTTGATGAGGGATAGGGGGCCAATATAAGGGCCAAGTACCAGCACCCATTGCACATCATATGCGCACAACCCCCTCGGCCCCCTCGATCGTCGGAACCCCAATGCCGTCGGTCAGGTTCTACGGTGATGCTCCGACGAAGAAAAATGTGGCACCAGCATATGCTCGAGCCCAGCATGTGCTGCCATAACCCTCGGTCTGGTCTGATCTTAGACTGGGAATGAACTCCGTATGCTTAGACTGGGAATGAACTCCGTATGCCTAAGTCAACCCATGAAACGAGCGTGCGGGCGCTCAGCCGACCATAGGGGCAGGATGCGCAACCCGAGGATCGAACAGGTCCCCCTCTGCATGCTGTCGATCTTGCTGCCATAACCCTTGATCCAGTCGGATCTTACACTAGGAATGAACTCCGTATGCCTAAGCCAACCGACGATAACGGCGGGTCCGGGCCACAGCTGGTCGCCAGAGAGAGAGGAGATGCGCAACGCCGTGGATCGATAGCGTGGTAGGTGGGTTTAGGCACATCTTACATATTTCTCATGCCAGTTGCCATTTTTAGGCTGTTGTAAATTCTACAATGGTCCCTTAGCTCTCACGTGAAGTTCATGGCAAGACGACTCGTTTTCTATTTTTTCACATTTTTGAAACTTTTTTGTGGTTTGGGGGATTTTTAAAAAATTTTTTTTGGAAGGAGTTTTGGCCACAAACTTGGGTAGACGTGATCCTTGTGTTTTTTGTTAGCATGCCAAAAAAATTCAGCTAAAAACCTGAAGTGTAACAAGATTTTGTGACAAATTGAAAAAGTGTCCCCATTTCGAAACTTTAATGGCTACTGGCAAGCAAACCTGTAAAATCTCAAAATGCTCTTTAAGGGGGTGTGAGTTCTCGAGGTTTGATGAGAGATAGGGGGCCAATATAAGGGCCAAGTACCAGCACCCATCGCACATCATGTGCGCACACCCCCACCCCCTCGATCACCGGAACCCCAATACCGCCGGTCAGTATCTCCGACGATGCTTCGCGATGGTGCCCCGGCAAAGAAAAACGGCACCAGCACATGCTCGAGCCCAGCATGTGCTGCCGCAACCATTGGTCTGGTCGATCTTAGACTGGGAATGAACTTCGTATGCTTAGACTGGGAATGAACTCCGTATGCCTAAGTCAACCCACGAAACGAGCGTGTGGGCGCTCATCGGCCAGAGGGGCGGGATGCACAAGCCGAGGATTGGTCAGGTCCCCTCTGTGTGCTGCCAATCCTGCTGCCTCAACCTTCGGTCCGGTCTGATCTTAGACTAGGAATGAACTCCGTATGCCTAAGCCAACTGACAAAATGAGCAGGCGGACGGGCGGGCGGGCATTACGCCGATGAGAGAGACGAGATGCGCAAGCCGTGGATCGATAGGGTGGTAGGCAGGTTTAGGCAAATCTTCATATTTCTACGTGCCAATGCCTTTTTTATGGCTTGTAAATTCATACAATGGTCCCTTAAGGCTTCACGTGAAGTTTCACGGCAAGACGACTCGTTTTTTATTTTTCACAATTTTTGAAACTTTTTAGGTTCGGATTTTTTAAAATTTTTTCGGAAGGAGTTTTGGCCCCAAACTTGGTAGACGTGATCCTTTTATTTTTGTTGGCTTCAGCTAAAAACTCGAAGTGTACAAGATTTTGTGACCATTTGAAAAAAGTGTCCCCATTTCAGACACTTTAATGGCTGTTGGCAGCAAACTTGTAAAATCTCAAATGCTCTTTAAGGGGGTGTGAGTTCTCGAGGTTTGATGAGGGATAAGGGGCCAATATAAGGGCCAAGTACCAGCGCCCATCGCACATCATGTCCGCACACCGCCTCGGCCCCCCCGATCGTCGGAACCCCAATACCGCCGATCAGGTTCTCTTGCGATGCTTCGACGATGGTGCCCCGGTGAAGAAAAATACGGCACCAGCACATGCCCGAGCCTAGCATGTGGTGCTGCAACCCTCGGTCTGGTTCGATCTTAGGCTGGGAATTAACTCCGTATGCTTAGACTGGGAATGAACTCTGCATGCTTAGGTCAACCCATGAAACGAGCGTGCGGGCGCTCAGCCGGCCAAAGAGGTGGGATGCGCAAGCCGGGGATCGGCCGGGTCCCCCTCTACGTGCTGCCAATCCTGCTGCCATAACCCTCTTTTCGATCTGATCTTAGACTGGGAATGAACAACGTATGCCTAACCCAACAGACGAAACGAGCAGGCGGGCACCACGCCGGCCAGAGAGACGGGATGCGCAAGCCGTGGATCGATAGGGTGGTAGATGGGTTTAGGCTCATCTTCATATTTCTGCATGCCAATGCCATTTTTATGGCTTTTAAATTCATGCAATGGTCCCTTAAGCCTTCACATGAAGTTTCATGGCCTGACGACTCGTTTTCTATTTTTCACGATTTTTGAAACTTTTTACGGTTCGGGATTTTTAAAAATTTTTTCAGAAGGAGTTTTGGTTCAAACTTGGTAGATGGGATCCTTGTATTTTTGTTGGCATGCACAAAAAAATTCAGCTAAAAACTCGAAGTGTACAAGATTTTGTGACCATTTGAAAAAAGTGTCCCCATTTCAGACACTTTAATGGCTACTGGCAGCAAACCTGTAAAATCTCAAATGCTCTTTAAGGGGTGTGAGTTCTCGAGGTTTGATGAGGGATAGGGGCCCAATATAAGGGCCAAGTACCAGCACCCACGCACATCATGTGCGACACCCCCTGGCCCCCCGATCGCCGAACCCCAATGCCGTCGGTCAGGTTATTCGACGATGGTGCCCCAGTGAAAAAAATGCGGCACCAGCACATTCCGAGCCCAGCATGTGTTGCCGCAACCCTCGGGTTCGATCTTAGACTGGGAATGAACTTTGTATGCTTAGACTGGGAATGAACTCCGTATGCTTAAGTCGACCCACGAAATTAGCGTACGGGTGCTCAGCTGGCCAGAAGGGTGGGATGCGTAATCTGGGGATCGATCGGGTCCCCCTCTGCGTGCTGTTGATCCTGCTACTGTAACCCTCGGTCCAGTCCAATCTTAGACTAGGAATGAACTCCGTATTCCTAAGCCAACCGACGAAATGAGCGGCGGGGGGCGGGCGGGCACTACGTCGACCAGAGAGACGGGATGCGCAAGCCGTGGATCGAATGGGTGGTAGGTGGGTTTAGGCACATCTTCATATTTCTACCTGCCAATGCCATTTTTATGGCTTGTAAATTCATATAATGGTCCCTTAAGCCTTCACGTGAAGTTTCATGGCAAGATGACTCATTTTTTATTTTTCACGATTTTTGAAACTTTTTACGGTTCGAGATTTTTTAAAATTTTTTCGGAAGGAGTTTTGGCCCTAAACTTGGTAGACGTGATCCTTGTATTTTTGTTGGCTTCAGCTAAAAACTCGAAGTGTACAAGATTTTGTGACCATTTGAAAAAAGTGTCCGCATTTCAGACACATTAATGGCTACTGGCAGCAAACTTGTAAAATCTCAAATGCTCTTTAAAGGGGTGTGAGTTCTCGAGGTTTGATGAGGGATAGGGGGCCAATATAAGGGCCAAGTACCAGTACCCATCGCACATCATGTGTGCACACCCCCCCGGCCCCCCCGATCACCGAAACCCCAATACCGCCAGTTAGGTTCTCCTGCGATGCTCCGACGATGGTGCCCCAGTGAAGAAAAATATGGCACCACCACATGCCCGAGCCTAGCATGTGCTGCCATAACCCTCGGTCCGGTCCGATCTTAGACTAGGAATGAACTCCGTATGCTTAGACTGGGAATGAACTCTGCATGCTTAAGTCAACCCATGAAACGAGCATGCGGGCACTCAGCTGACCAGAGGGGCGGGATGCGTAAGTCGGGGATCGACTGGGTCCCCCTCTGCGTGCTGCCAATCTTGCTGTCGTAACCCTCAGTCCGATCCAATCTTAGACTAGGAATGAACTCCGTATACCTAAGACAACCGACGAAACGAGCGGGTGGGCAAGCGGGCGGGCACTATGCCGGCCAGATAGACGGGATGCGCATGCCATGGATCGATAGGGTGGTAGGTGGGTTTAGGCACATCTTCATATTTCTACATGCCAATGCCATTTTATGGCTTGTAAAGTCATACAATTGTCCCTTAAGCCTTCACGTGAAGTTTCATAGCAAGACGACTCGTTTTTTATTTTTCACGATTTTTGAAAATTTTTACGGTTGAAGATTTTTTATAATATTTTTCGAAAGGATTTTTGGCCCCAAACTTGGTAGACATGATCCTTGTATTTTTGTTGGCATGTACAAAAAAATTCAGCTAAAAACTTGAACTGTACAAGATTTTGTGACCATTCGAAAAAAGTGTCCCCATTTCAGACACTTTAATTGCTACTGGTAGCAAACCTGTAAAATCTCAAATGCTCTTTAAGGGGATGTGAGTTCTCGAGGTTTGATGAGGGATAGGGGGCCAATATAAGGGCCAAGTCAGTAGCAGCCAGCGCACATCATGTGTGCACACCCCCGCCCCTCGATCACCGAAGCCCAATGCCGCCGGTCAGGATCTCCGGCAATGTCCGTGATCGTGCCCCGACGAAAGAAAAATGTCGCACCAGCACAGCACGAAACCAGCATGTGCTTGCCGCAACCCTCGGTCCAGTCCAATCTTAGATGGAATGAACTCCAATAATGCTTAGACTTGGTAATGAACTCCATATGCTTAGGTCAACCCACGAAACGAGCATGCAGGCGTTTAGTCGGCCAGAGGGGCGGGATGCGCAAGCCGGGTGCCACGGGACTAAGCTATTCTCTAAAACAAGCACTAGCCCGTGTGGCACTTGAATGGATGCTTCCACCCAAGTCAGCCTTCAATATATCAATATCTGAACAAAGTAACCATAAAACCATGGTTATGTCTCAGGCATTCACAATAAGCACAAGTATATCAAGCGTCAATCTCAAAGCATACACAAACAACAAGGCACATTCACATCGAGACAGAAAGAAACGCATCGAGGCAACAATCGGGCATTCAATCGGGGTGAATTTTATTATAAACGGGAATCATACATCAGGACCTCCCACCATCACCAGGGCCAGGGGGCAGCCCTTGGTGGGTGGCCTAAGCTCGCATAGCACCCGGTGAGACAGCCCAACACTACGCTGTCGGCTCACCCCCCCTAAAGAGCTTTAGAACTTTTAGAGCTATGCTACCAGTAACTGTTACAATGTTTGAAATGGGGACACTTTTCCTAGCACAAGGGATGTACCCGGCCATGGCCCTATACATGGGTGGCTCATGACATCCTCCCCCACCTATTCTATCGATGTCCTCATTGACTTGCTGGCTTAAAATTCTTCAATCTTCCTTTGAAATCTCTGGAGGTCGTGTTCTCTCTCCCAGCTGGTTTCTTCTAGTCCTAAGCCCTCCCACTTCACTAAGTATTCTCGAACTAGTCTTCGAGATATCTTGGTTTCCCTATCGGCTAAGATCTCTTCGACTCGATGCTCTGAGGGTGGCTTCATGGTGATGGTGGCTCTGGTTGGCTCTCTTCGACTAATATCTATAAGATCTGCATGGAAAGGCTTCAGGTTGCTTACATGAAATACTGGGTGCACCTTCATCCACTTTGGTGGGTCAATTTTGTAAGAAGCGTTCCCCACCTTGGAAATGACCCTTATTGGACCTTTATATTTGCGCACCAATCTACGATCTCTCTTTCTTAAGAACATGGTTTGTTCTGAAACTAGTCGAACCAGAACCAAATCACCAACTTGGAATTGCTGAGCTCTGCGATTCTTGTCTGCCCATTTCTTCATCCGTTTTGATGCCTTCTCCAGGTAAGCTTGTGCAATCTATGTGTTTTGTTTCCACTCCTTGCTGAAGTTGAAAGCTCTCGAATTCTTTCCTCCATATTGTTCCAAGGAAGTGTAGGGTAGCCTTGGTAGTTATCCGGTGACCACCTCAAATGGGCTCTTGTTAGTGGAAGAGCTCTTGTTGGAATTAAAGCAGAGTTGAGCAACGTTCAACAATGAAAGTCAGTCCTTTTGGTTGGCTTGGACAAAGTGCCTCAAATATTCCTCTAACAATCCATTGAAACGTTCCGTTTGGCCATCTGTCTGAGGATGGTAGCTCGAAGAGATGTTGAGTTGGGACCCCAAAATCTTGAAAAGTTCCCTCCAAAAAGACCCCGTGAATCTCGGATCTCTATCACTGACGATGTTTTGAGAGAGGCCCCAATATTTGACCACATGTTTGAACAATAGTCGAGCTGTGTCTTCTGCTGTACAATACTTGTGAGTGGGGATGAATGTGGCATACTTGGAGAACCGGTCAATTACCACCAAGATAGTTCCAAGATCCCCAACCTTAGGTAGGCTCGAAATGAAATCGAGGGAGATGCTTTCCCACGGTTTGGTGGGTACCGGTAATGGTTCCAGCATGCCCGTAGGTTTCCTCTTTTTGACTTTGTCTTGTTGGTAAATGAGGCAAGTCTTCGTGTAGTCCATCACATCTTGTCGCATGTGGGGCCAATAGTATCCTTATTTCAGTAACGCTAAAGTGCGTTGCCAACCTGGGTGTCCCACCCATGGGGTGTCATGGCATTCCCTCATCAACATCTATCTCAGCCCTCCTGCTCTTGGCACAAACACTCGAGGCCCCTTGGTCCACAAGACACCATTTTCTTGCCAGAAGTATTTGGACTCCCTTCTTCCACTAGCTTCAAGATGGCATAGGCTTGCGGGTCCTTCCCTAGATGATCTCTAATCAACTTATGAATGTCTGTAGTGGCTCTACTAGTTGCCATTGGGGCCATTCTTCTGAGGGCCGCCAACTCTGGTCACCTGCTCAATGCATCTGCCACTTGATTGGTTTTTCCAGCGGTATGCTCAAGGTGAAAATCGAACTTCACTAAAAATTCCTGCCACCTAGCTTGTTTCGCCTTAAGCCTTGGTTGGGTGAGAAAGTGGCTAACGACTGCATTGTCTGTCTTTACGACAAAGTGTGAACCCAACAAGTAATGTCACCAAGCCCTCAAGCAATGAACCACCGCCAGGAGCTCTTTTTCCTGGGCCATATATTTCCTCTCCGCTTCGCTTAGCTTCCTACTTTCAAATGCTATCGAGTGATGTTGTTGTAAAAGCACACCTCCAATAGCAAAATCTGATGCATCCGTCTGAACTTCAAAAGGCTTTTCAATATCGGGGAGAGCTAAGATGGGATCTTTTATAATAGCATCTTTCAATCTCTCAAAGGGCTCTTGGCACTCGTTGGTCTAACACCATTTATGTTCTTTCTTCAATAACTCCGTGAGGGCCGTGGTCTTGTGAGAGTACCCTGCCACAAACCTTTTATAATAGTTGGCTAGTCCCAAAAATGAGTGGAGTTCACTAACATTCTTTGGTGTTGTCCACTCCTTGATGGCCCTAACCTTTTTCATGTCCATTCGAATGTGGCCATGTTCGACAATGTGACCGAGGAAGTGGATTTGGGTCTGAGCAAACACATATTTCTCCCTTTTTACATATAACAGATGGTCCTGTAGCCTTTTAAATACCCGACGTAGGTGTTCTTGATGTTCTTCCAAGGTGGAGCTGTACACCACTATATCGTCTAAATAAATGACTACAAATTTGTCAAGTAGTCATGGAACACCTGATTCATCAATGTACAAAATGTGGCAAGAGCATTGGTTAGTCCAAAGGGCATAACAAGAAATTCAAATACGCCATACCGTGTTACACAAGTGGTCTTTGGCTCATCTCCCTTAATGATTCTGACCTGATGGTATCCAGATCTTAGGTCCAGTTTGGAGAAATACTTGGCCCGGCTCAATTGATCAAATAAGTCTGCTATAAGTGGGATAGGATATTTTTTCTTACGATGACTTTGTTCAGGGCCCTGTAGTCAACACATAAGTGCAAACTCCCATCATGCTTCTTCTGGAATAGCACTGGCACTCTGAAAAGAGCCTTTGATGGTCGGATGAACCCGGCTTGTAGAAGCTCATCTAACTATTTTCTCAGCTCGACCAACTCTGGCGGGGCCATACGATAAGGAGCTCTAGCAGGGGGTTTTACTCCTAGGAGGAGCTCAATTTCGTGGTCCACTGTTCATCGAGGGGGTAGAACCTTGGGCAACATCTCTGGCATCACCTCTCCGAATTCTTCCAACACTTTTTTCACACCATCAGGTATTGGTTCTACTTCCGACCCTTCTTTGTAGATCAGCATGGCCACAAAAGAGGGTTCCCCTCTTTTTACCCCTTTCTTGAATTCCAAAGCCGAAATCATTTTCTTCCCACTCTTTGGCAAGATATTGGCTGGCACCACACATGGGTGTTCCCCTAAAAACAACAAGCAGCTAGCAGCGAGGATAGGGATCACCTGAGCCAACGTCATGAAGTCCAATCCGAGAATGACATCACAGTCATCCATAAGGGAGACTGTGAAGTCTACCTTCCCTTCCCATGGCCCCAATCGGGTTGTCACACTTTTGGAGCTTCCACTGATTGCAAAGGCTGGCGAATTGATCGCCTTTATTCGTCTGCAGTCTTTACTAATCTGAAGACCACACCTTTTTGCTTCTTTCGGTGTGATGAAAGTGTCGATTGCACCCGTATCCACCATGGCCTTGGTGGCTTTCCCATTGATTGTCAAGTTCACATACATCAAGCCTCTACTTTGCTCTTTCTTTATAGTGTTCAATTGGGTGCGGAGGGCACTGAGGAACCTTATTGAGCCCATCCTGGCTGGCTCCTCTTCAACTTCTTCAACGCTTTCTGGCACTTTTATGGACTCTTGAGATGAGGTCCTTAAGGCATTAAGGGCTCCTCGGTGCAGGCATTCAGCCACTCGATACGGTCCCTTGCAAAGAAAGCAAGCTAGCGGTTGCCTAGGCTTGAAAATCCCTGCGTTGTCTATCTTGGGCTAGGTGCTATCTAGACCCAAGGACCTTCTATCTGATCCCCCACCGAAGGGTCGGTCCAACCTAGTCATCTTTCCCCCACTCCCAAAGTTAAAGCTACTGCCCGTTGATGGAAGATTTTTCCATTTTAAGGAGCCATCATTGTAATCATGAAGACGTTCCGCTGCAGCCATGGCCGTGGCCACATCTTGCACTTTCTGCCTTTGTAGTTCTGTCCTCGCCCAAGGCTTGAGGCCCTCAAGAAAATAGAACATCTTGTCCTTTTCAGACATGTCTCGAATATCCAGCATCAGGGTAGAAAAGTTCCTTACAAACTCTCGCACTGTTCTGGTTTGCACCAACTCTCGAAGTCTCTTTCGAGCCATATACTCCACATTCTCTGAAAAAAATTGGTTTTTCAGTTCTCACTTCAGATCCGTCCAAGTCTTAATCAGGCACTCGTCATCGACAAACTTGGAGCGCCACCACAGCTTGGCATCCCCTACGAGGTACATCGATGCCATTGTCACCTTGTCTTCCTCTGAACTTGTGTGTACAGCTCGAAAGTATTGTTCCATGTCAAACAAGAAATTTTCAAGTTCCTTAGCATCCCTTGCCCCCTCATAATATCGAGGCTCCAGCACCTTGGGCCTTTGTCCCCTGTCCATTGACCTCGAACTTGATCTGGCCATAGCCATTTGTAGGATGCTCACCTAGGCCCTGAGCTCCTCAAACTCCTTTTGGAGAATGTTCAAGGCATCTCTAGCCTCTTCGCTCACATTGTGGAGAGTATGGGACAACTCTCGCTGGGTTGTCTCGATCTCCCTCACTCGGTTTTTCGTCACCATATGAGTTTTCATTGCGGCCACTGCGACCTCAAGTTCCTCAATTCTCTGTTGATGATCCGGTCCACCACTTGTGGCCATCTCATCCATTTTTCTAGCACTTCTCAATCGTGCTCTAATACCACGTGTCACGGACTAAGCTTTCTCTCAACAAGCACTAGCCCGTGTGGCACTTGAATGGATGCTTCCACCCAAGTCAGCCTTCAATAGATCGATATTTGAACAAATAACCATAAACCATGGTTAGTCTTAAGCATTCACAATAAGGCACAATATATCGAGGTCAATCTCAAGCATACATAAACAACAAGGCACATTCACATCGAGAAAGAAAGAAACGCATCGAGGCAACAATCGGGCATTCAATTAGGGTGAATTTTATTATAAACGGGAATCATACATCGGGACCTCCCACCATCACCAGGGCCAGGGGGCAGCCCTTGGTGGGTGGCCTAAGCTCGCATAGCACCCGGTGAGACAGCCCAACACTACGCTGCCGGCTCACCCCCCTAAAGAGCTTTAGAACTTTTAGAGCTATGCTACTAGTAACTATTACAATGTTTGAAATGGGGACACTTTTCCTAGCACAAGGGATCTACCCGGCCATGGCCCTATACATGGGTGGCTCATGGCAACCTAAGTCCCGGTCATGGCCCTATACAAGGGTGGCTCATGACACCGGAGATCGACCGGGTCCCCTTCTGCGTGCTGTCGATACTGCTGTCACAACCCTCAATCCAATCTAATCTTAAACTGGGAATGAACTCCGTATGGCTAAGCCAACCGACCAAACGAGCGGAAGGACAGGTGGGCGGGCACTACGTCGACCAGAGAGACGGGATGCGCAAGCCGTGGATCAATAGGGTGGTAGGTGGGTTTAGGCACATCATCATATTTCTACATGCCAATGCCATTTTTATGGCTTCTAAATTCATACAATGGTCTCTTAAGCCTTCACGTGAAGTTTCATGGCAAGACGACTCATTTTCTATTTTCCATGATTTTTGAAACTTTTTACAGTTCAAGATTTTTTTAAATTTTTTCGGAAGGAGTTTTGGCCCCAAACTTGGTTGACGTGATCCTTGTATTTTTTTGGCATGCACAAAAAAATTCAGCTAAAAACTCACGGTGTACAAGATTTTGTGACCATTTGAAAAAAGTGACCCCATTTCAGACACTTTAATGGCTACTGGCAATAAACCTGTAAAATCTGAAATGCTCTTTAAGGGGGTGTGAGTTCTCAAGGTTTGATGATGGATAGGGGGCCAATATAAGGGCCAAGTACCAGCACCCATCGCACATCATGTGTGCACACCCCCTCGACACCCCCGATCACCGGAACCCCAGTGCCGTCGATCAGGTTCTCCAGCGATGGTGCCCCGACGAAGAAAAATGCGGCACCAGCACAAGTCCAAGCCCAGCATGTGCTGCTGCAACCCTCGGTCCAGTCCGATGTTAGACTGGGAATGACTCCATATGCTTAGACTGGGAATGAACTCTGTGTGCCTAAGTCAACCCACAAAACGAGCGTGCGGGCGCTAAGCCGGCCAGAGGGGCGGGATGCGCAAGTCGAGGATCGGCCGGGTCCCCCTCTGCGTGCTACCGATCCTGCTACTGCAACCCTCTGTTTGGTGCGATCTTATACTGGGAATGAACTTCGTATGCCGAAGTCAACCGACGAAATGAGCGAGTGGGCAGGCAGGCGGGCGGGCACTACGCCGGCCAGAGAGACGGGATCCGCAAGCCGTGGATCAATAGGGTGGTAGGTGGGTTTAGGCACATCTTCATAATTCTGCGTGCAATGCCATTTTTATAGCTTGTAAATTCAAACAATGGTCCCTTAAGCCTTCACGTGAAGTTTCATGGCAAGACAACTCGTTTTCTATTTTTCATGATTTTCAAAACTTTTTATGGTTCAGGATTTTTTTAAATTTTTTCGAAAGGAGTTTTGGCCCCAAACTTGGTAGATGGGATCCTTGTATTTTTGTTGGCATGCACAAAAACATTCAACTAAAAACTCAAAGTGTACAGGATTTTGTGATCATTTGAAAAAAGTGTCCCCATTTCAGACACTTTAATGGCAACTGGCAGCAAACCTGTAATATCTCAAATGCACTTTAAGGGGGTGTGAGTTCTCAAGGTTTGATGAGGGATAGGGGGCCAATATAAGGGCCAAGTACCAGCACCCATCGTACATCATGTGCGCACACCCCCCGATCACCGGAACGCCAATGCCACTGGTTAGGTTCTCCGACGATGGTGCCCCGAGAAAGAAAAATGCAGCACCAGCACATGCCCGAGCCTAGTATGTGCTACCGCAACCCTCGATCCGATCTGATCTTATATTGGGAATGAACTCTGTATGCTTAGACTGGGAATGAACTCCATATGCCTAAGTCAACAAACGAAACAAAGCGTGCAGGCGCTCAGCCGGCCAGAGGGGCGGGATGCGTAAGCCAGGTATCGGCTGGGACCCCTCTACGTACTGTCGATCCTGCTGCCGCAACCCTCAGTTCGATTCAATCTTAGACTGGGAATGAACTCCGTATGCCTAAGCCAACCAATGAAATGAGCGGGCGGGCGGTTGGGCACTGCGTCGACCAGAGAGACGGCATGCGCAAGCCGTGGATCGATAGGCTAGTAGGTGGGTTTAGGCACATCTTCATATTTCTGAGTGACAATGCGATTTTTCTGCCTTGTAAATTCATACAATGGTCCTTTAAGCCTTCACGTGATCTTTCATGGCAAGACGACTCGTTTTCTATTTTTCACGATTTTTGAAACTTTTTGCAGTTCAAGATTTTTTAAAAGTTTTTAGGAAGTAGTTTTGGCCCCAAACTTGGTAGACGTGATCCTTGTATTTTTTTTGGCATGGACAAAAAATTCAGCTAAAAACTCGGAGTGTACAAGATTTTCTGACCATTTGAAAAAAGTGTCCCCATTTCAAAAACTTTAATGGCTACTGGAAGCAAACTTGTAAAATCTCAAATGCTCTTTAAGGGGGTGTGAGTTCTCAATTTTTGATGAGGGATAGGGGGCCAATATAATGGCCAAGTACCAGTACCCATCGCACATCATCTGCGCACACACCCCCTCGGCCCCCCCGATCACCGGAACCTCAATGTCGTCGGTCAGGATCTCCGACGATGCTCCGGTGATGGTGCCCCGATGAAGAAAAATGCGGCACCAGCACATGTCCAAGCCCAGCATGTGCTATCGTAACCCTCGGTCTGGTCTGATCTTAGACTGGGAATGAACTCTGTATGCTTAGACTAGGAATGAACTCCGTATGCCTAAGTCAACCCACGAAACGAGTGTGCGGGCGCTCAGTTGACCAGAGGGGCGGGAAGCGTAAGCCGGGGATCGATCGGGTCCCCTTCTGTGTATTGTCGATCCTACCACCACAACCCTTGGTCTGGTCTGATCTTAGACTGGGAATGAACTCCGTATGCATAAGCCAACCGATGAAACAAGCGGGCGGGCGGGCGGGCAGGTACTACATCGGCCAGAGAGACGGGATGCACAAGCCGTGGATCGATAGGGTGGTAGGTGGGTTTAGGCATATCTTAATTATTTCTACGTGCTAATGCCATTTTTATGGCTTGTAAATTCATACAATGGTCCCTTAAGCCTTCACGTGAAGTTTCATGGCAAGATGACTCAATTTCTATTTTTCATGATTTTTGAAACATTTTGCGGTCCGAGATTTTTTAAAATTTTTTCAGAAGGAGTTTTGGCCCCAAACTTGGTAGACGTGATCCTCGTATTCTTTTTGGCATGGACAAAAAAATTCAGCTAAAAACTCAGAGTGTACAAGATTTTGTGACCATTTGAAAAAAGTGTCCCCATTTCAAAAACTTTAATGGCTACAGGAAGCAAACCTGTAAAATCTCAAATGCTCTTTAAGGGGTGTGAGTTCTCGATTTTTGATGAGGGATAGGGGGCCAATATAATGGCCAAGTACCAGTACCCATCGCACATCATATGTGCACACCCCCCCTCGGCCCCCCCGATCGTCGGAACCTCAATGCCGTCTATCAGGATCTCCAACGATGCTTCGGTGATGGTGCCCCGAAGAAGAAAAATGTGGCACCAGCACATGCCCGAGCCCAGCATGTGCTGCCGCAACCCTCGGTCCAGTCTGATCTTAGACTGGGAATGAACTCCATATGCTTAGACTGGGAATCAACTCCGTATGCCTAAGTCAACCCACGAAACAAGTGTGCGGGCGCTCAGTCGGCCAGAGGGGCGGGATGCGCAAGCCGGGGATCGGTCGGGTCCCCTTCTACATGCTGTCGATCCTACCATCGCAACCCTTTGTCCGGTCTGATCTTAGACTGGGAATGAACTCCGTATGCGTAAGCCAACCGACGAAACAAGCGGGCAGGCGGGCGGGCACTACGTCGGCCAGAGAGACGGGATGTGCAAGCCGTGGATCGATAGGGTGGTAGGTGGGTTTAGGCACATCTTCATATTTCTGAGTGACAATGCAATTTTTATGCCTTGTAAATTCATACAATGGTCCTTTAAGCCTTCACGTGATGTTTCATGGCAAGACGACTCTTTTTCTATTTTTCATGATTTTTGAAACTTTTTGTGATTCAGGATTTTTTAAAAGTTTTTCAAAAGTAGTTTTGGCCCCAAACTTGGTAGACGTGATCCTTGTATTTTTTTTGGCATGGAAAAAAAATTCCGCTAAAAACTGGGAGTGTACAAGATTTTTTGACCATTTGAAAAAAGTGTCCCCATTTTAAAAACTTTAATGGCTACTGGAAGCAAACCTGTAAAATCTCAAATGCTCTTTAAGGGGGTGTGAGTTCTCGATTTTTAATGAGGGATAGGGGGCCAATATAATGGCCAAGTACCAGTACCCATCACACATCATGTGCGCACACCCCCGTCGGCCCCCTCGATCGCCAGAACCCCAATGTGGCCGGTCAGGTTCTCTGACGATGCTCCGGTGATGGTGCCCCGACGAAGAAAAATGCCAGCACATGCCCAAGCTCAGCTTGTGCTGCCGTAACCCTTGGTTCGGTCTGATCTTAGACTGGGAATGAACTCTGTATGCTTAGACTGGGAATGAACTCCGTATGCCTAAGTCAACCCACGAAACGAGTGTGCGAGCGCTCAGTCAGCCAAAGGGGTGGGATGCGCAAGTCGGGGATCGATCGGGTCCCTTTCTGTGTGCTGTCGATCCTGCCACCGCAACCCTTGGTCTGATCTATTCTTAGACTGGGAATGAACTCTGTATGCCTAAGCCAGCCGACGAAACAAGCGGGTGGGCGAGCGAGCGGGTACTACGTCGGCCAGAGAGACGGGATGCGCATGCCATGGATCGATAGGGTGGTTGGTTGGTTTAGGCACATATTCATATTTCTGCGTGCTAATACCATTTTTATGGCTTGTAAATTCATACAATGGTCCCTTAAGCCTTCACGTGAAGTTTCGTGGCAAGACGACTCAATTTCTATTTTTCATGATTTTTGACACTTTTTACGGTTCGGGATTTTTTAAAATTTTTTCGGAAGGAGTTTGGGCCCCAAACTTGGTAGACGTGATCCATGTATTTTTTTTGGCATGCAAAAAGAAATTCAGCTAAAAAGTCGAAGTGTACAAGATTTTGTGACGATTTGAAAAAAGTGTCCCCATTTCAGACACTTTAATGGCTACTGGCAGCAAACCTGTAAAATCTCAAATGCTCTTTAAGGGAATGTGAGTTCTCAAGGTTTGATGAGGGATAGGGGGCCAATATAAGGGCCAAGTACCAGCACCCATCCCACATCATGTGCGCACACCCCCCCGGCCCCCCCGATCGCCGGAACCCCAATGCCGCCGGTCAGGTTCTCCAGTGATGCTTTGGCGATGGTGCCCCGGTGAAGAAAAATTCATCACCAGCACATGCCCGAGACTGGGAATGAACTCCGTATGCCTAAGTCAACCCACGAAACGAGTGTGCGAGCGTTCAGTCAGCCAGAGGGGTGGGATGCGCAAGCCGAAGATCGACCAGGTCCCCTTCTGCGTGCTGTCGATCCTGTCACCGTAACCCTTAGTCCGATCTATTCTTAGACTGGCATTGAACTCCGTATGCCTAAGCCAACTGACGAAACAAGCGGGCGGGCAGGCGGGCGGGTACTACGTCGGCCAGAGAGACAGGATGCGCAAGCTATGGATCGATAGGGTGGTAGGTGGGTTTAGGCACATCTTCATATTTCTGCGTGCTAATGCCATTTTTATGGCTTGTAAATTCATACAATGGTCCCTTAAGCCTTCACGTGAAGTTTCATGGCAAGACGACTCATTTTCTATTTTTCACGATTTTTAAAACTTTATGTGGTTCGGGATTTTTTAAAATTTTTTCGGAAGGATTTTTGGCCCCAAACTTGGTAGACGGGATCCTTGTATTTTTGTTGGCATGCACAAAAAAATTCAGCTAAAAACTCGAAGTGTACAAGATTTTGTGACCATTTGAAAAAAGTGTCCCCATTTCAGACACTTTAATGGCTACTGGAAGCAAACCTATAAAATCTCAAATGCTCTTTAAGGGGGTGTGAGTTCTCGAGGTTTGATGAGGGATAGGGGGCCAATATAAGGGCCAAGTACCAGCACCCATCGCACATCATGTGCGCACACCCCCCCGACACCCCCGATCGTCGGAACCCCAATGCCGTCGGTCAGGTTCTCCGGCGATGGTGCCCCGGTGAAGAAAAATGCGGCAGTAGCACATGCCCAAGCCCAACATGTGCTGTCGCAACCCTTGGTTTGATCCAATCTTAGACTGGGAATGAACTCCATATGCTTAGACTAGGATTGAACTCCGTATGCCTAAGTCAACCCACAAAACGAGCGTGCGGGTGCTCAGCCGGCCAAAGGGGTCGGATGCGTAAGTCGGGGATTGGCTGGTCTCCCTTTACGTGCTGCCAATTTTGCTGCCACAACCCTCGGTCTGGTCTGATCATAGACTGGGAATGAACTCCGTATGCCTAAGCCAACCGATGAAACGAGTGGGCGGACGGGTGGGCGGGCACTACGCTGACCAGAGAGACGGGATGCGCAAGCCGTGGATCAATAGGGCGGTAGGTGAGTTTAGGCACATCTTCATATTTCTGCGTGTCAATGCCATTTTTATGGCTTGTAAATTCAAACAATGGTCCCTTAGCCTCACGTGAAGTTTCATGGCAAGACGACTCGTTTTCTATTTTTCATAATTTTCAAAACTTTTTACGGTTCGAGATTTTTTAAAATTTTTTTGGAAGTAGTTTTGGCCCCAAACTTGGTAGACGTCATCCTTGTATTTTTGTTGGCATGGACAAAAAATTTCAGCTAAAAAATCAAAGTGTACAAGATTTTGTGACCATTTGAAAAAAGTGTCCCCATTTCAGACACTTTAATGGCTACTGGCAGCAAACCTGTAAAATCTCAAATGCTCTTTAAGGGGGTGTGAGTTCTCGAGGTTTGATGAGGGATAGGGGGCCAATATAAGGGCCAAGTACCAGCACCCATCGTACATCATGTGCGCACACCCCCCGGCACCCCCGATCGCCAGAACTCGAGTGCCGCGGGTCAGGTTCACCGGTGACGGTGCCCCGAGGAAGAAAAATGAGGCACCAGCACTTGCCCGAGCCCAGCATGTGCTGCCGCAACCCTCGGTCCGGTCCGATCTTAGAATGAGAATGAACTCCGTATGCCTAAGTCAACCCACAAAATGAGCATGCGGGTGCTCAGCCGGCCAGAGGGTCGAGATGCATAAGCCGGGGATCAGTCGGGTCCCCCTCTGTGTGCTATCGATCCTGCTGCTGTAACCCTCAGTCCGGTGTGATCTTAGACTGGGAATGAACTCCGTATGCCTAAGCCAACCGACGAAACGAGCGAGCGGACGGGCACTACACCGGCCAGAGAGACGGGATGCGCAAGCCGTGGATCAATAGGGTGGTAGGTGGGTTTAAGCACATCTTCAAATTTCTGTGTGCCAATGCCATTTTTATGGCTTGTAAATTCATACAATGGTCCCTTAAGCCTTCACGTGAAGTTTTATGGCAAGACGACTTGTTTTCTATTTTTCATGATTTTTAAAACTTTTTACGGTTCAGGATTTTTTAAAATTTTTTCGGAAGGTGTTTTGCTCCCAAACTTGGTAGATGGGATCCTAGTATTTTTGTTGGCATGCAAAAAAAACTTCAGCTAAAAACTCAAAGTGTAGAAGATTTTGTGACCATTTGAAAAAAGTGTCCCCATTTCAGAAACTTTAATGGCTACTGGTAGCAAACCTGTAAAAACTCAAATGCTCTTTAAGGGGGTGTGAGTTCTCGATTTTTGATGAGGGATAGGGGGCCAATATAATTGCCAAGTACCAGTACCCATCGCACATCATGTGCGCACACCCCCCCTCGGCCCCCCCGATCGTCAGAACCCCAATATCGTCGGTAAAGTTCTCCGACGATGCTCCGGTGATGGTGCCCCGACGAAGAAAAATGCCGACACATGCCCGAGCCCAGCATGTGCTACCGTAACCCTTGGTCTGATCTGATCTTAGATTAGGAATGAACTCTGTATGCTTAGACTGGGAATGAACTCCGTATGCCTAAGTCAACCCACGAAACGAGTGTGCGGGCGCTCAGTCGGCCAGAAAGGTGGGATGTGCAAGCCGGGGATCGACCGGGTCCCCTTTTCCGTGCTGCCGATCCTACCGCCGTAACCCTTGGTCCAATCCGATCTTAGACTGGGAATGAACTCCGTATGCCTAAGCCAACCGACAAAACGAGTGGGCGAGCGGACGGGCGGTCACTACGTCGGCCAGAGAGACGGGTTGCGCAAGCCGTGGATCGATAGGGTGGTAGGTGGGTTTAGGCACATCTTCATATTTCTGCGTGCTAATCCCATTTTTATGGCTTGTAAATTCATACAATGGTCCCTTAAGCCTTCACGTGAAGTTTCATGGCAAGACGACCCATTTTTATTTTTCATGATTTTTGAAACTTTTTGCGGTTCGGGATTTTTTAAAATATTTTCAGAAGGACTTTTGGCCCCAAACTTGGTAGACGTGATCCGCGTATTTTTTTTGGCATGCACAAAAAAATTCAGCTAAAAACTCGAAGTGTACAAGATTTTGTGACCATTTGAAAAAAGTGTTCCTATTTCAGACACTTTAATGGCTACTGGCAGCAAACCTGTAAAATCTCAAATACTCTTTAAGGGGGTGTGAGTTCTCAAGGTTTGATGAGGGATAGGGAGCCAATATAAGGGCCAAGTACCAGCACCCATTGCACATCATGTGCGCAGACCCCCCGGCCCTCCCGATCGTTGGAACCCCAAAGCCGCCGGTCAGGTTCTCCGGTGATGCTCCGGCGATGGTGCCTCGATGAAGAAAAATGTGTCACCAGCACATGCCTGAGCCTAGCATGTGCTGCCGCAACCCTCGGTCCGGTCTGATCTTAGACTGGCAATGAACTCCGTATGCTTAGACTGGGAATGAACTCCGTATGCCTAAGTCAACCCATGAAATGAGCGTGCGGGCGCTCAGCCGGCCAGAGGGGCGAGATGTGCAAGCCAGGGATCGATCGGGTCGCCTTCTACGTGCTGCCGATACTGCTGCCGCAACCCTTGGTCCAGCCTAATCTTAGACTGGGAATGAACTCCGTATGCCTAAGCCAACCGATGAAATGAGTGGGCGGGCGGGCGGGCACTATGCTGGCCAGAGAGACGGGATGCGCAAGCCGTGGATCGATAGGGTGGTAGGTGGGTTTAGGGACATCTTCATATTTCTACGTGCCAATGCCATTTTTATGGCTTGTAAATTCATACAATGGTCCTTAAGCCATCAAGTGAAGTTTCATGGCAAGACGACTTGTTTTCTATTTTTCATGATTTTCAAAACTTTATGCGGTTCAGGATTTTTTAAAATTTTTTCAGAAGGTGTTTTGGCCCCAAACTTGGTAGACGGGATCCTTGTATTTTTGTTGGCATGCACAAAAAAATTCAGCTAAAAACTCGAAGTGTACAAGATTTTGTGACCATTTGAAAAAAGTGTCCCCATTTCAGACACTTTAATGGCTACTGGCAGCAAACCTTTAAAATCTCAAATGCTCTTTAAGGGGGTGTGAGTTCTCGAGGTTTGATGAGGGATAGGGGGCCAATATAAGGGCCAAGTACCAGCACCCATCACACATCATGTGCGCACACCCCCTCGGCCCCCCTGATCGTCGGAACCCCAATGCCGTCGTCAGGTTCTCCGGTGATGCTCCGGCAAAGAAAAATGCTCACCAGCACATGCCCGAGCCTAGCATGTGCTGCAGCAAACCCTCGATGCTGGTCCGATCTTTAGACTAGCAATAGAACTCCATAGCTTAGACTGGGAATGAACAACGTATGCTAAGTCAACCCATGAAACGAGCGTGCAGGCAACTCAGGTCGGCCGGAGGGCGGGATGCGTAAGCTTGTTGATCGGTCCGGCGTCCCCTCTACGTGCTGGTGATCCTGCTACCAACAACCCTTGGTCCGGTCTGAATCTTAGACTGGGAATTGAACTCCATTATACTAAGGCCAACTGAAGAAGACGGAAGCGGGGCGGAAGGCGGGCACTACCGGCCAGAGAGACGGGATTGCGCAAGCCGTGGATCAATAGGGTGGTAGGCTGGGTTTTAAGCAGCATCTTCATATTTCTGTGGAGCCAATGCCATCTTTTATGGCTGTAAAATTCATACAAATGGTCCCTTAAGCCTTCACGTGAAGTTTCATGGCAAGACGACTCATTTTCTATTTTTCACGATTTTCAAAACTTTTTGCGGTTCGGGATTTTTTAAAATTATTTCGAAAGGAGTTTTGACCCCAAAATTGGTAAACGTGATCCTTGTATTTTCTTTGGCATGCACAAAAAAATTCAGCTACAAACTCGAGGTATACAAGATTTTGTGACCATTTGAAAAAGGTGTCCCCATTTCAGACACTTTAATGGCTACTGGCAGCAAACCTATAAAATCTCAAATGCTCTTTAAGGGGGTGTGAGTTCTCGAGGTTTGATGAAGGATAGGGGGCAAATATAAGGGCCAAGTGCCAGCACCCATCGCACATCATGTGCGCACACCCCCCCGGCCCCTCCGATCATCGGAACCCCAATGCCGTCGGTCAGGTTCTCCGATGATGCTCCGACGATGGTGCCCCGGTGAAGAAAAATGCGTCACCAGCACATGCTCGAGCCTAGCATGTGCTGCCACATCCCTCGGTTCGGTCCTATCTTTGACTAGCAATGAACTCCGTATGCCTTAGTCAACCCATGAAACGAGCGTGCGGGCGCTCAGCCGATTAGAGGGGCGGGATGCACAAGCCGGGGATCGGCCGGGTCCCCCTCTGCGTGCTGCTGGTCCTGCTGCCATAACCCTCGATCTGGTCCAATTTTAGGTTGGGAATGAACTCCGTATGCCTAAGCCAACCGACGAAACGAGCGGGCGGTGGGCGGGTGGGCGAGTGGGCACTACGCAGGCTAGAGAGACAGGATGCGCAAACCGTGGATCGATAGGGTGGTAGGTGGATTTAGGTACATCTTCATATTTCTGCGTGCCAATGCCATTTTTATGGCTTTGTAAAATTCATACAATGGTCCTTAAGCCTTCACAATGATGTTTCATGGCAAAGACGACTTCGTTTTCTATTCTTCACGATTTTCGAAACTTTTTGCTGTTCAGGATTTTTTAAATTTTTTTGGAAGTAGTTTTCGACCCAAAATTGGTAGACGAGATCCTTGTATTTTTGTTGGCGTGGACAAAAAAATTCAGCTAAAAACTCGGGGTGTACAAGATTTTGTGACCATTTGAAAAAAGTGTCCCCATTTCAGACACTTTAATGGCTACTGGCAGCAAACCTGTAAAATCTCAAATGTTTTTTAAGGGGGTGTGAGTTCTTGAGGTTTGATGAGGGATAGGGGGCCAATATAAGGGCCAAGTGCCAGCACCCATCGCACATCATGTGCGCACACCCGCCCGGCCCCTCTGATCGTCAGAACCATAATGTCGCCGGTCAGGTTCTCCGGTGATGCTCCGATAATGGTGCCCCGACGAAGAAAAATGCATCACCAGCACATGCTCGAGCCTAGCATGTGCTGTCACATCCCTCGGTCTGGTCCGATCTTAGACTGGCAATGAACTCTATATGCTTAGACTAGGAATGAACTCCGTATGCCTAAGTCAACCCATGAAACGAGCGTGCGGGCGCTCAGTCGACATGAGGGGTGAGATGCGCTAGCCGGGGATCGGTCGGGTCCCTCTCTGCATGCTGTCGATCCTGCTACCGTAACCCTTGGTCTGGCCCGATCTTAGACTGGGAATGAACTCCGTATGCCTAAGCCAATCGATGAAACGAGCGGGTGGGCGGGCAGGCACTACGCCGGCTAGAGAGACGGGATGCGCAAGCCGTGGATCGATAGGGTGGTAGGTGGGCTTAGGCATATCATCATATTTGTACATGCCAATGCCATTTTTTATGGCTTCTAAATTCATACAATGGTCCTTAAGCCTTCACGTGAAGTTTCATGGCAAGACAACTCGTTTTCTATTTTCCACGATTTTTGAAACTTTTTGCAGTTTGAAATTTGTTAAAATTTTTTCGAGAGGAGTTTTGGCCCCAAACTTGGTTGACGTGATCCTTGTATTTTTTTGTCATGCATAAAAAAAATTCAGCCAAAACCCGTGGTGTACAAGATTTTGTGACCATTTGAAA
>NW_019167937.1:18215709-18279309 GCF_002303985.1 Durio zibethinus | reverse complement strand
GAGTTCATTCCTAGTCCAAGCATACGGAGTTCATTCCCAGTCTAAGATCAGACTGGACGAGGGTTACGGTAGTACATGTTGGGCTCCGGCATGTGCTGGTGCCCCATTTTTCTTCACCGAGGCACCATCGTCGGAGCATCGCCGGAGAACCTGACCGACGGCATTGGGGTTCAGGCGATCGGGGGGGCCGGAGGGGGTGTGCACACATGATGTGCGATGGGGGCTGGTACTTGGCCCTTATATTGGCCCCCTATCCCTCATCAAACCTCGAGAACTCACACCCCCTTAAAAAGCATTTGAGATTTTACAGGTTTGCTGGCTGTAGCCATTAAAGTGTCTGAAATGGGGACTCTTTTTTCAAATGGTCACAAAATCTTGTACACTTCGAGTTTTTAGCTGAATTTTTTTATGCATGCCAACAAAAATACAAGGCTCACGTCTACCATGTTTGAGGCCAAAACTCTTTTAGAAAAAATTTTAAAAATTCCCTAACCGCAAAAAGTTTCAAAAACTGTGACAAATAGAAAACGAGTCATCTCGCCATGAAACTTCACGTGAAGGCTTAAGGGACCATTATATGAATTTACAAGCCATAAAAATGGCATTGCCACGCAGAAATATGAAGATGTGCCTAAACCAACCTACCACCCTATTGATCCACGGCTTGCGCATCTCGTCTCTCTGGCTGGCGTAGTGCCCGCCTGCCTGCCTGCCCCCTCGTTTCGTCGGTTGGCTTAGGCATACAGAGTTCATTCCCAGTCTAAGATCGGACCGGACCAAAGGTTGTAGCAGCAAGATCGGTAGCATGCAGAGGGGGACCCGATCGATCCCCGTCTTACACATCCCGCCCCTCTGGCCGACTGAGTGCCCGCACGCTCGTTTCATGGGTTGACTTTGGCATACAGAGTTAATTCCCAGTCTAAGATCGGACCGGACCGAGGGTTGCGGTAGCACATACTGGGCTCGAGCATGTGCTGGTGCCTCATTTTTCTTTGTCGGGCACCATCGTCGGAAGCATCGCCGGAGAACCTAGACCGACAGCATTGGGTGTCCGACGTATTCGGGGGGGCCGTGGGGTGTGCGGCATCATGATGTGCGATGGGTCGCTAAGTACTTGGCCCCTTATACTTGGGCCCCTATCCCTCATCAATACCTCGAGAAACTTCAAGGCCAGGCCCCTTAAGAGCATTTGAGATTTTACAAGTTTGCTGCCAGTAGCCATTAAAGTGTCTGAAATGGGGACACTTTTTTCCAAATGGTCACAAAAATCTTGTACACTTCGAATTTTTAGCTGAATTTTTTTGTGCATGCCAAAAAAAAATATAAGGATCACGTCTACCAAGGTGGGCCCAAAAATCCTTCGAAAAAATTTTAAAAAATCTCGAACCGCAATAAGTTTCATAAATCGTGAAAATTAGAAACGAGTCGTCTGCCATGAAACTTCACGTGAAGGCTTAAGGGACCATTTTATGAATTTACAAGCCATAAAAATGACATTGGCATGCAGAAATATGACGATGTCGCCCTAAACCCAACCTACTACCCTACGATCCACGACTTACGCATGCCCATCTCTCTGGCCAGTGATAGTGCCCAATCGCCTGGCCTGTCCGCCCGTTCGTGTTCATCACTGGCGCGTAGGCAACGGAGTCCATCCCAGTCTTAAGATCGAACCAAACCGGAGGGTTGCGCAGCAAGATCCGGCATCAGCAGAGGGGTACCCGACCGATCCCGACTTGGATCCCACCCTTCTGGGCGGTGGAGCACCCGCCGCTCGTTTCGTGGGTTGACTTAGTCCATAAGGAGTTCATTCCGCAGTCTAAGCATAATGGAGTTCATTCACAGTCTAAGATCGAACCGCGAACCAAGGGTTGCGGCAGCAATGTTGGGCTGGGCATGTTGGCTGAGCTGCATGTTTTTTCGTCGGGCACCATCGTCGGAGCATTCACCGGAGAACCTGACGATAGCATTTGAGGTTTCGGTGATCGGGGGGCCGAGGGGGTGTGCGACATGATGTGCGATGCGGTACTGGTACTTGGCCGTTATATTTGCCCCCTATCCTTATTAACCTGAGAACTCACACCCCTTAAAGGGCATTTGAGATTTACAGGTTTGCTGCTAGTAGCCATTAAATTGTCTGAAATGGGGACACTTTTTTCAAATGGTCACAAAAACTTGTACACTTCGAGTTTTAGCTAAATTTTTTTGTGCATGCCAAAAAAAATACAAAGAATCACGTCTACGAAGTTTGGGGGCAAAAACTCTTTCCAAAAAAATTTTAAAAAATCCCGAACCACAAAAAGTTTCAAAAAATCATGAAAAATAGAAAACGAGTCGTCTTGCCATGAAACTTCACGTGAAGGCTTAAGGGACCATGTTATGAATTTACAAGCCATAAAAGATGGCATTGGCACGTGGAAATATGAAGCTGTGCCTAAACCCAACCTACCATTCCTATCGATCCACGGCTTGTGCATCTTGCCTCTATGGCCGGCGTAGTGCCCGACCGCCTGTTTGTTTCATCGATCGGCTTAGGTATACGGAGTTCATTCCCAATCTAAAATCGAACCAGACCGAGGTTTATGGTAGCAGGATCGACAGCACGCAAAGGGGGACCCAGCCGATCCCCGGCTTACGCATCCCGCCCGTCTGCCAGCTGAGTGCCCGCACGCTCGTTTCATGGGTTGACTTAGGCATACGGAGTTCATTCCCAATCTAAGCATATGGAGTTCATTCCCAGTCAGAGATCGGATCAGACCAAGGGTTACGACAGCACATGCTGGGCTCGGCATGTGCTGGTGCCGCATTTTTCTTCGTCGGGGCACCATCGCCAGAGAACCTGACAGGCGGCATTGGGGTTCTAGCGATCGGGGGGCCGGGGGGTGTGCACACATGATGTGCGATGGGTGCTGGTACTTGGCCCTTATATTGGCCCCCTATCCCTCATTAAACCTCGAGAACTCACACCCCTTAAAGAGCATTTGAGATTTTACAGGTTTGCCGCCAGTAGCCATTAAAGTGTCTGAAATGGGGACACTTTTTTCAAATAGTCACAAAATCTTGTACACTTCGAGTTTTTAGCTGAATTTTGTTTGTGCATGCCAACAAAAATACAAGGATCTCGTCTACCAATTTTGGGGCCAAAATTGCTTCCGAAAAAATTTAAAAAAATCCCAAACCGTAAAAAGTTTCAAAAATCGTGAAAAATAGAAAACGAGTCGTCTTGCCATGAAACTTCACGTGAAGTCTTAAGGGACCATTGTATGAATTTACAAGCCATAAAAATGGCATTGGCACATAGAAATATAAAGATGTGCCTAAACCCACCTACCACCCTATCGATCTAAGGCTTGCGCTTCCTGTCTTTCTGGCCGACGTAGTGCCCACCCACCCGCCCGCCTGCTCGTTTCGTCGGTTGGCTTAGGCATACGGAGTTCATTCCCAGTCTAAGATCAGATCAGAGCGAGGGTTGCAGCAGCAGGATCGGCATCACGCAGAGGGGGACCCGGTCGATTCTCGACTTGCGCATCCCGCCCCTCTGGCCAGCTGAGCGCCCCGCCACCACTCATTTCGTGGGTTGACTTAGGCATACGGAGTTCCATTCCAGTCTAAATCGGATCGGACCGAGGGTTGCGGCAGCACATGCTGGGCGCGGAGCATGTGCTGGTGCCGTAATTTTCTTCGCCGGGGCACCATTGCCAGAGCATCACCGGAGAAACCTGACCGGCGGCATTGGGCGTTCCGACGATCCGTGGGGCCGAGGGGTGTCGCTCACATGATGTGCCGATGGCCTGCTGGTACTGTCCCTTATATTGGCCCCCTATCCCTCATCAACCTCAAGAACTCACACCCCCTGAAAGGGCATTTGAGAATTACAGGTTTGCTGCTAGTAGCCATTAAAGTGTCCGAAATGGGGACACTTTTTTCGAATGATCACAAAATCTTGTACACTTCGAGTTTTAGCTGAATTTTTTTTGCATGCCAACAAAATACAAGGATCACGTCTAGAAAGTTTGGGGCCAAAAATGCTTCTGAAAAATTTTAAAAAATCTGAAACCGTAAAAAGTTTTAAAAATCGTGAAAAATAGAAAACGAGTCGTCTTGCCATGAAACTTCACGTGCAGGCTTAAGGGACCATTGTATGAATTTACAAGCCATAAAAATGGCATTGGCACGCAGAAATATGAAGATGTGCCTAAACCCACCTACCACCCTATCGATCCACGGCTTGTACATCCCGTCTCTCTGGCCGGCGTAGTACCCGCTCGCGCGTCCACTCGCTCATTTCATCGGATGGCTTAGGCATAGGAGTTCATTCCCAGTCTAAGATTGGACTGGATCGAGGGTTGCGGTAGCGCACAGAGGGGGACCGAACCGAGGGTTACGGTAGCAAGATCGGCAGACCGATCCCAGGCTTGCACATCCCGCCCCTCTAGCCGGCTAAGCACCCGCACACTCGTTTTGTGGGTTGACTTAGGCATACGGAGTTCATTCCCAATCTATAATCAGACCGGACCGAGGGTTGCGACAGACATTCTGGGCTAGGGCATGTGTTGGTGCCACATTTTTTTTCACTGAGGCACCATCGCAGAGCATCGCCAGAGAACCTGATCGGCGACATTGGGGTTCCGACGATCGGGGGGGCGAGGGGGTGTGCGCACATGATGTGCGATGGGTACTGTACTTGGCCTTTATATTGGCCCCCTATCCCACATCAAACATCAAGAACTCACACCCCCTTAAAGAGCAATTGAGATTTTACAGGTTTGTTGCTAGTAGCCATTAAAGTGTCTTAAATGGAGACACTTTTTTCAAATGGTCACAAAATCTTGTACACTTTGAGTTTTTAGCTGAATTTTTTTGGGCATGCCAGCAAAAATAAAAGGATCACGTCTACCAAGTTTGGGACTAAAACTCCTTCCGAAAAAATTTTAAAAGATCTCGAACCTCAAAAAGTTTCAAAAATCGTGAAAAGTAGAAAACGAGTCGTCTTCCCATGAAACTTCACGTGAAGGCTTAAGGGACCATTGTATGAATTTACAAGCCATAAAAATGGCATTGGCATGCAAAAATATGCAGATGTGCCTAAACCCACCTACCACCCTATCGATCCATGGCTTGCACATCCCGTCTCTCTATCCAGCGTAGCGCCCGCCCGCTCGCCCGTACGTTTCGTCGATTGGCTTAGGCATGCAGAGTTCATTCCCAGTCTAAGATCAGACCAGACCGAGGGTTGTGGCAGCACGCAGAGGGGGATCCGATCGATCTCCAAGTTACGCATCCTGCCCCTATGGCCGGCTGAGCGCCCGCACACTCGTTGTGGGTTGACTTAGGCATATGGAGTTCATTCCCAGTCTATCGATCCACGGCTTGCGCATCCCGTCTCTCTGGCCGGTGTAGTGACCTCTCGCGTGTCCGCTCGCTCATTTTGTCGGATGGCTTAGGCATCAGAGTTCATTCCCAGTCTAAGATCAGACTGGACCGAGGGTTACGACAGCACACAGAGGGGGGTCGGACCGAGGGTTGAGGTAGCAGGATCGGCAGACCGATCCCAGGCTTGCACATCCCGCCACTCTAGTCGACTGAACGCTCGCACGCTCGTTTTGTGGGTTGACTTAGGCATACGGAGTTCATTCCCAGTCTATCATCAGATCGGACCGAGGGTTGCGGCAGCACATGCTGGGCTCGGGCATGTGCTGGTGCCATATTTTTTTTCACTGGGGCACCATCGCCAGAGCATCGCCAGAGAACCTAATCGACGGCATTGGGGTTTTGGCGATCGGGGGGCCGGGGGGGGTGTGCGCACATGATGTGCGATGGGTACTGGTACTTGGCCCTTATATTGGACCCTATCCCACATCAAACATCGAGAACTCCCACCCCCTTAAAGAGCATTTGAGATTTTACAGGTTTGCTGCCAGTAGCCATTAAAGTGTCTTAAATGGGGACATTTTTTTCAAATGGTCACAAAATCTTGTACACTTCGAGTTTTTAGCTAAACTTTTTTGTGCATGCCAACAAAAATACAGGGATCACGTCTACAAACTTTGGGGCCAAAACTCCTTCCAAAAAAATTTTAAAAAATCCTGAACCGTAAAAAGTTTCAAAAATCATGAAAAATAGAAAACGAGTCGTCTCGCCATGAAACTTCATGTGAAGGCTTAAAAGACCATTGTATGAATTTACAAGCCATGAAAATCGTATTGGCATGTAGAAATATAAAGATGTGCCTGAACCAACCTACCACCCTATCAATCCACGGCTTACGCATCCCCTCTCTCTGGACGACGTAGTGCCTGCCCGCTTGCTCGTTTCGTCGGTTGGCTTAGGCATACGGAGTTCATTTCCAGTCCAGGATCAGACCGAACCGAGTGTTGTGGTACCAAGATTGGCAACACACAGAGGGGGACCCGACCGATCCCCAGCTTACGCATCCTGCCCCTCTGGCCGGCTGAGTGCCCGCACGTTCGTTTCGGGGGTTGACTTAGGCATACGGAGTTCATTCCTAGTCTAAGCATACGAAGTTCATTCCCAATCTAAGATCGGACTGGACCGAGGGATGCGGCAGCACATGCTAGGCTCAGGCATGTGCTGGTCCTGCATTTTTCTTCATCGGGGCACCATCGTCGGAGCATCACCATTGAACCTGACCGACGGTATTAGGGTTCCGACGATCGGGGGGCCGAGGGGGTGTGCGCACATGATGTGCGATGGGTGCTGGTACTTGGCCCTTATATTGGCCCCCTATCCCTCATCAAACCTCGAGAACTCACACCCCTTAAAGAGCATTTGAGATTTTACAGGTTTGCTGCCAGTAGCCATTAAAGTGTCTTAAATGGGGACACTTTTTTCAAATGGTCACAAAATCTTGTACACTTTGAGTTTTTAGCTGAATTTTTTTGTGCATGCCAACAAAAATACAAGGATTACATCTACCAAGTTTGGGGCCAAAACTCCTTCTGAAAAAAGTTTAAAAATCCCGAACCATAAAAAGTTTTGAAAATCGTGAAAAATAGAAAACGAGTCGTCTTTCCATGAAACTTCACGTGAAGGCTTAAGGGACCATTGTATGAATTTACAAGCCATAAAAATGACATTGTCACGCAGAAATATGAAGATGCGTCTAAACCCACCTACCACCCTATCGATCCACGGCTTACGCATCCCGTCTCTCTGGTCGGCGTAGTGCCTACCCGTCCGCCCGCCCGCTCGTTTCGTTGGTTGGCTTAGGTATACGAAGTTCATTCCCAGTCTAAGATTGGACCGGACTGAGGGTTGCGGTAGCAGGATCGGCAGCACGCAGAGGGAGACACGGTCGATCCCCGGCTTGCACATGCTACCCCTCTGGCCGGCTGAGCGCCCGCACACTCATTTCGTGGTTGACTTAGGCATATGGAGTTCATTCCCAGTCTAAGCATACGGAGTCCATTCCCAGTCTAAGATCGAACCAGACCGAGGGTTGTGGTAGCACATGCTAGGCTCATGCATGTGTTGGTGCTGCATTTTTCTTCGTCGGGGCACTATCGTCGGAGCATCACCGGAGAACCTGATCGACGGCATTGAGGTTCCGGTGATCGGGGGGGCCGAGGGGGGTGTGCACACATGATGTGTGATTGGTGCTGGTACTTAGCCCTTATATTGGCCCCCTATCCCTCATCAAACCTCGAGAACTCACACCCCCTTAAAGAGCATTTGAGATTTTACAGGTTTGCCACCAGTAGCCATTAAAGTGTCTAAAATGGGGACACTTTTTTCAAATGGTCACAAAATCTTGTACACTTGGAGTGTTTAGCTGAATTTTTTTGTGCATGCCAACAAAAATACAAGGATCACGTCTACCAAGTTTTGGGCCAAAACTCCTTCCAAAAAAATTTTAAAAAATCCCGAACCGCAAAAAGTTTCAAAAATCCTGAAAAATAGAAAACAAAGTCATCTTGCCATGAAACTTCACGTGAAGGCTTAATGGACCATTGTATGAATTTACAAGCCATAAAAATGGCATTGGCATGCAAAAATATGAAGATGTGCCTAAACCCATGTACCACCCTATCGATCCACGGCTTGCACATCCCGTCTCTCTGGCCGGTGTAGTGCCCTCCTGCCCGCCCGCCCGCTCGTTCCGTAGGTTGGCTTGGGCATGCAGAGTTCATTCCCAGTCTAAGATTAGACCAGACCAAGGGTTGTGACAGCAGGATCGGCAGCACGTAGAGGGGGATCCGGCTGATCCCCGACTTGCGCATCCCGCCCCTCTGGCCGGCTGAGCGCCCGCACGCTCGATTCGTGGGTTGACTTAGGCAAACGGAGTTCATTCCCAGTCTAAGCATACGGAGTTCATTCCCAATCTAAGATCAGACCTGACCGCGGGTTACAACAGCACATACTGGGCTATGGCATGTGCTGGTGCTGCATTTTTCTTCGCCGAGGCACCATCGTTGCAGCATCGCCGAGAACCTGACCGACGACATTTGGGTTTCGGTGATCGGGGGGCCGGGGGGGTGTGCGCACATGATATGTGATGGGTGCTGGTACTTGGCCCTTATATTGGCCCCCTATCCCTCATCAAACCTTGAGAACTCACACCACCTAAAAGAGCATTTGAGATTTTACAGGTTTGCTGCCAGTAGCCATTAAAGGGTCTGAAATGGGGACACTTTTTTCAAATGATCACAAAATCTTGTACACTTCGAGTTTTTAGCTGAATTTTTTTTTGCAAGCGAATAAAAATACAAGGATCACATCTACGAAGTTTGGGGCCAAAACTCTTTCCGAAAAAATTTTAAAAAATCCTGAACCGTAAAAAGTTTTGAAAATCATGAAAAATAAAAAACGAGTCGTCTTGCCATGAAACTTCACGTGAAGGCTTAAGGGACCATTGTATGAATTTACAAGCCATATAAATGGCATTGGCATGCAGAAATATGAAGATGTGCCTAAACCCACCTACCACCCTATTGATCCACAGCTTGCGCATCCCGTCTCTCTGGCCGACGTAGTGCCCGCCCGCCCGCCCACTCGTTTTGTCGGTTGGCTTTGGCATACGGAGTTCATTCCCAGTCTAAGATCAGACCAGACTGAGGGTTGTGGTAGCAGGATCGACAGCACAGAGAGGGGGACCCGATCGATCCTCGACTTGCGCATCTCGCCCCTCTGGCCGGCTGAGCGCCCGTACCTTGTTTCGTGGGTTGACTTAGGCATACAGAGTTCGTTCCCAGTCTAAGCATACGGAGTTCATTCATAGTCTAAGATCAGATCAAATCGAGGGTTGCGACAACACATGCTGGGCTCGGGCATGTGCTGGTGTCGCATTTTTCTTCGCAGGGGCACCATCGCCTGAGCATCACCGGAGAAACTGACCGACGGCATTAGGTTTCCGGTGATCGGGGGGCCAGGGGGTGTGCGCACATGATGTGCGATAGGTGCTGGTACTTGGCCCTTGTATTGGCCCCCTATCTCTCATCAAACCTTGAGAACTCACACCCCTTTAAATAGCATTTGAGATTTTACAGGTTTGCTGCCAGTAGCCATTAAAGTGTCTGAAATGGGGACATTTTTTTCAAATGGTCACAAAATCTTGTACACTTCGAGTTTTTAGCTGAATTTTTTTATGCATGCCAAGAAAAATACAAGGATCGCGTCTACCAAGTTTGGGGCCAAAACTCCTTCCAAAAAAATTTAAAAAATCCCGAACCAAAAAAAGTTTCAAAAATCGTGAAGAATAGAAAACGAGTCGTCTTGCCATGAAACTTCTCGTGAAGGCTTAAGGGACCATTGTATGAATTTACAAGCCATAAAAATGGTATTGGCATGCAGAAATATGAAGATTTGCCTAAACCCGGCATACGCATCCGGCCCTTCTGGCCGGTTGAGCGCCCGCGCACTCGTTTCGTGGGTTGACTTAGGCATACGGAGTTAATTCCTAGTCTAAGCATACGGAGTTCATTCCCAGTCTAAGATCAAACCAGACCGAGGGTTACGACAGCACATGCTGGGCTTGGGCATGTGCTGGTGACACATTTTTCTTCGTCGGGGCACCATCGCCGGAGAACCTGATCTGCGACATTGGGGTTCCGACGATCGGGGGGGCCGGGGGGGTGTGCGCACATGATGTGCGATGGGTACTGGTACTTGGCCCTTATATTGGCCCCCTATCCCTCATCAAACCTCAAGAACTCACACCCCCTTAAAGAGCATTTGAGATTTTACAGGTTTGCTGCCATTAGCCATTAAAGTGTCTGAAATGGGGACACTTTTCTCAAATGGTCACAAAATCTTGTACACTCGGAGTTTTTAGCTGAATTTTTTTGTGCATGCCCAAAAAAATACAAGGATCACGTCTACCAAGTTTGGGGCCAAAACTCCTTTCGAAAAAATTTTAAAAAATCCTGAACCGCAAAAAGTTTCAAAAATCATGAAAAAAAGAAAACAAGTCTTCTTGCCATGAAACTTCACGTGAATGCTTAAAGGACCATTCTATGAATTTACAAGCCATAAAAATGGCATTGGCACATAGAAATATGAAGATGTGCCTAAACCCACCTACCACCCTATAGATCCACGGCTTGCGCATCCTGTCTCTCTGGCCGACGTAGTGCCCGCCTACCCGCCCGCTCGTTTCGTCAGTTGGCTTAGGCATACGGAGTTCATTCCTAGTCTAAGATCAGACCAGACCGAGGGTTGCGGCAGCAGGATCGACAGCACACAGAGGGGGACCCGACCGATCCCCAGCTTGCCCATCCCACCGCTCTGACCGGCTAAGCGCTCGCACGCTCGTTTCATGGGTTGACTTAGGCATACAGAGTTCATTCCTAGTCCAAGCATACGAAGTTCATTCCCAGTCTAAGATCGGACCAGACCGAGGGTTGTGATAGCACATGCTGGGCTTGGGCATGTGCTGGTGTCACATTTTTCTTCACCGGGGCACCATCTCTGGAGCATCGCAGGAGAACCTGATCGGTGGCATTGGGGTTCCGGCAATCGGGGGGGCCGGGGGGGTGTGCGCACATGATGTGCGATGGGTGTTGGTACTAGTTCTTTATATTAGCCCCCTATCCCTCATCAAACCTCAAGAACTCAAAGCCCCTTCAAGAGCATTTGAGATTTTACAGGTTTGCTGCAAGTAGCCATTAAAGTGTCTAAAATGGGGAAACTTTTTTCAAATGGTCACAAAATCCTATACACTCGAGTTTTTAGCTGAATCTTTTTGTGCATGCCAACAGAAATACAAGGATCACGTCTACCAAGTTTATGACCAAAAATCCTTTCGAAAAAATTTTAAAAAATCCTGAACCGTAAAAAGTTTCGAAAATCATGAAAAATAGAAAACGAGTCGTCCTGCCATGAAACTTCATGTGAAGGCTTAAGGGACCATTGTATGAATTTACAGGCCATAAAAATGGCATTGGCATGTAAAAATATGAAGATGTGCCTAAACCCACCTACCACCCTATCGATCCATGGCTTGCGCATCCCGTCTCTTTGACCGGCGTAGTGCCCGCCCACCCGTCCGCTCGTTTCGTCGGTTGGTTTAGGCATACGGAGTTCATTCCCAGTCTAAGATTGGACCGGACCGAGGGTTGTGGCAGTAGGATCGGCAGCACGTAGAGGGGGACCCAACCGACCCTGGCTTGTGCATCTCGCCCCTCTGGCCGGCTGAGCGCCCGCACGCTCGTTTCGTGGGTTGACTTAGGCATACGGAGTTGATTGCCAGTCCAAGCATACAGAGTTCACTCCTAGTCTAAGATTGGATCGGACCGAGGGTTGCGGCCACACATACTGGGCTCGGGCATGTGCTGGTGTCACATTTTTCTTCGTCGGGGCACCATCGTCGGAGAACCTGACCGGCAGCATTGGGGTTCCGGTGATCGGGGGGGCCGGGGGGTGTACGCACATGATGTGCAATGGGTGCAGGTACTTGGCCCTTATATTGGCCCCCTATCCCTCATCAAACCTCGAGAACTCACACCCCCTTAAAGAGCAATTGAGATTTTACAGGTTTCCTGCCAGTAGCCATTAAAGTGTCTGAAATGAGGACACTTTTTTCAAATGGTCACAAAATCTTGTACACCTCGAGTTTTTAGCTGATTTGTTTTGTGCATACCAACAAAAATACAAGGATCACATCTACAAAGTTTGGGACCAAAACTCCTTCCAAAAAACATTTAAAAAATCCCGAACCGTAAAAGTTTCAAAATCATGAAGAATAGAAAACGAGTCGTCTTGCCATGAAACTTCACGTGAAGGCTTAAGGGTCCATTGCATGAATTTACAAGCCATAAAAATGGCATTGGCATGCAGAAATATTGATGATGTGCCTAAACCCACCTAGCACCCTATCGATCCACGGCTTGCTTATCCCGTCTCTCAGGCCGGCATAGTGCCCGCCAGCCGCTCGTTTTGTCGATTGCCTTAGGCATATGAGTTCATTCCCAGTCTAAGATCGAATTGAACCGAGGGTTAAGACAGCAGGATCGACAGCATGCAGAGGGGGACCCGGTCGATCCTCGGCTTACGCATACTACCCCTCTGGCCGGCTGAGCGCCCGCACACTCATTTCGTGGGTTGACTTAGGCATAAGGAGTTCATTCCCAGTCTAAGATCGGACCGAACCGAGGGTTGCAGCAGCACATACTTGGCTCAGGCATGTGCTGGGGCCGCATTTTTCTCCGTCACCGGAGAACCTAACCGGTGGCATAGTGGTTCCGATGATCGGGGGGGCCGGGGGTGTGCGTACATGATGTACGATGGGTGCTGGCACTTGGCCCTTATATTCACCCCCTATCCCTCATCAAACCTCAAGAACTCACACCCCCTTAAAGAGCAATTGAGATTTTACAGGTTTGCTGCCAGTAGCCATTAAAGTGTCTGAAATGGGGACACTTTTTTCAAATGGTCACAAAATCTTGTACACTTCGAGTTTTTAGCTTAATTTTTTTGTGCATGCCAACAAAAATACAAGGATCACGTCTACCAAGTTTGGTGCCAAAAATCCATCCGAAAAAATTTTAAAAAATCTTGAACGGCAAAAAGTTTTGAAAATCATGAAAAATAGAAAACGAGTAATCTTGCCATGAAACTTCACGTGAAGGCTTAAGGGACCATTGTATGAATTTACAAGCCATAAAAATGGCATTGGCATGCAGAAATATGAAGATGTGCCTAAACACACATACCCCCCTATCGATCCACCGCTTGCGCATCCTGTCTCTCTGGCCGGCGTAGTGCCCGCCCGCTCGCCCACCCGCTCGTTTTGCCGGTTGGCTTAGGGATACGAAGTTCATTCCAAGTCTAAGATCAGACTGGAGGGAAGGTTGCGGCAGTAGGATCGACAGCACGCAGAGGGTTACCCGGTCGATCCCCAGCATGCGCATCCCACCCCTCTGGCCGGCTGGGCGCCCGGACGCTCATTTTGTGGGTTGACTTAGGCATACGGAGTTCATTCCCAGTGTAAGCATACGGAGTGCATTCCCAATCGAAGATCGGACAGGACCGAGGGTTGTGACAGCACATGCTGGGCTCGGGCATGTGCTGGTGTCGCATTTTTTTTTCATCGGGGCACCATTGTCGGAGCATCATCGGAGGACCTGACCGACGGCATTAGGGTTTCGATGATCAGGGGGGCCGGGGGGTGTGCGCACATGATATGCGATGGGTGCTGGTACTTGGCCCTTATATTGGCCCCCTATCCCTCATCAAACCTCCAGAACTCACACTCCCTGAAAGAGCATTTGAGATTTTACAAGGTTTGCTACCAGTAGCCATTAAAGTGTCTGAAATGGGGACACTTTTTTCAATTGGTCACAAAATCTTGTACAGTTTGAGTTTTTAGCTGAATTTTTTTGTGCATGTCAACAAAAATGCAAGGATCACGTCTACCAAGTTTGGGGTCAAAATTCTTTTTGAAAAAATTTTCAAAAATCACAAACCGTAAAAAGTTTCGAAATCGTGAAAAACAAAAAATGAGTTATCTTGCCATGAAACTTTACGTGAAGGCTTAAGGGACCGTTGTATGAATTTACAAGCCATAAAAATGGCATTGGCGTGCAGAAATATGAAGATGTGCCTAAACCCACCTAGCACCCTATCGATCCACAGCTTGCGCATCCCGTCTCTTAGGTTGGCGTAGTGCCCGCCCACCCGCCAGCCCGTTCGTTTCATCGGTTGGCTTAGGCATATGGAGTTCATTCCCAATCTAAGATCAGACCAGACCGATGGTTAAGGTAGCAAGATCGGCAGCACGCAGAGGGGGACCCGACCGATCCTCGGCTTGCGCATACTACCCCTCTGGCCGGCTGAGCGCCCACTCGCTCGTTTCGTGGGTTGACTTAGGCATACGGAGTTCATTCCCAGTCTAAGATTAGACCAAACTGTGGGTTGTGGCAGCACATGCTTGACTCAGGCATGCGCTGGTGCCGCATTTTTCTTCGTCGGGGCAACATCGCTGGAGCATCACCAGAGAACCTGACCGACGGCATCGGGGTTCCGACGATCGGGGGGTGTGCGCACATGATGTACGATGGGTGCTGGTACTTGGCCCTTATATTGGCCCCCTACCCCTCTGGCCGGCTGAACGCCCGCACGCTCGTTTCGTGGGTTGACTTAGGCATACGGCGTTCATTCCCAGTCTAAGCATACGGAGTTCATTCCCAGTCTAAGATTGGATCAGACTGAGGGTTGTGGGAGGAGGATCGACAGCACTCAGAGGGGGACCCGGTCGATCCCTGGCTTACGCATCCCGCCCCTCTGGCCGGCTGAGAGCCCGCATGCTCGTTTCATGGGTTGACTTAGGCATACGGAGTTCATTCCCAGTCTAAGCATACGGAGTTCATTCCCAGTCTAAGATCGGACCGGACCGAGGGTTGCGACAGCACATGCTGGGCTCAAGCATGTGCTGGTGCCGCATTTTTCTTCCCCGGTGCACCATCGCCTGAGCATCGTCGGAGAACCTGGGCGACGGCATTGTGGTTCCGACGATCGGGGGGGCCGGAGGGGTGTGCGCACATGATGTGTGATGGGTGCTAGTACATGGCCCTTATATTGGCCCCCTATCCCTCATCGAACCTTGAGAACTCCCACCCCCTTAAAGAGCATTTGAGATTTTATAGGTTTTCTGCCAGTAGCCATTAAAGTGTCTAGAATGGGGACACTTTTTTCAAATGGTCACAAAATCTTGTACACTTCGAGTTTTTAGCTGAAATTTTTTGTGCATGCCAACAAAAATACAAGGATCACGTCTAATTTGTTTGGGGCAAAAACTCTTTCCGAAAAAATTTTAAAAAATCCTAAACCGTAAAAAGTTTCAGAAATCTTGAAAAATAGAAAACAAGTCATCTTGCCATGAAACTTCACGTGAAGCCTTAAGGGACCATTGTATGAATTTATAAGCCATAAAAATGGCATTGGCACGTAGAAATACGAAGACATGGATAAACCCACTACCACCCTATCGATCCATGGCTTGCGCATCCCGTCTCTCTGGCCGACGGAATGCCTGCCCGCTCGCCCGCTCGTTTCGTCGGTGGGCTTAGGTATACGGAGTTCATTCCCATTCTAAGATCGAACCAGATTGAGAGTTGCAACAGTAGATCGACAACACGCAGAGGGGGACCCGACCGATCCCTGGCTCGTGCATCCCGCCCCTCTGGCCGGCTGAACGCCCGCACGCTCGTTTCGTGGGTTGACTTAGGCATACATAGTTCATTCCCAGTCTAAGCATACGGAGTTCATTCCCAGTCTAAGATCAGACTGGACCAAGGATTTTGGCAGCACATGTTAGGGTCGGGCATGTGCTGGTGCCGCATTTTTCTTCGTTGGGCACCATCGCCGGAGCATCGTCGGAGAACCTGACCGGCGGCATTGGGGTTCCGACGATCGAGGGGGCCGGGGGGTGTGCACAGATGATGTGCGATGGGTGCTGGTACTTGGCCCTTATATTGGTGCCCTATCCCTCTTCAAACCTCAAGAACTCATACCCCCTTAAAGAGCATTTGAGATTTTACAGGTTTAATGCCAGTAGCCATTAAAGTGTCTAAAATTGGGACAATTTTTTCAAATGGTCACAAAATCTTGTACACTTTGAGTTTTTAGCTGAATTTTTTTGTGCATGCCAACAAAAATACAAGGATCACATCTACCAAGTTTGGGGCCAAAACTCCATCTGAAAAAATCTCGAACCTTAAAAAGTTTCGTAAGTCATAAAAAATAGAAAACAAATCATCTTGCCATGAAACTTCACGTGAAGGCTTAAGGGACCATTGTATGAATTTACAAGCCATAAAAATGGCATTGGCACACAGAAATATGAGGATGTGCCTAAACCCACCTACCACCCTATCGATACACGGCTTGCGCATCCCGCCGGCGTAGTGCTCGCCTGCACGCCCGCCCGCTTGTTTTGTTGGTTGGCTTAGGCATACGGAGTTCATTCCAAGTCTAAGATCGGACCAGACCGAGGGTGATGGCAGCACATGCTGGGCTCGGGCATGTGCTGGTGCCGTATTTTTCTTCGTCGGGGCACCATCACTGGAGCATCACCGGAGAACCTGACCGACAGCATTGGGGTTCCGGCGATCGAGGGGGCCGGGGGGTGTGCGCACATGATGTGCGATGGGTGCTGGTACTTGGCCCTTATATTGGCCCCCTCTCCCTCATCAAATCTCGAGAACTCACACCCCCTTCAAGAGCATTTGAGATTTTACAGGTTTGCTGTCAGTAGCCATTAAAGTGTCTAAAATGGGGACACTTTTTTCAAATGGTCACAAAATATTTTACACTTCGAGTTTTTAGCTGAATTTTTTTGTGCATGCCAACGAAAATACAAGGATCACGTCTACCAAGTTTGGGGCCAAAACTCCTTCCAAAAAAATTTTAAAAAATCCCGAACCAGAAAAAGATTTAAAAATTGTGAAAAATAGAAAACGAGTCGTCTTGGCATGAAACCTCACGAGAAGGCTTAAGGGACCATTGTATGAATTTACAAGCCTTAAAAATGGCATTGGCGTGCAGAAATATGAAGATGTGCCTAAACCAACCTACCACTTTATCGATCCACGGCTTGCGCATCCCGTCTCTCTGGCCAGCGTAGTGCTCGCCTGCCCGTTCGTTTTGTCGGTTGGCTTAGGCATATGGAGTTCATTCCCAGTCTAAGATTGGACCGGACCAAGGGTTGCTGGTGCCGCATTTTTCTTCGCCGGGGCACCATTGCCGGAGCATCACAGGAGAACCTGACCGGCAACACTGGGGTTCCGGTGATCGGGGGGGCCGGGCGGGGTGTGCGTACATGATGTGCGATGGGTGCTGGTACTTGGCCCGTATATTGGCCCCTATCCCTCATCAAACCATGAGAACTCACACCCCCTTAAAGAGCAGATGAGATTTTACGGGTTTGCTGCTAGTAGCCATTAAAGTGTCTGAAATGGGGACACTTTTTTTAAATGGTCACAAAATCTTGTATACTTCGAGTTTTTAGCTGATTTTTTTTGTGCATGCCAAGAAAAATACAAGGATCACGTCTACCAAGTTTGGGGCCAATATGCCTTCCAAAAAAGTTTTAAAAAATCCCGAACCACAAAAAGTTTCAAAAATCTTGAAAAATAGAAAACGAGTCATCTTGCCATGCAACTTCACGTGAAGGCTTAAGGGACCATTGTATGAATTTAAAAGCCATAAAAATGGCATTGGCTTGCAGAAATATGAAGATGTGGCTAAACCCACCTACCACCCTATCGATCCATGGCTTGCGCATCTCGTCTCTCTGGCCGGCGTAGTGCCCGCCCGCCCGCCCGCTCGTTTCGTTGATTGGCTTAGTCATACGGAGTCCATTCCCAGTCTAAGATCAGACCGGACTGAGGGTTTTGGTAACACATGCTGGGCTCGGGCATGTGCCGGTGTCGTATTTTTCTTCGTCGGGGTACCATCCCCGGAGCGTCGTCGGAGAACCTGACCGGTGGCTTTGCAGTTTCGACGATCGGGGGGCCGGGGGGTGTGCGCACATGATGTGCGATGGGTGCTGGTACTTGGCCCTTATATTGGCCTCCTATCCCTCAACAAACCTTGAGAACTCACACCCCCTGAAAGAGCATTTCAGATTTTACAGGTTTACTGCCAGTAGCAATTAAAGTGTCTGAAATGGGGACACTTTTTTCAAAAGATCACAAAATGTTGTACACTTCAAGTTTTAGCTGAATTTTTTTGTGCATGCATAAAAATCCAAGGATCACGTCTACCAAGTTTGGGGCCAAAACACCTTCAAAAAAAATTTTAAAAAATCTCGAACTGCAAAAAGTTTTGAAAATCGTGAAAATTAGAAAACGAGTCGTCTTGCCATGAAACTTCACGTGAAGGCTTAAGGGACCAATGTATGAATTTACAAGCCATAAAAATGGCATTGGCACGTAGAAATATGAAGATGTCCTAAACCCACCTACCACCCTATCGATCCACGGCTTGCGCATCCCGTGTCTCTGGCCGGTGTTGTGACCGCCCGCCCGCCCGCCCGCTCGTTTCGTCGGTTGGCTTAGGCATACGGAGTTCATTCCAAGTCTAAGATCAGACTGGACCGAGGGTTACGACAGCACATGCTGGGCTCGGGCATGTGCTGGTGCCGTATTTTTCTTCGCCGGGGCACCATCGTCGGAGCATCGTCGGAGAACCTAACCGGCGGCATTAGGGTTCCAATGATCGGGGGGGCCGGGGGGGTGTGCGCACATGATGTGCGATGGGTGCTGGTACTTGGCTCTTATATTGCCCCCCTATCCCTCATCAAACCTTGAGAACTCACACCCTCTTAAGGACCATTTGAGATTTTACAGGTTTGCTTCCAGTAGCAATTAAAGTGTCTGAATTAAGGACACTTTTTTCAAATGGTCATAAAATCTTGTACACTTCGAGTTTTTAGCTGAATTTTCTTTTGCATGGCAACAAAAATGCAAGGATCGCATCTACCAGGTTTGGGGCCAAAACTCCTTCCAAAAAAATTTTAAAAAACTCCTGAACTGTAAAAAGTTTTGAAAATCGTGAAAAATAAAAAGCGAGTCGTCTTGCCATGAAACTTCACGTGAAGGCTTAAGGGACCGTTGTATGAATTTACAAGCCATAAAAATGGCATTGGCATGCAGAAATATGAAGATGTGCCTAAACCCACCTACCACCCTATCGATCCACGACTTGCGCATCCCGTCTCTCTGGCCGGCGTAGTGCCCGCCCGCCCGCCTGCCCGTTCGTTTCGTCGATTGGCTTAGGCATACGGAGTTCATTCCCAGTCTAAGATCAGACTGAACCGACGGTTGTGGCAGCACATGCTGGGCTCGAGCATGTGCTGGTGCCACATTTTTCTTCATCGGGGCACCATCGCTGGAGCATCGTCGGAGAACCTGACCGGCGGCATTGGGGTTCCGGTGATCGGGGGGCCGGGTGGTGTGCTCACATGATGTGCGATGGGTGCTGGTAGTTGGCCCTTATATTGGCCCCCTGTCCCTCATCAAACCTCAAGAACTCCCACCCCCTTAAAGAGCATTTGAGGTTTTTGTGCATGCAAAAAAAAATACAAGGATCACGTCTACCAAGTTTGGGGCGAAAACTCCTTTCGAAAAAATTGTAAAAAATCTCGAACCGTAAAAAGTTTCAAAAATCGTGAAAAATAGAAAATGAGTCGTCTTGCGATGAAACTTCATGTGAAGGCTTAAGGGACCATTGTATGAATTTATAAGCCATAAAAATGGCATTGGCACACAGAAATATGAAGATGTACCTAAACCAACCTACCACCCTATCGATCAACGGCTTGCGCATCTCGTCTCTCTAGCCGGCGTACTGCCCGCCCGCCCGCTCGTTTTGTCGGTTGGCTTAGGCATACGGAGTTCATTCCCAGTCTAAGATCAGACCGAACCGAGGGTTGCGGCAGCACATGCTGGGCTCGAGCATGTGCTGGTGCCGTATTTTTCTTCATCGGGGCACCATCACTGGATCATCGTCGGAGAACCTGACAGGCGGTATTGGGGTTCCGGTGATCGGGGGGGCCGGGGGGTGTGCTCACATGATGTGCGATGGGTGCTGGTAGTTGGCCCTTATATTGTCCCCCTATCCCTCATCAAAGCTCGAGAACTCCCACCCCCTTAAAGAGCATTTGAGATTTTACAGGTTTGCTGCCAGTAGCCATTAAAATGACTGAAATGGGGACACTTTTTTCAAATGGTCACAAAATCTTGTACACTTCGTGGTTTTAGCTGATTTTTTTTTGTGCATACCAAAAAAAATTCAAGGATCACCTCTACCCAGTTTGGGGCAAAAAATCCTTCCGAAAAAATTTTAAAAAATCTCTAACCACAAAAATTTTTAAAAATCGTGAAAAATAGAAAACGAGTCGTCTTGGCATGAAACTTCACGTGAAGGCTTAAAGGACCATTGTATGAATTTACAAGCCATAAAAATGGCATTGGCATACAGAAATATGAAGATGTGACTAAACCCACCTACCACCCTATCGATCCACGGCTTGCGCATCCCATCGGCGTAGTGCTCGCCCGCCCGCCCGCCCGCTTGTTTCGTCGGTTGGCTTAGGCATACGGAGTTGATTCCCAGCCTAAGATCGAACTGGACCGAGGGTTACGACAGGACATACTGTGCTAGGGCATGTGCTGGTGCCATATTTTTCTTCGTTAGGCCACGATCACCGGAGCATCGTCGGAGAACCTGACCGGCGACGTTGGGGTTCCTGCGGTCGGAGGGGCCGGGGGGTGTGCGCACATGATGTGCGATGGGTGCTGGTACCTGGCCCTTATATTGGCCCCTATCCCTCATCAAATCTCGAGAACTCGCACCCCCTTAAAGAGCATTTGAGATTTTATAGGTTTGCTGTCAGTAGCCATTAAAGTGTCTGAAATGGGGACACTTTTTTCAAATGGTCACAAAATCTTGTACACTACGAGTTTTTAGCTGATTTTTTTTGTGCATGCAAACAAAAATACAAGGATGACGTCTACCAAGTTTGGGACCAAAAATCCTTCTGAAAAAATTTTAAAAAATCCCGAACCGTAAAAGGTTTCAAAAATCATGAAAAATAGAAAACGAGTCGTCTTGCCATGAAACTTCACGTGAAAGCTTAAGGGACCATTGTATGAATTACAAGCCATAAAAATGGCATTGGCTCATAAAAATATGAAGATGTGCGTAAACCCACCTACCACCCTATCGATCCATGGCTTGCGCATCCCGTCTCTCTGGCCGGTGTAGTGCCCGCTTGCCCGCCTGCCTGCCCGCTCGTTTTGTCGGTTGGCTTAGGCATACGGAGTTCATTCCCAGTCTAAGATTGAACTGGACCAAGGGTTATGGTAGCAGGATCGACAGTACACAGGGAGGGACCCGGTCGATCCCCGACTTGCGCATCCCACCCCTCTGGCCGACTGAGCGCCCATACGCTCGTTCCGTGGGTTGACTTAGGCATATGGAGTTCATTCCCAGTCTAAGCATACAGAGTTCATTCTCAGTCTAAGATCGGACTCGACCGAGGGTTACGATAGCACATGCTGGGCTCGGGCATGTGCTGGTGCCACTTTTTTCTTCGCCGAGGCACCATCGTCGGAGCATCGTCGGAGAACCTGACCGACGACATTGGGGTTCTGTCAATCGGGGGGGTCAGGGGTGTGCGCACATGATGTGCGATGGGTTCGGGTACTTGGCCCTTATATTGGCCCCCTATCCCTCATCAAACCTCGAGAACTCACACCCCCTTAAAGAGCATTTGAGATTTTACAGGTTTGCTGCCAGTAGCCATTAAAGTGTCTGAAATGGGGACACTTTTTTTAAAGGGTCACAAAATCTTGTACACTTCGAGTTTTTAGCTGAATTTTTTTTGAATGCCAACAAAAATAAAAGGATCACGTCTACCAAGTTTGGGGCCAAAACTCCTTCCAAAAAAATTTTAAAAAATCCCGAACCTCAAAAAGTTTTGAAAATTATGAAAAATAGAAAACGAATCGTCTTGCCATCAAACTTCATGTGAAGGCTTAAGGGACCATTGTATGAATTTACAAGCCATAAAAATGGCATTGGCATGTAGAAATTTGAAGTTGTGCCTAAACCCGCCTACCACCCTATCGATCCACGGCTTGCGCATCCCGCCGGTGTAGTGCTCGCCCGCCCGCCCGCCCGCTTGTTTCGTCAATTGGCTTAGGCATATGGAGTTCATTCCTAGTCTAAGATCAGACCAGACCGAGGGTTGCGGCAGCACATGCTAGGCTCGACCATGTGCTGGTGCCGCACATGCTGTGCTCGGGCATATGCTGGTGCCGCATTTTTCTTTGTCGGGGCACCATAGCCGGAGCATCGTCGGAGAACCTGACCGGCGACATTGTGGTTCCAGTGATCGGGGGGGCCGACGGGGTGTGCGCACATGATGTGCGATGGGTGCTGGTACTTGGCCATTATATTGGCCCCCTATCCCTCATCAAATCTCGAGAACTCACACCCCTTAAAGAGCATTTGAGATTTTACAGGTTTGCTGTCAGTAGCCATTAAAGTGTCTAAAATGGGGACACTTTTTTGAAATGGTCACAAAATGTTTTACTGTTGGAGTTTTTAGCTGAATTTTTTTGTTCATGCCAACAATAATACAAGGATCACATCTACCAAGTTTGGGGCCAAAAATTTTTTCGAAAAATTTTTTAAAAAATCCCGAACCGTAATAAGTTTCAAAAATCATGAAAAATAGAAAATGAGTCATCTTGCCATAAAACTTCATGTGAAGGCTTAAGGGACCATTGTATGAATTTACAAGCCATAAAAATGGCATTGGCATGCAGAAATATGAAGATGTTCCTAAACCCACCTACCACCCTGTCGATCCACGGCTTGCGCATCCCATCTCTCTGGCCGACGTAGTGCCCGCCCGCCTGCCCGCCCGTTCATTTTGTCGGTTGGCTTAGGCATACGAAGTTCATTCCCAGTCTAATATCGGACCAAACCGAGGGTTGTGGCAGCACATGCTGGGCTCGAGCCTGTGCTGGTGCCGTATTTTTCTTTGCCAGGGCACCATCGCCAGAGCATCGTCGGAGAACCTGACCGACGACACTGGGGTTCCGGTGATCAGGGCGGCCGGGGGGTGTACGCACATGATATGCGATGGGTGCTGGTACTTGGCCCGTATATTGGCCACCTATCCCTCACCAAACCATGAGAACTCACACCCCCTTAAAGAGCATTTAGGATTTTACAGGTTTGCTACCAGTAGCAATTAAAGTATCTGAAATGGGGACACTTTTTCCAAATGGTCACAAAATCTTTTACACTTCGAGTATTTAGCTGATTTTTTTTTGCGCATGACAACAAAAGTTCAAGGATCACGTCTACCAAGTTTGGGGCCAAAATGCCTGCCGAAAAAATTTTAAAAAATCCCGAACGATAAAAAGTTTGGAAAATCATGAAAAATAAAAAATGAGTCGACTTGCCATGCAACTTCACGTGAAGGCTTAAGGGACCATTGTATGAATTTACAAGCCATAAAAATGGCATTGGCATGAAGAAATATGAAGATGTGTCTAAACCCACCTACCACCCTATCGATCCACGGCTTGCGCATCTCATCTCTCTGGCCGACGTAGTGCCAGCCCGCCCGCCCGCTCGTTTCGTTGATTGGCTTAGTCATACGGAGTCCATTCCCAGTCTAAGATTAGACCGGACCGAGGGTTACGGCAGCACATGCTAGGCTCGGGCATGTGCTGGTGCCGTATTTTTCTTTGTCGGGGTGCCATCACCTGAGCATCGCCGGAGAACCTGACCTGCGGCTTTGCGGTTCCGATGATCGGGGGGGCCGGGGGGTGTGCGCACATGATGTGCGATGGGTGCTGGTACTTGGCCCTTATATTGGCTTCCTATCCCCCATCAAACCTAGAGAACTCCCACCCCCTCAAAGAGCATTTTAGATTTTACAGGTTTGCTGCCAGTAGCAATTAAAGTGTCTGAAATGGGGACACATTTTTCAAAAGGTCACAAAATCTTGTACACTTCAAGTTTTTAACTGAATTTTTTTGTGCATGCCAATAAAAATAAAAGGATCACGTCTACCAAGTTTGGGGCCAAAACTCCTTTTGAAAAAATTTTAAAAAATCTCGAACCGTAAAAAGTTTTGAAAATCATGAAAATTAGAAAACGAGTCGTCTTGCCATGAAACTTCACGTGAAGGCTTAAGGGACCATTGTATGAATTTACAAGCCATAAAAATGGCACTGGCATGCAGAAATATAACGATGTGCCTAAACCCACCTACCACTCTATCGATCCATGACTTGTGCATCCCGTCTCTCTGGCTAGTGTAGTGCCTGCCCGCCCGCCCGCCCGCTCGTTTCGTCGGTTGGCTTAGGCATACGGAGTTCATTCCAAGTCTAAGATCAGACTGGACCGAGGGTTGTGACAGTAGATACTGGGCTCGGGCATGTGCTGGTGCTGCATTTTGCTTTGCCGGGGCACCATCGCCGGAGCATCACCGGAGAACCTGACTGGCGGCATTAAGGTTCCAACGATCGGGGGGGGCCGAGGGGGGTGTGCGCACATGATGTGCGATGGTGCTGGTACTGGGCCCTTATATTGGCCCCCTATCCCTCATCAAACCTCAAGAACTCACACCCCCTTAAGGAGCATTTGAGATTTTATAGGTTTGCTGCCAGTAGCCATTAAAGTGTCTGAATTAGGGACACTTTTTTTAAATGGTCACAAAATCTTGTACACTTCGAGTTTTTAGCTGATTTTTTTTGTGCATGCCAAAAAAAATTCAAGGATCACGTCTACCCAGTTTGGGGCCAAAAATCCTTCCAAAAAAATTTTAAAAAATCTTGAACCGCAAAAATTTTCGAAAATTGTGAAAAATAGAAAACGATCGTCTTGGCATGAAACTTCACGCGAAGGCTTAAGAGACCATTGTATGAATTTACAAGCCATAAAAATGACATTGGCATGCAGAAATATGAAGATGTGCCTAAACCCACCTACCACCCTATCGATCCACGACTTGCGCATCCTGTCTCTCTAGCCGGCGTACTACCCACGCGCACGCCTACCCGCTCGTTTTGTCGGTTCGCTTAGGCATACGGAGTTCATTCCCAGTCTAAGATTGGATCGAACTGAGGATTGTGGCAGCAGGATCGGCAGCATGTAGAGGGGGACCCGATCGATCCCTGACATGCGCATCCCACCCCTCTAACCGATTTAGCGCCCGGACGCTCATTTCGTGGGTTGACTTAGGCATACGGAGTTCATTCCCAGTCTAAGATTGGACCAGACCGAGGGTTACAGCAGCAAATGCTGGGCTCAGGCATGTGCTGGTGCCGCATTGTTCTTCACCGGGGCACCATCGCCGGAGCATCGCCGGAGAACCTGACCGACGGCATTGGGGTTCCGACGATCGGGGAGGCCGGGGGGTGTGCGCACATGATGTGCGATGAGTGGTGGTACTGGGCCCTTATATTGGCCCCCTAACCCTCATCAAACCTCGAGAACTCACACCCCCTTAAAGAGCATTTGAGATTTTACAGGTTTGCTGCCAGTAGTCATTAAAGTATTTGAAATAAGGACACTTTTTTCAAATGGTCACAAAATCTTGTACACTTCGAGTTTTTAGCTGATTTTTTTTGTGCATGCCAAATAAAAATTCAAGGACCCCGTCTACCCAGTTTGGGGCCAAAAATCCTTCTGAAAAAATTTTAAAAAATCTCGAACTGCAAAAATTTTCAAAAATCGTGAAAAATAGAAAACGAGTCGTCTTGGCATGAAACTTCACGTGAAGGCTTAAGGGACCATTGTATGAATTTACAAGCCATAAAAATGACATTGGCATGCAGAAATATGAAGATGTGCCTAAACCCACCTTCCACCCTATCGATCCACGGCTTGCGCATCCCGTCGGCATAGTGCTCGCCCGCCTGCCCGCCCGCTTGTTTCGTCGGTTGGCTTAGGCATACGGAGTTCATTCCCAGTCAAAGATCAGACCGGACCGAGGGTTATAGTAGCACATACTGGGCTAGGGCATGTGCTGGTGCCAGATTTTTCTTCATGGGGGTACCATCGCCGGAGCATCACCAGAGAACCTCACAGGCGGCGTTGGGGTTCCGGCGATCGGGGGGGCCGTGGGGATGTGCGCACATGATGTGCGATGGGTGCTGGTACTTAGCCCTTATGTTGGCCCCCTATCCCTCATCAAATCTCAAGAACTCACACCCCTTAAAAAGCATTTGAGATTTTACAGGTTTGCTGTCAGTAGCCATTAAAGTGTCTGAAATGGGGACACTTTTTTCAAATGGTCTCAAAATCTTGTACACTTCGAGTTTTTAGCTGATTTTTTTTGTGCATGCAAACAAAAATACAAGGATCACGTCTACCAGGTTTGGGGCCAAAACTCCTTCTGAAACAATTTTCAAAAATCTTGAACCGCAAAAAGTTTCAAAAATCGTGAAAAATAGAAAACGAGTCGTCTTGTGATGAAACTTCATGTGAAAGCTTAAGGGACCATTGTATGAATTTTCAAGCCATAAAAATGGCATTGGCTCATAGAAATATGAAGATGTGGCTAAACCCACCTACCACCCTATCGATCCACGGCTTGCGCATCCCGTCTCTCTGGCTGGCGTAGTACCCACCCGCCCGTCCGCCCGCTCGTTTTGTCAGTTGGCTTAGGCATACGGAGTTCATTCCCAGTCTAAGATCGAACCGAATCGAGGGTTGTGATAGCAAGATCGGCAGCATGCAAGAGGGGGACCCGGTCAATCCCCAGCTTACGCATCCCACCCCTTTGGCCGACTGAGCGCCCGTACGCTCGTTTCGTGGGTTGACTTAGGCGTAGGAGTTCATTCCCAGTCTAAGCATACAGAGTTCATTCTCAGTCTAAGATCGGACTGGACCGAGGGTTACGGTAGCACATGATGGGCTCGGGCATGTGCTGGGGCCATATTTTTCTTCGTTGGGGCACCATCGTCGGAGCATCGCCGGAGAACCTAACCGGCGGCATTGGGGTTCCATCGATCGGGGGGGCCGGGGGGTGTGCGCACACGATGTGCGATGGGTGCTGGTACTTGGCCCTTATATTGGCCCCCTATCCCTCATCAAACCTTGAGAACTCACACCCCCTTAAAGAGCATTTGGGATTTTACAGGTTTGTTGCCAGTAGCCATTAAAGTGTCTGAAATGGGGACACTTTTTTCAAACTGTCACAAAATCTTGTACACTTCGAGTTTTTAGCTGAATTTTTTTTTGCATACCAAAAAAAATACAGGGATCACATCTACCAAGTTTGGGGCCAAAACTCCATCGGAAAAAATTTGAGAAAATCCTGAAACGCAAAAAGTTTTAAAAATCAAGAAAAATAGAAAACAAGTCGTCTAGCCATGAAACTTCACGTGAAGGCTTAAGGGACCATTGTATGAATTTACAAGCCATAAAAATGGATTTGGCACACAGAAATATGAAGATGTGCCTAAACCCACCTACCACCCTATCGATCCACGGCTTGCGCAACCCGTTTCTCTGGTCCGCGTAATGCGCGCCCGCCCGCCCGCCCGTTCGCTCCCTCATTTCCTCGGTTGGCTTAGGCATACGGAGTTCATTCCCAGTCTAAGATCAGATTGGATGAAGGGTTGCGGTAGCAGGATCAGCAACACGCAGAGGGGGACCCAATCGATCCCCAGCTTGCGCATCCCACCCTTCAGGCCGACTGAGTGCCCGTACGCTCGTTTCGTGGGTTGACTTACGCATACGGAGTTCATTCCCAGTCTAAGCATGCAGAGTTCATTCTCAGTCTAAGATTGGACCAGACCGAGGGTTACGGTAGCACATGCTGGGCTCGGGCATGTGCTGGTGCCCATTTTTCTTCACCGGGGCACCATTGCGGAGCATCGCCGAAGAACCTGACCGACGGCTTTGCAGTTTCGACGATCGGGGGGGTCGGGGGTGTGCACAAATGATGTGCGATGGGTGCTGGTACTTGGCCCTTATATTGGCCCCCTATCCCTCATCAAACCTCGAGAACTCACACCCCCTTAAAGAGCATTTCAGATTTTACAGGTTTTCTACCAGTGGCCATTAAAGTGTCTTAACTGGGGACACTTTTTTCAAATGGTCACAAAATATTGTACACTTCGAGTTTTTAGCTGATTTTTTTGTGCATGCCAAAAAAAAATTCAAGGATCATGTCTACCAAGTTTGGGTCCAAAAATCCTTCTGAAAAAATTTTGAAAAAGCCCGAATCGCAAAAATTTTTGAAAATCGTGAAAAATAGAAAACGAGTCATCTTGGCATGAAACTTCACGTGAAGGCTTAAGGGACCATTGTACCAATTTACAAGCCATAAAAATGGCATTGGAACGCAGAAATATGAAGATGTGCCTAAACTCACCTACCACCCTATCGATCCACGGCTTGCGCATCCCATCTCTCTGGCTGATGTAGTGCCTGCCCGCCCGTCCGCCCGTTCGCTCGTTTCGTCGATTGGCTTAGGCGTACGGAGTTCATTCCCAGTGTAAGATTGAATCAGACCGAGGGTTGTGACAGCTAGATCAGCAGCACACAGAGGGGGACCCAGCCGATCCCAGGCCTGTGCATCCTGCCCCTCTGGCCGGCTGAGCACCCGCACGCTCGTTTTGTTGGTTAACTTAGGCATACGGAGTCCATTCCGAGTCTAAGCATACGGAGTTCATTCCCAGTCTTAGATCGGACCGGACCGAGGGTTACGGCAGCACATTCTGGGCTCGGGCATGTGCTGGTGCTGCATTTTTCTTCGTCGGGCACCATTGCCGGAGCATCTCCGGAGAACCTGACCGGCGACATTGGGGTTCCGACGATCGGGGGGGCCGGGGGGTGTGCACACATGTTGTGTGATGGGTGCTGGTACTTGGCCCTTATATTGGCCCCCTATCCCTCATGAAACCTCGAGAACTCACACCCCCTTAAAGAGCATTTGAGATTTTACAGGTTTGCTGCCAGTAGCCATTAAAGTGTTTGAAATGGGGACACTTTTTTCAAATGGTCACAAAATCTTGTACAGTTTGAGTTTTTAGCTGAATTTTTTTGTGCTCGCCAACAAAAATACAAGGATCATGTCTACCACGTTTGGGGCCAAAAATCCTTTCGAAAAAGTTTTAAAAAATCTCGAACAGCAAAAAGTTCCAAAAATCATGAAAAATAGAAAACGAGTCGTCTTGCCATGAAACTTCATGTGAAGGCTTCAGGGACCATTATATCAATTTACAAGCCATAAAAATGGCATTGGCAAGTAGAAATATGAAGAACTACCTAAACCCACCTACCACCCTATCGATCCACGGCTTGCGCATCCCGTCTCTCTCGTCGGCATAGTGCCCGCCCGTTCGCTCGTTTCATCGGTTGGCTTAGGCATACGAAGTTCATTCCCAGTCTAAGATCAGACCGGATTGAGGGTTGGGGCAGCAGGATCGACAGCACGTAGAGGGGGACCCAACCGATCCCTGGCTTGCGCATCCCGCCCCTCTGGCCGGCTGAGCGCCCGTACGCTCGTTTCGTGGGTTGACTTAGGCATACAAAGTTCATTCCCAGTCTAAGCATACGAAGTTCATTCCCAGTCTAAGATCGGACCGGACCAAGGGTTACGACAGCATATGCTGGGCTCGGGCATGTGCTGGTGCCGCATTTTTCTTCACCGGGGCAGCATCGTCGGAGAACTTGACCGACGACATTGGGGTTCCGACGATTGGGTGCATCGGGGGGGGTGTGCGCACATGATGTGCGATGGGTGCTGGTACTTGGCCCTTATATTGGTTCCCTATCCCTCATCAAACCTCTAGAACTCACACCCCCTTAAAGAGCATTTGAGATTTTTCCGGTTTGCTGCCAGTAGCAATTAAAGTGTCTGAAATGGGGACACTTTTTTCAAATGGTCACAAAATCTTGTACACTTTGGGTTTTTAGATGAATTCTTTTATGCATGGCAACAAAAATACAAGGATCACATCTACCAAGTTTGGGGCTAAAACTCTTTCCAAAAAAATTTTAAAAAATCCGGAACTGCAAAAACTTTCAAAAATCATGAAAAATAGAAAACGAGTCATCTTGCCATGAAACTTCACGTGAAGGCTTAAGGGACCATTGTATGAATTTACAAGCCATAAAAATGGCATTGGCATGTAGAAATAAGAAGATGTGCCTAAACCCACCTACCACCCTATCGATCCATGGCTTGCGCATCCCGTCTCTCTGGTTGACGTAGTGCCTGCCCGCCCGCCCTCCCGCTCGTTCCGTCGATTGGCTTAGGCATATGGAGTTCATTCCCAGTATATGATCAGACCAAACTGAGGGTTGTGGCAGTAGGATCGGCAGCATGCAGAGGGGGACCCAGACGATCCCCGACTTGCGCATCCCGCCCTTTTGGTCGGCTGATCGCCCGCACGCTCGTTTCGTGGGTTGACTTAAGCATACGGAGTTCATTCCCAGTCTGAGCATACGGAGTTCATTCCCAGTCTAAGATCGGACCAGACCGAGGGTTACGACAGTACATGCTGGGCTCGAGCATGTGCTGGTGCCGCATGTTTCTTCGTCAGGGCACCATCGCCGGAGCATCGCTAGAGAACCGGTGGCATTTAGGTTCCGACGATCCGGGGGGGGCGGGGGTGTGCGCACATGATGTGCGATGGGTGCTGCTACTTGGCCCTTATATTGACCCCCTATCCCTCATCAAACCTCGAGAAATCACACCCCCTTAAAGAGCATTTGAGATTTTACCGGTTTGCTGCCAGTAGCCATTAAAGTGTTTGAAATGGGGACACTTTTTTCAAATGGTCACAAAATCTTGTACACTTTGGGTTTTTGGCTGAATTTTTTTGTACATGCCAAAAAAAAATACAAGGATCACGTCCACCAAGTTTGGAACCAAAACTCCTTCCAAAAAAATTTTAAAAAATCCCGAACCATAAAAAGTTTCAAAAATCATAAAAAATAAAAAACGGGTCATCTTGCCATGAAACTTCACGTGAAGGCTTAAGGGACCATTGTATTAATTTACAAGCAATAAAAATGGCATTGGAATGTAGAATTATGAAGAAGTGCCTAAACCCACCTACCACCCTATCGATCCACGGCTTGCGCATCTTGTCTCTCTGGCCGGCATAGTACCTATTCGTCCGCCCGCCCGCTCCTTTCGTCGGTTGGCTTAGGCATACGGAGTTCATTCCCAGTCTAAGATTGGACCAGATTGTGGGTTGTGCTAGCAGGATCGACAGCACGTAGAGGGGGACCCGATCGATCTCCGGCTTGCGCATCCCACCCCTCTGCCCGGCTGAGCGCCCGTACGCTCGTTTCGTGGTTTGACTTAGGCACACGGAGTTCATTCCCAGTCTAAGCATACGGAGTTCATTCCCAGGCTAAGATCGTATCAGACCGAGGGTTGCGGCAGCATATGCTGGGCTCGGGCATGTGCTGGTGCCGCATTTTTTTTCGTCGGGGCACCATCGCCGGAGCGTCGCCGGAGAACCTGACCGGCGGCATTGGGGTTCCGATGATCAGGGGGCCGGGGGTGTGCGCACATGATGTGGGATGGTTGCTGGTACTTGGCCCTTATTTTGGCCCCCTATCCCTGATCAAACCTCGAAAACTGACACCCCCTTAAAGTGCATTTGAGATTTTACAGGTTTGCTGCCAGTAGCCATTAAAGTGTCTAAAATGGGGACACTTTTTTGAAATAGTCACAAAATCTTGTACACTTCGAGTTTTTAGCTGAATTTTTTTGTGCATGCCAAAAAAAATACAAGGATCACGTCTACCAAGTTTGGGGCCAAAACTCCTTCTGACAAAATTTCAAAAAATCCCAAACCGCAAAAAGTTTTGAAAATCATGAAAAATAGAAAACGAGTCGTCTTGCCATGAAACTTAACGTGAAGGCTTAAGGGACCATTGTATGAATTTACAAGCCATAAAAATGGCATGGCACATAGAAATATGAAGATGTGCCGAAACCCACCAACCACCCTATCAATCCACGGCTTGTGCATCCCATCTTTCTAGTCGGCGAAGTGCCCGCCCGCTCGTTTAGTCGGTTGGCTTAGGCATACGAAGTTCATTCCCAATCTAAGATCGAACCGAACTGAGGGCTGTGGCAGCACATGCTGGGCTCGGGCATGTGCTGGTGCCGTATTTTTCTTCGTCGGGGCACCATCGTCGGAGCATCACCGGAAAACCTGACCGGTGGCATTGGGGTTCCGGTGATCGGGGGGGCCGGGGGGGTGTGCGCACATGATGTGCGATGGGTGCTGGTACTTGGCCCTTATATTGGCCCTCTATCCCTCATCAAACCTTGAGAACTCACAGCCCCTTAAAGAGCATTTGAGATTTTACAGGTTTGCTGCCAGTAGCCATTAATGTGTCTGAAATGGGGACACTTTTTTCAAATGGTCACGAAATCTTGTACACTTTGAGTTTTTAGCTGAATTTTTTTGTGCATGCCAAAAAAAATACAAGGATCAGGTCTACCAAGTTTGGGCCCAAACCTCCTTTCGAAAAAATTTTAAAAAATCCTGAACCCCAAAATGTTTCAAAAATCGTGAAAAATAGAAAACGAGTCGTCTTGCCATGAAACTTCACGTGAAGGCTTGTATGAATTTACAAGCCAAAAAAATGGCATTGGCATGCACAAATATGAAGATTGTGCTGAAACCTACCTACCACCCTATCGATCCACAGCTTGCGGATCCCGCTTCTCTGGCCGGCGTAGTGCCCACCCACCCGCCCCCCGCCTGCTTATTTCGTCGGTTGGCTTAGGCATACAGAGTTCATTCCCAGTCTAAGATCAAACCGGACCAAGGGTGGTGGCAGCAGGATCGACAGTATGTAGAAGTGGACCCGATCGATCCCCGACTTGCGCATCCCGCCCTTCTGGCTAGCTAAACACCCACATGCTCGTTTCGTGGGTTCACTTAGGCATACAGAGTTCATTCCCAGTCTAAGTATACGGAGTTCATTCCCAGTCTAAGATCGGACCAGACCGAGGGTTCCGGCAGCACATGCTGGGCTCGAGCATGTGCTGGTGCCACTTTTTTCTTTATCAGGGCACCATCATTGGAGCATCGTCGGAGAATCTGACCGACAACATTGGGGTTCCGGTGATCAGGAGGGCCGGGGGGGTGTGCGCACATGATGTGCGATGGGTGCTGGTACTTGGCCCTTATATTGGCCCCTATCCCTCATCAAACCTCAAGAACTCACACCGCCTTAAACAGTATTTGAGATTTTACAGGTTTGCTGCCAGTAGTTATTAAAGTGTCTGAAATGGGGGCACTTTTTTTGAATGGTCACAAAATCTTACACTTCAAGTTTTTAGCTGAATCTTTTTGTGCATGCCAACAAAAATACGGAGTTCATTCCCGGTCTAAGATTGAACTGGACCGATGGTTACGGCAGTGGGATCAGGATCGACAGCACGTAGAGGGGGACCCGACCGATCCCCAGCTTGCGCGTCCAGCCCCTCTGTCCGACTGAGCGCCCGCACGCTCGTTTCGTGGGTTGACTTAGGCATATGGAGTTCATTCCCATTCTAAGCATACGGAGCTCATTCCTAGTATAAGATCGGATCGGACCGAGGGTTGCGGCAGCACATGCTGGGCTCGAAAATGTGCTGGTGCCGCATTTTTCTTCGTCGGGGCACCATCGTCGAAGCATCGTCGAAGAACCTGACCGACGGCATTGAGGTTTCGGTGATCGGGGGCCCGGGGGGCCGGGGGGTGTGCGCACATGATGTGCGATGGGTGCTGGTACTTGGCCCTTATATTGGCCCCTATCCCTCATCAAACCTCGAGAACTCACACCCCTTTAAAGAGCATTTGAGATTTTACAGGTTTGCTGCCAGTAGTTATTAAAGTGTCTGAAATGGGGGCACTTTTTTTGAATTGTCACAAAATCTTGTACACTTCGAGTTTTTTGCTGAATGTTTTTGCCCATGCCAACAAAAATACAAGGATCACATCTACCAAGTTTGGGGTCAAAAATCTTTCCAAAAAAATTTTCAAAAATCTCGAACCGTAAAAAGTTTCAAAAATCATGAAAAATAGAAAACGAGTCGTCTTGCGTTGAAACTTCACGTGAAGGCTTAAGGGACCATTGTATGAATTTACAAGCCATAAAAATGGCATTGGCACGCAGAAATATGAAGATGTGCCTAAACCCACCTACCACCCTATCGATCCACGGCTTGCGCGTCCCATCTCTCTGGCCGGTGTAGTGCCCGCCCGCCCGCCCGCTCATTTCATCGGTTGGCTTAGGCATACAGAGTTCATTACCAGTCTAAAATCATACCGGACCGAGGGTTGTGGCAGTAAGATCGACAGTACGCAAAGAAGGACCCGATCGATCCCCGACTTCCGCATCTCGCCCCTCTGGCCGGCTGAGTGCCCGTACGCTCGTTTCGTGGGTTGACTTAGGCATACGGAGTTCATTCCCAAGCTAAGCATATGAAGTTCATTCCCAATATAAGATCGGACTGGACCGAGGGTTGCGGCAGCACATGCCGGGCTCGGGCATGTGCTGGTGCCGCATTTTTCTTCACCGGGGCACCATCATCGGAGCATCGTCAGAGAACCTGATCGGCGGCATTGGGGTTCCGATGATCGGGGGGGCCGGAGGGTTTGCGCACATGATGTGCGATGGGTGCTGGTACTTGAAACTTATATTGGCCCACTATCCCTCATGAAACCTTGAGAACTCACACCCTTTAAAGAGCTTTTCAGATTTTACAGGTTTGCTGCCAGTAGCCATTAAAGTGTCTGAAATGGGGACACTTTTTTCAAATGGTCACAAAGTCTTGTACACTTTGAGTTTTTAGCAGAATTTTTTTGTGCATGCCAACAAAAATACAAGGATCACGTCTACCAAGTTTGGGGCCAAAAATCCTTTCGAAAAAATTTTAAAAAATCTCGAACCGCAAAAAGTTTCAAAAATTGTGAAAAATAGAAAACGAGTTGTCTTGCCATGAAACTTCACGTGAAGGCTTAAGGGACATTTATGAATTTACAAGCCATAAAAATGGCATTGGCACGCAGAAATATGAAGACGTGCCTAAACCCACCTACCACCATATCGATCCATGGCTTGCGCATCCCGTCTCTCTAGCCGGCGTAGTGCCCGCCCGCCCGCCCGCTCGTTTCATCGGTTGGCTTAGACATACGGAGTTCATTCCCAGTCTAAGATCAGACCAGACCGAGGGTTGCAGCAGCAAGATTGGCAGCATGCAGAGGGGGACCCGGCCGATCCCCGACTTGTGCATCCCACCCCTCTGGTCGGCTGAGCACCGGAACGTTTGTTTCGTGGGTTGACTTAGGCATACGGAGTTCATTCCCAGTCTAAGCATACGGAGTTCATTCCCAATCTAAGATTGGACCAGACCGAGGGTTGCAGCAGCACATGCTGGGCTCGGGCATGTGCTGGTGCCGCATTTTTCTTCACTGGGGCACCATCGTCGGAGCATCGTCGGAGAACCTTACCGGCGGCATTGGGGTTCCGACGATCGAGGTGGCCGGGGGGGTGTGCGCACATGATGTGCGTGGGTGCTGGTACTTAGCCATTATATTGGGCCCCTATCCCTCATCAAACCTCGAGAACTTACACCCCATTAAGGAGCATTTGATATTTTACAGGTTTCCTACCATTAGCAATTAAAGTGTCTGAAATGGGGACACTTTTTTCAAATGGTCACAAAGTCTTGTACACTTTGAGTTTTTAGCAGAATTTTTTTGTGCATGCCAACAAAAATACAAGGATCACGTCTACCAAGTTTGGGGCCAAAACTCCTTTCGAAAAAATTTTAAAATCCTGAACCGTAAAAAGTTTCAAAAATCGTGAAAAATAGAAAACAAGTCGTCTTGCCATGAAACTTCACGCGAAGGCTTAAGGGACCATTGTATGAATTTACAAGCCATAAAAATGGCATTGGCATGCAGAAATACGAAGATGTGCCTAAACCCACTTACCACCCTATCGATCCACGGCTTGTGCATCCCATCTCTCTAGCCGACGTAGTGCCCGCCCGCCCGTCCACCCGCTCGTTTCGTCGGTTGGCTTAGACATACGGAGTTCATTCCCAGTCTAAGATCGGACCAGATCAAGGGTTGCAGTAGCAAGATCGACAACACGCAGAGGGGGACCCGACCGATCCCCGACTTGTGCATCCCGCCCCTCTGGCCGGCTGAGCACCCGAACGCTCGTTTCGTGGGTTGACTTAGGCATACGGAGTTCATTCCCAGTCTAAGCATACGGAGTTCATTCCCAATCTAAGACTGAACCAGACCGAGGGTTGCAGCAGCACATGCTGGTGTCGCATTTTTCTTGACTGGGGCACGATCGTCGGAGCATCGTCGGAGCATCGTCGGAGAACCTTTCCGATGGCATTGGGGTTCCGGCGATCGAGGTGGTCGGGGGGTGTGCGCACATGATGTGCAATGGGTGCTGGTACTTGGCCGTTATATTGGGCCCCAATCCCTCATCAAACCTCGAGAACTCACACCCCTTAAGGAGCATTTGATATTTTACAGGTTTCCTACCATTAGCCATTAAAGTGTCTGAAATGGGGACACTTTTTTCAAATGGTCATAAAATCTTATACACTTCGAGTTTTTAGCTGAATTTTTTTGTGCATGCCAACAAAAATACAGGGATCACGTCTACCAAGTTTGGGGTAAAACATCTTTCGAAAAAATTTTAAAAAATCCCGAACCGCCAAAAGTTTCAAAAATCGTGAAAAATAGAAAACGAGTCGTCTTACCTTGAAACTTCACGTGAAGGCTTAAGGGACTATGGTATGAATTTACAAGCCATAAAAATGGCATTGGCACATAGAAATATGAAGATGTGCCTAAACCCACCTACCACCCTATCGATCCACGGCTTACGCATCCCGTCTCTGGCCGGCGTAGTGCCCGCCTGCCCGCCCGCCCGCTCGTTTCATCGGTTGGCTTAGGCATATGGAGTTCATTCCTAGTCTAAGATTGGACCAGACCGAGGGTTGTGGCAATAGGATCGGCAGCACGCAGAGGGAGACTAGGCCGATCCTCGGCTTGCGCATCCCGCCCTTTTGGCCGACTGAGCGCCCGTATGCTTGTTTCATGGGTTGACTTAGGCATACAGAGTTCATTCCCTGTCTAAGATCAGACCAGCCCGAGGGTTGCGACAGCACATGCTGGGCTCGGGCATGTGCTGGTGTCGCATTTTTCTTTGTCGGGGCACCATCACCGGAGCATTATCGGAGAACCTGACCGACGGCATTGGGGTTCCGGCGATCGGGGGGGCCAGGGGGTGTGCACACATGATGTGTGATGGGTGCTGGTACTTGGCCCTTATATCGGCCCCCTATCCCTCATCAAACATTAGAACTCACACCCCCTTAAAGAGCATTTGAGATTTTACAGGTTTGTTGCCAGTAGCCATTAAAGTGTCTGAAATGAGGACACTTTTTTCAAATGGTCACAAAATCTTGTACACTTTGAGTTTTTTGCTTAATTTTTTTGTACATGCCAAAAAAAATACAAGGATCACGTCTACCAAGTTTGGGGCCAAAACTCCTTCCGAAAAAATTTTAAAAAATCTGAAACCGCAAAAAGTTTAAAAAATCATGAAAAATAGAAAACGAGTCCTCTTGCCACGAAACTTCATGTGAAGGCTTAAGGGACCATTGTATGAATTTACAAGCCATAAGAATGGAATTGGCACGCAAAAATTTGAAGATGTGCCTAAACCCACCTACCACCCTATCGATTCACGGCTTGCGCATCCCGTCTCTCTGGCCTGCGTAGCGCCCGCTCGTTTCATTGTGTGGCTTAGTCATACGGAGTTCATTCCCAGTCTAAGATCGAACCAGGCTGAGGGTTACAACAGTAGGATCGATAGCACATAGAGGAGGACCCGATTGATGCCAGGCTTGCACATCTCGCCCCTCTGGCCGACTGACAGCCCGCACGCTCGTTCCGTGTGTTGACTTAGGCATACGGAGTTCATTCCCAGTCTAAGCATACGGAGTTCATTCCCAGTCTAAGATCGGATCAGACCGAGGGTTGCGGTAGCACATGCTGGGCTCAGGCATGTGCTGGTACCTCATTTTTCTTCGTCGGGGAACCATCGTCGGAGCATCACCGGAGAACCTGACTGGCGGTATTAGGGTTCCGGTGATCGGGGGGGCCGGGGGGGTGTGCACACATGATGTGCGATGGGTGCTGGTACTAGGCCCTTATATTGGCCCCTTATCCCTCATCAAACCTCAAGAACTCACACCCCCTTAAAGAGCAATTCAGATTTTACTGGTTTGCTGCCAGTAGCCATTAAAGTGTTCGAAATGGGGACACTTTTTTCAAATGGTCACAAAGTCTTGTACACTTATAGTTTTTAGCTAAATTTTTTTGTGCATGCAAAGAAAAATACAAGGATCATGTCCACCAAGTTTGGGGCTAAAACTCCTTCCGAAAAAATTTGAAAAAATCCCAAACCGCAAAAAAGTTTCAAAAATCGTGAAAAATAAAAAACCAGTCATCCTGCCATGAAGCTTCACATGAAGGGTTAAGGGACCATTGTATGAATTTACAAGCCATAAAAATGGCATTGGCATGCAGAAATATGAAGATGTGCCTAAACCCAACTACCACCCTATCAATCCACAGCGTGCACATCCCGTCTCTCTGGCCGACGTAGTGCCGGCCCGCCTGCCCGCCCGCTAGTTTCGTCGGGTGGCTTCGGCATACGGAGTTCATTCCCAGTCTAAGATCGAACAAGATCGAGGGTTACGGCAACAGGATCAATAGCATGCAGATGGGGACCCGACGGATCCCAGGCATGCGCATCTCACCCCTCTGGCTGGCTGAGAGCCCGCACGCTCGTCTTGTGTGTTGACTTAGGCATAAGGAATTCATTCCCAGTCTAAGCATATGGAGTTCATTCCCAGTCTAAGATCAGACAGGACTGAGGGTTATGGCAGCACATGTTGGGCTCGGGCGTGCTGGTGCCACATTTTTCTTCACCGGGACACCATCGTCGGAGCATCGTTGGAGAACTTGATTGGTGGCAATGGGGTTCCGGTGATCGGGGGGGCCGGGGGGTGTGCGCACATGATGTGTGATGGGTGCTGGTACTTGGCGCTTATATTGGCCCCCTATCCCTCATCAAACCTTGAGAACTCACACCCCCTTAAAGAGCAATTCAGATTTTACTGGTTTGCTGCCAGTAGCCATTAAAATGTCTGAAATGGGGACACTTTTTTCAAATGGTCACAAAATCTTGTACACTTAGAGTTTTTAGCTGAATTTGTTTGTGCAAGCCAACAAAAATACAAGGATCACGTCTACCAAGTTTGGTGCCAAAACTCCTTCCGAAAAAATTTTAAAAAATCCCAAACTGCAAAAAGTTTCAAAAATTGTGAAAAATGTAAAACGAGTCGTCTGGCCATGAAACTTCACGTGAAGGCTTAAGGGACCATTGTATGAATTTACAAACCATAAAAATGGCATTGGCACACAGAAATATGAAGATGTGCCTAAACCCATCTACCACCCTATCAATCCACGGCTTGCGCATCCCATCTCTCTGGCTGATGTAGTGCCTGCCCGCCCGTCCACCAACTCGCTCGTTTCGTCGATTGGCTTAGGCGTACGGAGTTCATTCCCAGTCTAAGATTGAATCAGACCGAGGGTTGTGACAGCAAGATCAGCAGCACACAGAGGGGGACCCAGCTGATCCCAGGCCTGTGCATCCTGCCCCTCTGGCCGGCTGAGCACCCGCACGCTCGTTTTGTTGGTTAACTTAGGCATACGGAGTCCATTCCGAGTCTAAGCATACGGAGTTCATTCCCAGTCTTAGATCGGACTGGACCGAGGGTTACGGCAGCACATTCTGGGCTCGGGCATGTGCTGGTGCTGCATTTTTCTTCGTCAGGCACCATCGCCGGAGCATCGCCGGAGAACCTGACCGGTGGCATTGGGGTTCCGACGATCGGGAGGGCCGGGGGGGTGTGCGCAAATGATGTCCGATGGGTGCGGGTACTTGGCCCTTATATTGGCCTCCTATCCCTCATCAAACCTCGAGCACTCACACCCCCTTAAAGAGCATTTGAGATTTTATAGGTTTTCTGCCAGTAGCCATTAAAGTGTCTAAATTGGGGACACTTTTTTCAAATGGTCACAAAATCTTGTACACTTCGAGTTTTTGGCTGAATTTTTTTTTGCATGCCAACGAAAATGCAAGGATCACGTCTACCGACTTTGGGGCCAAAACTCCTTCCGAAAAAATTTTAAAAAATCTCGAACCCCAAAAAGTTTTGAAAATCATGAAAAATAGAAAAAGAGTCGTCTTGCTATGAAACTTCACGTGAAGGCTGAAGGGACCATTGTATGAATTTACAAGCCATAAAAATGCCATTGGCATGCAAAAATATGAAGATGTGCCTAAACCCACCTACCACCCTATCGATCCACGGCTTGCGCATCCCGTCTCTCTAGCCGGCGTAGTGCTCGCACACCCACCCGCCCACTCATTTCGTCGATTGGCTTAGACATACGGAGTTCATTCCCAGTCTAAGATCAGACCAGACCGAGGGTTGCAGTGGCAACATCGGCAGCACGCAGAGGGGGACCCGGCCGATCCCCGGCTTGTGCATCCCGCCCCTCTGGCCAGCTGGGCACCCGAATGCTCGTTTCGTGGCTTGACTTAGGCATACGGAGTTCATTCCCAGTCTAAGATCGGACCAGACCGAGGGTTGCAGCAGCACATGCTGGGCTCGGGCATGTGCTGGTGCCGTATTTTTCTTCGTCGGGGCACCATTGTCGGAGCATCGCCGGAGAACTTTACCTGAGGCATTGGGGTCCCTACGATCGGGGGGGCCGGGGGGGTGTGCGCACATGATGTGCAATGGGTGCTGGTACTTGGCCCTTATATTGGCCCCCTATCCCTCATCAAACCTCGAGAATTCACACCCCCTTAAAGAGCATTTGAGATTTTACAGGTTTGCTGCCAGTAGTCATTAAAGTGTCTGAAATGGGGACACTTTTTTCAAATGGTCACAAAATCTTGTTCACTTCGAGTTTTTAGCTGAATTTTTTTATGCATGCCAACAAAAATTCAAGGATCACGTCTACCAAGTTTGGGGCCAAAAATCCTTCTGAAAAAATTTTAAAAAATCTTGAACCCCACAAAGTTTCAAAAATCGTGAAAAATAGAAAACGAGTCGTCTTGCCATGAAACTTCACGTGAAGGCTTAAGGGACCATTGTATGAATTTACAAGACATAAAAATGGCATTGGCATGCAGAAATATGAAGATGTGCCTAAACCCATCTACCACCCTATCGATCCACAGCTTGCACATCCCGTCTCTCTGGCTGACGTAGTGCCCACCAGCCCACTTGTTTCATCGGTTGTCTTAGGAATACAAAGTTCATTCCCAGTCTAAGATCAGATGGGACTGAGGGTTGCGGCAGCAGGATCGATAGCACACAACGGGGGACCCGACCGATCCCCGACTTGCGCATCCCGCCCCTCTGGCTGGCTGAGTGCCCGCGTGCTCGTTTCGTGGGTTGACTTAGGCATACGGAGTTCATTCCCAGTCTAAGATCGGACTGGACCGAGGGTTGCGGTAGCACATGCTGGGCTCGGGCATGTGCTGGTCCTGCATTTTTCTTCGTCAGGGCACCATCGCCGGAGCATCCCCGTAGAACCTGACCGGCGGCATTGGGGTTCCGGTGATCGGGGGGCCGGGGGGTGTTCGCACATGATGTGCAATGGGTGCTGGTACTTGACCCTTATATTGGTCCCCTATCCATCATCAAACCTCGAGAACTCACACCCCCTTAAAGAGCATTTGAGATTTTATAGGTTTGCTGCCAGTATCCATTAAAGTGTCTGAAATGGGGACACTTTTTTCAAATGTTCACAAAATCTTGTACACTTCAACTTTTTAGCTGATTTTTTTTGTGCATGCCAACAAAAATACAAGGATCGCGTCTACCAAGTTTGGGGCCAAAACTCTTTCCGAAAAAATTTCAAAAAATCCCGAACCGTAAAAAGTTTTGAAAATCGTAAAAAATAGAAAACGAGTCGTCTTGCCATGAAACTTCACGTGAAGGCTTAAGGGACCATTGTATGAATTTACAAGCCATAAAAATGGTATTGGCATCCAGAAATATGAAGATGTGCCTAAACCCACCTACCACCCTATCGATCCACGGGTTGCGCATCTCGTCGCTGGCCGGCGTAGTGCCCGCTCGCCCACTCGTTTTGTCGGTTGGCTTAGGCATACGGAGTTCATTCCCAGTCTAAGATCAGACCAAACTGAGGGTTACGGCAGCAAGATCGGCAGCACGTAGGGGGGACCCGGTTGATCCCCGGCTTGTGCATCTCGCCCCTCTGGTCGGCTAAGTTCCCGCACGCTCGTTTCGTGGGTTGACTTAGGCATACGGAGTTCATTCCCAGTCTAAGCATACGGAGTTGATTCTCAGTCTAAGATCGAACCCGACCGAGGGTTGCGGTAGCACATGCTGGGCTGGGGCATGTGCTGGTGCCACATTTTTCTTCGTCGGGGCACCATCACCGGAGAACCTGACAAGCGGCAATGGGGTTCCGACGATCGGGGGGTCGGGGGGCTGTGCGCACATGATGTCGATGGGTGCTGGTACTTGGCCCTTATATTGGCCCCCTATCCCTCACCAAACCTCGAGAACTCACACCCCCTTAAAGAGCATTTGAGATTTTATAGGTTTGTTGCCAGTAGCCGTTAAAGTGTCTAAAATGGGGACACTTTTTTCAAATGGTCACAAAATCTTGTACACTTCGAGTTTTTAGCTGAGTTTTTTTGTGCATGCCAACAAAAATACAAGGATCACGTCTACCAACTTTGGGACCAGAATTGCTTTAAAAAAATTTTAAAAAATCTCGAACCGTAAAAAGTTTCAAAAATCATGAAAAATAGAAAACGAGTTGTCTTGCCAATAAACTTCACGTGATGGCTTAAGGGACCATTGTATGAATTTACAAGCCATAAAAATGGCATTAGCACCCAGAAATATGAAGATGTACCTAAACCCATCTACCACCCTATCGATCCACGGCTTGCGCATCCCGTCTCTCTGGCCGACGTAGTGCCTGCCCGTCCGCCCGCCCGCTTATTTCGTCGGTTAGCTTAGGCATACGGAGTTCATTCCCAGTCTAAGATCGGATGGACCGAGGGTTGCGGCAGCAGGATCGGCAGCACGCAGAGGGGGAACCAATCGATCCCCGACTTGCGCATCCCGCCCCTCTGGCCGGCAGAGCTCCCATACGCTCGTTTCGTCAGTTGGCTTAGGCATACGGAGTTCATTCCCAGTCTAAGATTGGACCAGATGGAGGGTTGCTATAGCAGGATCCACAGCACGAAAAGGGGGACCCGACCGATCCCCGGCTTGTGTATCTTGCCCCTATGGCTGGTTGAGCGCCCACACGCTCGTTTCATGGGTTGACTTAGCCATACAGAGTTCATTCCTAGTCTAAGCATACGGAGTTCATTCCCAGTCCAAGATCAGACCAGACCGAAGGTTGCGGTGGCACATGCTAGGCTTGGGCATGTGCTGGTGCCGCATTTTTCTTCACCGGGGCACCATCGCCCGGCATCGCTGGAGAACTTGATCGACGGCAATGGGGTTCCGGCGATCGGGGGGGCCGGGGGGTGTGTGCACATGATGTCGATGGGTGCTGGTACTTGGCCCTTATATTGGCCCCCTATCCCTCACCAAACCTCGAGAACTCACACCCCTTTAGAGAGCATTTGAGATTTTACAGGTTTGCTGCCAATAGCCATTAAAGTGTCTGAAATGGGGACACTTTTTTCAAATGGTCGCAAAATCTTGTACACTTCCAGTTTTTAGCTGAATTTTTTTATGCATGCCAACAAAAATACAAGGATCACATCTACCAAGTTTGTGGCCAAAAATCCTTCCGAAAAAGTTGTAAAAAAGCTCGAACCGTAAAAAGTTTCAAAAATCATGAAAAAAAGAAAACGGGTCATCTTGCCAAGAAACTTCACGTGAAGGCTTAAGGGACCATTGTATGAATTTACAAGCCATAAAAATGGCATTGGCAAATAGAAATATGAAGATGTGCCTAAACCCACCTACCACCCTATCGATCCATGGCATGCGTATCCCGTCTCTCTGGCCGGCGTAGTGCCCACCCGCCCTCCCGCCTACTCGCTCGTTTCATCGGTTGGCTTAGGCATGTGCTGGTGCCACATTTTTCATCGTCGGCGCACCATCGTCGGAGCATCATTGGAGAACCTAACTGGCAGCATTGGGGTTCTTGTGATCGGGGGGGCCGGGGGGGTGTGCGCACATAATGTGCGATGGGTGCTGGTACTTGGCCCTTATATTGGCCCCCTATCACTCATCAAACCTCGAGAACTCAGCATTTGAGATTTTACAAGTTTGCTGCCAGTAGCCATTAAAGTGTCTAAAATGGGGACACTTTTTTCAAATGGTCACAAAATCTTGTACACTTTGAGTTTTTAGCTGAATATTTTTGTGCATGCCAACAAAAATACAAGGATCACGTCATCCAAGTTTGGGACCAAAACTTTTTCTGAAAAAATTTTAAAAAATCCCAAACCGTAAAAAGTTTCAAAAATCGTGAAAAATAGAAAACGAGTCGTCTTGCCATGAAACTTCACGTGAAGGCTTAAGGGACCATTGTATGAATTTTCAAGCCATAAAAATGGGATTGGCATGCAGAAGTATGAAGATGTGCCTAAACCCACCTACCACCCTATCGATCCATGGCTTGCGCATCCCGTCTCTCTGGCCGGCATAGTGCCTGCCCGCCCGCCCGCCAGCTCGTTTCGTCGGATGGCTTAGGCATACTGAGTTCATTCCCAGTCTAAGATCGCACCTTACCAAGGGTTGCGGGGGCAGGATCGGCAGCACGTAGAAGGGGACCCGATCGATCCTCGGCTTGCCCATCCTGCCCCTCTGGCTCGCTGAGCGCCCGCACGCTCGTTTCGTGGGTTGACTTAGGCATACGGAGTTCATTCCTAGTCTAAGCATACAGAGTTCATTCCCAGTCAAAGATCGAACTGGACCGAGGGTTACGGCTGCACATGTTGGGCTCGGGCATGTGCTGGTAACGCATTTTTCTTCGTCGGGGCACCATTGTCGGTGCATCATCGGAGAACCTCACCGGCAGCATTGGGTTTCGAGTGATCGGGGGGGTCGGGGTGGGTGTGCGCACATGATGTGCGATGGGTGCTGGTACTTGGCCCTTATATTGGCCCCCTATCCCTCAACGAACCTCGAGAACTCACACCCCCTTAAAGAGCATTTGACATTTTACAAGTTTGCTGCCAGTAGCCATTAAAGTGTCTGAAATAGGGACACTTTTTTCAAATGGTCACAAAATCTTGTACACTTTGAGTTTTTAGCTGAATTTTTTTATGCATGCCAAAAAAAATACAAGGATCATGTCTTCCAAGTTTGGGGCCAAAACTCCTTTTGAAAAAATTTTTAAAAATCCCAAACAGCAAAAAGTTTCAAAAATCAAGAAAAATAGAAAACGAGTCGTCTTGCCATGAAACTTCACATGAAGGCTTAAGGGACCATAAAAATTGCATAGGCATGTAGAAATATGAAGATGTGCCTAAACCCACCTACCACCCTATCGATCCACAGCTTGCACATCCTATCTCTCTGGCCCGCGTAGTGCTAGCCCGCCCGCCCCCCTTCTCGTTTCATCGGTTGGCTTAGGCATACGGAGTTCATTCCCAGTCTAAGATCAGACCAGACCGAGGGTTGCAGCAGTAGGATTGGCAGCACACAAAGGGGGACCCGACCGATCCCCGGCTTGCGCATCCTGCCCCTCTGGCTGGCTGAGCGCCCGCACGCTCGTTTCGTGGCTTGACTTAGGCATACGGAGTTCATTCCCAGTATAAGCATACGGAGATCATTCCCAGTCTAAGATCGGGCCGGACTGAGGGTTGCGGTGGCACATTCTGGGCTCAGGCATGTGCTGGTGCCACATTTTTCTTCGTCGGGGAACCATTGCAGGAGCAATATCGAAGAACCTAATCGACGGCATTGGGATTCCGACGATCGAGGGGCCGGGGGGTGTGCTCATATGATGTGCGATGGGTGCTGGTACTTGGCCCTTATATTGGCCCCCTATCCCTCATCAAATCTCGAGAACTCACACCCCCTTAAAGAGCATTTGAGATTTACAGGTTTGTTGCCAGTAGCAATTAAAGTGTCTGAAATGGGGAAACTTTTTTCAAATGGTCAATAAATCTTGTACACTTCGAGTTTTTAGTTGAATTTTTTTGTGCATGCCAACAAAAATGCAAGGATCATGTGTACGAAGTTTGGGGCCAAAACTCCTCAAGACAAAATTTTAAAAAATCCTGACCGTAAAAAGTTTCAAAAATCATGAAAAATAGAAAACGAGTCGTCTTGCCATGAAACATCACGTGAAGGCTTAAGCGGACCATTGTATGAATTTACAAACAATAAAAATGGCATTGGCACGCTGAAATATGAAGATGTACCTAAACCCACCTACCACCCTATCGATCCACGGCTTGCGCATCCCGTCTCTCTGGCCGGCGTAGTGCCCGCCAGCCCACCCGCCCACTCGTTTCATCAGTTGGTTTAGGCATACGGAGTTCATTCCCAGTCCAAGATCTGACCGGATCGAGGGTTGCAGCAACAGCATCAGCAGCACGCAGAGGGGGACCTGGCCGATCCTCAGCTTGCGCATCCCGCTACTCTGGCCGGCTGAGCGTCGACACGCTCGTTTCGTGGGTTGACTTAGGCATACGGAGTTCATTCTTAGTCTAAGCGTACAGAGTTCATTCCCAGTCTAAGATCAGACCGGACCGAGGGTTGCAGCAGCACATGCTAGGCTCGGGCATGTGCTGGTGCCATATTTTTCTTCGCCGGAGAACCTGACCGACTGCATAGAGGGTCCGACGATTGGGGGGCCGGGGGGTGTGCACACATGATGTGCGATGGGTGCTGGTACTTGGCCCTTATATTGGCCCCCTATCCCTCATCAAACCTTAAGAACTCACACCCCCTTAAAAAGCATTTGAGATTTTACAGGTTTGCTGCCAGTAGCCATTAAAGTGTCTGAAATGGGGACACTTTTTTCAAATGCTCACAAAATCTTGTACACTTCGAGTTTTAAGCTGAATTTTTTGTGTATGCCAAAAAAAAATACAAGGATCACGTCTACCAAGGTTGGGGCCAAAACGCCTTTTCGAAAAAATTTTAAAAAATCTCAAACCGCAAAAAGTTTCGAAAATTATAAAAAATAGGAAACGAGTCGTCTTGCCATGAAACTTCACGTGAAGGCTTAAGGGACCATTGTATGAATTTACAAGCCATAAAAATGGCATTGGCACCCAAAAATATGAAGATGTGCCTAAACCCACCTACCACCCTATCGATCCACGGCTTGCACATCCTGTCTCTCTGGCCGACGTAGTGCCCGCCCGCCAGCTCCTTTTATCGGTTGGCTTAGGCATACGGAGTTCATTCCCAGTCTAAGATTGTACCAGACTGAGGTTGTGGTAGCAGAATTGGCAGCACGCAGAAGGGGACCCGGCCAATCCCCGGCTTGCGCATCCCTCCCCTTTGGCTGGCTGAGCGCCCGCACGGTCATTTCGTGGGTTAACTTAGGCATACGGAGTTCATTCCCAGTCTAAGCATACGGAGTTCATTCCCAGTCTAAGCATACGGAGGTCATTCCTAGTCTAGAATAGAACCGAACCGATGTTTGCGGGCGCAACATGCTGCGCTCGGGCATTGCTGTGCCGCACTTTTCTTCTCGGGGGCACCATCGCCGGAGCATCATCGGAGAACTCTGACCGACGGGCATTGTGGTTACCGGCGATCGGGGCCGGGGGTGTACACATATGTGCGAGGGTGCTGTACTTGGACCTTATATTGGGCCCCCTATCTCCCATCAAACCTCGTGAACTCACACCCCCTTAAAGAGCGTTTGAGATTTTATAGGTTTGCTGCCAGTAGCCATTAAAGTGTTTGAAATGGGAACATTTTTTTCAAATGGTCACAAAATCTTGTACACTTTGAGTTTTTAGCTGAATTTTTTTGTGCATGCCAAAAAAATACAAGGATCACGTCTACCAAGTGTGGGGCCAAAACTCCTTTCAAAAAAATTTTAAAACATCCCAAACAGTAAAAAGTTTCAAAAATCATGAAAAATAGAAAATGAGTCGTCTTGCCATGAAACTTCACGTGAAGGCTTAAGGGACCATTGTATGAATTTACAAGCCATAAAAATGGCATTGGCACACAAAAATGTGAAGATGTGCCTAAAACCTCCTACCACCCTATCGATCCATGGCTTGCGCATCCAGTCTCTCTGGCTGACGTAGTGCCCGCCTGCCCGCTCGTTTTGTCGGTTGGCTTAGGCATACGAAGTTCATTCCCAGTCTAACATCGGACCAGACCGAGGGTTGCAGCAGCAGGATTGGCAGCACGTAGAGGGGGACCCGACCGATCCTCAGCTTGCGCATCCCGCCCCTCTGGCCGGCTGAGCGCCCGCTTGCCCGTTTCATTGCTTGACTTAGGCATACGGAGTGCATTCCCAATCTAAGCATACGAAGTTAATTCCCAGTCTAAGATCGGACCGAACCGAGGGTTGCGGCAGCACATGCTAGGCTCGGGGGGTTCCGATGATCGGGGGGCTGGGGGGTGCGCACACATGATGTGCGATGGGTGCTGGTACTTGGCCCTTATATTGGCCCCCTATCCCACATCAAACCTGGAGAACTCACACCCCCTTAAAGGGCATTTGAGATTTTATAGGTTTACTGCCAGTAGCCATTAAAGTGCCTGAAATGGGGACACTTTTTTCAAATGGTCACAAAATCTTGTACACTTCGAGTTTTAGCTGAATTTTTTTTTGCATGCCAACAAAAAATACAAGGATCATGTCTACCAAGATGGGGCAAAAACTCTTTCCGGAAAAGTTTTAAAAAATCCCAAACAGTTAAAAAGTTTCGAAAATCATGGAAAAAATAGAAAATGAGTCGTCTTGCATGAACTCACGTGAAGGCTTTAAGGGACCATTGTATGAATTTACAAGCCATAAAAATGGCTATTGGCACACAAAAATGTGAAGATGTGCCTAAAACCACAAATCGACCATGGCTTCGCATCCAGCTTCGCTGGCTGAGAAGTGCCCGCCTGCCCGCTCGGGTGTCGGTGGCTTTAGGCATACGTCTTCATTCCCGCTAACATTGCCACAGACCAGGGTTGCATGGTACAAATTCATACGAGGGGTCCCGAACCGTTCCTCAGCTTCATCCCGACTCTGGCGGCTGATGGCCCGTTGCCCGTTTCTTCGGGACTTAAAAACGGAGGCATTCGCCAAACTAGGTACGGATGGATTTCCATGTTTGATTTGACCAAACGAAATTCAGCTAAATGCTAGGGCTCGGGAGTTTCCATGGAAAGAGCTGGGGGCTGCGCGCACATTGATGTGCGATGGTGCTAGTACTTGCCCTATATTGGCCCCTATCCCCATAAACCCTGGAGAACTCACACCCCCTTAAAGGGCATTTAAGATTTTATAGGTTTACTGCCAGTAGCCATTAAAGTGTCTGAAATGGGGACACTTTTTTCAAATGGTCACAAAATCTTGTACACTTCGAGTTTTTAGCTGAATTTTTTTTGCATGCCAAAAAAAATACAAGGATCATGTCTACCAAGCTTGGGGCAAAAACTCTTTCTGAAAAAGTTTTAAAAAATCTTGAACCACAAAAAATTTTGAAATTTGTGAAAAATAGAAAACGAGTCGTCCTGGCATGAAACTTCAGGTGAAGGCTTAAGGGACCATTGTATGAATTTAGAAGCCATAAAAATGGCATTGGCACACAGAAATATGAAGATGTCCCTAAACCCACCTACCACCCTATCTATCCACGGCTTGCGCATCTCGTCTCTCTAGCCGGCATAGTGCCCGCCCGCCCACCCGCCTGCTCGTTTCATCGGTTAGCTTAGGCATACAGAGTTAATTCTTGATCTAAGATCGAACTGGATCAAGGGTTACAGTAGCAGGATTGGTAGCACGTAGAGGGGGACCCGACCAATCCTCAGCTTGCGCATCCCGCCCCTCTGGCCAGCTGAGTGCCCGCACGCTTGTTTCATGGGTTGACTTAGGCATACGGAGTTCATTCCCAGTCTAAGATCGAACCGGACCGATGCTTGCGACAGCACATGCTGGGCTCGACCATGTGCTGGTGCCATATTTTTCTTCACCGGGGCACCATCGCCGGAGCATCGCCGGAGAACTTGACCGACGGCATTGGGGTTCCAGCGATCAGGGGGGCCGGGGGGTGTGTGCACATGATGTGCGATGGGTGCTGGTACTTGGCCCTTATATTAGCCCCCTATCCCACATCAAACCTCGAGAACTCACACCCCCTTAAAGAGCATTTGAGATTTTATAGGTTTGCTGCCAGTAGCCATTAAAGTGTTTGAAATGGGGACACTTTTTTCAAATGGTCACAAAATCTTGTACACTTCGAGTTTTTAGTTGAATTTTTTTGTGCATGCCAACAAAAATATAAGGATCACATCTAACAAGTTTGGGGCCAAAACTCCCTCCGAAAAAATTTTAAAAACTCTCGAACCGCAAAAAGTTTCAAAAATCGTGAAAAATAGAAAACAAGTCGTCTTGCCATGAAACTTCACGTGAAGGCTTAAGGGACCATTGTATGAATTTACAAGCCATAAAAATGATGTTGGTATGCAGAAATATGAAGATGTCCCTAAACCCACCTACCACCCTATCGATCCACGGCTTGCACATCCCGTCTCTCTGGCCGGCATAGCGCCCGCCTGCCCGCCCGCTCGTTTCATCCATTGGCTTGGGCATACGGAGTTCATTCCCAGTCTAAGATCAAATTGGACCGAAGGTTCTGACAGTAGGATTCACAGCACATAGAGGGGGACCCAGCCGATCCCCGACTTGCGCATCCCGCCCCTCTGGCCGGCTGAGCACTCCCACACTCATTTCGTGGGTTGACTTAGGCATACAGAGTTCATTCCCAATCTAAGATCAGACCGGATCGAGGGTTGTAGCAGCACATATTGGGCTCGGGCATGTGCTGGTGCCACATTTTTCTTCGTTGGGACACCATCACCCGAGCATCGCTAGAGAACCGGACCGGCGGCATTGGGGTTCCGATGATCAGGGGTTTCGGGGGGGTGTGCACACATGATATGCGATGGGTGCTGGTACTTGGCCCTTATATTGGCCCCCTATCACTCATCAAAGTTCGAGAACTCACACCCCCTTAAGGAGCATTTGAGATTTTACAAGTTTGCTGTTAGTAGCCATTAAAGTGTCTGAAATGGGGATACTTTTTTCAAATGGTCACAAAATCTTGTACACTTCGAGTATTTAGCTGAATGTTTTTGTGCATGCCAGCAAAAATACAACGATCACATCTACCAAGTTTGGGGCCAAAACTCCTTCTGAAAAAATTTTAAAAAATCCCGAACCGTAAAAAGTTTGAAAATTATGAAAAATAGATAACGAGTCGTCTTCCCATGAAACTTCACGTGAAGGCTTAAGGGACCATTGTATGAATTTACAAGCCATAAAAATGGCATTGGCACACAGAAATATGAAGATGTCTCTAAACCCACCTAACACCCTATCGATCCACGGCTTGCGCATCTTGTCTCTCTGGACGATGTAGTGCCCGCCCGCCCTGTCATTTCGTCGGTTGGCTTAGGCATACGGAGTTAATTCAGAGTCTAAGATTAGACCAGACCGAGGGTTACGGCAGCAGGATTGGCAGCACGTAGATGAGGACCTGGCCGATCCTTGGCTTACGCATCGCACCCCTCTAGTCGACTGAGCACCCGCACGCTCGTTTTATGGGTTCACTTTGGCATACAGAGTTCATTCCCAGTCTAAGCATATGAAGTTCATTCCCAGTCTAAGATCGCACCGGATCGAGGGTTGCGGCAGCACATGCTAGGCTCGAGCATGTTTCGGTGCCGTATTTTTCTTCATCGGGGCACCATCGAGAACTCACACCCCCTTAAAGAGCATTTGACATTTTACAGGTTTGCTGCCAGTAGCCATAAAAGTGTCTGTAATGGGGACACTTTTTTCAAATGGTCACAAAATCTTGTATACTTCGAGTTTTTAGCTGACTTTTTTTATGCATGCCAACAAAAATACAAGGATCACGTCTACCAAGTTTGGGGCCAAAACGCCTTCCAAAAAAATTTAAAAAAATTCCAAACCGTAAAAATTTTTTAAAATCATGAAAAAAAAAACGAGTCATCTTGCCATGAAACTTCACGTTAAGGCTTAAAGGACCATTGTATGAATTTACAAGCCATAAAAATGGCATTGGCAGGCAGAAATATGAAGATGTACCTAAACCCACCTACCACCCTATCGATCCACGACTGGCGCATCCCGTCTCTCTGGCCGGCATAGTGCCCTCCCGCCCGCCCGCCCGCTCATTTCGTCGGTTGGCTTAGGCATACGGAGTTCATTCCCAGTCTAAGATCGAACTGGACCGAGGGTTGCGGCAGCACATGCTGGGCTCGAGCATGTGCTAGTGCCGTATTTTTCTTTATCGGGGCACCATCGTCTGAGCATTGTCAGAGAACCTGACCGACGGCATTGGGGTTCTGATGATCGGGGGGCCGGTGGGGGTGTGCGCACATGATGTGCAATGGGTGCTGGTACTTGGCCCCTATATTGGCCCCCTATCCCTCATCAAACCTCGAGAACTCACACCCCCTTAAAAAGCATTTGAGATTTTCCAGGTTTGCTACCAGTAGCCATTAAAGTGTCTGAAATGGGGACACTTTTTTTAAATGGTCACAAAATCTTGTACACTTCGAGTTTTTAGCTGAATTTTTTTGTGCGTGCCAACAAAAAAACCAGGATCACGTCTACCAAGTTTGGGGCCAAAACTCCTTCCAAAAAAATTTTAAAAAATCTCGAACCGCAAAAATTTTGAAAATCATGAAAAATAAAAAACGAGTCATCTTGCCATGAATCTTCACGTGAAGGCTTAAGGGACCATTGTATGAATTTACAAGCCATAAAAATGGCATTGGCATGTAGAAATATGAAGATATGACTAAACCCACCTACCACCCTATCGATCCATGGCCTGCGCATCCGTCTCTCTGGCCGGGGTAATGCCCACCCGCCCACCTGCCCGTTCGTTTCGTCGGTTGGCTTAGGCATACGGAGTTCATTCCCAATCTAAGATTGGACCGAACTGAGGGTTGCAGTAGCAGGATCGGCAGCATGCAGAGGGGGACACGATCGATCCCCGGCTTGCGCATCACGCCCCTCCGGCTGGCTGATCGCCCGCACACTCATTTTGTGGGTTGACTTTGTCATACGGAGTTCATTCCAAGTCTAAGCATATGGAGTTCATTCCCAGTCTAAGATCGGACCGGACTGAGGGTTGCAGCAGCACATGCTGGGCTCTGGCATGTGCTGGTTCCACATTTTTCTTCACCGGGGCACCATTGTTAGAGCATCACCGGAGAACCCGACCGGCGGTATTGGGGTTCCGGCGATTGGGGGGGCCGGGGGGTGTGCGCACATGATGTGCGATGGGTGCTGGTACTTGGCCCTCATATTGGTCCCCTATCCCTCATCAAACCTCAAGAACACACACCCCCTTAAAGAGCATTTGAGATTTTACAGGTTTGCTGCCAGTAGCCATTAAAGTGTCCAAAATGGGGACACTTTTTTCAAATGGTCACAAAATCTTGTACACTTCGATTTTTTAGCTGAATTTTTTTGTGCAAGCCAACAAAAATACAAGGATCACGTCTACCATGTTTGGGGCCAAAACTCTTCCAAAAAAATTTTAAAAAATCTCCAACCGCAAAAAGTTTCAAAAACAGTGAAAAATAGAAAACGAGTCATCTTGCCATGAAACTTCACGTGAAGGCTTAAGGGACCGTGGTATGAATTTACATGCCATAAAAAAGGAATTGGGACACAGAAATATGAAGATGTGCCTAAACCCACCTACCACCCTATCAATCAACGGCTTGCGCATCCCGTCTCTCTGGCCGATGTAGTGCCCACCCGCCCGCCCGCTCGTTTCGTCGGTTGGCTTAGGCATACGGAGTTCATTCCCAGTCTAAGATCGAACTGGACCGAGGGTTGCGGCAGCACATGCTGGGCTCGAGCATGTGCTGGTGCCATATTTTTCTTCATCGGGGCACCATCGTCTGAGCATTGTCAGAGAACCTGACCGACGGCATTGGGGTTCTGATGATCGGGGGGCCGGTGGGGGTGTGCGCACATGATGTGCAATGGGTGCTGGTACTTGGCCCCTATATTGGCCCCCTATCCCTCATCAAACCTTGAGAACTCACACCCCCTTAAAGAGCATTTGAGATTTTACAGGTTTGCTGCCAGTAGCCATTAAAGTGTCTGAAATGGGGACACTTTTTTCAAATGGTCACAAAATCTTGTACACTTCGATTTTTTAGCTGAATTTTTTTGTGCAAGCGAAAAAAAATACAAGGATCACGTCTACCATGTTTGGGGCCAAAACTCCTTCCAAAAAAATTTTTAAAAATCTTGAACCGCAAAAAGTTTCAAAAATAGTGAAAAATAGAAAATGAGTCGTCTTGCCATGAAACTTCTCGTGAAGGCTTAAGGGACCGTTGTATGAATTTAAAAGCCATAAAAATGGAATTGGCACACAGAAATATGAAGATGTACCTAAACCAACCTACCACCCTATCGATCCATGGCTTGCACATCCCGTCTCTCTGGCAGACATAGTGCTTGCCAGCCCGCCCGCTCTCTTGTTTCATCGGTTGGCTTAGGCCTACGGAGTTCATTCCTAGTCTAAGATCAGATCGGATCGAGGGTTGCGACAGTAGGATTGGCAGCACACAGAGGGGGACCCGGCCGATCCCCAGCTTGTGCGTCCTGCCCCTCTGGTCGACTGAGCACCGGCACGCTCGTTTCGTGGCTTGACTTAGGCATACGGAGTTCATTCCCAGTCTAAGCATATGGAGTTCATTCCCAGTCTAAGATCAGACCGGATCGAGGGTTGTGGCAGCACATGCTAGACTCGGGCATGTGCTGGTGCCACATTTTTCTTCGTCGGGGCACCATCATCAGAGCATCACCGGAGAACCTGACTGGCGGCATTGGGGTTCCGACGATCGGGGGGGCCAGGGGGGTGTGCGAACATGATGTGCGATGGGTGCTGGTACTTGGCCCTTATATTGGCACCCTATCCCTCATCAAACCTCGAGAACTTACACCCCCTTAAACAACATTTGAGATTTTACAGGTTTGCTGCCAGTAGCCATTAAAGTGTCTGAAATGGGGACACTTTTTTCAAATGGTCACAAAATCTTGTACACTTTGATTTTTTAGCTGAATTTTTTTGTGCAAGCCAAAAAAATACAAGGATCACGTCTACAATGTTTGGGGCCAAAACTCCTTCCAAAAAAATTTTAAAAAATCTCGAACCGTAAAAAGTTTCAAAAATAGTGAAAAATAGAAAACGAGTCGTCTTGCCATGAAACTTCATGTGAAGGCTTAAGGGACCGTTGTATGAATTTACAAGCCATAAAAATGGAATTGGCACACAGAAATATGAAGATGTGCCTAAACCAACCTACCACCATATCGATCCACGGCTTGCGCATCCCGTCTCTCTGGCTGGCGTAGTGCCTGCCAGCCCGCCCGCTCGCTCATTTCGTCGGTTGGCTTTGGCCTACAAAGTTCATTCCCAGTCTAAGATCGGATTGGATCGAGGGTTGCGGTAGTAGGATCGGTAGCACACAGAGGGGGACCCGACCAATCCCCGGCTTGCGCATTCTACCCCTCTGGTCGGCTAAGCGCACGCACGCTCGTTTCGTGGCTTGACTTAGGCATACGGAGTTCATTCCCAGTCTAAGCATATGCAGTTCATTCTGAGTCTAAGATCAGACCGGACCGAGGGTTGCGGCAGCACATGCTGGGCTTGAGCAAGTCCTGGTGCCACATTTTTCTTCACCGGGGCACATTGCCGGACGGCATTGGGGTTCGACGATCGGGAGGGTCGGGAGGGGTGTGCGCACATGATGTGCGATGGGTGCTGGTACTTGGCCCTTATATTGGCCCCCTATCCCTCATCAAACCTCGAGAACTCACACCCCCTTGAAGAGCATTTGAAATTTTACAGGTTTGCTACCAGTAGCCATTAAAGTGTCTGAAATAGGGACACTTTTTTCAAATGGTCACAAAATCTTGTACACTTTGAGTTTTTAGCTGAATTTTTTTGTGCGTGCCAAAAAAAAAAAATACAAGGATCACGTCTACCTAGTTTGGGGCCAAAACTTCTTCCGAAAAAATTTTAAAAAATCCCGAACCGTAAAAAGTTTTGAAAATCGAAAAAAATAGAAAACGAGTAGTCTTGCTATGAAACTTAACGTGAACACTTAAGGGACCATTGTATGAATTTAAAAGCCATAAAAATGGCATTGGCACATAGAAATATGAAGACGTACCTAAAGCCACCTACCACCCTATCGTTCCACGGCTTGCGCATCCCGTTTCTCTGGCCGGCGTAGTGCCCCTCGCCCGCCCGCCCGCTCGTTTCGTCGGTTCACTTAGGCATATGAAGTCCATTCCCAGTCGAAGATCAGATCAGACTGAGGGTTTTGGCAGCAGGATCGGCAGCACGCAGAGGGGGACCCGACCGATCCCCAGCTTGCGCATCCTGCCCCTCTGGTCGGCTGAGCGCCCGCACGCTCTTTTCATGGGTTGACTTAGGCATACGGAGTTAATTCCCAGTCTAAGCATAGAAGTTCATTCCCAGTCTAACATCAGACCAGACCGAGGGTTGCGGCACCACATGCTGGGCTCGGGCATGTGCTGGTCCCGTATTTTTCTTCGTCGGGGCACCATCGTCGGATGGCATTGGGGTACCGACGATCGGGGGTGCTGGGGGGTGTGCGCAGATGATGTGCGATGGGTGCTGGTACTTGGCCCTTATATTGGCCCCCTATCCCTTATCAAACCTTGAGAACTCACACCACCGTAAGGAGCATTTGAGATTTTACAGGTTTGCTACCAGCAGCCATAAAAGTGTTTGAAATGGGGATACTTTTTTCAAATAGTCACAAAATCTTGTACACTTCGAGTTTTTAGCTGAATTTTTTTGTGCATGCCAACAAAAATACAAGGATCACGTCTACCAAGTTTAGGGCCAAAACACCTTTTGAAAAAATTTTAAAAAATCTCGAACCGTAAAAAGTTTCCAAAATCGTGAAAAATAGAAAACGAGTCGTCTTGCCATGAAACTTCACGTGACGGCTTAAGGGACCATTGTATGAATTTACAAGCCACAAAAATGGCATTGGCATGCAAAAATATGAAGATGAGCCTAAACCCACCTACCACCCTATCGATCCACGGCTTGCACATCTCGGTCCTCTGGCGGCTGAGCGCCCGCACTCTTGTTTCGTGGGTTGACTTAGGCATACGAAGTTCATTCGCAGTCTAAGCATACGAAGTTCATTCCCAGTCTAAGCATAGGAGTTCATTCCCAGTCTACGATCGAACCAGACCGATGGTTGTAACAGCACATTTCAGGTTTTCGGGCATGTGCTTGGTGCCGCATTTTACTTCGTCGGGGCCCATGGCCGGAGGCCATCGCCAGAGAACCTGACCGCGGCATTGGGTTCCGGTTGATTGCATGGGCGATGGCCGGGTGGTGTGCACACCATGATGTGCGATGGGGTGCTGGTACTTGGCCCTTTATAATTGGCCTCCATATCCTCATCAAACCTCGAGGAAGTCCACACCCCCTTAAGAGTATTTGAGTTTTACAGGTTTTGCTGCCAGTAGCCATTGAAGTGTCTGAAATGGGACACTTTTTTCAAATAGGCCACAAGAATCTTGTACAGTTCGAGTTTTTAACTGAAATTTTTTTGTCGCGTGCCAATAAAAATACAGGATCACGTCTACCAAGTTTGGGCCAAACTCCATCCCGAAAAATTAAAAAAATCCCAAATCGTAAAAAGTTTTGAAAATCATGAAAAATAGAAAATGAGTCGATCTTGCCATGAAAACCACATGACGGCTTAAGGGACCATTGTATGAATTTAGAAGCCACAAAAATGGCATTGGCATGCAGAAATATCAAGATGTGCCTAAACCCACCTACCACCCTATCGATCAACGGCTTGCCCATCCCGTCTCTCTGGCTGGCGTAGTGCCCGCCTGTCCGCCTGCTCGTTTCGTCGGTTGGCTTAGGCATACGAAGTTCATTCCCAGTCTAAGATTGGACCGAACCGATGGTTGCAGTAGTGAGATTGGTAGCACGTAGAGGGGGACCCGGTCGATCCCCGGCTTGCACATCCCGGCCCTCTGGCGACTGAGCGCCTGCACTCTTGTTTCGTGGGTTGACTTAGGCATACAGAGTTCATTCGCAGTCTAAGCATACGAAGTTCATTCCCAGTCTAAGCATACTGAGTTCATTCCCAGTCTACGATCAGACCAGACCGACGATTGCAGCAGGACATTCCAGGCTCGGGAATGTGCTGGTGCCGCATTTTTCTTCATCGGGGCACCATCGCCGGAGCATCACCGGAGAACCTGACCGACGGCATTGGGGTTCCGACGATTGGTGGGGCCGGGGTGGTGTGCACACATGATGTGCGATGGGTGCTGGTACTTGGCCCTTATATTGGCCTCCTATCCCTCATCAAACCTTGAGAACTCACACCCCCTTAAAGAGCATTTGAGATTTTACAGGTTTGCTGCCAGTAGCCATTAAAGTGTCTGAAATGGGGACATTTTTTTCAAATGGTCATAAAATCTTGTACACTTCGAGTTTTTAGCTGAATTTTTTTATGCGTGCCAACAAAAATACAAGGATCACGTCTAAGAAGTTTGGGGCCAAAACTCCTTCCGAAAAAATTTTAAAAAATCTCGAACCGTAAAAAGTTTTGAAAATCGTGAAAAATAGAAAACGAGTCGTCTTGCCATGAAACTTCACGTGAAGGCTTAAGGGACCATTGTATGAATTTACAAGCCATAAAAAAGGCATTGGCACATAGAAATAAGAAGATGTGCCTAAACCCACCTACCACCCTATCGATCCACAGATTGCGCATCCCGTCTCTCTGGTCGGCGTAGTACTCGCCCGCCCGCTTGTTTCGTCGATTGGCTTAGGCATACGGAGTTTATTCCCATTCTAAGATCAAACTGGACTGAGGGTTGTGGCAGCAGTATCGACAGCATGTAGTGAGGGACCCGGTCGATCCTCGGCTTGCGCATCCCGCCCCTCTGGTCGGCTGAGCGCCCGCACGCTCGTTTCGTGGGTTAACTTAGGCAAACGGATTTCATTCCCAGTCTAAGATCGGATCGAACCGAGGGTTGCGATAGCACATGCTGGGCTCAGGCATGTGCTGCTGCCGCATTTTTCTTTGCCGGGGCACCATTGCCGGAGCATTGCCGGAGAACCTGACCGACGGCATTGGGGTTTCGGTGATCGGGGGGGTGTGTGCACATGAAGTGCGATGGGTGCTTGTACTTGGCCCTTATATTTGCCCCCTATCCCTCATCAAACCTCGAGAACTCACACCCCCTTAAAAAGCATTTGAGATTTTACAGGTTTGCTGCCAGTAGCCATTAAAGTGTCTGAAATGGGGACACCTTTTTCAAATGGTCACAAAATCTTGTACACTTCAAGTTTTTAGCTGAATTTTTTTGTGCATGCCAAAAAAAATACAAGAATCACGTCTACCAAGTTTGGGACTAAAAATCCTTCCGAAAAAATTTTAAAAAAATCTCAAACCGTAAAAAGTTTCTAAAATTGCAAAAAATAGAAAACGAGTCGTCTTGCCACGAAACTTCACGTGAAGGCTTAAGGAACCATTGTATGAATTTACAAGCCATAAAAATGGCATTGGCATGCAGAAATATGAAGATGTGCCTAAACCCACCTACCACCCTATCGATCCACGGCTTGTGCATCCCGTCTCTTTGGCTGGCGTAGTTCCCACCCGCCCGCCCGCTCGTTTCGTCAGTTGGCTTGGCCATACGGAGTTGATTCCTAGTCTAAGATCGGACCGGATCGAGTATTTGCTGGTGCTGGATTTTTCTTCGTCGGGGCACCATCGCCAGATAACCTGGCCGACGACATTGGGGTTCCGGCAATCGGGGGGCCGGAGGGGTGTGCGCACATGATGTGCGATGGGTGCTGGTACTTGGCCCCTATATTGGCCCCCTATCCCTCATCAAACCTCAAGAACCAACACCCCCCTAAAGAGCGTTTGAGATTTTACAGGTTTGCTGCCAGTAGCCGTTAAAGTGTCTGAAATGGGGACACTTTTTTCAAATGGTCACAAAATCTTGTACACTTCGAGTTTTTAGCTGAATTTTTTTGTGCATGCAACAAAAATACAAGGATCACGTCTACCTAGTTTGGGGCCAAAACTCTTTCTGAAAAAATTTTAAAAAATCCCAAATCGTAAAAAGTTTTGAAAATCGTTAAAAATAGAAAGCGAGTCGTCTTGCCATGAAACTTCACGTAAAGGCATAAGGGACCATTGTATGAATTTACAAGCCATAAAAATGGCATTGGCACACAGAAATATGAAGATGTGCCTAACCCCACCTACCACCCTATCGATCCACGGCTTGCGCATCCCGTCTCTTTGGCCGGCGTATTGCCAGCCCGCACGCCCGCCTGCTCGTTTCGTCGGTTGGCTTAGGCACACGGACTTCATACCCAGTCTAAGATCAGACCGAACCGAGGGTTAAGACAGCAGGATTGGCAACAATAGAGGGGGACCTGATCGATCCGCAGCTTACGCATCTTACCCCTCTGGCCGGCTGAACACCCGCACGCTTGTTTTGTGGGTTGCCTTAGACATATGGAGTTCATTCCCAGTCTAAGCATACAGAGTTCATTACCAGTTTAAGATCGGATGGCACCGAGGGTTGCGGCAGCACATGCTGGGATCGAGCATGTGTTGGTGCCGCATTTTTCTTCGTCGGGGTACCATCGCCGGAGCATCGCCGAAAAACCTGACCGACGGCGTTAAGGTTCCGGCAATCGGGGGGTGTGCGCACATGATGTGCGATGGGTGCTGGTACTTGGCCCTTATATTGGCACCCTATCCCTCATCAAACCTCAAGAACTCACACCCCTTTAAAGAGCATTTGAGATTTTACAGGTTTGCTGCCAGTAGCCATTAAAGTGTCTGAAATAGGGACATTTTTTTCAAATGGTCACAAAATCTTGTACACTTCGAGTTTTTAGCTGAATTTTTTTGTGCATGCCAACAAAAATACAAGGATCACGTCTACCAAGTTTGGGGCTAAAACTCCTTCTGAAAAAATTTTAAAAAATCCCAAACCGCAAAAAGTTTCAAAAATCATGAAAAATAGAAAGCGAGTCGTCTTGCCATGAAACTTCACGTGAAGGCTTAAGGGACCATTGTATGAATTTACAAGCCATAAAAATGGCATTGGCGTGCAGAAATATGAAGATGTGTCTAAACCCACCTACCACCCTATCGATCCACGGCTTGCGCATCACGTCTCTCTGGCCCCTATCCCTCATCAAACCTCGAGAACTCACAACCCCTTAAAGAGCATTTGAGATTTTACAAGTTTGCTACCAGCAACCATTAAAGTGTTTGAAATGGGGACACTTTTTTCAAATGGTCACAAAATCTTATACACTTCGAGTTTTTAGCTAAATTTTTTTATGCATGCCAAAAAAAATACAAGGATCACGTCTACCAAGTTGGGGCCAAAACTCCTTCCGAAAAAATTTTAAAAAATTTCGAACCGCAAAAAGTTTCAAAAATCGTGAAAAATAAAAAATGTGTCGTCTTGCCATGAAACTTGACGTAAAGGCTTAAGGGACCATTGTATGAATTTACAGGCCATAAAAATGGCATTGGCACGTAGAAATATGAAGATGTGCCTAAACCCACCTACCACCCTTTCGATCCACGACTTGCGCATCCCGCCTCTCTGGCATGCGTAGTGCCCGCCTGCCCGCTCGTTTCGTCGGTTGGCTGAGGCATACGGAGTTCATTCCCAGTCTAAGACTGGACCGGACCGAGGGTTGTGGCAGCAAGATCGACAGTACGTAGAGGGGGCCCGAGCCGATCCCTGACTTGCGCTAACCGCCCCTCTGGCTGGTTAAGCGCCCGCACGCTCGTTTCGTGGGTTTACCTAGGCATACGGAGTTCATTCCCAGTCTAAGATCGGACCAGACCGAGGGCTGCGACAGCACATGCTGGGCTTGGGCTTCTGCTCGTGTCGTATTTTTCTTTGTCGGGGTACCATCGTTGGAGAACCTGACCAGCGGCATTAGGGTTCCGGCGATCAAGAGGGCCGAGAGGGGTGTGCGCACATGATGTGCGATGGGTGCTGGTACTTGGCCCTTATATTGGCCCCCTATACCTCATCAAACCTCGAGAACTCACGCCCCCTTAAAGAGCATTTGAAATTTTACAGGTTTGCTGCCAGTCGCCATTAAAGTGTCTGAAATAGGGACACTTTTCTCAAATGGTCACAAAATCTTGTACACTTCAAGTTTTTAGCTGAATTTTTTTGTGCATGCCAACAAAAATACAAGGATCATGTCTACCAAGTTTTGGAGCCAAAACTCCTTTCGAAAATTTTTTTAAAAATCCCAAACCACAAAAATTTTCAAAAATCATGAAAAATAGAAAACGAGTCATCTTGCCATGAAACTTCACATGAAGGCTTAAGGGACCATTGTATGAATTTACAAGCCATAAAAATGGCATTGGCACACAAAAATATGAAGATGTGCCTAAACCGACCTACCACCTTATCGATCCACGGCTTGAACATCTTGTCTCTCTGGCCTGCGTTGTGCCCGCCTGCCCGCTTGTCCGTCGGTTGGCTTAGGCATACAAAATTCATTCCCAGTCTAAGATCAGACCGGACAGAGGGTTGCGGGAGCAGGATCGACAGCACGCAGAGGGGGACCCGATCGATCCTCGACTTACGCATCCCGCCCCTCTGGCTGGCTGAGCGCCCGCACGCTCATTTCGTGGGTTCACTTAGGCATACAGAGTTCATTCCCAATCTAATATCGGACTGAATCGAGGGTTGCGGCAGCACATGCTGGGCTCGGGCATGTGCTAGTGTCGTATTTTTCTTCACCGAGGCACCATCGTCGGATCATCACCGGAGAACCTGTCCGACAGCATTGGGGTTCCGGCGATCAGGGGGCCAGGGGGTGCGCATATGATGTGCAATGGGTACTGGTACTTGGCCCTTATAATGGCCCCCTATCCCTCATCAAACCTCGAGAACTCACACCCCCTTAAGGAGCATTTGAGATTTTACAGGTTTGCTAGTAGTAGCCATTAAAGTGTCCCAAATGGGGACACTTTTATCAAATGGTCACAAAATCTTGTACAGTTCGAGTTTTTAGCTGAATTTTGTTTGTGCATGCCAAGAAAAATACAAGTATCACATCTACCAAGTTCAGGGCCAAAACTCCTTCCGAAAAAATTTTAAAAAATCCCAAACCGTAAAATGTTTCAAAAATCGTCAAAAATAGAAAACAAGTCGTCTTGCTATG
>NW_019167937.1:18172231-18214709 GCF_002303985.1 Durio zibethinus | reverse complement strand
TTGTAAATCTCAAATGCTATTTAAGGGGGTATGAGTTCTCGAGGTTTGATGAGGGATAGCGGGCCAATATAAGGGCCAAGTACCAGCACCCATCGCACATCATGTGCGCACACCCCCCAGCCCCCTCGATCGTCGGAACCCCAATGCCGTCGGTCAGGTTCTCCAGCAAAGCTCCAGCAATGGTGCCCCGACGGAGAAAAATACGGCACCAGCACATGCCCGAGCCCAGCATGTGCTGCCACAACCCTCGATCCGGTCTGATATTAGACTGGGAATGAACTCCGTATGCTTAGACTGCGAATGAACTCCGTATCCCTAAGTCAACCGATGAAACGAGCGCGCGGGCGCTCAGCCGGCCAAAGGGGCGGGATGCGCAAGCCGGGGATCGGTCGAGTCCCTCTCTGCGTACTGTCGATCCTGCTATCGTAACCCTCGATCTGGTCTGAACTTAGACTGGGAATTAACTCCGTATGCCTAAGCCAACCGACAAAACGAGCGGGCGGGCGGGCACTACCCCGATCAGAGAGACAGGATGCGCAAGCCGTGGATCGATGGGGTGGTAGGTGGGTTTTGGCACATCTTCGTATTTCTACATGCCAATGCCATTTCTATGGCTTGTAAATTCATACAATGGTCCCCTAAGCCTTCACATGAAGTTTCATGGCAAGATGACTCGTTTCTATTTTTCACGATTTTTTGAAACGTTTTACGCGTTCGAGATTTTTGAAAATTTTTTTCGGAAGGAAGTTTTGGCCCCAAACTTGGATAGATGTGATCCCTTGTATTTTTTTTTGGAAATGCATACCAATCCAATTCAGCGTTAAAAAACTCGAAGTGTACAAGATTTTGTGACCATTTGAAAAAAGTGTCCCCATTTTAAACACTTTAATGGTTGCTGGCATCAAACCTGTAAAATCTCAAATGCTCTTTAAAGGGGTGTGAGTTCTCAAGGTTTGTTGAGGGACAGGGCACCAATATAAGGGCCAAGTACCAGCCCCCATCGCACATCATGTGCGCACACCCCCTGGCCCCCCCAATCGTCGGAACCACAATGCCGCCGGTCAGGTTCTCCGGCAATGCTTCGACGATGGTGCCCCGGCGAAGAAAAATGCTGCACCAACACATGCCCGAGCCCAGCATGTGCTGTCGCAGCCCTCGGTCTGGTCTGATCTTAGACTGGGAATGAACTCTGTAAGCTTAGACTGGGAATGAACTCCGTAGGCCTAAGTCAACCCACGAAACAAGCGTGCAGGCACTCAGCCGGCCAGAGGTGCAGGATGCGCAGGTCGGGGATCGGTCGGGTCCCCCTCTATGTGCTACCGATCCTGCTGCCACAACCCTCGATCTGGTCTGAACTTAGACTGGGAATGAACTCCGTATGCCTAAGCCAACCGATGAAACAAGCGGGCAGGCGGGCGGGCACTACGCCGGCCAAAGAGATGGGATGCGCAAGCAGTGGATCGATAGGATGGTAGGTGGGTTTAGGCACATCTTAATATTTTTGCGTGCCAATGCCATTTTTATGGCTTGTAAATTCATACAATGGTCCCTTAAGCCTTCACGTGAAGTTTCATGGCAAGATGACTCGTTTTCTATTTTTTATGATTTTTGAAACTTTTTGTGGTTCGAGATTTTTTAAAATTTTTTCAGAAGGAGTTTTAGCCGCAAACTTGGTAGACATGATCCTTGTATTTTTGTTGGCATGTAGAAAAAAATTCAGCTAAAAACTCAAAATGTACAAGATTTTGTGACCATTTTAAAAAAAGTGTCCCCATTTCAGACACTTTAATGGCTACTGGCTGCAAACCTGTAAAATCCCAAATGCTCTTTAAGGGGGTATGAGTTCTCAAGGTTTGAGGAGGGATAAGGGGCCAATATAAGGGCCAAGTACCAGCACCCATCGCACATCACGTGCGCACACCCCCCTGGCCCCCCGATCGCCGAAACCCTAATGCCGCCGGTCAGGTTCTCGGCGATGCTCCGACGATGGTGCCCGATGCAGAAAAATGCGGGTACCAGCACATGCCCGAGCCCAAGCTTTGCTTACCACAACCCTCTGTTTGGTCTGATCTTTATATCTGGGAATGAACCTCCTTTTCTTAGACTGGAATGAACTCTGTATGTCCTAAGTTAACCCACGGAAACGAGCGTGCGGGCGCTTCTGCCAGCCAGAGGGGCAGTATGCACAAGACCGAGGACCGTTCGGGTCCCCCTCTGCGGCCTATCGATCCTGCTGCCTTAACCCTCGGTCCGGTCCAATCTTTAGACTTAGGAATGAACTCCGATATGTTCTAAGCCCAAACCGATGAAATGGGGCGCTGGCGGGCAGGCGGGCACGTACGTCGGCCTGAGGAGACGGAATGTTGGCAAGCCGTGGATCGATTATGGTTGCTAGGTGGGATTTAGGCACATCTTTCATTATTTCTGCGTGCCAATGCCATTTTTATGGCTTGTAAATTCATACAATGGATCCCTTAAGCCTTCACGTAAAGTTTAATGGCAACACGACTCGTTATCTATTTTTCATGATTTCGAAACTTTTTACGGTTCGTGATTTTTGAAAATTTTTTCGAAAAGAGTTTTGGCCCCAAACTTAGTAGACATGATCCTTGCATTTTTGTTGGCATGCACAAAAAAATTCAGCTAAAAACTCGAAGTGTACAAGATTTTGTGACCATTTGAAAAAAGTGTCCCCATTTAAGACACTTTAATGGCTACTGGCAGCAAACCTGTAAAATCTCAAATGCTCTTTAAGGGGGTGGGAGTTCTCGATGTTTGATGTGGGATAGGGGGCCAATATAAGGGCCAAGTACCAGTACCCATCACACATCATGTGCGCACACCCCCCGGCCCCTCCGATCGTCGGAACCCCAATGCCGCTGATCAAGTTCTGCGGTGATGCTCTGGCGATGGTGCCCCAGTGAAAAAAAATGTGGCACCAGCACATGCCCGAGCCCAGCATGTGCTGCCGCAACCCTCGATCCGGTCTGATCATAGACTGGGAATGAAATCCGCATGCCTAAGTCAACCCACAAAATGATCGTGCGGGTGCTCAGCTGGCCGTAGGGGCAGGATGTGCAACCCGGAGATCGGCTGGATCCCCCTCTGCGTCCTGCCACAACCTTCGATCCAGTCTGATCTTAGCTGGGAATGAACTCTACATGCCTAAGCCAATCGACGAAACGTGCGGGCGAACGGGCGGGCGCTACGCCGGCTAGAGAGACGGGATGTACAAGTCGTGGATCGATAGGGTGGTAGGTGGGTTTAGGCACATCTTTATATTTTTGCGTGCCAATGCCATTTTTATGGCTTGTAAATTCATACAATGGTCCCTTAAGCCTTCACGTGAAGTTTCATGGCAAGACGACTCGTTTTCTATTTTTCACGATTTTGAAACTTTTTACGGTTCGGGATCTTTTAAAATTTTTTTGGAAGGAGTTTTGGTCCCAAACGTGGTAGATGTGATCCTTTTATTTTTGCTGGCATGCCCAAAACAATTCGGCTAAAAACTCGAAGTGTAAAAGATTTTGTGACCATTTGAAAAAAGTGTCTCCATTTAAGACACTTTAATGGCTACTGGCAGCAAACCTGTAAAATCTCAATTGCTCTTTAAGGGGGTGTGAGTTCTCGATGTTTGATGTGGGATAGGGGGCCAATATAAGGGCCAAGTACCAGTACCCATCGCACATCATGTGCGCACACCCCCCCCGGCCGCCCCGATCGCCGGAACCCCAATGACGTCGATCAGGTTCTCCGGCGATGCTCTGGTGATAGTGCCCCGGTGAAAAAAAATGTGGCACCAGCACATGCTCGAGCCCAACATGTGTTACCGCAACCCTCGGTCCGATCCGATCATAGACTGGGAATGAACTTCGTATGCCTAAGTCAACTCACAAAACGAGCGTGCGGGCGCTCAGCCGGCTAGAGGGGCGAGATGTGCAAGCCTGGGATTGATCTGTCGATCCTGCTACCGCAACCCTCGGTCCGGTCCCCCTTTGCGTGCTGTCGTAACCCTTGGTCCAGTCCGATCTTAGACTGGGAATGAACTCCTATGCCTAAGCCATCCGACGAAATGAGCGAGAGGACGCGCGGGTGGGTACTACGCCGGCCAGAGAGACGGAAATGCGCAAGCCGTGGATCGATAGGGTGGTAGGTGGGTTTAGGCACATCTTCATATTTCTATGTGGCAATGCCATTTTTATGGCTTGTAAATTCATACAATAGTCCCTTAAGCCTTCACGTGAAGTTTCATGGCAAGACGACTCGTTTTCTTTTTTTCACAATTTTTGAAACTTTTTGTGGTTCGGGATCTTTTAAAACTTTTTTGGAAGGAGTTTTGGTCCCACACTTGGTAGAGGTGATCCTTTTATTTTTGCTGGCATGCCCAAAAAAATTCAGCTAAAAACTCAAAGTGTACAAGATTTTGTGACCATTTGAAAAAAGTGTCTCCATTTAAGACACTTTAATGGCTACTGGCAGCAAACCTGTAAAATCTCAAATGCCCTTTAAGGGGGTGTGAGTTCTCGATGTTTGATGTGGGATAGGGGGCCAATATAAGGGCCAAGTACCAGTACCCATCGCCCATCATGTGCACACACCCCCCGGCCCCCTCGATCGCCGGAACCCCAATGCCGCCGATCAGGTTATCCGACGATGCTCTGGCGATGGTGCCCCGGTGAAAAAAAATGTGGCACCAGCACATGCCCGAGCCCAGCATGTGCTGTCGCAACCCTCGGTCCGGTCTAATCATAGACTGGGAATGAACTCCGTATGCCTAAGTCAACCCATAAAACGAGCGTGCGGGCGCTCAGCCGGCTAGAGGGGCAGGATGTGCAAGCTGGGATCGGTTTGCCGATCCTGCTACCGCAACCCTCGGTCTGGTCCGCCTCTGCGTGCTACCGTAACCCTCGGCCCAGTCCGATCTTAGACTGGGAATGAACTCCGTATGCCTAAGCCATCCAACGAAACGAGCGAGCGGACACACGGGCGGGTACTACGCCAGGCAGAGAGATGGGATGCGCAAGCCGTGGATCGATAGGGTGGTAGGTGGGTTTACACACAGCTTCATATTTCTACGTGCCAATGCCATTTTTATGGCCTGTAAATTCATACAATGGTCCCTTAAGCCTTCACGTGAAGTTTCATGGCAAGATGACTCGTTTTCTATTTTTCACGATTTTCAAAACTTTTTACGGTTCTGAATTTTTTAAAATTTTTTCAGAAGGAATTTTGGCCCCAAACTTTCTAGATGTGATCCTTGTATTTTTTTTGGCACACAAAAAAAAATTCAGCTAAAAACTCGAAGTGTACAAGATTTTGTGATCATTTGGAAAAAGTGTCCCAATTTCGGACACTTTAATGGCTACTGGCAGCAAACCTGTAAAATCTCAAATGCCCTTTCAGGTGGTGTGAGTTCTTGAGGTTTGATGAGGGATAGGGGGCCAATATAAGGGACAAGTACCAGCACCCATCGCACATCATGTGCACACACCCCCCGGCCCCCCGATCATCGGAACCCCAATGTCGTCGGTCAGGTTCTCCAGCGATGCTCTGGCAATGGTACCCCGACGAAGAAAAATACGGCACCAGCACATGCCTGAGCCCAGCATGTGCTGCCGCAACCCTCAGTCTGATCCGATCTTAGACTGGGAATGAACTCCGTATACCTAAGTCAACCCACGAAACGAGCGTGCGGGCGCTCAGTTGGCCAGAGGGGCGGGATGCGCAAGTCGAGGATCGATCGGGTCCCCCTCTGCGTGCTGTCAATCCTGCTACCGCAACCCTCACTCCGGTCTGATCTTAGACTGGGAATGAACTTCGTATGCCTAAGCCAACCGACGAAACGAGCAGACGGGCGGGTGGGTGGGCACTACGTCGGCCAGAGACGGGAAGTGCAAGCCGTGGATCGATAGGGTGGTAGGTGGGTTTAGGTACATCTTTATTTTTCTATGTGCCAATGCCATTTTTATGGCTTGTAAATTCGTACAATGGTCCCTTAAGCCTTCACATGAAGTTTCATGGCAAGACGACTCGTTTTGTATTTTTCACGATTTTTGAAACTTTTTACGGTTTTGGATCTTTTTAAATTTTTTCGGAAGGAGTTTTGGCCCCAAAATTGGTAGATGTGATCCTTGTATTTTTGTTGGCATGCACAAACAAAATTCAGCTAAAAACTCGAAGTGTACAAGATTTTGTGACCATTTGAAAAAAGTATCCCCATTTCAGACACTTTAATGGCTACTGGCAGCAAACCTGTAAAATCTCAAATGCTCTTTAAGGGGTGTGAGTTCTCGAGGTTTGATGAGGGATAGGGGGTAAATATAAGGGCCAAGTACCAGCACCCATCGCACATCATGTGCGCACACCGCCTCGGCCCCCCCGATCATCGAAACCCTAATGTCGTCGGTCAGGTTCTCCGGTGATGCTCCGACGATCGTGCCCCAACGAAGAAAAATATGGCACCAGCACATGCCCGAGCCCAACATGTGCTGCCGCAACCCTCGGTCCGGTCCGATATTAGACTGGGAATGAACTCCGTATGCTTAGACTGGGAATGAACTCCTTATGCCTAAGTCAACTCACGAAACGAGCGTGCGGGTGCTCAGTCGGCCATAGGGGCGGGATACACAAGCCAGGGATCAGTCAAGTCCTCCTCTGCCTGCTACCGATCTTGCTGCCGTAACCCTCACTTCAGTCTGATCTTAGACTGGGAATGAACTCCGTATGCCTAAGCCAGTCGACGAAACGAGCGGGCGGGCGGGCGGTTGGGCACTACGCGAGCCAGAGACACGGGATGCGCAAGTCGTGGATCGATAGGGTAATAGGTGGGTTTAGGCACATCGTCATATTTTTTCATGCCAATGCCATTTTATGGCTTGTAAATTCATACAATGGTCCCCTAAGCCTTCACATGAAGTTTCATGGCAAGACGACTCGTTTTTTATTTTTCACGATTTACGAAACTTATTGCGGTTCGGGATTTTTTAAAATTTTTTCGAAAGGATTTTTGGCCCCAAACTTGGTAGACGTGATCCTTGTATTTTTGTTGGCATGCACAAAAAAAGTCAGCTAAAAACTTGAAGTGTACAAGATTTTGTGACCATTTGAAAAAAGTACCCCATTTCAGACACTTTAATGGCTACTGGCAGCAAATCTATAAAATCTCAAATGCTCTTTAAGGGGGTGTGAGTTCTCAAAGTTTGATGAGGGATAGGGGGCCAAGATAAGGGCCAAGTACCAGCACTTATCGCACATCATGTGCGCACACCCCCCGGCCCACCCGATCGTCGGAACCCTAATACCGTTGGTCAGGTTCTCCGACGATGGTGCCCCGACGAAGAAAAATGCAGCACCAGCACATGCCCGAGCCCAGCATGTGCTGTCGTAACCCTCGGTCCCGTCCAATCTTAGACTGGGAATGAACTCCGTATGCCTAAGTCAACCCACGAAATGAGTGTACGGGTGCTCAGCCGGCCAGAGGGCCGGGATGCGCAAGCCAGGGATCGATCGGGTCCCCCTCTGCCTGCTGCTGATCTTGCTACCGCAACCCTCGATTCGGTCCAATCTTAGACTGGGAATGAACTCCGTATGGATAAGCCAATCGACGAAATGAGTAGGCGGGTGGGCGGGAGGGTACTACGCCAGACAGAGAGACGGGATGCGTAAGTCATGGATCGATAGGGTACTAGGTGGGTTTAGGCACATCATCATATTTCTACGTGCTAATGCCATTTTTATGGCTTGTAAATTCATACAATAGTCCCTTAAGCCTTCACGTGAAGTTTCATGGCAAGATGACTCATTTTCTATTTTTCACGATTTTTGAAACTTTTTATGGTTCGGGAATTTTTAAAATTTTTTCGGAAGGAGTTTTGGCCCCAAACTTGGTAGACGTGATCCTTCTATTTTTGTTGGCATGCAAAAAAAAGTCAACTAAAAACTCGAAGTGTACAAGATTTTGTGACCATTTGAAAAAAGTGCCCCATTTCAGACACTTTAATGGCTACTGGCAGCAAACCTATAAAATCTCAAATGCTCTTTAAAGGGGTGTGAGTTCTCGAGGTTTGATGAGGGATAGGCGGCCAATATAAGGGCCAAGTACACATACCCATCGCACATCATGTGCGCACACCCACACTGGCCCCCTCGATCGTCGGAACCTCAATGCCGCCGGTCAGGTTCTCCGATGATGCTCCGACGATGGTGCCCCAACGAAGAAAAATGTGGTACCAGCACATGCCCGAGCCCATCCTGTGCTGTCACAACCCTCGGTTCAATCCAATCTTAGACTGGGAATGAACTCCGTATGCTTAGACTGGGAATGAACTCTGTATGCCTAAGTCAACCCACGAAACGAGCGTACGAGCGCTCAGCCGGCCAGAGGGGCAGGATGCGCAAGCCGGGGATCAGTCGGGTCCCCCTCTGTGTGCTGCCGATCATTCTACCGCAACTTTTGGTCCGGTTCGATCTTAGACTGGGAATGAACTCTGCATGCCTAAGCCAACCGATGAAAAGAGTGGGCGGACGGGCGGGCACTACGTCGACCAGAGAGACGGGATGCGCAAGCCGTGGATCGATAGGGTGGTAGGTTGGTTTAGGCACATCTTTATATTTTTGCGTGCCAATGCCATTTTTATGGCTTGTAAATTCATACAATGGTCCCTTAAGCCTTCACGTGAAGTTTGATGGCAAGACGACTCGTTTTCTATTTTTCATGATTTTTGAAACTTTTTACCGTTCGAGATTTTTTAAAATTTTTTTGGAAGGAGTTTTGGCCCCAACCTTGGTAGACGTGATCCTTGTATTTTTTTTGGCGTGCACAAAAAAATTCAGCTAAAAATTCGTAGTGTATAAGATTTTGTGACCATTTGAAAAAAGTGTCCCCATTTCAGACACTTTAATGGCTACTGGCAGCAAACCTGTAAAATCTCAAATGCTCTTTAAGGGGCTGTGAGTTCTCGAGGTTTGATGAGGGATAGGGGCCCAATATAAGGGCCAAGTACCAGCACCCATCGCACATCATGTGCGCACACCCCCTCGGCCCCCCAATCGTCGGAACCCCAATGCCGCCGGTCAGGTTCTCCGACGATGCTCCGACTATGGTGCCCCGACAAAGAAAAATGAGGCACCAGCACATGCCCGAGCCTAGCATGTGCTGTCGCAACCCTTGGTCCAGTTCGATCTTAGATTGGGAATGAACTCTGTATGCTTAGACTGGGAATGAACTCCGTATGCCTAAGTAAACCCACGAAACGAGCGTGCGGGCGCACAACCGGCCAGAGGGGTGGGATGCACAAGCCGAGGATCGATCGGGTCCCTCTCTACGTGCTATCGATCCTGCTACCGCAACCCTCGGTCTGGTCTGATCTTAGACTGGAAATGAACTCTTTATGCCTAAGCCAACCGACCAAACGAGCGGGCGGGCGGGCGGGCACTACTCCTGCCAGAGAGGCGAGATGCGCAAACCATGGATCGATAGGTTGGTAGGTGGGTTTAGGCACATCTTCATATTTCTATGTGCCAATGCCATTTTTATGGCTTGTAAATTCATACAATGGTCCCTTAAGCCTTCACGTGAAGTTTCATAGCAAGACGACTCGTTTTCTATTTTTGACGATTTTTGAAACTTTTTACGGTTTGGGATTTTTTAAAATTTTTTCGGAAGGAGTTTTGGCCCTGAACTTGGTAGATGTGATACTTGTATTTTTCTTGGCATGCACAAACAAATACGACACTAGCACATGCCCGAGCCCAACATGTGCTGCCGTAACCCTCGATCCAGTCTGATTTTAGATTGGGAATGAACTCTGTATGCCTAAGTGAATCCACGAAATGAGCGTGCGGGCGCTCAGCCAGCCAGAGGGGCGGGATGCGTAAGCCGGGGATCGATCGGGTCCCCCTCTGCGTGCTGTCGATCCTGCTCCCACAACCCTCGATTCGGTCTGATCTTAGACTGGGAATGAATTTCGTATGCCTAAGCCAACCGATGAAACGAGCGGACAAGCGGGCAGACGGGCACAACGCAGGCTAGACAGACAAAATGTGCAAGCCGTGGATCGATAAGGTGGTAGGTGGGTTTAGGCACATCTTCATATTTCTATGTGCCAATGCCATTTTTATGGCTTGTAAATTCATACAATGGTCCCTTAAGCCTTCACGTGAAGTTTCATGGCAAGATGACTCGTTTTCTATTTTTCATGATTTTTGAAACTTTTTGTGGTTCGGGATTTTTTAAAAATTTTTCGGAAGGAGTTTTGGCCCCAAAACTTGGTAGACATGATCCTTGTATTTTTGTTGGCATGCACAAAAAAATTCAGCTAAAAACTCGAAGTGTACAAGATTTTGTGACCATTTGAGAAAAGTGTCCCCATTTCAGACACTTTAATGGCGACTGGCAGCAAACCTGTAAAATTTCAAATGCTCTTTAAGGGGGCGTGAGTTCTCGAGGTTTGATGAGGGATAGGGGGCCAATATAAGGGCCAAGTACCAGCACCCATCGCACATCATGTGTGCACAACCCCCTCGGCCCCCCTGATCGCCGGAACCCTAATGCCGCTGGTCAGGTTCTCCAACGATGGTGCCCCGACAAAGAAAAATACGGCACGAGCAGAAGCCCAAGCCCAGCATGTGCTGTCGCAGCCCTCGGTCTGGTCCGATCTTAGACTGGGAATGAACTCCGTATGCCTAGGTAAACCCACGAAACGAGCGTGCGGGCGCTTAACCAGCCAGAGGGGCGGTTAGCGCAAGTCAGGGATCGGCTCGGGCCCCCTCTACGTACTGTCGATCTTGCTGCCACAACCCTCGGTCCGGTCTAGTCTTAGACTGGGAATGAACTCCGTATGCCTCAGCCAACCGACGAAACGAGCGGGCAGGCGGGCACTACGCATGCCAGAGAGGCGGGATGCCCAAGCCGTGGATCGAAAGGGTGGTAGGTGGATTTAGGCACATCTTCATATTTCTACGTGCCAATGCCATTTTTATGGCCTGTAAATTCATACAATGGTCCCTTAAGCCTTTACGTCAAGTTTCATGGCAAGACGACACATTTTTTATTTTTTACGATTTTTGAAACTTTTTGCGGTTCGAAATTTTTTAAAATTTTTTCGGAAGGAGTTTTGGCCCCAACTTGGTAGACGTGATCCTTGTATTTTTTTTGGCATGCATAAAAAAATTCAGCTAAAAACTCGAAGTGTATAAGATTTTGTGACCATTTGAAAAAAGTATCCCCATTTCAGACACTTTAATGGCTGCTGGCAGCAAACTTGTAAAATCTCAAATGCTCTTTAAGGGGGTGTGAGTTCTCGAGGTTTGATGAGGGATAGGGGCCAGAGAGACGTGATGCGCAAGCCGTGGATCGATAGGGTGGTAGGTGGGTTTAGACACATCTTCATATTTCTGCACGCCAATGCCATTTTTATGGCTTGTAAATTCATACAATGGTCCCTTAAGCCTTCACGTGAAGTTTCATGGCAAGACGACCCGCTTTCTATTTTTCACGATTTTTGAAACTTTTTGCGGTTTGGGATTTTTTAAAATTTTTTCAGAAGGAGTTTTAGCCCCAAACTTGGTAGACGTGATCCTTGTATTTTTGTTGGCATGCACAAAAAAATTCAGCTAAAAACTCGAAGTGTACAAGATTTTGTGACCATTTGAGAAAAGTGTCCCCATTTCAGACACTTTAATGGCGACTGGCAGCAAACCTGTAAAATTTCAAATGCTCTTTAAGGGGGCGTGAGTTCTCGAGGTTTGATGAGGGATAGGGGGCCAATATAAGGGCCAAGTACCAGCACCCATCGCACATCATGTGCGCACACCCCCCGATCGCCGGAACCTTAACACCGCCGGTCAGGTTTTTCGGCGATGCTCCGACGATGGTACCCCAAACGAAGAAAAATGCGGCACCAGCACATGCTTGATCCCATCATGTGCTGCCGCAACCCTCGGTCCCATTGGATCTTAAACTGGTAATGAACTCTGTATGCTTAGACTGGGAATGGACTCCATATGTCTAAGTCAACCCACGAAACGAGCGTGCGGGTGTTCAGCAGGCCAGAGGGGCCGATGCGTAAGCTGGGGATCGATCGGGTCCCCCTCTATTATTGTCGATCTACTGTCTTAACCCTCTGTTCGGTCTAATCTTAGACTGGGTATGAACTCCGGGTGCCTAAGCCAACCGACGAAACGAGAAGGCGGGCGTGCGGGCCGGCAATACGCCGGCCAAAGAGACGGGATGCGCAAGCCGTGGATCAATAGGGTGGTAGGTGGGGTTAGGCACATCTTCATATTTCTGTGTGCCAATGCCATTTTTATGGCTTGTAAATTCATACAATGGTCCCTTAAGCCTTCACGTGAAGTTTCATGGCAAGACGACTCGCTTTCTATTTTTCACGATTTTTGAAACTTTTTACGGTTTGGGATTTTTTAAAATTTTTTCAGAAAGAGTTTTGGCCCCAAACTAGGTAGACGTGATCCTTGTATTTTTTTTGCCATGTACAAAAAAATTTAGCTAAAAACTCGAAGTGTACAAGATTTTGTGACCATTTGAAAAAAGTGTCCCCATTTCAGACACTTTAATGGCTACTGGCAGCAAACCTGTAAAATCTCAAATGCTCTTTAGGGGGGTGTTGGTTCTCGAGGTTTGATGAGGGATAGGGGGCCAATATAGGGGCCAAGTACCAGCACCCATCGCCCATCATGTGCGCACACCCCCCCGGCCCCCAATCGCCGGAACCCCAACGCCGTCGGCCAGGTTATCTGGCGATGGTGCCCCGACGAAGAAAAATCCAGCACCAGCAAATGCTCGATCCGGTCTGATCTTAGACTAGGAATGAACTCCGTATGGCCAAGCCAACTGACGAAGCAAGCGGGCGGGCGGCCGGGAACTACGCCGGCCAGAGAGACGGGATGCGCAAGCAGTGGATCGATAGGGTGGTAGGTGGGTTTAGGCACATCTTCATATTTCTGCATGCCAATGCCATTTTTATGGCTTGTAAATTCATACAATGGTTCCTTAAGCCTTCACGTGATGTTTCGTGGCAAGACGACTCGTTTTCTATTTTTCGTAATTTTGGAAACTTTTTACGGTTTGAGATTTTTTTAAAATTTTTTCGGAAGGAGTTTTAGTCCCAAACTTGGTAGACGTGATTCTTGTATTTTTTTTGGCATGCACAAAAAAATTCAGCTAAAAACTTGAAGTGTACAAGATTTTGTGACCATTTGAAAAAAGTGTCCCCATTTTAGACACTTTAATGGCTAATGGCAGCAAACCTGTAAAATCTCAAATGCTTTTTAAGGGGGTGTGAGTTCTCGAGGTTTTATGAGGGATAGGGGGCAAATATAAGGGCCAAGTACAAGCACCCATCGCACTTCATGTGCACACACCCCCCCGACCCCCCGATCACCGGAACCCCAATGCCGTCGGTCAGGTTCTCCGATAATGCTCCGGCAATGGTGCCCCAGCGAAGAAAAATACGGCACTAGCACATGCCTGAGCCCAGCATGTGCTGTCGCAACCCTCGATCTGATCCGATCTTAGACTGGGAATGGACTCTGTATGCTTACACTGGGAATGAAATCCGTTTGCCTAAGTCAACCCACGAAACGAGCGTGCGGGCGCTCAGTCGACCAGAGGGGCAGGATGCGCAAGTCGGGGATGGACCGGTCCCTCACTTACATGCTATCGATATTGTGCCACAACCTCAGTCCAGTTTGATCTTAGACTGGGGAATAAACTCTGTATTGCCTAAGCCAATCGACGAAACGAGGCAAGCGGGCGAGTACTACGCCGACCAGGGAAAGACTGGGATAGCGTTAATCCGTGGATCGATAGGGTGGTAGGTGGGTTTAGGCACATCTTTCTTATTTCTATGGTTGCCAATGCCATTTTTTATGGCTTGTAAAAATTCTACAATGGTCCCTTAAGCCTTCACGTGAAGTTTCATGGCAAGACGACTTCGTTTTCTATTTTTCACGATTTTCAAACTTTTACGGTTCGGATTTTTTAAAATTTTTTTTGGAAAGGAGTTTGCCCCAACTTCTTGACTGTGATCCTTGTATTTTTTGTTGACACGCATAAAAAAAATTCATCTAAAAACTCGAAGTGTACAAGATTTTATGATAATTTGAAAAAAATGTCCCCATTTCAGACACTTTAATGGCTACTGGTAGCAAACCTGTAAAATCTCAAATGCTCTTTAAGGGGGTGTGAGTTCTCGAGGTTTGATGAGGGATAGGAGGCCAATGTAAGGGCCAAGTACCAGCACCCATCGCACATCATGTGTGCACACCACCCCGGCCCCACCAATCGTCGGAACCCCAATGCCGTCGATCAGGTTCTCCGGTGATGCTCCGACGATGGTGCCTCGATGAAGAAAAATGCGGCACCAGCACATGCCCGAGCCCGGAATGTGCTGCTGCAATCGTCGGTCTGGTCTGATCGTAGATTGGGAATGAACTCCGTATGCTTTAGACTGGGAATGAACTTCGTATGCTTAGACTGCGAATGAACTCTGTATGCCTAAGTCAACCCATGAAACAAGAGTGCGGGCGCTCAGCTGCCAGAGGGCCGGGATGTGCAAGTTGAGGATCGAACTGGTCCCCCTCTACGTGCTGCCAATTCACTGCTGCAACAATCGGTTCGGTCCAATCTTAGACTGGGAATGAACTCCATATGCCTAAGCCAACCGACAAAACAAGTTGGGACAGCGTGGGCACTACCGCCAGCACGAGAGACGGGGATGGGCAAGCCGTTGATCGATTAGGGTGGTAGGTGGGTTTTAGGCACATCTTGATTTTTCTGCATGCCAATGCATTTTTGTGGCTTGTAAATTCATACCATGGGGCCTTAAGCCGTCACGTGATTTCATTGCAAGACGACTCATTTCTATTTTTTGATGATTTTTAAAAACTTTTTGCCGATTTTTGGGATTTTTTTTTAATTTTTTCGGATGGAGTTTGCCCCAATTGGTTAGACGTGATCCTTGTATTTTTATTGGCACGCACAAAAACAATTCAGCTAAAAACTCGAAGTGTAAAGATTTTGTGACCATTTGAAAAAAGTGTCCCCATTTCAGACACTTTAATGGCTACTGGCAGCAAACCTGTAAAATCTCAAATACTCTTTAAGGGGGTGTGAGTTCTCGAGGTTTGATGAGGGATAGGAGGCCAATATAAAGGCCAAGTATTAGCACCCATCGCACATCATGTGTGCACACCACCCCGGCCCCGCCAATCGCCGGAACCCCAATGCCGTCGGTCAGGTTCTCTGGCGATGCTCCGGCGATGGTGCCCCGACGAAGAAAAAAGTGGCACCAGCACATGCTCGAGCCCGAAATGTGCTGCTGCAACCATCGGTTTGGTTCGATCGTAGACTGGGAATGAACTCCTATGCTTAGACTGGGAATGAATTTCGTATGCTTAGACTGCGAATGAACTCCGTATGCCTAAGTCAACCCACGAAACAAGAGTGCGGGCGCTCAGCCGCCAGAGGGCCGGGATGTGCAAGCCGTGGATCGATAGGGTGGTAGGTGGGTTTAGGCTCATCTTCATATTTTTGCATGCCAATGCCATTTTTGTGGCTTGTAAATTCATACAATGGTCCCTTAAGCCGTCACGTGAAGTTTCATGGCAAGACGACTCGTTTTCTATTTTTCATGATTATGGAAACTTTTTACGGTTCGGGATTTTTTAAAATTTTTTCAAAAGGTGTTTTGGCCCTAAAGTTGGTAGACGTGATCCTTGTATTTTTGTTGGCATGCACAAAAAAATTCAGCTAAAAACTCGAAGTGTACAAGATTTTGTGACTATTTGAAAAAAGTATCCCCATTTCAAACACTTTTATGGCTACTGGTAGCAAACCTGTAAAATCTCAAATGCTCCTTACGGTGGTGTGAGTGCTCGAGGTTTGATGAGGGATAGGGGGCCAATATAAGGGCCAAGTACCAGCGCCCATCACACATCATCTGCGCACATCCCCCCAGCAACCCCGATCGTCGGTACCCCAATGCCGTCCGACGATGGTGCCCCGACGAAGAAAAATACGAGACCAGCACATGCCCGAGCCCAGCATGTCGTGCTGCAACCCTCGGTCTGGTCTGATGTTAGACTGGGAATGAACTTCTATGCTTAGACTGGGAATTAACTCCGTATGGCTAAGTCAACCCACGAAAAGAGCGTGCGGGCCAGAGGGGCAGGATGCGCAAGCTGGGGATTGATCGGGTCCCCCTCTGCGTGCTGCCGATCCTGCTGCCACAACCCTCAGTCTGATCTGATCTTGGACTGGGAATGGACTCTATATGCCTAAGTGAACCGACGAAACGAGCAGGCGGGCGGGCGGGCGGGCACTACGCCGGCCAGAGAAACGGGATGCGCAAGCCGTGGATCGATAGGGTGGTAGGTGGCTTTAGGTACGTCTTCATATTTCTATGTGCCAATGCCATTTTTATGGCTTTTATATTCATACAATGGTCCCTTAAGTGTTCACGTTAAGTTTCATGGCAAGGCTACTCGTTTTCTATTTTTTTCGATTTTCAAAACTTTTTACGGTTCGGGATTTTTTTAAATTTTTTCGGAAGAAGTTTTGGTCCCAAACTAGGTAGACGTGATCCTTGTATTTTTTTTTGGCACGCACAAAAAAATTCGGCTAAAAACTCGAAGTGTGCAAGATTTTGTGACCATTTGAAAAAAGTGTCCCTATTTCAGACACTTTAATGGCTACTGGTAGCAAACCTGTAAAATTTCAAATGCTCTTCAAGGGGGTGTGAGTTCTCGAGGTTTGATGAGGGATAGGGGGCCAATATAAGGGCCAAGTACCAGCACCCATCACACATCATGTGCGCACACCCTTCCCGACCCCTCCGATCGTCGGAACCCCAATGCCGTCCGGCAATGTGCCCCGGTGAAGAAAAATGTGGCACCAGGACTTGCTCAAGCCCAGCATGTGCTGCCGCAACCCTCGGTCCAGTCTGATCTTAGACTCGGAATGAACTCTATATGCTTAGACTGGGAATGAACTCCGTATGCCTAAGTCAAGCCACGAAATGAGCGTACGTGCGCTTAGCTGACCAGAGGGGTAGAATGCGCAAGCCGGGGATTGGTCGGGTCCCCCTCTGTGTGCTACCGATCCTACTGCCGCAACCCTCGATCTGATCCAATCTTAGATTGGGAATGAACTCTGTAGGCCAAAGCCAACCGACGAAACGAGCGAGCGGGCGGGCTGGCAGGCACTACGCCAGCTAGAGAGACGGGATGCGCAAGCCGCGGATCGATATGTTGGTAGGTTGGTTTAGGCACATCTTCATATTTTTGTGTGCCAATTCCATTTTTATGTCTTGTAAATTCATACAACGGTCCCTTAAGCCTTCACGTGAAGTTTCATGGCAAGACGACTCGTTTTCTATTTTTCACTATTTTTGAAACTTTTTACGGTTCGAGATTTTTTAAAATTTTTTTGGAAGGAGTTTTGGCCCCAAACATGGTAGATGTGATCCTTGTATTTTTGCTGGCTTGCACAAAAAAAATTCAGCTAAAAAATCAAAGTGTACAAGATTTTGTGACCATTTGAAAAAAGTGTCCCCATTTCAGACACTTTAATGGCTACTGGCAGCAAACCTGTAAAATCTCAAATGTTGTTTAAGGGGGTGTAAGTTCTCGAGGTTTGATGAGGGATAGGGTGCCAATATAAGGGCCAAGTACCAGCACCCATCGCACATCATGTGCGCACACCCCCCTGGCCCCCCCGATCGTCGGAACCCCAATGCCGTCGGTCAGGTTCTCCGACGATGCTCTGATGATGGTGCCCCGACGAAGAAAAATGTGCACCAGCACATGCCGAGTCTAGCATGTGCTGCCGCAACCCTCAATCCGGTCTGATCTTAGACTGGAATGAACTCCATATGCTTAGACTGGGATGAACTCCGTATGCCTAATGTCAAGCCACGAAACGAGCGTGACCACGCTCAGCCGACCAAAGGCGCAGGACGCAAAGCGGGCATCGGCCGGGTCCCTTCTGTTGTGCTGCATCCTACTTATCGTACCTGCGGTCTGATTCGATCTTAGACTAGTAATGAACTCCGTAGGCTAAGCCAACCGATGAAACGAGAGAGCGGGCGGGCTGGCAAGCACTATGTCGGCCAGAGAGACAGGATGTGCAAGCCATGGATCGATAGGGTGGTAGGTTGGTTTAGGTACATCTTCATATTTCTGCATGCCAATTCCATTTTTATGGCTTTTAAACTCATACAACGGTCCCTTAAGCCTTCACGAGAAGTTTCATGGCAAGACGACTCATTTCTATTTTTCACTATTTTTGAAACTTTTTGCGGTTCAAGATTTTTAAAATTTTTTTGGAAGGAGTTTTGGCCCCAAACATGGTAGACGTGATCCTTGTATTTTTTTTCGCTTGCACAAAAAATTCAGCAAAAAATCGAAGTGTACAAGATTTTGTGACCATTTGAAAAAGTGTCCCCATTTCAGACACTTTAATGGCTACTGGCAGCAAACTTGTAAAATCTCAAATGCTCTTTAAGGGGGTGTGAGTTCTCGAGGTTTGATGAGGGATAGGGGGCCAATATAAGGGCCAAGTACCAGCACCCATTGCACATCATGTGCGCACACCCCCCCGGACCCCTGATCGTCAGAACCCCAATGCCGCCAGTCAGGTTCTCCGGTGATGCTCCGACGATGGTGCCCCGATGAAGAAAAATATGGCACCAGCACATGCCCGAGCCTAGTATGTGCTGCCGTAACCCTCGGTCTGGTTTGATCTTAGACTGGGAATGAACTCCGTATGCCTAAGCCAACTGACGAAATTAACGGGCGGGTGGGCGGGCACTACGTCGGCCAGAGAGACGGGATGCGCAAGCCGTTGATTGATAGGGTGGTAGGTGGGTTTAGGCACATCTACATATTTCTGTGTCCCAATTCCATTTTTATGGCTTGTAAATTCATACAACGGTCCCTTAAGCCTTCACGTGAAGTTTCATGGCAAGACCACTCGTTTTCTATTTTTCACTGTTTTTGAAACTTTTTGCGGTTTGGAGATTTTTTAAAATTTTTTTGGAAGAGTTTTGTCCCCAAACATGGTAGACGTGATCCTTGTATTTTGTTGGCTTGCACAAAAAATTTAGCTAAAAAATCGAAGTGTACAAGATTTTGTGACCATTTGAAAAAAGTGTCCCCATTTTGGACACTTTAATGGCTACTGGCAGCAAACCTTAAAATCTCAAATGCTCTTTAGGGGGTGTGTGTTCTTGAGGTTTGATGAGGGATAGGGACCAATAATGAGGGCCAAGTACCAGCACCCATCGCACATCATGTGCGCACACCCCCCGGCCCCCCTAATCGTCGGAACCCCAATACCGCCGGTCGGGTTCTCCGGTGATGCTCTAACAATGGTGCCCCGGTGAACAAAAATGTGGCATCAGCACATGCCAGAGCCCGGCATGTGCTGCTGCAACCCTCAGCCTGGTCCGATCTTAGACTGGGAATGAACTCCGTATGCTTAGACTTGGAATGAACTCCGTATGACAAAGTCAACCCACAAAATGAGCGTGCGGGCGATCAGCCAGCCGGAGGGGCGTGATGCGCAAGCCGGGGATTGATCGTGTCCCCCTCTGCATGCTGCCGATCCTGCTGCTGCAACCCTCAGTCCGGTCGAATCTTAGATTGGGAATGAACTCCGTATGCCTAAGCCAACCGACGAAACGAACGGGCAGGTGGGCGGGCGGGCATTACCCCGGCCAGAGAGACGGGATGCGCAAGCCATGGATCGATAGGGTGGTAGGTGGGTTTAGTCATATCTTCATATTTCTACATGCCAATGCCATTTTTATGGCTTGTAAATTCATACAATGGTCCCTTAAGCCTTCACGTGAAGATTCATGGCAAGATGACTCGTTTTTTATTTTTCATGATTTTCAAAATTTTTACGGTTCGAGATTTTTTAAAATTTTTTTGGAAGGAGTTTTGGCCCCAAACTTGGTAGACGTGATCCTGGTTTTTTTTTTGGCACGCACAAAAAAATTCAGCTAAAAACTCGAAGTGTATAAGATTTTGTGACCATTTAAAAAAAGTGTCCCCATTTCAGACACTTTAATGGCTACTGGTAGCAAACCTGGAAAATCTCAAATGCTTTTTAAGGGGGTGTGAGTTCTCGAGGTTTGATGAGGGTTAGGGGGCCAATATAGGGGCCAAGTACCAGCACCCATCGCACATCATGTGCGCACACCCCCCGGCCCCCCGATCATCGGAACCCCAATGCCATCGGTCAGGTTCTCTGACAATGCTCAGACGATGGTGCCCCGACGAAGAAAAATACGGCACCAGCACATGCTCGAGCCCAGCATGTGCTGCCGCAACCATTGGTCCGGTTCGATCTTAGACTGGGAATGAACTCCGTATGCCTAAGCCAACCGACGAAATGAGCGGGCGGGCGGGCGGGAGGGCACTATGCCGGCCAGAGAGACGGGATGCGCCAGCCGTGGATCGATAGGGTGGTAGGTGGGTTTAGGTACATCTTCATATTTCTGCCTGCGAATGCCATTTTTATGGCTTGTAAATTCATACAATGGTCCTTTAAGCCTTAACGTGAAATTTCATGGCAAGATGACTCGTTTTCTAGTTTGGAATTTTTTAATGGCTACTGGCAGCAAACCTGTAAAATGTCAAATGCTCTTTAAGGGGGTGTGAGTTCTCGATGGTGCCCCGATGAAGAAAAATGCGGCACCGAAACATGCTCGAGCCTAGCATGTGCTGCCGCAACCCTCGATCCGGTGCGATCTTAGACTGAGAATGAACTCTGTATGCCTAAGTGAACCCACAAAATGAGCTTGCGGGCGCTCAGCTGACCAGAGGGGCGGGATGCGCAAGTCGAGGATCGGCCAGGTCCTCATCTACGTGCTGCGAATCCTACTGCCATAACCCTCGGTCTGGTCTAATCTTATACTGGGAATTAACTCCGTATGCCTAAGCCAACCGACCAAATGACAGGGTGGGCGGGCACTACGCCGGCCAGAGAAACAAGATGCGCAAGCCGTGGATCGATAGGGTGTTAGGTGGGTTTAGAGACATCTTCATATTTCTGTGTGCCAATGCCATTTTTATGGCTTGTAAATTCATACAATGGTCCCTTAAGCCTTCACGTGAAGTTTCAAGGGAAGACGACTCGTTTTCTATTTTTCATGATTTTCAAACTTTTTACGGTTCGGGATTTTTTAAAATTTTTTCAGAAGGAGTTTTGGCCCCAAACTCGGTAGATGTGATCGTTGTATTTTTTCTGGCATGCACAAAAACATTCAACTAAATACTCGAAGTGTACAAGATTTTGTGACCATTTGAAAAAAGTATCCCCATTTCAGACACTTTAATGGCTACTGACAGCAAACTTGTAAAATCTCAAATGCTCCTTAAGGGGGTGTGAGTTCTCGAACTTTGATGAGGGATAGGGGGCCAATATAAGGGCCAAGTACCAGCACCCATCGCACATCATGTGTGCACACCCCCCCGAAACTCCTGATCGTCGGAACCCCAATGCCGCCGGTCAGGTTCTCCAGCGATGCTCTGGTGATGGTGTCCCAGCGAAGAAAAATATGGCACTAGCACATGCCCGAGCCCAATATGTGCTGCTGCAACCCTCGATCCGGTCCGATCTTAGACTGGGAATGAACTCCCTATACTTAGACTGGGAATGAACTCCGTATGCCTAAGTCAACCCACGAAACAAGTGTGGGAGCGCTCAGCCGGCCAGAGGGGCGGGATGCGCAACTCAGGGATCGGCCGGGTCCCCCTCTATGTGCTGTCAATCCTACTATCGGAACCTTCGGTCCGATTTGATCTTAGACTGGGAATGAACTCCGTATGCCCAAGCCAACGGACGAAACGAGCGGGCGGGCAGGCGGGCGCTACGCCGGCCAGAGAGACGGGATGCTCAAGCCGTTGATCGATAGGGTGGTAAGTGGCTTTAGGGACATCTTCATATTTCTGCATACCAACATCATTTTTGTGGCTTGTAAATTCATACAATGGTCCCTTAAGCCTTCACGTGAAGTTTCATGGCAAGACGACTCGTTTTTTATTTTTCACGATTTTTGAAACTTTTTGCGGTTCGAGACTTTTTAAAATTTTTTCGGAGGGAGTTTTGGCCCCAAACTTGTTAGATGTGATCCTTATATTATTGTTGGCATGCACAAAAAAATTCAACTAAAAACTCGAAATGTACAAGATTTTGTGACCATTTGAAAAAAGTGTCCCCATTTCAGACACTTTAATGGCTACTGGCAGCAAACCTATAAAATCTCAAATGCTCTTTAAGGGGGTGTGAGTTCTCGAGGTTTGATGTGGGATAGGGGGCTAATATAAGGGCCAAGTACCTGCACCCATCGCACATCATGTGCACACACCCCCCGGCCCCCCCGATCGCCGGAACCCCAATGCCGTCGGTCAGGTTCTCCTACGATGCTCCGACGATGGTGCCCCGGCGAAGAAAAATGCGGCACCAGTACATGCTCAAGCCCAGCATGTGCTGTCGCAAGCATCGGTCCAGTTCGATCTTAGACTGGGAATGAACTCCGTATGCTTAGACTGGGAATGAACTCCGTATGCCTAAGTCAACCCACGAAACGAGCGTGCGGGCGCTCAGTCGGCCAGAGGGGCGGCATGCGCAAGTCGGGGATCGGTCGCGTCCCCCTCTACGTGATGCCGATCCTGCTGCTGCAACCCTCGGTCCGGTCCGATCTTAGACTGGGAATGAACTCAGTATGCCTAAGCCAACCGACGAAATGAGCGGGCGGGCGGGCACTACGTCGGCCAGAGAGACGGGATGCGCAAGCCGTGGATCGATAGGGTGGTAGGTGGGTTTAGGCACATCTTCACATTTTTGTGTGCCAATGCCATTTTTATGGCTTATAAATTCATACAATGGTCCATTAAGCATTCACGTGAAGTTTGATGGCAAGACGACTCGTTTTCTATTTTTCATGATTTTCAAAACTTTTTACGGTTCGGGATTTTTTAAAATTTTTTCGGAAGGAGTTTTGGCCCCAAATTTGGTAGACGTGATCCTTGTATTTTTGTTGGCATGCACAAAAAAATTCAGCTAAATAACTCGAACGTGCTACAAGATTTTGTGACCAATTTCGAAAAAAGTGTCCCCATTTCAGGACACTTTTTTAATGGCTACTAGGCAGTAAACCTTATAAAATCTGCAAAGCCTCTCTTAAAGCGGTGTGAGTTCTCGAGGTTTGATGGGATAGGGGCCAATATAAGGGCCAAGTACCAGCACCCATCGCACATCATGTGCGCACCCCCCCCTAGCGACCCATGCCCGTCAGGTTCTCCACGATTGCCCAGTACCCTTGAAGAAAAATGGGACTGCCCAGCCCAAATGTCTCCGCTACGCGTTCAGTCGATCTTAGGACTGGGAATGAACTCCATATGCTAAGACTGGAATGAACTCCGTTGCCTAAGTCAACCCACGAAACGGCTGCGAGCGCTCAGCCGGCCAGAGGGGCGGATGCGCAAGCAGGGATCGATCGGTCCCCTCTACATGCTGCCATCCTGCTACTGCAACCCTCGGTCTGGTCCAATGTTAGACTGGGAATGAACTCCGTATGCCTAAGCCAACCGACAAAATGAACGGGCAGGCGGGCACTACGTCAGCCAGAGAGACTGGATGCGCAAGCCATGGATCTATAGGGTGGTAGGTGGTTTTAGGCACTTCTTCACATTTTTGTGTGCCAATGCCATTTTTATGGCTTGTAAATTCATACAATGGTCCCTTAAGCCTTCACGTGAAGTTTCATGGCAAGACGACTCGTTTTCTATTTTTCATGATTTTTGAAACTTTTTCTGTTCGGGATTTTTTTAAATTTTTTCGGAAGGAGTTTTGGCCCAAACTTGGTAGACGTGATCCTTGTATTTTTGTTGGCATGCACAAAAAAATTCAGCTAAAAACTCGAAGTGTACAAGATTTTGTGACCATTTGAAAAAAGTGTCCCCATTTCAGACACTTTAATGGCTACTGGCAGCAAACCTATAAAATCTCAAATGCTCTTTAAAGGGGGGTGAGTTCTCGAGGTTTGATGAGGGATAGGGGGCCAATATAAGGGCCAAGTACCAGCACCCATCGTACATCATGTGCGCACCCACCCCCCCCTTGGGCCCCTGATCATCGAAACCCCAATGCCACCGGTTCAGGTGCTCCGGTGATGCTCCGGCGATGGTGCCCTCGACGAAGAAAAATGCAGCACCAGCACATGACCCGAGCCTAAGCATGGTTGCTTGCCACAACCCTCCGGTCTGGTCCGATCTTAGAACCTGGGAATGAACTCTATATGCTTTAGACTGGAATGGCTCCGTATGCCTAAGTCGACCCATATGAAACGGAGCGTACGGCGCTCAAGCCGGCCAGAGGGGCGGGGATGCACAAGTCGGGGATCGGCCGGGTCCCCCTCTGTGTGGCTGTCGATCTTGTACCCGTTAAACCCTCAGGTCCGATCTGATCTTAGACTGGGAATGAACTCCGTATGCCTAAGCCAACCGACGAAACGAGCATGCGGCTGGCGGGCGGGCACTACTCGGCCAGAGAGACGGGATGCACAAGCCGTGGATCGATAGGGTGGCAAGTGGGTTTAGGCACATCTTCATATTTCTGCATGCCAATGCCATTTTTATATCTTGTAAATTCATACAATGGTCCCTTAAGCCTTCACGTGAAGTTTCATGGCAAGACGACTCGTTTTCTATTTTTCATGATTTTTGAAACTTTTTACAGTTTGGGATTTTTTAAAATTTTTTTGGAAGGAGTTTCCGCCCAAACTTGGTAGATGTGATCCTTGTATTTTTTTTGGCATCCAAAAAAAATTCAGCTAAAAACTCGAAGTGTACAAGATTTTGTGACCATTTGAAAAAAGTGTCCCCATTTCAGACACTTTAATGGCTACTGACAGCAAACCTGTAAAATCTCAAATGCTTTTTAAGGGGGTGTAAGTTCTCGAGGTTTGATGAGAGATAGGGGGCCAATATAAGGGCCAAGTACCAGCACCCATCGCACATCATGTTCGCACACCCCCCCGATTGCCAGAACCCCAATGCCGTCGATCAGGTTCTCCGACAATGCTTCGGCGATGGTGCCCCGACGAAGAAAAATGTGGCACCAGCACATGCCCGAGCCCAGCATGTGCTGTCGCAACCCTCGGTCTGGTCCTATCTTAGACTGGGAAGGAACTCCGTATGGTTAGACTGGGAATGAACTCCATATGCCTAAGTAAACCCACAAAACGAGCGTGTGGGCGGTCAGCATGCCAGAGGGGTGGGATGCACAACCTAGGGATCAGCCGGGTCCCCCTCTGCATGCTACCGATCCTGCTGTTGCAACCCTTGGCCTGGTCTGATCTTAGACTGGGAATGAACTCTGCATGCCTAAGCCTACCGACAAAACGAGCGGCCGGGCGGGCGGGCGGGAACTACATCCGCTAGAGAGACGGGACGCGCAAGCCATGGATCGATAGGGTGGTAGGTGGGTTTAGGCACATCTTCATATTTCTGCATGCCAATGCCATTTTTATGGCTTGTAAATTCATACAATGGTCCCTTAAGCCTTCACGTGAAGTTTCATGGCAAGACGACTCGTTTTCTATTTTTCATGATTTTTGAAAGTTTTTTCTGTTCGGGATTTTTTTAAATTTTTTCGGAAGGAGTTTTGGCCCAAACTGGTAGACGTGATCCTTGTATTTTTGTTGGCATGCACAAAAAAATTCAGCTAAAAACTCAAAGTGTACAAGATTTTGTGACCATTCGAAAAAAGTGTCCCCATGTCAGACACTTTAATGGCTACTAGCAGCAAACCTGTAAAATCTCAAATGCTCTTTAAGGGGGTGTGAGTTCTCAAGGTTTGATGAGGGATAGAAGGCCAATATAAGGGCCAAGTACCAGCACCCATCGTACATCATATGCGCACACCCCACTGGCCCCCCCGATCGCCGGAACCCCAATGCCGTCGATCAGGTTCTCCGATGATGCTCTGGCGATGGTGCCCCGACGAAGAATAATGCGGCACCAGAACATGCCCTAGCCCAGCATGTGCTGCCGCAACCCTCGGTCCACTCTGATCTTAGATTGGGAAAGAACTCCGTATGCTTAGACTAGGAATGAACTCCGTATGCCTAAGCCAACCCACGAAACGAGCGTACGGGTGCTCAGTCGGCGAAAGGGGCGGGATGCGCAATCCGGGGATCAGCCGGGTCACCCTCTGCGTGCTGCCGATCTTGCTACCGCAACCCTTGGTCTTGTCCAATCTTAGACTAGGAATGAACTCCGTATGCCTAAGCCAACTGATGAAACGAGCGGGCGGGCGAGCGGGCGGGCACTACGTCCACCAGAGAGACGGGACGCGCAAGCCGTGGATCGATAGGGTGGTAGGTGGGTTTAGGCACATCTTCATATTTCTGCATGCCAATGCCATTTTTATGGCTTGTAAATTCATACAATGGTCCCTTAAGCCTTCACGTGAAGTTTCATGGCAAGATGACTCGTTTTCTATTTTTCACAAATTTTGAAACTTCTTACGGTTCGGTATTTTTTAAAATTTTTTCGAAAGGAGTTTTGGTCCCAAACTTGGTAGACGTGATCCTTGTATCTTTGTTGGTATGCACAAAAAAGTTCAGCTAAAAACCCGAAGTGTACAAGATTTTGTGACCATTTGAAAAAAGTGTCCCCATTTCAGACATTTTAATGGCTATTGGCAGCAAACCTGTAAAATCTCAAATGCTCTTTAAGGGGGTGTGAGTTCTCGAGGTTTGATGAGAGATAGGGGGCCAATATAAGGGCCAAGTACCAGCACCCATCGCACATCATGTTCGCACACCCCCCCGATTGCCAGAACCCCAATGCCGTCGATCAGGTTCTCCGACAATGCTTCGGCGATGGTGCCCTGACGAAGAAAAATGTGGCACCAGCACATGCCCGAGCCCAGCATGTGCTGTCGCAACCCTCGGTCTGGTCCTATCTTAGACTGGGAAGGAACTCCGTATGGTTAGACTGGGAATGAACTCCATATGCCTAAGTAAACCCGCAAAACGAGCGTGTGGGCGGTCAGCACGCCAGAGGGGTGGGATGCACAACCTAGGGATCAGCCGGGTCCCCCTCTGCATGCTACCGATCCTGCTGTTGCAACCCTTGGCCTGGTCTGATCTTAGACTGGGAATGAACTCTGCATGCCTAAGCCTACCGACAAAACGAGCGGCCGGGCGGGCGGGCGGGAACTACATCCGCTAGAGAGACGGGACGCGCAAGCCATGGATCGATAGGGTGGTAGGTGGGTTTAGGCACATCTTCATATTTCTGCATGCCAATGCCATTTTTATGGCTTGTAAATTCATACAATGGTCCCTTAAGCCTTCACGTGAAGTTTCATGGCAAGATGAATCGTTTTCTATTTTTCACAAATTTTGAAACTTTTTACGGTTCGGTATTTTTTAAAATTTTTTTGAAAGGAGTTTTGGCCCCAAACTTGGTAGACATGATCCATGTATCTTTGTCGGTATGCATAAAAAAATTCAGCTAAAAACCCGAAGTGTACAAGATTTTGTGACCATTTGAAAAAAGTGTCCCCATTTCACACATTTTAATGGCTACTGGCAGCAAACCTGTAAAATCTCAAATGCTCTTTAAGGGGGTGTGAGTTCTAGAGGTTTGATGAGAGATAGGGGGCCAATATAAGGGCCAAGTACCAGCACCCATCGCACATCATGTGCGCACACCCCCCGATTGCCAGAACCCCAATGCCGTCGGTCAGGTTCTCCGACGTTGCTCCGGCGATGGTGCCCCGACGAAGAAAAATGTGGCACCAGCACATGCCCGAGCCCAGCATGTGCTGTCGCAACCCTCGGTCTGGTCCGATCTTAGACTGGGAAGGAACTCCGTATGCTTAGACTGGGAATGAACTCCGTATGCCTAAGTCATCCCACGAAACGAACGTGCGGGCGGTCAGCACGCCAGAGGGGTGGGATGCGCAACCCGGGGATCAACCGGGTCCCCCTCTGCATACTGTCGATCCTGCTGCTGCAACCCTTGGTCTTGCCTGATCTTAGACTGGGAATGAACTCCGTATGCCTAAGCCTACCTACAAAACGAGCGGGCGGGCGGGCGGGCGGGCACTACATCCACTAGAGAGACGGGACGCGCAAGCCGTGGATCGATAGGGTGGTAGGTGGGTTTAGGCACATCTTCATATTTCTGCATGCAAATGCCATTTTTATGTTTTGTAAATTCATACAATGGTCCCTTAAGCCTTCACGTGAAGTTTCATGGCAAGATGAATCGTTTTCTATTTTTCACAAATTTTGAAACTTTTTACGGTTCGGTATTTTTTAAAATTTTTTCGAAAGGAGTTTTGGTCCCAAACTTGGTAGACGTGATCCTTGTATCTTTGTCGGTATGCATAAAAACATTCAGCTAAAAACCCGAAGTGTACAAGATTTTGTGACCATTTGAAAAAAGTGTCCCCATTTCAGACATTTTAATGGCTACTGGCAGCAAACCTGTAAAATCTCAAATGCTCTTTAAGGGGGTGTGAGTTCTAGAGGTTTGATGAGAGATAGGGGGCCAATATAAGGGCCAAGTACCAGCACCCATCGCACATCATGTGTGCACACCCCCCCGATTGCCAGAACCCCAATGCCGTCGGTCAGGTTCTCCGACGTTGCTCCGGCGATGGTGCCCCGACGAAGAAAAATATGGCACCAACACATGCTCGAGCCCAGCATGTGTTGTCGCAACCCTCGATCTGGTCCGATCTTAGGCAGGGAAGGAACTCCGTATGCTTAGACTGGGAATGAACTCCGTATGCCTAAGTCAACCCACGAAACGAGCGTGCGGGCGGTCAGCACGACAGAGGGGTGGGATGCGTAACCTGGGGATCAGCCGGGTCCCCCTCTGCATGCTGCCGATCTTGCTGCTGCAACCCTTGGTCTGGTCTGATCTTAGACTGGGAATGAACTCCGTATGCCTAAGCCTACCGACAAAACGAGCGGCCGGGCGGACGGGCGGACACTGTAACCGCTAGAGAGACGGGACGCCCAAGCCGTGGATCGATAGGGTGGTAGGTGGGCTTAGGCACATCTTCATATTTCTGCATGCCAATGCCATTTTTATGGCTTCTAAATTCATACAATGGTCCCTTAAGCCTTCACGTGAAGTTTCATGGCAAGATGAATCGTTTTCTATTTTTCACAAATTTTGAAACTTTTTACGGTTCGGTATTTTTTAAAATTTTTTTCGAAAGGATTTTTGGCCCCAAACTTGGTAGACGTGATCCTTGTATCTTTGTTGGTATGCATAAAAAAATTCAGCTAAAAACCCGAAGTGTACAAGATTTTGTGACCATTTGAAAAAAGTGTCCCCATTTCAGACATTTTAATGGCTACTGGCAGCAAACCTGTAAAATCTCAAATGCTCTTTAAGGGGGTGTGAATTCTAGAGGTTTGATGAGAGATAGGGGGCCAATTTAAGGGCCAAGTACCAGCACCCATCGCACATCATGTGCGCACACCCCCGATTGCCAGAACCCCAATGCCGTCGATCAGGTTCTCCGACGTTGCTCTGGCGATGGTGCCCCGACGAAGAAAAATACGGCACCAGCACATGCCCGAGCCCAGCATGTGCTTTCGCAACCCTCGATCTGGTCCGATCTTAGACTGGGAAGGAACTCCGTATGCTTAGATTGGGAATGAACTCCGTATGCCTAAGTCAACCCACGAAACGAGCGTGCGGGCAGTCAGCACGCCCGAGGGGTGTGATGCGCAACCTGGGGATCAGTCGGGTCCCCCTCTGCATGCTGCCGATCTTACTGCTGCAACCCTTGGTCTGGTCTGATCTTAGATTGGGAATGAACTCCGTATGCCTAAGCCAACCGACAAAACGAGCGGCCGGGCGGGCAGGCGGGCACTACATCCGCCAGAGAGACGGGACGCGTAAGCCATGGATCGATAGAGTGGTAGGTGGGTTTAGGCACATCTTCATATTTCTGCATGCCAATGCCATTTTTATGGCTTGTAAATTCAAACAATGGTACCTTAAGCCTTCACATGAAGTTTCATGGCAAGATGACTCATTTTCTATTTTTCATAATTTTTGAAAATTTTACGGTTCGGTATTTTTTAAAATTTTTTCGAAAGGAGTTTTGGCCCCAAACTTGGTAGACGTGATCCTTGTATCTTTGTTGGCAAGAACAAAAAAATTCAGCTAAAAACTCGAAGTGTACAAGATTTTTTGACCATTTGAAAAAAGTGTCCCCATTTCAGACACTTTAATGGCTACTGGTAGCAAACCTGTAAAATCTCAAATGCTCTTTAAGGGGGTGTGAGTTCTAGAGGTTTGATGAGAGATAGGGGGCCAATATAAGGGCCAAGTACCAGCACCCATCGCACATCATGTGTGCACACCCCCCGGCCCCCCCGATCGCCGGAACCCCAATACCGTCGGTCAGGTTCTCCGGCGATGCTCCAGCGATGGTGCCCCAGGGAAGAAAAATGCGGCACCAACACATGCCTGACCCCAGCATGTGCTGCCACATCCCTCGGTCTGGTCTGACCTTAGACTGGGAATGAACTCCGTATGCTTAGACTGGGAATGAATCTGTATCCCTAAGTCAACCCACGAAACGAGCGTGTGGGCGCTCAGTCGGCCAGAGGGTCGGGATGCACAAGCAGAGGATCGGCCGGGTCCCCCTCTACTTACTGCCGATCTTGCTACCGCAACCCTCAGTCTGGTCTGATCTTAAACTAGGAATGAACTCCATTTGCCTAAGCCAACCGACGAAACGAGCGGGCGGATGGGCGAGCGGGCACTACGCCGACCGGAGAGACGGGATGCGCAAGCCGTGCATCGATAGTGTGGTAGGTGGGTTGAGGCACATCTTCATATTTCTACGTGCCAATGCCATTTTTATGGCTTGTAAATTCATACAATGGTCCCTTAAGCCTTCACCTGAAGTTTCATGGCAAGACGACTCGTTTTTTATTTTTCAGGATTTTTTAAACTTTTTGCGGTTTGAGAATTTTTTAAATTTTTTCGGAAGGAGTTTTGGCCCCAAACTTGGTTGACGTGATCCTTGTATTTTTTTTGGCATGCATAAAAAAATTCAGCTAAAAACTCGAAGTGTACAAGATTTTGTGACCATTTGAAAAAAGTGTCCCCATTTCAGACACTTTAATGGCTACTGGTAGCAAACCTGTAAAATCTCAAATGCTCTTTAAGGGGGTGTGAGTTCTCAAGGTTTGATGAGGGATAGCGGGCCAATGTAAGAGCCAAGTACCAGCACCCATTGCACATCATGTGTGGACACCCCCCGGCCCCCCCGATCGCCGGAACCCCAATGTCGCCGGTCAGGTTCTCCGGCGATGCTTTGGCGATGGTGCCTCGGCGAAGAAAAATGTGGCACCAGAACATGCCCTAGCCCAGCATGTGATGCCGCAACCCTCCGTCCAGTCCGATCTTAGACTGGGAATGAACTCCATATGCTTAGACTAGGAATGAACTCCGTATGCCTAAGTCAACCCACGAAACGAGCGTGCGGGTGCTCAGCCGGCCAGAACGGCGGGATGCACAAGCCAGGGATCGGTCGGGTCCCCCTCTGTGTGCTACCGATCTTGCTGCTGCAACCCTCGGTCTTGTCCGATCTTAGACTGGGAATGAACTCTGTATGCCTAAGCCAACCGACGAAACGAGCGAGCGGGCGGGCGGGCGGCCGGGCACTACGTCGGTCAGAGAGACGGGATGCGCAAGCCGTGGATCGATATGGTGGTAGGTGGGTTTAGGCACATCTTCTTATTTCTGCATGCCAATGCCATTTTTATGGCTTGTAAATTCATACTGTGGTCCCCCAAGCCTTCATGTGAAGTTTCATGGCAAGACGACCCGTTTTCTATTTTTCATGATTTTTGAAACTTTTTACGGTTCGAGATTTTTTAAAATTTTTTCAGAAGGACTTTTGGCCCCAAACTTGGTAGACATGATCCTTGTATTTTTGTTGGCATGCACAAAAATATTCAGCTAAAAAATCGAAGTGTACAAGATTTTGTGACCATTTGAAAAAAGTGTCCCCATTTTAGACACTTTAACGGCTACTGGCAGCAAACCTGTAAAATCTCAAATGCTCTTTAAGGGGGCGAGAGTTCTCGAGGTTTGTGAGGGATAGGGGGCCAATATAAGGGCCAAGTCCTAGCACCCATCGTACATCATGTGCGAGCAGCCCCCCCGATTGCCGGAACCCCAATGCCGTCGGTCAGGTTCTCCGACGATGCTCCGACGATGGTGCCCCGACGAAGAAAAATGCGGCACCAGCACATGCTCGAGCCCAGCATGTACTGTCACAACCCTCGGTCCGGTCCGATCTTAGACTGGGAATGAACTCCGTATGTTTAGACTGGGAATGCACTCCGTATGCCTAAGTTAACCCATGAAACGAGCGTGCGGGCGCTCAGCACGCTAGAGGGGTGGGATGTGCAACCTGCAGATTGGCCGGGTCCCCCTCTGCGTGCTGTCGATCCTACTGCCACAACCCTGGTCGGGTTCAATCTTAGACTAGGAATGGACTCCATATGCTTAGACTGGGAATGAACTCCATATGCGTAAGTCAACCCACGAAACGAGCGTTCGGGTGCTCAGCCGACTAGAGGGGCGGGATGCGCAAGCTGGGGATCGACCGGGTCCCCCTCTACGTGCTGTCGATCCTGCTGCTACAACCCTTGGTCTGGTCTGATCTTAGACTAGGAATGAACTCCGTATGCCTAAGCCAACCGACGAAACGAGTGGGCAGGCGGGCGGGCGGGCGGGCGAGCACTACGCCGGCCAGAGAGACGGGATGCACAAGCCGTGGATCGATAGGGTGGTAGGTGGGTTTAGGCATGTCTTCATATTTCTGCATGCCAATGCCATTTTTATGGCTTGTAAATTGATACAATGGTCCCTTAAGCCTTCACGTGAAGTTTCATGGCAAGATGACTCGTTTTCTATTTTTCACGATTTTTGAAACTTTTTACGGTTCGCTATTTTTTTATAATTTTTTCGAAAGGAGTTTTGGCCCCAAACTTGGTAGATGTGATCCTTGTATTTTTGTTGGCGTGCACAAAAACATTCAGCTAAAAACCCGAAGTGTACAAGATTTTGTGACCATTTGAAAAAAGTGTCCCCATTTCAGACATTTTAATGGCTACTGGCAGCAAACCTGTAAAATCTCAAATGCTCTTTAAGGGGGTGTGAGTTCTCGAGGTTTGATGAGAGATAGGGCGCCAATATAAGGGCCAAGTACCAGCACCCATCGCACATCATGTGTGCACACCCCCTGGCCCCCCTGATCACCGGTACCCCAATGCCATCGGTCAGGTTCTCCGATGATGCTCCGACGAAGAAAAATGTGGCACCAGCACAAGCTCGAACCTAGCATGTGGTGCCGTAACCCTCGTTCCTATCTGATCTTAGACTGGAAATGAACTCTCCATGGTTAGACTGGAAATGAACTCTGTATGCTTAGACTGGGAATGAACTCCGTATACCTAAGTCAACCCACGAAACGAGCGTGTGGGCGCTCAACCGGCCAGAGGGGCGGGATGCACAAGCCGAGGATGGTCGGGTCCCCCTTTACGTGCTGCCAATCCTGCTGCCACAACCTTCGATCTGGTCTGATCTTAGACTGGGAATGAACTCCGTATGCCTAAGCCAACTGACGAAATGAGCGGACGGACGGGCATTACGTCGGCGAGAGAGACGGGATGTGCAAGCCGTGGATCGATAGGGTGATAGGTGGGTTTAGGTAAATCTTCATATTTCTGCATGCCAATGCCATTTTTATGGCTTGTAAATTCATACAATGGTCCCTTAAGGCTTCACGTGAAGTTTCACGGTAAGACGACTGGTTTTTTATTTTTCACGATTTTTGAAACTTTTTACGGTTCGAGATTTTTTAAAACTTTTTCGGAAGGAGTTTTGGCCCCAAACTTAGTAGATGTGATCCTTGTATTTTTGTTAGCTTCAGCTAAAAACTCGAAGTGTACAACATTTTGTGACCATTTGAAAAAAGTGTCCCCATTTGAGACACTTTAATGGCTACTGGCAGCAAACTTGTAAAATCTCAAATGCTCTTTAAGGGGGTGTGAGTTCTCGAGGTTTGATGAGGGATAGGGGGCCAATATAAGGGCCAAGTACCAGCACCCATCGCACATCATGTGCGTACACCCCCCGGCCCCCCCGATCATCGAAACCCCAATACCGTCGGTCAGGTTCTCCTGCGATGCTCCGAAAATGGTGCCCCGGTGAAGAAAAATACGACACCAGCACATGCCCGAGCCCAGCATGTGCTGCCGCAACCCTCGGTCTGGTCTGATCTTAGACTTGGAATGAACTCCGTATGCTTAGACTGGGAATGAACTCCGCATGCTTAAGTTAACCCGCGAAACAAGCGTGCGGGCGCTCAGCCGGCCAGAGGGGCAGGATGCGCAAGCCGAGGATCGGCCAGGTCCCCCCTACATGCTGCCAATCCTGCTACCACAACTGTCTTTTCGGTCCGATCTTAGATTGGGAATGAACTCCGTATGCCTAACCCAACCGACAAAACGAGCGGGCGGGCACTACGTTGGCCAGAGAGACGGGATGCGAAAGTCGTGGATCGATAGTGTGGTAGATGGGTTTAGGCTCATCTTCATATTTCTGCACGCCAATGCCATTTTTATGGCTTTTAAATTCATACAATGGTCCATTAAGCCTTCACGTGAAGTTTCATGGCATGACGACTCGTTTTCTATTTTTCATGATTTTTGAAACTTTTTGCGGTTTGGGATTTTTTAAAATTTTTTCGAAAGGAGTTTTGGTTCAAACTTGGTTGACGGGATCCTTGTATTTTTGTTGGCGTGCACAAAAAAATTCAGCTAAAAACTCGAACTGTACAAGATTTTGTGACCATTTGAAAAAAGTGTCCAATTTCAGACACTTTAATGGCTACTGGCAGCAAACCTGTAAAATCTCAAATGCTCTTTAAGGGGGTGTGAGTTCTCAAGGTTTGATGAGGGATAGGGGGCCAACATAAGGGCCAAGTACCAGCACCCATGCACATCATGTGCGCACACCCCCCGGCCCCCCTGATTGCCGGAACCCCAATGCCGTCGATTAGATTATCCGGTGATGGTGCCCCAGCGAAGAAAAATGCGGCACCAGCACATTCTCGAGCCCAGCATGTGCTACCGCAACCCTCGTTCCAGTCCGATCTTAGACTTGGAATGATCTCTGTATGCTTAGACTGGGAATGAACTCCGTATGCTTAAGTCGACCCACGAAATTAGCGTGGGGTGCTCAATCGGCCAGAAGGGCGGGATGCGTAATCTGGGGATCGACCGGGTCCCCCTCTACGTGCTACCGATCCTGCTACCGTAACCCTCGGTCTGATCCAATCTTAGACTGGGAATGAACTCCGTATGCCTAAGCCAACCGACGAAACGAGCGGGCGGACGGGCGGGCGGGCACTATGTCGGCCAGAGAGACGGGATGCGCAAGCCGTGGATCGAATGGGTGGTAGGTGGGTTTAGGCACATCTTCATATTTCTACGTGCCAATGCCATTTTTATGGCTTGTAAATTCATACAATGGTCCCTTAAGCCTTCACGTGAAGTTTCATGGCAAGATGACTCATTTTATATTTTTCACGATTTTTGAAACTGTTTACGGTTCGAGATTTTTTAAAATTTTTTCGGAAGGAGTTTTGGCCCCAAACTTGGTAGACGTGATCCTTGTATTTTTGTTGGCTTCAGCTAAAAACTCGAAGTGTACAAGATTTTGTGACCATTTGAAAAAAGTGTCCCCATTTTAGACACTTTAATGGCTACTGGCAGCAGACTTGTAAAATCTCAAATGCTCTTTAAAAGGGTGTGAGTTCTCGAAGTTTGATGAGGGATAGGGGGCCAATATAAGGGCCAAGTACCAGCACCCATCGCACATCATGTGCGCACACCCCCCGGCCTCCCCGATCATTGGAACCCCAATACCGTCGGTTAGGTTCTCCTGTGATGCTCCAACGATGGTGCCCCAGTGAAGAAAAAATCGGCACCAGCACATGCCCGAGCCCAGCCTTTGTTGCCACAACCTTTGGTCCGATCTGATCTTAGACTGGGAATGAACTCCGTATGCTTAGACTGGGAATGAACTCTGCATGCTTAAGTCAACCCACAAAACGAGCGTGCGGGCGCTCAGCCGACCAGAGGGGTGAGATGCACAAGCCGGGGATCGATCGGGTCCCCTTCTACGTGTTGTCGATCCTGCTGTCGCAACCCTCAGTCCGATCCAGTCTTAGACTGGGAATGAACTCCTTATACCTAAGACAACCGACGAAACGAGCGGGTGGGCGAGCGGGCGGGCACTATGCCGGCCAGAGAGACGGGATGCGCACGTCGTGGATCGATAGGGTGGTAGGTGGGTTTAGGCACCTCTTCATATTTCTACGTGCCAATGCCATTTTATGGCTTGTAAATTCATACAATGGTCCCTTAAGCCTTCACGTGAAGTTTCATGGCAAGACGACTCGTTTTCTATTTTTCACGATTTTGAAAAATTTTTACGGTTGAAGATTTTTTAAAATTGTTTGGAAAGGAGTTTTGGCCCCAAACTTGGTAGACATGATCCTTGTATTTTTGTTGGCATGCATAAAAAAATTCAGCTAAAAACTTGAACTGTACAAGATTTTGTGACTATTTGAAAAAAGTGTCCCCATTTTAGACACTTTAATTGCTACTGGAAGCAAACCTATAAAATCTCAAATGCTCTTTAATGGGGTGTGAGTTCTCGAGGGTTGATGAGGGATAGGGGGCCAATATAAGGGCCAAGCACCAACAGCCATCGCACATCATGTGCGCACACCCCCCCGGCCCCCCCGATCACCAGAACCCCAATGCCGTCGGTCAGGATCTCCGGCAATGCTCCGGTGATGGTGCCCCGGCGAAGAAAAATGCAGCACCAGCACATGCACGAGCCCAGCATGTGCTGTCGCAACCCTCGGTCCAGTCTGATCTTAGACTGGGAATGAACTCCGTATGCTTAGACTGGGAATGAACTCCATATGCTTAAGTCAACCCATGAAACGAGTGTGCAGGCGCTCAGCCGGCCAGAGGGGTGGGATACGCAAGCCGGGTGTCACAGACTAAGCTTTCTCTCAACAAGCACTAGCCCGTGTGGCACTTGAATGGATGCTTCCACCCAGGTCAGCCTTCAATAGATCAATATCTGAACAAATAACCCTAAACCATGGTTAGTCTCAAGCATTCACAGTAAGGCACAATATATCAAGGTCAATCTCAAGTATACACAAACAACAAGGCACATTCACATCGAGAAAGAAAAAAATGCATCGAGGCAACAATCGAGCATTCAATTGAGGTGCATTTTATTATAAACGGGAATCATACATCGGGACCTCCCACCATCACCAGGGCCAGGGGGCAGCCCTTGGTGGGTGGCCTAAGCTCGCATAGCACCTGGTGAGACATCCCAACACTACGCTGTCGGCTCACCCCCCTAAAGAGCCTTAGAACTTTTAGAGCTATGCTACCAGTAACCGTTACAATGTTTGAAATGGGGACACTTTTCCTAGCACAAGGGATCTACCCGGTCATGGCCCTATACTTGGGTGGCTCATGCCAACCTAAGTCCCGATCATGGCCCTATACAAGGGTGGCTCATGACATCCTCCCCCACCTATTCTATCGATGTCCTCATCGACTTGCTGGCTTAAAATTCTTCAATCTTCCTTTGAAATCTCTGGAGGTCATGTTCTCTCTCCCAGCTGGTTTCTTCTAGTCCTAAGCCCTCCCACTTCACTAAGTATTCCCGAACTAGTCTTCAAGATATCTTGGTTTCCCTGTCGGCTAAGATCTCTTCAACTCGAAGCTCTGAGGGTGGCTTCATGGTGATGGCGGCTCTGGTTGGCTCCCTTCGGCTAATATCTGTAGGATCTGCATGGAAAGGCTTCAGGTTGCTTACATGAAATACTGGGTGCACCTTCATCCACTTCGGTGGGTCGATTTTGTAAGAAGCATTCCCCACCTTGGAAATGACCCTTACTGGACCTTTATATTTGCGTACCAGTCTACGATCTCTCTTTCTTAAGAACCTGGTTTGTTCTGGAACTAGTCGGACCAGAACCAAATCACCAACTTGGAATTACTAAGCTCTGCGATTCTTGTCTGCCCATTTCTTCATCCACTTTAATGCCTTCTCCAAGTAAGCTTGTGCAATCTCTGTGTTTTGTTTCCACTCCTTGCTGAAGTTGAAAGCTCTCAGATTCTCTCCTCTATATTGTTCCAAGGAAGTGTGGGGTAGCCTTGGTAGTTGTCCGGTGACCACCTCAAATGGGCTCTTGTTAGTGGAAGAGCTCTTGTTGGAATTAAAGCAGAGTTGAGCAACGTCTAACAATGAAGGCCAGTCCTTTTGGTTGGCTTGGACAAAGTGCCTCAAATATTCCTCCAACAATCCATTGAAACATTCCGTTTGGCCATCTGTCTGAGGATGGTAGCTCGAAGAGATGTTGAGTTGGGACCCCAAAATCTTGAAAAGTTCCCTCCAAAAGGACCCCGTAAATCTCGGATCTCTATCACTGACGATATTTTGAGGGAGGCCCCAATATTTGACCACATGTTTGAACAATAGTCGAGCTGTGTCTTCTACTGTACAATACTTGTGAGCGGGGATGAATGTGGCATACTTGGAGAACCGATCAATTACCACCAAGATAGTTCCAAGATCCCCAACCTTGGGTAGGCTCGAAATGAAATCGAGGTAGATGCTTTCCCACGGTTTGGTGGGTACCGGTAATGGTTCCAGCATGCCCGCAGGTTTCCTCTTTTCGACTTTGTCTTGTTGGTAAATGAGGCAAGTCTTCGTGTAGTCCATCACATCTTGTCGCATGTGGGGCCAATAGTATCCTTGTTTCAGTAACACTAAAGTGCATTGCCAGCTTGGGTGTCCTACCCATGGGGTGTCATGGCATTCCCTCATCAGCATCTGTCTCAGCCTTCCTGCTCTCGGCACAAACACTCGAGGCCCCTTGGTCCACAAGACACCATTTTCTTGCTAGAAGTATTTGGACTCCCTTCTTCCACTAGCTTCAAGATGGCATAGGCTTACGGGTCCTTCCCTAGATGATCTCCAATCAACTTATGAATGTCTGTAGTGGCTCTACTAGTTGCCACTGAGGGCCGCCAACTCTGGTTGCCTGTTCAATGCATCTGCCACTTGATTGGTTTTCCCAGCGGTATGCTCAAGGTGAAAGTCGAACTCCGCTAAAAATTCCTGCCACCTAGCTTGTTTCGTCGTATATTTCCTCTCCGCTTCGCTTAGCTTCCTACTTTCAAATGCTATCGGGTGATGTTGTTGTAAAAGCACACCTCCAATAGCAAAATCTGATGTATCCGTCTAAACTTCAAAAGGCTTTTCAATATTGGGGAAAGCTAAGATGGGATCTTTCATAATAGCATCTTTCAATCTCTCAAAGACCTCTTGGCACTCGTTGGTCCAACACCATTTATGCTCCTTCTTCAATAACTCCGTGAGGGTCGTGGTCTTGTGAGAGTACCCCTTCACAAACCTTCTATAATAGTTGGCTAGTCCCAAAAATAGTTGGCTAGTCACAAACCTTGATGGCCCTAACCTTTTTCATGTCCATTCGAATGTGGGCACGTTCGACAATGTGACTGAAGAAGTAGATTTGGGTCTGAGCAAATACGCATTTCTCCCTTTTTACATATAACCGATGGTCCTGCAACCTTTTAAATACCCGGCGTAGGTGTTCTTGATGTTCTTCCAAGGTGGAGCTGTACACCACTATATCGTCTAAATAAATGACTACAAATTTGTCAAGTAGTCATGGAACTCCTGATTCATCAATGTACAGAATGTGGCAGGAGCATTGGTTAGTCCAAAGGGCATAACAAGAAATTCAAATGCGCCATACCGTGTTACACAAGTGGTCTTTGGCTCATCTCCCTCAACGATTTTGACCTGATGGTATCCAGATCTCAGGTCTAGTTTGGAGAAGTACTTGGGCCAGCTCAATTGATCAAATAAGTCTGCTATAAGTGGGATAGGATATTTGTTTCTTATGGTGACTTTGTTCAGGGCCCTGTAGTCAACACATAAGCGCAAACTCCCATCATGCTTCTTCTGGAATAGCACTGGCACTCCAAAAGGAGCCTTTGATGGTCGGATGAACCCGACTTGTAGAAGCTCATCTAACTATTTTCTCAGCTCGGCCAACTCTGGCGGGGCCATGCGATAGGGAGCTCTAGCAAGGGGTTTTGCTCCTGGGAGGAGCTCAATTTCGTGGTCCACTGTTCGTCGAGGGGGTAGAACCTTGGGCAACATCTCTGGCATCACTTCTCCGAATTCTTCCAACATTCTTTTCACGCCATCGGGTATTGGTTCTACTTCCGACCCTTCTTTGTAGATCGGCATGGCCACAAAAGAGGGTTCCCCTCTCTTTACCCCTTTCTTGAATTGCAAAGCCGAAATCATTTTCTTCCCACTCTTTGGCAAGATATTGGCTGGCACCACACATGGGTGTTCCCCTAAAAACAACAAGCAGCTAGCAGCAGGGATAGGGATCACCTGAGCCAACGTCATGAAGTCCAATCCGAGAACGACATCAAAGTCATCCATAGGGGAGACTGTGAAGTCTACCTTCCCTTCCCATGGGCCCAATCGGGTTGTCACACTTTTGGAGCTTCCACTGATCACAAAGACTGGCGAATTGACCGCCTTCATTCGTCAGCAGTCTTTACTAATATGAAGACCACACCTTTTTGCTTCTTCCGGTGTGATGAAAGTATCGGTTGCACCCGTATCCACCATGGCCTTGGTGGCTTTCCCATTGATCGTCAAGTTCACATACATCAAGCCTCTACTTTGCTCTTTCTTTATAGTGTTCAATTGGGTGCGGAGGGCACTGAGGAACCTTATTGAGCCCATCCTAGCTGGCTCCTCTTCAGCTTCTTCAATGCTCTCTGGCACTTTTGTGGACTCTTGAGATGAGGTCCTTAAGGCATTAAGGGCTCCTCGGTGCGGGCATTCAGCCACTTAATGCGGCCCCTTGCAAAGAAAGTAAGCTAGCGATTGTCTAGGCTTGAAAATCCCTGCGTTGTTTGTCTTGGGCTAGGTGCTATCTCGACCCAAGGACCTCCTGTTTGATCCCTCACCGAAGGGTCGGTCCAACCTAGTCATCTTTCCCCCACTCCCAAAGTTAAAGCTACTGCCCGTTGATGGAGGATTTTTCCGTTTTAAGGAGCCATCATTGTAATCATGAAGATGTTCCGCTGCAGCCATGGCCGTGGCCACATCTTGCACTTTCTGCCTTTGTAGTTCTGTCCTCGCCCAAGGCTTGAGGCCCTCAAGAAAATAGAACATCTTGTCCTTTTCGGACATATCCTGAATATCCAGCATCAGGGTAGAAAAGTTCCTTATGAACTCTCGCACCGTTCCGGTTTGCACCAACTCTCGAAGTCTCTTTCGAGCCATATACTCCACATTCTCCGAAAAAAAATTGGTTTTTCAATTCTCGCTTCAGATCCGTCCAAGTCTTAATCAGGCACTCGTCATCGACAAACTTGGAGCGCCACCACAGCTTGGCATCCCCTATGAGGTACATCGACGCCATTGTCACCTTGTCTTCCTCTGAACTTGTGTGTACAGCTCGAAAGTATTGTTCCATGTCAAATAAGAAATTTTCAAGTTCCTTAGCATCCCTTGCCCTCTCATAGCATCGAGGCTCCGGCACCTTGGGCCTTTGTCCCCTGTCCATCGAGCTCAAACCCGATCTGGCCACAGCCATTTGTAGGATGCTCACCTAGGCCCTGAACTCGTCAAACTCCTTTTGGAGAATGTTCAAGGCATCTCTAGCCTCTTCGCTCACATTGTGGAGAGTATCGAACAACTCCCGCTGGGTTGTCTCGATCTCCCTCACTCGGTCTTTCATCACCATATGAGTTTTCATTGCGGCCAACGCGGCCTCAAGTTCCTCAATTCTCTGTTGATGATCCAGTCCACCACTTGTGGCCATCTCATCCATTTTTCTAGCACTTCTCAACCGTGCTCTGATACCACGTGTCACAGACTAAACTTTCTCTCAACAAGCACTAGCCCGTGTGGCACTTGAATGGATGCTTCCACCCAAGTCAGCCTTCAATAGATCGATATTTGAACAAATAACCATAAACCATGGTTAGTCTCAAGCATTCACAATAAGGCACAATATATCGAGGTCAATCTCAAGCATACACAAACAACAAGGCACATTCACATCGAGAAAGAAAGAAACGCATCGAGGCAACAATCGGGCATTCAATTGGGGTGAATTTTATTAGAAATGGGAATCATACATCGGGACCTCCCACCATCACCAGGGCCAGGGGGCAGCCCTTGGTGGGTGGCCTAAGCTCGCATAGCACCCAGTGAGACA
>NW_019167937.1:18037273-18171231 GCF_002303985.1 Durio zibethinus | reverse complement strand
CCCAGCATGTGCTACTGCAACCCTTGATCTGGTCTGATCTTATACTGGGAATGAACTCCATATGCCTAAGTCAAGCCACGAAACAAGCGTGCGGGTGCGCAGTCGGCCAGAGGGGCAGGATGCGCAAGCTGAGGATCGATCGGGTCCCCCTCTGCGTGCTGCCGATCCTGCTGCACAACCCTCAGTCCAGTTTGATCTAACACTGGGAATGAACTCCGTATGCCTAAGCCAACCGACGAAACAAGCGGGCGGGCGGACGGGCACTATGTCGGCCAGAGAGACGGGATGCGCAAGCCGTGGATCGATAGGGTGGTAGGTGGGTTTAGGCACATCTTCATATTTCTATGTGCCAATGCCATTTTTATAGCTTGTAAATTCATACAATTGTCCCTTAAGCCTTCACGTGATGTTTCATGGCAAGATGACTCGTTTTCTATTTTTCACGATTTTTGAAACTTTTTGCGGTTCAAGATTTTTTAAAACTTTATTAGAAGTAGTTTTGGCCCCAGGAACTGGTAGACATGATCCTTGTATTTTTTGGCATGGACAAAAAAATTCCGCAAAAAACTCGAAAGTGTACAGATTTTGTGGCCACTTGAAAAAGTGGTCCCATTTCAGAAACTTTAATGGTACTTGGAAGCAAACTATAAAATCTCAAATGCTCTTTAAGGGGGTGAGTTCTCAAGGTTTGGATGAGGGATAGGGGGCCAATATAAGGGCCAGTACTAGCACCATAGACAATCCATTGTGGCGTACACCCCGGCCCCCAATCGTTCGGACCCCTATTGCCGTCGGTCAGGTTCTCCGCGTGATGCTCCCGGCGATGGTCCCGACAAGAGAAATGCGTCACCCAGCACATGCCGGCCAGCATGTGCTAACCGCACCCCTCGTCGCAGTTTTGACTTAGACTGACAATGAACTTGCCGTATGCTTAGACTGGGAAGACCCGTATCCTAAGTCAACACACAAAACGGAGCGTGGTGGGCGCCAAACCGGCCAACCAGGGGCAGGATGCGCAAGCCGGGGATCAGCTGGGTTCCCCTCTGTGTGCTGTCAATCCTGCTGCCACAACCCTCAATTTGGTCTGATCTTAGACATGGAATGAACTCCGTATGCCCAAGCCAACCGACGAAACGAAGGGGCGGACGGGCGGGCGGGCACTTCGTCTGCCAGAGAGACGGGATGCGCAAGCCGTGGATCAATAGGGTGGTAGGTGGGTTTAAGCACATCATCATATTTCTATGTGCCAATGCCATTTTTATGGCTTCTAAATTCATACAATGGTCCCTTAAGCCTTCACGTGAAGTTTCATGGCAAGACGACTCGTTTTCTATTTTCCATGATTTTTGAAACTTTTTGCAATTCGAGATTTTTTAAAATTTTTTTTGAAGGATTTTTGGCCCCAAACTTGGTTAACGTGATCCTTGTATTTTTGTTGGCATGCACAAAAAAATTCAGCTAAAAACTCGCAGTGTACAAGATTTTGTGACCATTTGAAAAAAGTGTCCCCATTTCAGATACTTTAATGGCTACTGGCAGCAAACATGTAAAATCTGAAATGCTCTTTAAGGGGGTGTGAGTTCTCAAGGTTTGATGAGGGATAGGGGGCCAATATAAGGGCCAAGTACCAGTACCCATCGCACATCATGTGCGCACACCCCCCGGCACCCCCGATCATTGGAACTCGAGTGCCGCTGGTCAGGTTCTCTGACGATGGTGCCCCGACGAAGAAAAATGCGACACCAGCACTTGCCTGAGCCCAGCATGTGCTGCCGCAACCCTCAGTCTGGTCCGATCCTAGACTGGGAATGAACTCCATATACTTACACTAGGAATGAACTCCGTATGCCTAAGTCAACCCACAAAATGAGCGTGCAGGCGCTCAGCCGGCCAGAGGAGCGGGATGCGTAAGCTGGGGATCAATCGGGTCCCCCTCTGTGTGCTGTCGATCTTGCTATGACAACCCTTGGTCCGGTGCGATCTTAGACTAGGAATGAACTCCGTATGCCTAAGCCAACCGACGAAACGAGCGGACGGGTAAACGGGCGGCACTACGCTGGCCAGAGAGACGGGATGCGCAAGCCGTAGATCGATAGGGTGGTAGGTGGGTTTAGGCACATCTTCATATTTCTGCATGCCAATGCCATTTTTATGGCTTTTAAATTCAAACAATGGTCCCTTAAGCCTTCACGTGATGTTTCATGGTAAGACGACTCGTTTTCTATTTTTCATGATTTTTAAAACCTTTTGTGGTTCAAGATTTTATAAAAATTTTTTGAAAGGAGTTTCGGTCCCAAACCTGGTAGATGGGATCCTTGTATTTTTGTTGGCATGCAAAAAAAAATTCAGCTAAAAACTCAAAGTGTACAAGTTTTTGTGACCATTTGAAAAAAGTGTCCCCATTTCAAACACTTTAATGGCTACTGGTAGCAAACCTGTAAAATCTCAAATGCTCTTTAAGGGGGTGTGAGTTCTCAAGGTTTGATGAGGGATAGGGGGCCAATATAAGGGCCAAGTACCAGCACCCAGCACACATCATGTGCGCACACCCCCCCGATCACCGGAACGCCAATGCCACCAGTCAGGTTCTCCGGCGGTGGTGCCCCGACGAAGAAAAATGCGGCACCAGCACATGCCTGAGCCCAGTATGTGCTGTCGTAACCCTCGATCCGGTCCGATCTTATACTGGGAATGAACTCCATGTGCTTAGACTGGGAATGAACTCTGTATGCCTATGTCAACAAACGAAACAAGCGTACGGGCGCTCAGTCGGCCATATGGGAGGGATGCGCAAGCCGGGGATCGGTCGGGTCCCCCTCTACGTGCTGTCGATCCTGCTACCGCAACTCTCAGTCCGATCCGATCTTAGACTAGGAATGAACTCCGTATGCCTAAGCCAACCGACGAAACGAGCGGACGGGCGATTGGGCACTGCGTCGGCCAGAGAGACGGGATGCGCAAGCCGTGGATCGATAGGGTGGTAGGTGGGTTTAGGCACATCTTCATATTTTTAAGTGCCAATGCCATTTTCATGCCTTGTAAATTCATACAATGGTCCCTTAAGCCTTCACGTGATGTTTCATGGCAAGACGACTCGTTTTCTATTTTTCATGATTTTTGAAACTTTTTGCGGTTCAAGATTTTTTAAAATTTTTTCGGAAGTAGTTTTGGCCCCAAACTTGGTAGACGTGATCCTTGTATTTTTTTTGGCATGGACAAAAAAATTCAGCTAAAAACTCAGAGTGTACAAGATTTTGTGACCATTTGAAAAAAGTGTCCCCATTCCAAAAACTTTAATGGCTACTGGAAGCAAACCTGTAAAATCTCAAATGCTCTTTAAGGGGGTGTGAGTTCTCGATTTTTGATGAGGGATAGGGGACCAATATAATGGCCAAGTACCAGTACCCATCACACATCATGTGCGCACACCCCCCTCAGTCCCCCCGATCGCCGGAACCCCAATGTCGCCGGTCAGGATCTCCGACGATGCTCCGTGTGCCTAAGCCAACCGACGAAACGAGCGGGCGGGTGATTGGGCACTGCATCGGATAGAGAGATGGGATGCGCAAGCTGTGGATCGATAGAGTGGCAGGTGGGTTTAGGCACATCTTCATATTTCTACGTGCCAATGCCATTTTTATGGCTTGTAAATTTATACAATCGTCCCTTAAGCCTTCACGTGAAGTTTAATGGCGAGACAACTCGTTTTCTATTTTTCATGATTTTTGAAACTTTTTGCGGTCCGAGATTTTTTAAAATTTTTTCAGAAGGAGTTTTGGCCCCAAAATTGGTAGATGTGATCCTTGTATTTTTTTTGGCTTGCACAAAAAAATTCAGCTAAAAACTCGAAGTGTACAAGATTTTGTGACCATTTGAAAAAGTGTCCCCATTTCAGACACTTTAATGGCCACTTTAATGGCCACTGGCACCAAACTTGTAAAACCTCAAATGCTCTTTAAGGGGGTGTGAGTTCTCGAGGTTTGATGAGGGATAGGGGGCCAATATAAGGGCCAAGTACCAGCACCCATCGCACATCATGTGCGCACACCCCCCTCGGCCCCGTATCGTCGGAACCCCAATGCCGTCGGTCAAGTTCTCCGGCAATGCTACGAAGATGGTGCCCCGACGAAGAAAAATGCGGCACCTGCACATGCTCGAGCCCAGCATGTGCTGTCGCAACCCTCAGTATGGTCTGATCTTAGACTGGGAATGAACTCCATATGCTTAGACTGGGAATGAACTCCGTATGCCTAAGTCAACCCATGAAATGAGCGGGCGGGCGGACGGGCGGGCAGGCACTACGTCGGCCAGAGAGACGGGATGCGCTAGCCGTGGATCGATAGGGTGCTAGGTGGGTTTAGGCACATCTTCATATTTCTGCGTGCGAATGCCATTTCTATGGCTTGAAAATTCATACAATGGTCCCTTAAGCCTTTACGTGAAGTTTTCATGGCAAGACGAGTCGTTTTCTATTTTTCATGATTTTTGAAACCTTTTACGGTTCGGGATTTTTTAAAATTTTTTCGGAAGGAGTTTTGGCCCCAAACCTGGTAGACGTGTTCCTGGCATTTTTTTTGGCATGCACAAAAAAATTCAGCTAAAAACTCGAAGTATACAAGATTTTATGACAATTTGAAAAAAGTGTCCCCATTTCAGACACTTTAATGGCTACTGGCAGCAAACCTGTAAAATCTCAAATGCTGTTTAAGGGGGCGTGAGTTCTCAAGGTTTGATGAGGGACAGGGGGCAAATGTAAGTGCCAAGTACCAGTACCAATCACACATCATGTGCGCACACCACCCCCGGTCCCCCTGATCGTTGGAACCCCAATGCCGTCGGTCAAGTTCTCCAACGATGCTCCGACGATGGTGCCCCGGCGAAGAAAAATTTGGCACCAACACATGCTCGAGCCCAGCATGAGCTGCCGCAGCCCTCGGTCCGATCTGATCTTAGACTAGGAATGAACTCCGTATGCCAAAGCCAACCGATGAAACGAACGGGCAGACGGGTGGGCGGTCACTATGCCGGCCAGAGAGACGGGATGCACAAACCATGGATCGATAGGGTGGTAGGGGGTTTAGGCACATCTTCATATTTCTGTGTTCCAATGCCATTTTTATGGCATTTAATTTCATACAATGGTCCCTTAAGCCATCACGTGAAGTTTCATGGCAAGACGACTCGTTTCTATTTTTCATGATTTTTGAAACTTTTTATGGTTCGAGATTTTTTTAAAATTTTTTCAGAAAGAGTTTTTCCCCGAAACTTGGTAGACATGATCCTCGTATTTTTTGTGGCATGCTCAAAAAAATTCAGCTAAAAGCTTGAAATGTACAAGATTTTGTGACCATTTGAAAAAAGTGTCCTCATTTCAGACACTTTAATGGCTACTGGCAGCAAACCTGTAAAATCTCAAATGCTCTTTAAGGGGGCGTGAGTTCTCAAGGTTTGATGAGGGATAGGGGGCAAATGTAAGTGCCAAGTACCAGCACCAATCACACATCATGTGCGCACACCACCCCCGGTCCCCCTGATCGTTGGAACCCCAATGCCGCCGGTCAAGTTCTCCAACGATGCTCCGACGATGGTGCCCCGGCGAAGAAAAATTTGGCACCAACACATGCTCGAGCCCAGCATGTGCTGCCGCAACCCTCGGTCCGATCTGATCTTAGACTAGGAATGAACTCCGTATGCCAAAGCCAACCGATGAAACGAATGGGCAGACGGGTGGGCGGTCACTATGCCGGCCAGAGAGACGGGATGCACAAACCATGGATCGATAGGGTGGTAGGGGGTTTAGGCACATCTTCATATTTCTATGTTCCAATGCCATTTTTATGGCATTTAAATTCATACAATGGTCCCTTAAGCCATCACGTGAAGTTTCATGGCAAGACGACTCGTTTTCTATTTTTCATGATTTTTGAAACTTTTTATGGTTCGAGATTTTTTTAAAATTTTTTCAGAAAGAGTTTTTCCCCGAAACTTGGTAGACATGATCCTCGTATTTTTTGTGGCATGCTCAAAAAAATTCAGCTAAAAGCTTGAAATGTACAAGATTTTGTGACCATTTGAAAAAAGTGTCCTCATTTCAGACACTTTAATGGCTACTGGCAGCAAACCTGTAAAATCTCAAATGCTCTTTAAGGGGGCGTGAGTTCTCAAGGTTTGATGAGGGATAGGGGGCAAATGTAAGTGCCAAGTACCAGCACCAATCACACATCATGTGCGCACACCACCCCCGGTCCCCCTGATCGTTGGAACCCCAATGCCGCCGGTCAAGTTCTCCAACGATGCTCCGGCGATGGTGCCCCGGCGAAGAAAATTTTGGCACCAACACATGCCCGAGCCCAGCATGTGCTGCCGCAACCCTCGGTCCGATCTGATATTAGACTAGGAATGAACTCCGTATGCCAAAGCCAACCGATGAAACGAACGAGCAGACGGGCGGGCGGTCACTACGCCGGCCAGAGAGACGGGATGCACAAGCCGTGGATCGATAGGGTGGTCGGTGAGTTTAGGCACATCTTCATATTTCTATGTGCCAATGCCATTTTTATGGCTTGTAAATTCATACAATGGTCCCTTAAGCCATCACGTGAAGTTTCATGGCAAGACGACTCGTTTTCTATTTTTCATGATTTTTGAAACTTTTTATGGTTCGAGATTTTTTTAAAATTTTTTCAGAAAGAGTTTTTCCCCGAAACTTGGTAGACATGATCCTCGTATTTTTTGTGGCATGCTCAAAAAAATTCAGCTAAAAGCTTGAAATGTACAAGATTTTGTGACCATTTGAAAAAAGTGTCCTCATTTCAGACACTTTAATGGCTACTGGCAGCAAACCTGTAAAATCTCAAATGCTCTTTAAGGGGGCGTGAGTTCTCAAGGTTTGATGAGGGATAGGGGGCAAATGTAAGTGCCAAGTACCAGCACCAATCACACATCATGTGCGCACACCACCCCCGGTCCCCCTGATCGTTGGAACCCCAATGCCGCCGGTCAAGTTCTCCAACGATGCTCCGACGATGGTGCCCCGGCGAAGAAAAATTTGACACCAACACATGCTCGAGCCCAGCATGTGCTGCCGCAACCCTCGGTCCGATCTGATATTAGACTAGGAATGAACTCCGTATGCCAAAGCCAACCGATGAAACAAACGGGCAGATGGGCGGGCGGTCACTACGCCGGCCAGAGAGACGGGATGCACAAGCTGTGGATCGATAGGGTGGTCGGTGAGTTTAGGCACATCTTCATATTTCTACGTGCCAATGCCATTTTTATGGCTTGTAAATTCATACAATGGTCCCTTAAGCCTTCACGGGAAGTTTCATGGCAAGATGACTCGTTTTCGATTTTTCATTATTTTTGAAACTTTTTGTGGTTCAAGATTTTTTAAAATTTTTTCGGTAGGTGTTTTGGCCCCAAACTTGGCAGACGTGATCCTTGTATTTTTTTTGGCATGCAAAAAAAATTAGATAAAAAATCGAAGTGTACATGATTTTATCACCATTTCAGACACTTTAATGGCTACTGGCAGCAAACCTGTAAAATATCAAATGATCTTTAAGGAGGTGTGAGTTCTCGAGGTTTGATGAGGGATAGGGGGCCAATATAAGGGCCAAGTACTAGCACCCATTGCACATCATGTGCGGGCACCCCCCGGCCCCCCCGATCGCTGGAACCTCAATGCTGTCGGTCCAGTTCTCCGATGATGCTCCGACGATGGTGCCCCGACGAAGAAAAATGTGACACCGGCACATGCCTGAGCCCAGCATGTGCTACTGCAACCCTCGGTCCGGTCCGATCTTAGACTGGGAATGAACTCCATATGCCTAAGTCAACCCTTGAAACGAGCGTGCGTGCGCTCAGCCGGCCAGAGGGGCGAGATGCGCAAGCCAGGGATTGACAGGGTCCCCCTCTACGTGCTGTCGATCCAGCTGCCGAAACCCTTCATTTGGTCTGATCTTAGACTGGGAATGAACTCCGTATACCTAAGCCAACGGACGAAACGAGCGGGCGGGCGGTCGGGCACTGCGCTGGCCATAGAGACGGGATGCGTAAGCCGGGGATCGATAGGGTGGTAGGTGGGTTTAGGCACATCTTCATATTTCTACGTGCCAAGGCCATTTTTATGGCTTGTAAATTCATACAATGGTCCCTTAAGCCTTCACATGAAGTTTCATGGCAAGACGACTCGTTTTCTATTTTTTAGGATTTTTGAAACTTTTTGCGGTTTGGGATTTTTTAAAATTTTTTCGAAAGGAGTTTTGGCCCCAAACTTGGTAGACGTGATCCTTGTATTTTTTTTGGCATGCACAAAAAAGTTCAGCTAAAAACTAGAAGTGTACAAGATTTTGTGACCATTTGAAAAAAGTGTCCCTATTTTAGGCACTTTAATGGCTACTGGCAGCAAACCTGTAAAATCTCAAATGAACTTTGAGGGGGTGTGAGTTCTTGAGGTTTGATGAGGGATAGGGGGAAAATATAAGGGCCAAGTACCAGCTCCCATCACACATCATGTACGCACACCCCCCAGCACCCCCGATCGCTGGAACGCCAATGCCACGGATCAGGTTCTTCGACGATGCTCCGGCGATGGCGCCCCGATGAAGAAAAATGCTATAGCAACACATGCCCGAGCCCAGCATATGCTGCCGCAACCCTCGGTCCAGTCAGATCTTAGACTGTGAATGAACTCCGAATGCCTAAGACAACTGACGAAACGAGCGGGCGGGCGGGCGGGCGACCGGGCACTACGTCGGCCAGAGAGAGGGGATGCGCAAGCTGTGGATCGATAGGGTGGTAGGTGGGTAAGCACATCTTCATATTTCTGCATGCCAATGCCATTTTTATGGCTTGTAAATTCATACAATGGTCCCTTAAGCCTTCACGTGAAGTTTCATGGCAAGACGACTCGTTTTCTATTTTTTACGTTTTTAAAACTTTTTACGGTTCGAGATTTTTCAAAACTTTTTCGGAAGGAGTTTCGGCCCCAAACTTGGTAGACGTGATCCTTGTATTTTTTTTGGCATGCACAAAAAAAATCAGCTAAAAACTCGAAAGTGTACAAGATTTTGTGACCATTTGAAAAAAGTGTCCCCATTTCAGACACTTTAATTGCTACTGGCAGCAAACCTATAAAATCTAAAATGCTCTTTAAGGGGGTGTGAGTTCTCGAGGTTTGATGAGGGATAAAGGGCCAATATAAGGGCCAAGTACAAGCACCCATCGCACATCATGTGCACAAACCACCCCGGCCCCCCCGATCGTCGGAACCCCAATGCCGTCGGTCAGGTTCTCCGACGACGCTCCGACGATGGTGCCCCGGCGAAGAAAGATGCGGCACCAGCACATGCCCGAGCCCAGCATGTGCTGCCGTAACCCTTGGTCCGGTCCAATCTTAGCTGGGAATGAACTCTATTTGCTTAGACTGGGAATGAACTCTGTATGCCTAAGTCAACCCACGAAACGAGCGTGCGGGCGCTCAGCAGGCCAGAGGGGTGGGATGCGCAAGCCGAGGATCGGTTGGGTCCTCCTCTGTGTGCTGCTAATCCTACTACACAACCCTTGATTTGGTCCGATCTTAGACTAGGAATTAACTCCGTATGCCTAAGCCAACCGATGAAATGAGCGGGTGGGCGGTCGGGCGGGCACTACGCCAGCCAGTGAGACGGGATACGCAAGCCGTGGATCTATAGGGTGGTAGGTGGGTTTCGGCACATCTTCATATTTTTGCATGCCAATGCCATTTTTATGGCTTGTAAATTCACACAATGGTCCCTTAAGCCTTCACGTGAAGTTTCATGGCAAGACGACTCGTTTTCTATTTTTCATGATTTTTGAAACTTTTTGCGGTTCGGGATTTTTTAAAATTCTTTCAGAAGAAGTTTTGGCCCCAAACTTGGTACACGTGATCCTTGTATTTTTTTTGGGATGCACAAAAAAATTCAGCTAAAAACTCGAGGTGTACAAGATTTTGTGACCATTTGAAAAAAGTGTCCCCATTTCAAACATTTTAATGGCTACTGGCAGCAAACTTGTAAAATCTCAAATGCTCTTTTAGGGGGTGTGAGTTCTTAAGGTTTGATGAGGGATAGGGGGCCAATATAAGGGCCAAGTACCAGCACCCATCGCACATCATATGCGCACACCCCACCGGCCCCCTCGATCGTCGGAACCCTAATGCCGCCGGTCAGGTTCTCCGACGATGCTCCGGCAATGGTGCCCCGACAAAGAAAAATACGGCACCAACACATGCTCGAGCCTAGTATGTGCTATCGGAACCCTCAGTCTGCTTCGATCTTAGACTGGGAATGAACTTCGTATGCCTAACCCAACCGAAGAAACGAGCGGGCGGGCGAACAGGCGGGCACTAAGTCGGCCAGAGAGATGGGATGCACAAGTCGTGGATCGATAGGGTGCTAGGTGGGTTTAGGCACATCTTCATATTTTTACATGCCAATGCCATTTTTATTGCTTGTAAATTCATACAATTGTCCCTTAAGCCTTCACGTGAAGTTTCATGGCAAGACGACTCATTTTCTTTTTTTCATGATTTTTGAAACTTTTTGCGGTTCAAGATTTTTTAAAATTTTTTCGAAAAGATTTTTGGCCCCAAACTTGGTAGACGTGATCCTTATATTTTTTTTGAAATGCACAAAAAAAAATCAGCAAAAACTCGAAGTGTACAAGATTTTGTGAACATTTGAAAAAAGTGTCCCCATTCCGGACACTTTAATGGCTACTGGCAGCAAACCTGTAAAATCTCAAATGCTTATTAAGGGGGTGTGAGTTCTTGAGGTTTGATGAGGGATAGGGAGCCAATATAAGGGCCAAGCACCAGCACCCATCGCACATTATGTGCGCACACCCCCCGGCCCCCCCGATCGTCGGAACCCCAATGCCGTCGGTCAGGTTCTCCGGGGATGCTCCGACGATGGTGCCTCGGTGAAGAAAATGCGGCACCAACACATGCCCGAGCCCAGCATGTGCTACTAAAACCCTCGGTCTAGTCCGATCTTAGACTGGGAATGAACTTCGTATGCTTAGACCAGGAATGAACTCCGTATGCCTAAGTCAACCCACGAAACGAGCGTGTGGGTGCTCAACCGACCAGAGGGGCGGGATGCACAAGCTGAGGATCGGTCGGGTCTTCCTCTGCATGCTGCCAATCCTGCTGTCGCAACCCTCGGTCTGGTCCGATCTTAGACTGGGAATGAACTCCGTATGCCTAAGCCAACCGATGAAACAAGCGGGCGAGCGGGCAGGCGGACACTACGTCGGCCAGAGAGACGGGATGCGCAAGCTGTGAATCGATAGGGTGGTAGGTGGGTTTAGGCACATCTTCATATTTCTGCATGTCAATGCCATTTTTATGGCTTGTAAATTCATAAAATGGTCCCTTAAGCCTTCACGTGAAGTTTCATGGCAAGACGACTCGTTTTCTATTTTTCACGATTTTTGAAACCTTTTGTGGTTCGGGATTTTTTAAAATTTTTTCGGAAGGCTTTTTGGCCCCAAACTTGGTTGACGTGATCCTTGTATTTTTTTTGGCATGCACAAAAAAATTCAGCTAAAAGCTCGAAAGGTACAAGATTTTGTGACCATTTGAAAAAAGTGTCCCTATTTCGAACACTTTAATGGCTACTGTAGTAAACCTGTAAAATCTCAAATGCTCTTTAAGGTGGTGTGAGTTCTCGAGGTTTGATGAGGGATAGGGGGCCAATATAAGGGCCAAGTACCAGCACCCATTGCACATGGTTACGTGCACACCCCCCGGCCCCCCCGATCGTCGGAACCCCAATGCCGTCGGTTAGGTTCTCCGGCGATGCTCCGGCGATGGTGCCCCGACGAAGAAAAATGCGGCCCCAGCACATGCCCGAGCCCAGCATGTGCTACTGTAACCCTCAATCTGGTTTGATCTTAGACTGGGAATGAACTCCATATGCTGAGACTGGGAATGAATTCTGTATGCCTAAGTCAACCCACGAAACGAGCGTACGGGCGCTCAGTCGGCCAGAAAGGTGGGATGGGCGAGCTGGGGATCGGTCGAGTCCCCCTCTACGTGCTGCTGATCTTGCTGCCGCAACCCTCAGTCCAGTCTGATCTTAGACTGGGAATGAACTCTGTATGCCTCAGCCAACCGACGAAACGAGCGGGCGGGCGGGCACTACATCGGCCAGAGAGATGGGATGCGTAAGCCATGGATCGATAGGGTGGTAGGTGGGTTTAGGCACATCTTCATATTTCTGCATGCCAATGAGATTTTTATGGCTTGTAAATTCATACAATGGTCCCTTAAGCCTTCACGTGAAGTTTCATGGCAAGACGACTCGTTTTCTATTTTTGACGATTTTTAAAACTTTTTGTGGTTCGAAATTTTTTAAAACTTTTTTGGAAGGAGTTTTGGTCCAAAACTTGGTAGACATGATCCTTGTATTTTTGTTGGCATGCATAAAAAAATTCAGCTAAAAACTCGAAGTGTACAAGATTTTGTGACCATTTGAAAAAAGTGTCCCCATTTCAGACACTTTAATGGCTACTGGCAACAAACCTGTAAAATCTCAAATGCTCTTTAAGGGGGTGTGAGTTCTCGAGGTTTGATGAGGGATAGGGGGCCAGAGGGGCGGGATGCGCAAGTCGGGGATCGATCGGGTCCCCCTCTACGTGCTGTCGATCCTGCTATCATAACCCTCGGTCCAGTTGAATCTTAGACTGGAAATGAACTTCGTATGTCTAAGCCAACCGATGAAAGGAGCGGGCGGGCAGGCAGGCGGGCACTACGCCGGCTGGAGAAACGGGATGTGCAAGTCGTGGATCGATAGGGTGGTAGGTGGGTTTTAGCACATCTTCATATTTCTACGTGCCAATGCCATTTTTATGGCTTGTAAATTCATACAATGGTCCCTTAAGCCTTCACGTGAAGTTTCATGGCAAGACGACTCATTTTCTATTTTTTAAAATTTTTGAAACTTTTTTTGGTTCGGGATTTTTTAAAATTTTTTCAGAAGGAGTTTTAGCCCCAAACTTGGTAGATATGATCCATGTATTTTTTTTAGCTTGCACAAAAAAATTCAGCTAAAAACTCGAAGTGTACAAGATTTTGTGACCATTTGAAACAAATGTCCCCATTTCAGACACTTTAATGGCTACTAGCAGCAAACCTGTAAAATCTCAAATGCTCTTTAAGGGGGTGTGAGTTCTTGAGGTTTGATGAGGGATAGGGGGCCAATATAAGGGCCAAGTACCAGCACCAATTGCACATCATGTGTGCACACCCCCTCCCCGACCCCCCCGATCGCCGGAAACCCAATGTCGCCGGTCAGTTTCTTCGGTGATGCTCAGGCGATGGTGCCCCGACGAAGAAAAATGTGACACCAGTACAAGCCCGAGCCCAGCATGTGTTGCCGCAACCCTTGGTCTGATCTGATCTTAGACTGGGAATGAACTCCGTATGCTTAGACTGAGAATGAACTCCGTATGCCTAAGTCAACCCACGACATGAGGTACGGGCACTCAACCGACTAGAGGGGCGGGATGCGCAAGTTGGGGATCGATCGGGTCCCCCTCTGCGTGTGTCGATCCTGCTACCGTAACCCTCAGTCCAGTCTGATCTTAGACTGGGAATGAACTCCTTATGCCTAAGCCAACCGACGGAACGAGCAGGCGGGCGGGCACTACGCCAGCCAGAGAGACGGGATGCGCAAGCCATAGATCGATAGGGTGGTAGGTGGGTTTAGGCACATCTTCATATTTCTATGTGCCAATGCCATTTTTATGGCTTGTAAATTCACACATTGCTCCCTTAAGCCTTCACGTGAAGTTTCATGGCAAGACGACTCGTTTTCTATTTTTAATGATTTTTAAAACTTTTTACGGTTCGGGATTTTTTAAAATTTTTTTGGAAGGAGTTTTGGCCCCAAATTGGTAGATGTAATCCTTGTATTTTTGTTGGCATGCACAAAAAAATTCAGCTAAAAACTCAAAGTGTACAAGATTTTGTGACCATTTGAAAAAAGTGTCCCCATTTCAGACACTTTAATGGCTATTGATAGTAAACCTGTAAAATCTAAAATGCTCTTGAAGGGGGTGTGAGTTCTCAAGGTTTGATGAGGGATAGGGGGCCAATATAAGGGCCAAGTACCAGCACCCATCGCACATCATGTGCGCACACCCCCCCGGATCCCCCGATGTCGGAACCCAAATGTCGTCTGACGATGGTCCCCCGACGAAGAAAAATGCGGCACCAGCACATGCCCGAGCCCAGCATGTGCTGTCGCAACCCTCGGTCCGGTCCAATCTTAGGCTGGGAATGAACTCCATATGCTTAGACTGGGAATGAACCCCGTATGCCTAAGTCAACGCACGAAACGAGCGTGCGGGCGCTCAGCGGGCCAGAGGGGCAGAATACGTAAACCGAGGATCGATCCGGGTGCCCCTCTACATGCTGTCGATCTTGCTGTCGTAACCCTTGGTCCTGTCCGATGTTAGACTAGGAATGAACTCTGTATGCCTAAGCCAATCGACAAAACGAGCGGGTGGGCGGGCAGGCGGGTACTACGCCAGCCAGAGAGACGGGATGCGCAAGCTGTGGATCGAGAGGGTGGTAGGTGGGTTTAGCCACATCTTCATATTTTTGCATGCCAATGCTATTTTTATGGCTTGTAAATTCATACAATGGTCCCTTAAGCCTTCACGTGAAGTGTCATGGCAAGACGACTTGTTTTCTATTCTTCATCATTTTTTAAACTTTTGCGGTTCGAGATTTTTTAAAATTTTTTCGGAAGAAGTTTTGGCCCCAAACTTGGTAGTTGTGATCCTTGTATTTATGTTGGCGTGCATAAAAAAAATCAGCTAAAAACTCGAAGTGTACAATATTTTGTGACCATTTGAAAAAAGTGTCCCCAATTCAGACACTTTAATGGCTACTGGCAGAAAACCTATAAAATCTCAAATGCTCTTTAAGGGGGTGTGAGTTCTCCAGGTTTGATGAGGGATAGGGGGCCAATATAATGGCTAAGTACCAGCACCCATCACACATCCTGTGCATACACCCCCCGGTCGCCCCGATCGTCGAAACCCCAATGTCGTCGGTCAGGTTCTCCGACGATGCTTCTGCGATGGTGCCCCGATGAAGAAATATGTGGCACCAGCACATGCTTGAGCCTAGAATCTGCTGCAGTAATCGTTGGCTTGGTCCGATCGTAGACTGGGAATGAACTCCGTATGCCTAAGTCAACCAACGAAACAAGCGTGCTGGTGCTCAACCGCCAGAGGGGCGGGATGTTTAAGTCGGGGATCGACCGGGTCCCCCTCTGCGTGCTGCCGATCTTGTTAATGCAACCCTTGGTCTGGTCTGATCTTAGACTGGGAATGAACTCCTTATGCCTAAGCCAACCGACGAAACGAACGGGAGGGCGGGCGGGCGGGCGGGCACTACGCCAGCTAGAGAGATGGGATGCGCAAGCCGTGGATCGATAAAGTGGTAAGTTGGTTTAGGCACATCTTCATATTTCTGCATGCCAATGCCATTTTTATGGCTTGCAAATTCATAGAAAGGTCCCTTAAGCCTTCACGTGAAGTTTCATGTTAAGACGACTCGTTTTCTATTTTTCATGATTTTCAAAACTTTTTACGGTTCAGGATTTTTTAAAAGTTTTTTGGAACGAGTTTTGGTCCCAAACTTGGTAGACGTGATCCTTGTATCTTTGTTGGCTCGCACAAAACAATTCGGCTAAAAACTCGAAGTGTACAAGATTTTGTGACCATTTGAAAAAAGTGTCCCCATTTCAGACACTTTAATGGCTACTGGCAGCAAACCTGTAAAATCTCAAATGCTCTTTAAGGGGGTGTGAGTTCTCGAGGTTTGATGAGGGATAGGGGGCCAATATAAGGGCCAAGTACCAGCACCCATCACACATCATGTGCGCACACCCCCCGGCCCCCCCGATCGCCGGAACTCCAATGCCGCCGGTCAGGTTCTCCGGCGATACACCAGCGATGGTGCCCCGACGAAGATAAATGCGGCACCAGCACATGCCTGAGCCCAAAATCTACTGCCTTCATCGTCAGTCTGGTCCGATCGTAGACTGGGAATGAACTCCGTATGCTTAGACTGGGAATGAACTCGGTATGCCTAAGTCAACCCACGAAACAAGCGTGCGGGTGCTCAACCGCCAGAGGGGCGGAATGCTTAAGCCGAGGATCGATCGGGTCCCCCTCTGTGTGCTGCCGATCCTGTTACTGTAACCCTTGGTCTGGTCTAATCTTAGACTGGGAATGAAGTCCTTATGCCTAAGCCAACCGACGAAACGAATGGGAGGGCGGGCGGGCGGGCACTATGCCAGCTAGAGAGATGGGATGCGCAAGCCGTGGATCGATAGGGTGGTAAGTTGGTTTAGTCACATCTTCATATTTCTGCATGCCAATTCCATTTTTATGGCTTGTAAATTCATACAATGGTCCCTTAAGCCTTCACGTGAAGTTTCATGGCAAGACGACTCGTTTTCTATTTTTCACTATTTTTGAAACTTTTTGCGGTTTGGGATTTTCTTAAAGTTTTTTGGAAGGCGTTTTGGCCCCAAACATGGGAGACGTGATCCTTGTTTTTTTGTTGGCATGCACAAAAAAATTCAGCTAAAAACTCGAAGTGAACAAGATTTTGTGACCATTTGAAAAAAGTGTCCCCATTTCAGACACTTTAATGGCTACTGGCAGCAAACCTGTAAAATCTCAAATGCTCTTTAAGGGGGTGTGAGTTCTCGAGGTTTGATGAGGGATAGGGGGCCAATATAAGGGCCAAGTACCAGCACCCATCGCACATCATGTGCGCACACCCCTCGACCCCCCCGATCGCTGGAACCCCAATGCCGTCCGACGATGGTGCCCCGATGAAGAAAAATGCGGCACCAGCACATGCCCGAGCCCAGCATGTGCTGCCGCAACCCTCGGTCCGGTCCGATCTTAGGCTAGGAATTAACTCCGTATGCTTAGACTGGGAATGAACTCCGTATGCCTAAGTCAACCCATGAAATGAGCGTGCGGGCGTTCAGCCGGCCAGAGGGACGGGATGCGCAAGTTGGGAATCAGCTGAGTGTCTTTCTGCGTACTACCGATCCTGCTGCCCCTCTGTCTAGTCCGATCTTAGACTGGGAATGAACTCCGTATGCCTAAGCCAACCGACGAAACGAGCGGTTGGGCGGGCGGGCAGGCACGACGCCGACCAAAGAGACAGGATGCGCAAGCCGTGGATCGATAGGGTGGTAGGTGGGTTTAGGCACATCTTCATATTTCTGTGTGCCAATGCTATTTTTATGGCTTGTAAATTCATACAATGGTCCCGTAAGCCTTCACGTGAAGTTTCATGGCAAGACGACTCATTTTCTATTTTTCATGATTTTTGAAACATTTTGCAATTTGGGATTTTTTTAAATTTTTTCGGAAGGCTTTTTGGCCCCAAACTTGGTAGACGTGATCCTTTTATTTTTGTTGGCATGCACAAAAAAATTCAGCTAAAAACTCAAAGTGTACAAGATTTTGTGACCATTTGAAAAAAGTGTTCCCATTTCAGACACAGTAATGGCTACTGGCAGCAAACCTGTAAAATCTCAAACGCTCTTTAAGGGGGTGTGAGTTCTCGAGGTTTGATGAGGGATAGGGGGCCAATATAAAGGGCAACTTCCAGCACCTATCGCACATCATGTGCGTACACCCCAATGCCACCGTTCAGGTTCTCCGGTGATGCTCCGGCGATGGTGCCCCGATGAAGAAAAATGCGGCACCAGCACATGCCCAAGCTCAGCATGTGCTACCGCAACCCTTGGTCCGATCCGATCTTAGATTGGGAATGAACTCTGTATGCTTAGACTGGGAATGAACTCCGTATGCCTAAGCCAACCGACGAAATGAGCGGTTGGGCGGGAGGGCGGGCACTACGCCGACCAAAGAGACGGGATGCGCAAGCCGTGGATCGATAGGGTGGTAGGTGGGTTTAGGCACATCTTCATATTTCTGTGTGCCAATGCCATTTTTATGGCTTGTAAATTCATACAATGGTCCCTTAAGCCTTCACGTGATGTTTCATGGCATGACGACTTGTTTTCTAATTTCTCGATTTTTGAAACTTTTTGCGGTTCGGGATTTTTTAAAATTTTTTCGGAATGAGTTTTGGCCCCAAAATTGGTAGACATGATCCTTGTATTTTTGTTGGCATGCATAAAAAAATTCAGCTAGAAACTCAAAGTGTACAAGATTTTGTGACCATTTGAAAAAAGTGTCCCCATTTCAGACACTTCAATGGCTATTGGCAGCAAACCTGTAAAATCTCAAGTGCTCTTTACGGGGGTGTGAGTTCTTGAGGTTTGATGAGGGATAGGGGGCCAATATAAGGGCCAAGTACCAGCACCCATTGCACATCATGTGCGCACACCCCCCCGGCCCCCCCGATCGTCGAAACCCCAATGCCACTGCTCAGGTTCTCCGACGATGCTCCGGTGATGGTGCCCCGATGAAGAAAAATATGATACCAGCACATGCCCGAGCCCAGTATGTGCTGCCACAACCCTCAGTCCGGTCCGATCTTAGACTGGGAATGAACTCAGTATGCTTAGACTGGTAATGAACTCCGTATGCCTAAGTCAACCCGTGAAACAAGCGTGCGGGCACTCAGCCGGCCATAGGGGTAGGATGCGCAAGCCGGAGATCGATGGGGTCCCCCTCTGCATGCTGTCGCAACCCTCGGTCTGATTCGATCTTAGACTGGGAATGAACTCCGTATGCCTAAGCCAATCGACGAAACGAGCGGGCGGGCGGGCGGGCACTACGCCGGCCAGGGAGACGGTATGCGCAAGCTGTGGTCGATAGGGTGGTAGGTGGGTTTAGGCACATCTTCATATTTATGCGTGCCGATGCCATTTTTATTTCTTTTAAATTCATACAATGATCCCTTAAGCCTTCACGTGAAGTTTCATGGCAAGACGACATATTTTCTATTTTTCATGATTTTCAAAATTTTTTACGGTTCAAGATTTTTTAAAATTTTTTCGGAAGGAGTTTTGGCCCCAAACCTGGTAGAGGTGATCCTTGTATTTTTTTTGGCATGCACAAAAAAATTCAGTTAAAAACTCAAAGTGTACAAGATTTTGCGACCATTTGAAAAAAGTGTCCCTATTTCAGACACTTTAATGGCTACTAGCAGCAAACCTGTAAAATCTCAAATGCTCTTTAAGGGGGTGTGAGTTCTCAAGGTTTGATGAGGGATAAGGAGCCAATATAAGGGCCAATATAAGGGCCAAGTGCCAGCACCCATCGCACATCACGTGCGCATACCCCGTCCAGCCCCTTGATCGTCAGAACCCTAATGCCGTCGGTCAGGTTCTCCAACGATGCTCCGACGATGGTGCCAGGCAAAGAAAAATGTGGCACCAGCACCAGACCGAGCCCAACATGTGCTGCCACAACCCTCGATCAGGTTTGATCTTAGACTGGGAATGAACTCTGTATGCTTAGACTGGGAATGAACTCCATATGCCTAAGTCAACCCACGAAACGAGTGTGCGGATGCTCAACCGACCAAAGTGGCGGGATGCGCAAGCCGGGGATCGAAAGGGTCCCCCTCAGCGTGTTGCCGATTCTGCTACCGTAACCCTTGGTCTGATCCGATCTTAGACACATCTTCATATTTCTGCATGCCAATGCCATTTTTATGGCTTGTAAATTCATGCAACAGTCCCTTAAGCCTACACGTGAAGTTTCATGACAAGACGACTCGTTTTCTATTTTTCATGATTTTTGAAACTTTTTATGGTTCGGTTTTTTTAAAATTTTTTGGAAGGAGTTTTGGCCCCGAAATTGGTAGACGTGATCCTTGTATTTTTTTTGGCATGCACATAAAAATGTAGCTAAAAACTTGAAGTGTACAAGATTTTGTGACCATTTGAAAAAAATGTCCCCAATTCAGACACTTTAATGGCTACTGACAGCAAACCTGTAAAATCTCAAATGCTCTTTAAGGGGGTTTGAGTTCTCGAGGTTTGATTAGGGATAGGGGGCCATTATAAGGGCCAAGTACCAGCACTCATCGCACATTATGTGCGTACACCCCCCAGCCCCCTCGATCGTTGGAACCCCAATGCCGTCGATCAGGTTCTCCGGTGATGCTCCGGTGATGGTGCCCCGGTGAAGAAAAATACAGCACCAACACATGCTCGAGCCCAGCATGTGCTACCGCAACCCTCGGCCTGGTCCGATCTTGGACTGGGAATGAACTCCATATGCTTAGACTGGGAAAGAACTCCGTATGCCTAAGTCAACCCATGAAACAAGCGTGCGGGCACTCAACCGGCCAGAGGGGTGGGATGCACAAGCCAGGGATCAATCGGGTCCCCCTCTGCGTGCTGCCGATCTTGCTGCCACAACCCTCGGTCCGTTTCGATCTTAGACTGGGAATGAACTCCGTATGCCTAAGCCAACCGACGAAACAAGCGGGCGGACGGGCGGGCGGGCACTACGCCGGCCAGAGACACGGGAAGCGCAAGCCGTGGATCGATAGGGTGGTAGGTGGGTTTAGGCACATCTTCATATTTCTGCGTGCCAATGCCATTTTTATGGCTTGTAAATTCATAAAATGGTCCCTTAAGCCTTCACATGAAGTTTCATCGCAAGATGACTCGTTTTCTATTTTTCATGATTTTCAAAACTTTTTGCGGTTCGGGATCTTTTAAAATTTTTTTGGAAGGAGTTTTGGCCCCAAACTTGGTAGACATAATCCTTGTATTTTTGTTGGCATGCACAAAAAAATTCAGCTAAAAAATCGAAGTGTAGAAGATTTTGTGACCATTTGAAAAAAGTGTCCTCATTTCGGACACTTTAATGGCTACTGGCAGCAAACCTGTAAAATCTCAAATGCTCTTTAAGGGGGTGTGAGTTCTCGAGGTTTGATGAGGGATAGGGGGCCAATATAAGGGCCAAGTGCCAGCACCCATCACACATCATGTGCGTGCACCCCCCTGACCCCACCGATCGTCGGAACCCCAATGCCGCCGGTCAGGTTCTCCGACGATGCTTCGGGAATCGTGCTCTGGCGATGGTGCCCCAGTGAAGAAAAATGTGACACTAGCACATGCCCGAGCCCAGCATGTGCTGTCGCAACCCTCGGTTCGATCTGATCTTAGACTGGGAATGAACTCCGTATGCCTAAGTCAACCCACGAAATGAGCATGCGGGCGCTCAGCCAACCAGACGGATGGGATGCACAAGCCGGGGATCGGTCGGGTCCCCCTCTGTGTGCTGCCGATCCTACTACCGTAACCCTCGATCTGGTCATATCTTAGATTAGGAATGAACTCCATATGCCTAAGTCAACCGACGAAACGAGTGGGTGGGTGGGCGGGCAGGCACTACGCCAGCCAGAGAGGCGGGATGCACAAGCCGTGAATCGATAGTGTGGTAGGTGGGTTTAGGCACATCTTCATATTTCTAAGTGCCAATGCCATTTTTATGGCTTGTAAATTTATACAATGGTCCTTTAAGCGTTCACGAGAAGTTTCATGGCAAGACGACTCGTTTTCTATTTTTCACGATTTTCAAAACTTTTTATGGTTCAGGATTTTTAAAAATTTTTTCAGAAAGAGTTTTGGCCCCGAACTTGGTAGACGTGATCCTTGTATTTTTGTTGGCATGCACAAAAAAATTCAGCTAAAAACTCAAGAATGTACAAGATTTTGTGACCATTTGAAAAAAGTATCCCCATTTCAGACACTTTAATGGCTACTGGCAGCAAACCTGTAAAATCTCAAATGCTCTTTAAGGGGGTGTGAGTTCTCGAGGTTTGATGAGGGATAGGGGCCAATATAAGGGCCAAGTACCAGCACCTATCGCACATCATGTGCACACACCACCCCGGCCCCCCCGATCGTCAGAACCCCAATTCCGCCGGTCAGGTTCTCAAATGATTCTCTGGTGATTGTACCCCGACGAAGAAAAATATGGCACCAGCACATGCCTGAGCTCAGCATGTGCTGCCGCAACACTCGGTCCGGACTGATCTTAGACTGGGAATGAACTCCGTATGCCTAAGTCAACCCGTAAAATGAGCGTGTGAGCGCTCAGTCGGCCAGAGAGGTGGGATGCGCAAGCTGGGGATCGGTCGGTCCCCCTCTGGGTGCTGCCAATCCTACTACTGCAACCCTCAATCTAGTCTGATCTTAGACTAGGAATGAACTCCGTATGCCTAAGCCAACCAACGAAACGAGCGGACGGGCACTACGCCGGCCAGAGAGACGGGATGTGCAAGCCGTGGATCGATAGGGTGGTAGGTGGGTTTAGGCATATCTTCATATTTCTGCATGCCAAAGCCATTTTTATGGCTTGTAAATTCATACAATGGTCCCTTAAGCCTTCACGTCAAGTTTCATGGTAAGACGACTCGTTTTCTATTTTTCACGATTTTTGAAAACTTTTTAAGGTTCAGGATTTTTTAAAATTTTTTCAAAAGGAGTTTTGGCCCCAAACTTGGTAGACGTGATCCTTGTATTGTTGTTGGCATGCATAAAAAATTCAGCTAAAAACTCAAAGTGTACAAGATTTTATGACCATTTGAAAAAAATGTTTCCATTTCAAACACTTTAATGCCTACTGGCAGCAAACCTGTAAAATCTCAAATGCTCTTTAAGGGGGTGTGAGTTCTCGAGGTTTGATGAGGGATAGGGGGCCAATATAAGGGCCAAGTACCAGCACCTATCGCACATCATGTGCACACACCACCCCGGCCCCCCCGATCGTCAGAACCCCAATTCCGCCGGTCAGGTTCTCAAATGATTCTCTGGTGATTGTACCCCGACGAAGAAAAATATGGCACCAGCACATGCCTGAGCTCAGCATGTGCTGCCGCAACACTCGGTCCAGGACTGATCTTAGACTGGGAATGAACTTCGTATGCCTAAGTCAACCCGTAAAATGAGCGTGTGAGCGCTCAGTCGGCCAGAGAGGTGGGATGCGCAAGCTGGGGATCGGTCGGTCCCCCTCTGGGTGCTGCCAATCCTACTACTGCAACCCTCAATCTAGTCTGATCTTAGACTAGGAATGAACTCCGTATGCCTAAGCCAACCAACGAAACGAGCGGACGGGCACTACGCCGGCCAGAGAGACGGGATGTGCAAGCCGTGGATCGATAGGGTGGTAGGTGGGTTTAGGCATATCTTCATATTTCTGCATGCCAAAGCCATTTTATGGCTTGTAAATTCATACAATGGTCCCTTAAGCCTTCACGTGAAGTTTTGTGGCAAGACAACTCGTTTTCTATTTTTCACGATTTTTGAAACTTTTTGCGGTTCGGGATTTTTTAAAATTTTTTCGGAAGGAGTTTTGGCCCCAAACTTGGTTGACGTGATCCTTGTATTTTTGTTGGCATGCACAAAACAATTCAGCTAAAAACTCAAAATGTACAAGATTTTGTGACCATTTGAAAAAAGTTTCCCCATTTCAAACACTTTAATAGCTACTGGCAGCAAACTTGTAAAATCTCAAATGCACTTTAAGGTGGTATGAGTTCTCGAGGTTTGATGAGGGATAGGGGGCCAATATAAGGGTGAAGTACCAGCACCCATCGCACATCATGTGCGCACACCCCCCGGCCCCCCCGATTGTCGGAACCCCAATCCCATCGTTCAGGTTCTCCGGTGATGTTTCGACGATGGTGGCCCGACGAAGAAAAATACGACACCAGCACATGCCCGAGCCCAGCATGTCTTGCCGCAACCCTCGGTCGGGTCTGATCTTAGACTGGGAATGAACTCCGTATGCTTAGACTGGGAATGAACTCCGTATGCCTAAGCCAACCGATGAAACAAGCGGGCGGCCGGGCAGGCACTGCTTCAGCCAGAGAGACGGGATGCGCAAGCCGTGAATCGATAGTGTGGTAGGTGAGTTTAGGCACATCTTCATATTTCTGCATGCCAATGCCGTTTTTATGGTTTGTAAATTCATACAATGTTCCCTTAAGCCTTCACGTGATGTTGCATGGCAAGACGACTCGTTTTCTATTTTTCATGATTTTCAAAACTTTTTACGGTTCGGGATTTTTTAAAATTTTTTCAGAAGGAGTTTTGGCCCCAAACTTGGTAGACCTGATCCTTGTATTTTTTTTGGCATGCACAAAAAAATTCAGCTAAAAACTCGAAGTGTACAAGATTTTGTGACCATCTGAAAAAAGTATCCCCATTTCAGACACTTTAATGGCTACTGGCAGCAAACCTGTAAAATCTCAAATGCTCTTTAAGGGGGTGTGAGTTCTCGAGGTTTGATGAGGGATAACGGGCCAATATAAGGGCCAAGTACCAGCACCCATCGCACATCATGTGAGCACACCCCCCGGCCCCCCGATCACCCGAACCCCAATGCCGTCGGTTAGGTTCTTTGGCGATGCTCCGGTGATGGTGCCCCGGCGAAGAAAAATGTGGCACCAGCACATGCCCAAGCCCAGCATGTGCTGCCGCAACCCTTGGTTTGGTCCGATCTTAGACTGGGAATGAACTCTATATGCTTAGGTTGGGAATGAACTCCTTATGCCTAAGTCAACCCACGAAACGAGCGTACGGGCGCTCAGTCGGCCAGAGGGGCAGGTTGCAGAAGTCGGGGATCGGTCGGGTCCCCCTCTGTGAGCTGCCAATCCTGTTGCCGCAACCCTCAATCTAGTCTAATCTTAGACTGGGATTGAACTCCGTATGCCTAAGCCAACCGACGAAACGAGCGGGCGGGCACTTCGTCGACCAGAGAGACGGGAAGCGCAAGCCGTGGATCGATAGGGTGGTAGGTGAGTTTAGGCACATCTTTATATTTTTGTGTGCCAATGCCATTCTTATGGCTTGTAAATTCATACAATGGTCCCTTAAGCCTTCACGCGAAGTTTCATGGCAAGACGACTCGTTTTCTATTTTTCATGATTTTTGAAACTTTTTTCGGTTCAGATTTTTTAAATTTTTTTTGAAAGGAGTTTTGGCGCCAAACTTGGTAGACGTGATCCTTGTATTTTTTTTGGCGTGCACAAAAAAATTCAGCTAAAAACTCGAGTTGTACAAGATTTTGTGACCATTTGAAAAAAGTGTCCCCATTTCAGACACTTTAATGGCTACTAGTAGCAAACCTGTAAAATCTCAAATGCTCTTTAAGGGGGTGTGATTTCTCTAGGTTTGATGAGGGATATGGGGCCAATATAAGGGCCAAATACCAGCACCCATCGCACATCATGTGCGCACACCCCCCGGCCCACCCGATCGTCGAAACCCTAATACCGTCGGTCAGGTTCTTCGATGATGCTCTAGTGATGGTGCCCCGGTGAAGAAAAATACGACACCAGTGCATGCCCGAGCCCAGCATGTACTACCGCAACCCTCGGTCCAATCTGATCTTAGACTGGGAATGAACTCCGTATGCCTAAGCCAACCGACGAAACGAGCGTGCGGACGGGCGGGCGGGCACTACGCCGGCCAGAGACACGGGAAGCGCAAGCCGTGGATCGATAGGGTGGTAGGTGGGTTTAGGCATATCTTCATATTTCTGCCTGCCAAAGCCATTTTTATGGCTTGCAAATTCATACAATGGTCCTTTAAGCCTTCACGTGAAGTTTCATGGCAAGACGACTCATTTTCTATTTTTCATGATTTTTGAAACTTTTTACGGTTCGAGATTTTTTAAAATTTTTTCGGAAGGAGTTTTGGCCCCAAACTTGGTAGATGTGATCCTTTTATTTTTATTGGCATGCACAAAAAAACTCAGTTAAAAACTCAAAGTGTACAAGATTTTGTGACCATTTGAAAAAAGTGCCCCATTCCAAACACTTTAATGGCTACTGGCAGCAAACCTGTAAAATCTCAAATGCTTTTTAAGTGGGTGTGAGTTCTCAAGGTTTGATGAGGGATAGGGGCCAATATAAGGGCCAAGTACCAGCACCCATCGCACAACATGTGCGCACACCCCCCCGGCCCCCCGATCGGCGAAACCCCAATGCCGTCCGACGATGGTGCCTCAACGAAGAAAAATATTGGACCAGCACATGCCCGAGCCCAGCATGTGTTGCCACAACCCTCGGTCCAGTCTGATCTTAGAATGGGAATGAACTCCGTATACCTAAGTCAAGCCACGAAACGAGCGTGCGGGTGCTCAGTCGGCCAGAGGGGCGGGATGCGCTAGCCAGGGATCGATCGGGTCCCCCTCTGTGTGCTACCGATCCTATTGCCGTAACCCTCAGTCTGATCCAATCTTAGATTGGGAATGAACTCCGTATGCCTAACCCAACCGATGAAATGAGCGGGCAGGCGAGCGGGCGGGCTCTACGTCGGCCAGAGAGATAGAATGCCCAAGCCGTTGATCGATAGGGTGGTAGGTGGGTTTAGGCACATCTTCATATTTCTATGTGCCAATGCCATCTTCATGGCTTGTAAATTCTTACAATGGTCCCTTAAGCCTTCACGTGAAGTTTCATGGCAAGACGACTCGTTTTTTATTTTTCATGATTTTGGAAACTTTTTGTGGTTTGGGATTTTTTAAAATTTTTTCGGAAGGAGTTTTGGCCCCAAACTTGGTACACGTGATCCTTGTATTTTTTTTGGTATGCACAAAAAAATTCAGCTGAGAACTCGAAGTGTACAAGATTTTGTGCCCATTTGAAAAAAGTGACCCCATTTCAGACACTTTAACGGCTACTGGTAGCAAACCTGTAAAATCTCAAATGCTCTTTAAGGGGGTGTAAGTTCTCGAGGTTTGATGAGGGATAGGGGGCCAATATAAGGGCCAAGTACCAGCACCCATCGCACATCATGTGCGCACACCCCCCGGCCCCCAGATCACCGGAACCCCAATGCCGTCGGTCAGGTTCTCCAACGATGCTCCAGCGATAGTTCCCTGGCAAAGAAAAATGCAGCACCAGCACATGCCCAAGCCCAGCATGTGCTGCCACAACCCTCGGTCTGGTCCGATCTTAGATTGGGAATGAACTCCATTTGCTTAGACTGGGAATGAACTCCGTGTGCCTAAGTCAACACACGAAATGAGCGTGCGGGCGCTCAGCAGGCCAGAGGGGCGGGATGCGCAAGCCAGGGATCGGTCGGGTCCCCCTCTACGGGCTGCCAATCCTACTGCCACAACCCTTGGTCCGGTCTTATCTTAGACTGGGAATGAACTTCGTATGCCTAAGCCAACCAATGAAACGAGCGGGCGGGCAGGCGTGCGGGCACTACACCGGCCAGAGAGACGGGACGCGCAAGTCGTGGATCGATAGGGGGGCAGGTGGGTTTAGGCACATCTTCATATTTCTGTATGCCAATGCCATTTTTATGGCTTGTAAATTCATACAATGGTCCCTTAAGCCTTCACATGAAGTTTCATGGCAAGACGACTCGTTTTCTATTTTTCATGATTTTCACAACCTTTTCCTGATCGAGATTTTTTAAAATTTTTTCGGAAGGAGTTTTGGCCCCAAACTTGGTAGACATGATCCTTGTATTTTTGTTGGCATGCACAAAAAAATTCAGCTAAAAACTCGAAGTGTACAAGATTTTGTGACCATTTGAAAAAAGTGTCCCCATTTCAGACACTTGAATGGCTACTGGCAGCAAACCTATAAAATCTCAAATGCTCTTTAAGGGGGTGTGAGTTCTCGAGGTTTGATGAGGGATAGGGGGCCAATATAGGGGCCAAGTACCAGCACCCATCGCACATCATGTGCGCACACCCCCCGGCCCCCTCGATCGCCGAAACCCTAATGCCGTCGGTCGGTTCTCTGACGATGCTCCGACGATGGTGCCCTGACGAAGAAAAAAATGGCACCAGCACATGCCCGAGCCCAGCATGTCCTACTGTAACCCTCGGTCTCGTCCGATCTTCGGTTGGGAAAGAACTTCGTATGCTTAGACTGGGAATGAACTCCGTATGCCTAAGTCAACCCACGAAACGAGCGTGCAGGCCCTCAGCCGGCCAGAGGGGCGGGATGCACAAGCCGGGGATCGGCCGGGTCACCCTCTGCATGCTGCCGATCATGCTGCCTCAACCCTCGGTCTAGTCCGATCTTAGACTGGGAATGAACTCCGTATGCCTAAGCCAACCGACGAAACGAGCGGGCGGACGGGTGGGCGGGCACTACGTCGGCTAGAGAGACGGGATGCGCAAGCCATGGATCGATAGGGTGGTAGGTGGGTTTAGGCACATCTTCATATTTCTACGTGCCAATGCCATTTTTATGGCTTGTAAATTCATAGAATGGTCCCTTAAGCCTTCGCGTGAAGTTTCATGGCAAGATGACTCGTTTTCTATTTTTCATGATTTTCAAAACTTTTTGCGGTTCGAGATTTTTTAAATTTTTTCGGAAGGAGTTTTGGCCCCAAACTTCGTAGACGTGATCCTTGTTTTTTTTTTGGCATGCACAAAAAAATTTAGCTAAATACTCGAAGTCTACAAGATTTTGTGACCATTGGAAAAAAGTGTCCCCATTTCAAACACTTTAATGGCTACTGGCAGCAAACCTGTAAAATCTCAAATGCTTTTTAAGGGGGTGTGAGTTCTTGAGGTTTGATGAGGGATAGGGGGCCAATATAAGGGCCAAGTACCAGCACCCATCGCACATCATGTGCGCACACACACCGTCCCCCCGATCATCGAAACCCCAATGCTGTCCGACGATGCTGCCCCGACGAAGAAAAATATTGGACCAGCACATGCCCGAGCCCAGCATGTGTTGCCACAACCCTCGGTCCAGTCCGATCTTAGAATGGGAATGAACTTCGTATGATTAGACTGGGAATGAACTCTGTATACCTAAGTTAAGCCACGAAACGAGCGTGCGGGTGCTCAGTCAGCCAGAGGGGCGGGATGCGCGAGCCAGGGATCGATCGGGTCCCCCTCTGCGTGCTACCGATCCTATTGCCGTAACCCTTGGTCTGATTCAATCTTAGACTAGGAATGAACTCCGTATGCCTAACCCAACCGATGAAACAAGCGGGTGGGCGGGCACTCCGTCGGCCAGACAGACAGGATACGCGAGCCGTGGATTGATGGGGTGGTAGTTGGGTTTAGGCACATCTTCATATTTCTATGTGCCAATGCCATTTTTATGGCTTGTAAATTCATAGAATGGTCCCTTAAGCCTTCGCGTGAAGTTTCATGGCAAGATGACTCGTTTTCTATTTTTTATGATTTTCGAAACTTTTTGTGGTTCGAGATTTTTTAAATTTTTTTAGAAGGAGTTTTGGCCCCAAACTGGGTAGACATGATCCTTGTATTTTTTTTGGCATGCACAAAAAAATTCAGCTAAAAAATAGAAGTGTACAAGATTTTATGACCATTTGAAAAAAGTGTCCCCATTTCAGACACTTTAATGGCTACTGGCAGCAAACCTGTAAAATCTCAAATGCTCTTTAAGGGGGTGTGAGTTCTCGAGGTTTGATGAGGGATAGGAGGCCAATATAAGGGCCAAGTACCAGCACCCATCGCACATCATGTGCACACACACCCCCGGCCCCCCCGATTGTCGGAACCCCAATGTAACCGATCAGGTTCTCCGACGATGCTCCGGTGATGGTGCCCCGACGAAGAAAAATGCAGCACCAGTACATGCCCGAGCCCAGCATGTGCTATCGCAACCCTCGTTCTGGTCTGATCTTAGACTGGGACTGAACTCCGTATGGTTAGACTGGGAATGAACTCCGTATGCCTAAGTCAACCCACGAAACGACCGTACGCGTGCTCAGCCGGCCAGATGGAAGGCATGCGCAAGCCGGGGATTGGCCAGGTCTCCCTCTGTGTGCTGCCGATCTTGCTACTGCAACCCTTGATCCGGTCTGATCTTAGACTGGGAATGAACTTCGTGTGCCTAAGCCAACCGACGAAACGAGCGGGTGGGCGGGCACTCCGCCGGCCAGAGAGACAGGATGCGCGAGCCGTGGATTGATGGGGTGGTAGGTGGGTTTAGGCATATCCTGATATTTTTGTGTGTGAATGCCATTTTTATGGCTTGTAAATTCATACAGTGGTCCCTTAAGCCTTCACGTGAAGTGTCATGGCAAGACGACTCGTTTTTTATTTTTCACCATTTTTTAAACTTTTTGCTTTTCGAGATTTTTTAAAATTTTTTCAAAAGGATTTTTGGCCCCAAACTTGGTAGACGTGATCCTTGTGTTTTTTTTGGCATGCACAAAAAAATTCAGCTAAAAACTCAAAGTGTACAAGATTTTGTGACCATTTGAAAAAAGTGTCCCCATTTCAGACACTTTAATTGCTACTGGCAGCAAACCTGTAAAATCTCAAATGCTTTTTAAGGGGATGTGAGTTCTCAAGGTTTGATGAGGGATAGGGGGCCAATATAAGGGCAAAATACTAGCACCCACCGCACATCATATGCACACACCACCCCCGGCCCCCCCGATCATCGGAACCCCAATGTCGTCGGTCAGGTTCTCTAGCAATGCTCCGGTGATGGTGCCCCGACGAAGAAAAATGCTGCACCAGCACATGCTCGAGCCCAGCATGTGCTACCGTAACCCTCGGTCTAGTCCGATCTTAGACTGGGAATGAACTCCGTATGCCTAAGTCAACCCACGAAACGAGTGCGTGGGCGCTCAGCCGACCAGAGGGGCAGGATGCGCAAGCTGGGGATCGACCGGGTCCCCATCTGCTTGCTCTCGATCTTGCTGCCACAACCCTCAGTCCGGTTTGATCTTATACTGGGAATGAACTCCGTATGCCTAAGCCAACTGACGAAACGAGCAGGCGGGTGGGCATGACGTCGGCCAGAGAGACGGGATGCGCAGGCCGTGGATCGATAGGGTGGTAGGTGGATTTAGGCACATCTTCATATTTTTGCATGCCACTGCCATTTTAATGGCTTGAAAATTCATACAATGGTCCCTTAAGCCTTCACGTGAAGTTTCATGGCAAGACGACTCGTTTTCTGTTTTTCATGATTTTGGTTGGGAAATTCAAGGTTTAGGGGGTGGTTCTTTGAGGTTTGATGAGGGATAGGGGGCCAATATAAGGGCCATGTACCAGCGCCCATCGCACATCATGTGCGCACACCCCCCTGACCCCCCCGATTGCCGGAATCGAAATGCCGTCGGTCAGGTTCTCCGATGATGCTCCGACGATGGTGCCACGGTGAAGAAAAATACGGCACCAGAACATGCCCGAGCCCAGCATGTGCTGTTGCAACCCTCGGTCCGGTCTGATCTTAGACTGGGAATGAACTCCGTATGCCTAAGTCAACCCACGAAATGAGCGTGCGGGCGCTCTACCGGCCAGAAGGGCGGGATGCGCAAGCCGAGGATCGGTCGGGTCCCCCTTCTGCGTGCTGCTAATTTTGTTGCCGTAACCCTCAGTCTGGTCTGATCTTAGACTGGGAATGAACTCCGTATGCCTAAGCCAACCGACGAAACGAGCGGACGGGCGGGCGGGCACTACGCCGGCTAGAGAGACGGGATGCGCAAGCCGTGGATCGATAGGGTGGTAGGTGGGTTTAGGCACATCTTCATATTTCTACGTGCCAATGCCATTTTTATGGCTTGTAAATTCATACAATGGTCCCTTAAGCCTTCACGTGAAGTTTCATGGCAAGACGACCCGTTTTCTATTTTTCACGATTTTCAAAACTTTTTGCGGTTTGGGATTTTTTAAAATTTTTTCGGAAGGAGTGTAGACACCCAATTGGGTCCTGGCCCAAATCAATTGGGCCTGGCCCAAATGGGTATAGCCCAATTCAATTTTTTACCTTGTATTTTTTTTCTTTTTTCTTTTTCCTTCTTTTGTATTTTATGTATTTTATTATTTATTATTATTATTATTATTATATCTTTATTTTTTTTGTTAATATTTATATGTAATTTATTTATATAGTTATATATTTATTATTATATTATAATTTTTTTTGGTAATATTTTTAGATTTATTTTATTTTATTTTTTAATTATCTGTTAATTTTATTTTATTCATTTATCTAATTTTTTTTATTTATCCGATTATTATTATTGTTATTATTTTTTTCTTTTTTTGAGGGCTGGGATTGAAAGTTGAAGAATCCCATTGTGAATGGGAATTCAATCAGAAGAGTCCAGTTGGATTCAAAGATTGAATTCCCGTCCAAGGAGGAATTGGGATTGATCAGGAACTTCTGATCAATCCCTATAAAAGGTAGCTTTGGAACAGAATAAAGAACACACAGAGAAAACAATAAGCAAAAGCTACTGATTGAGAGAATAGGGGCGTATAGAGAGCTAAGAAAGGGTTTAGGAGTGTTCTGAGAGTGAGAAGAATTTTTTAAAAGTTTTTTTGGCGATTTTTTTTCTGGAAATTCCAAATTCCGGTGAATTTTCCGACGAAGTTTGAATTTTCCGGTGAAAATTCCGACCAAACTTGAAGTTTTCGGTGACCTGCCCAGTTTCCGACGAAGAATCCCAAAAATCGGTGATCTTTCGACCAACTTTCGGTGAACTTCCGGTGAAATTTTCTAGATTCCGACCACATTTTCCAGAATCCGACGGATATTCAATCGGAGTTCTTCAGGTTTTAGAGAGAAGGGAGAGGAAAAAGGAAGGAGAGAGAGAGGGGGGAGGAGCATTCTGTCGAAAAATAGAGGGAAGTGCATTTTATACCCTTTCAAAATGACGTCGTTTTGGCCTTAAGTAACCCAGAGGATCCGCGCGTTTTGTCGAGATCCGACCTGACCCGAGCGTCGACCCGCTTCCTGACCCATGCGTGTGTCTACCCCCTTCAAGCCGAGCCGAGCCAAGCCGAGCTCCAAGCTGCCCCCCTGAGCCGTTTCTCTTCCTTGAGCCGAGCCGATAGCCGAGCCGCTCCAGGTTTTTTTTTTTTTTTAGAATTTTTTATTTATTTGTTTTATTTATTTATTTATTTATTTATTAGATTAGTTTTATTTAATATTTATTTATCTTATTTTTATTTTTGTTTTACTTTTCTTTATTTTTTATCTTTATTTATTTTCATTTTTATTTTATTCTATTTTCTTTAAATAAAAATCAAAATTTCCAAAAAAAATATTTTTAGGGAAAAGTTGAAAGTATCAATTTTCCTTAAAAATAAAGTTCGAAAAGGGTTTTTGAGGAAAAGTTGAAAGTATCAATTTTCCTTGAAAATCAAAATTTCCAAAAAAATATTTTTAGGGAAAAGTTGAAAGTATCAATTTTCCTTAAAAATAAATTTTCAAAAAAAATATTTTTAGGGAAAAGTTGAAAATATCAATTTTTCTTAAAAATAAATTTTTAAAAAAAAAGGTTTTTGAGGAAAAGTTGAAAGTATCAATTTTCCTTGAAAATCAAAATTTCAAAAAAATATTTTTGAGGAAAAGTTGAAAGTATCAATTTTCCTACACAAGAACAATCATTCTCTCTTTCCTTTCTATTTTGATTTTGATTATGATTTTTCTTTAACCAATCTGACGACGGAGCCTCTACAAGTGAAACAGTAGTTTTTTCTTGCATACTCTTGAGGTGAGGGAATTTTCTCAATTTTCTACTAAAAGTATTAGAATCAATTGAGAAAAATTTCCAATAATTAATTACTTGGTAAAATTTTAAGGCTAATTAGATAACACAAATTTAAGCTGGTACCATCTTTTGATGGGCGTTGTGAGGGTGCTATAACCTTCCTCACACGTAACCGAACTCCCGAACCCTGTTTTGGTTTGTAGACCTGAACCTATTCTTTTAGGGACCCTAAACTTAGGTGTTTCCTGAAATAACAGATTCCTTGGGTGGCTAATCGCACCTAGATAAAAAAAGATTGGTGGCGACTCCCTAAAAGTCAATGTCTAGTGATAGATCCCTAGATCTAGACGTTATGACAGCTTGGTGACTCCACTGGGGACCTTGAGAGTCAGGCCAGCAAATAATTTGTGTTATCCAAAAGCCTAATAAAATTGAACCCTTCTGTATATATGTGTTATTATTCATTTATGTTTATTTGCTTTGTTAATTATGTCATTCATGTGCATGTGCATAACATGAGCTCAACACCCGAGCTCCGTCCCTCTAGGAGGGAGTAAAGTACCTATTGCTTTCATGAGGTCTAATGCCTCCGCAGTGGCTAGCGAAATACTCCCACTCAAATTGAACCTTTTCCACTTGTAGCCTGTAATGGGCGAGGATTAGGGTGCCTTACTAGTCTGTGATGGACAAAGATGTAAGGAACAATTTGAGGACCTTTAGACTTTGACTTTAAAACCACATATAGTGAACCTTAAGAATGCCTAAACCTAGGATAGAGCCCTTTCTACCAAATGATAGATATACCCTAAAATTAAGACACAAAAAGGGTGTTTATCTAACCATTTTGATTGTTTAACTTTGTGAACCTTAAGAATGCCTAAACCTAGGATAGAGCCCTTTCTACCTAATGATAGATATACCCTGAAATTAAGACACAAAAAGGGTGTTTATCTAACCATTTTGATTGTTTAACTTTGTGTATCATTTTCAGTATCATATGTAACATTATGCATCAGCATCATTTTCATTTCATCCATGGAACTAACTATGTTGTTTGTCTAATTTTATGCATCTGCATTATTTTCATGATCATGTTTTAACACAATCATTTACATTCATTTCATACTAGATTTCATTCAGAAAAATGTACATTTTATTTGTGTATCAAAGCATCATACATAAGGCACAGCATAACATTTCTAATCATAAGTATGGTACTCAAGGTTTGAGGATAGCTCCATCTAGCGAAAACCCTACTCATCCATACAACACAAGATCCAGAGCAAGGCAAATGGAGGAGAAAAGTTCTCATAGATTTGAAAAGCTAGAAAAAGCTCAGGAGAAGATTGAAAGTGAACTAAGCAAGATTCTGGAGGCTCTTAATAACATGAATAAAGGAAAAGGAGTTGAAGGAAATACAAGCCAACAAGATGTGGCTGACCCTTTGTATCCTCCAGGTTTTGGCCCTCCTCAAGCCCAGTCTGCTTAAGAGGTCCTGCCATAACATTTCGCATATCTTGGAATGCCATCAGCTTTCAACCCAGGGTAGTATAATAGCTATATAAATCCTGTATTCACTGAAAAAGCAGTAGAACCAATTCTTGATCTAGATGATTTAAAAGAGAAGGAAAAAGAAAAGATGAGAGTGGAAGTACAGGAAAGTTCCAAGATTAGCATGCTAGAGCAAAGGCTACGGGGTGTAGAAGGATTTAGCTTTTATGGGTCAATTGATGCTACTAGGCTCTGCTTAGTTCCTGATGTGGTTATCCCTTATAAGTTTAAAGTACTGAAATTTGAAAAATATGATGGTACAAAGTGCCCCAAAACTCACATCTCAATGTATTGTTGAAAAATGGTAGCTCATGCACATGATGAAAAACTCTTGATGCATGTCTTCCAGGATAGCCTTACTGGCTCTGCGACCAGGTGGTATGTTCAGTTGGATAGGACCCATATTCGCTGTTGGAGCGATATGGCACATGATTTCATCGATCAGTATCGACATATCATCGATTTGGCCCCTGATCGTTTATCTTTACAGAATCTAGAAAAAAAGGCAAATGAGTCTTTTAAAGAATACGCCTAGAGATGGAGAGATATAGCTTCACAGGTACAACCTCCACTGACAGAAAAAGAGACCACAGTGCTGTTTGTTAGCACTTTAAAACCTCCCTATTATGAAAAAATGATAGGGAATGCAACAAAGAATTTTACCGACATGGTGATCTCTAGAGAAATTATTGAAAGTGCCATAAAAATGGTAAGTTGAAAGGAGGAGAAACCAAGAAGACATCAGAAAAAAAGAAGCTAAAGCTCAAGCTGTGAGCTTTGATAGACAACAATTCAGGGGTTATTAACCCTATCCATCCCAAGGTTACTCTCCATACTATCCTGCTGTGAATAATGCCTCATCCCACCCATACCAGCTAACTCCACAACCACCTTATTCATCCACTTACCGATCAATTTTTAGCCCTCAAGATCTTACATATAGCCTTAACATTCAAGCTCCTATAAGAACCCAAATTTGCCCTACTAACCCAGCAAGTGGCTCACGAGAACAATGGACTACTCGAGAAAAACCTGCATTTGATCCAATTCTTATGACTTATACAGAGTTATATCGAGAACTCTATAATAGCCATTTGATTGCCCCTAGCCATGTGGAACCGCTTAAACCACCCTATCCAAAGTGGTATGATCCTACAGCCCACTGTGACTACCATTATGGAATTACTGGCCATTCTACTAAAAATTGCACTGCTTTAAAGTATAAGGTGCAACGATTGATCAATGATGGAATGGTAAGTTTTGATCAGGGAAAAGCAACAACACCTAATGTTAGCGTACTGAGTGAAAGTCAAGAACAGAAAGGATCTGGAGAGTCACAATGAATTGAGGGGCAAGATGTCAATGGGGATTTCTTCACCTGATCATATAGGGGGCTAATTTTTAATGGAGAGAAGGCTTGTTGAAGGTTTTTTTTTTTGTCATTTTAAGATTTCTTTTCAAGTAATGTTAGATTTCTTTTTTGCAAAATGACTTCACTTGTTATCATCTTAATAAGGGCAAGTTAATGTATTTCATTACATTTTCTCTTTCACTCGACCATTATTCCATGCCCTGTTACCTTTCATAACTTCACATTCCCATTCTCAAATTTTGGATGATGAATATTTGGACAGTTATAACAGTAATTCTGAGATTTAATTTTTGAGAACTCATCCATATTAATATGAGAAGATGATTTGAGCAAAAAGTAAGCTGTTACCGGAGGTGAAATAGATATGTCTTGAAGATGTGCAATCTTTATACAGATTCATGAGCTTTGTTCAATAGATGATATTCAAGAAAGGTATTCACAATTGAGATGAAAAATGGCCATCTTTCTTTTACCTTTCAAAAAACCATTTATTGCTACCCCTTTGAGCCTATTATGATTTCTTTTTCTGAAGAACCCTAACCAAGGATCACCTTCTACACTGGGGCGTAATTTTTGAAAAAATTTCACAAAAGGTCTCAAAAATGGAAAAAGAAAGAAAAGAAAAAGAAAAAATAAATGACACACATGACTTGGGGCAAAGTAATGAGAATCTTTTGTGTGAAGAAAGAAAATAGTGAAACAATGTGAGGGAAAAATGCCAAGTTGTATCAAATGATCCTTTGGTTTTGAACCTTTTTAATACATGTTTTGAGCCTATTATATCCATTTTTTTTATGACCCTTCACCTTGGCCTACATTACAACCTTGAAAAGTCCATTTGGATCAAGTATGAATACTCAACTTGAATGATAATATGTTGAGCGAAGGCATGCTCATGATGAAGCAATGGAATCATGCTCATGATGAAGCAATGGAATCATGCTCATGATGAAGCAATGGAATCATGCTACATTACTCTAAAGTTTGATGTATGAAGGATATCAACAATAGATGAAAAATGAGAAAAAAAAAAAGATGACGAAAAAAAAAGGAAAAAAAGAAAGAAAGAAGAAAAAATGAAAAAATGAAAAAAGAGATTCAAATTGAAAACCTGAAAATGTGATTTTGGTAGAAAAAGATCCAGGTCAAATGGCTCACATGAATGGAAGATCAAAGACATCTAAAGATCCCTCAAAGACTGGGGTAAAGTTCACCAAGCTTAAGATGACTTCAACAGTAAATGGAATGAGTTTTTAAAAAAGAATCCTAGATTAATGTTGAGAATTGTCTGAATATTCATCATTTGGACATACCATCCATCCCAATGACATATATCCAATTTATTTCCTTTCCCATTTGTTTTATACCAAAATAGATCTTCATTGATAATTCACCTTGTGTTCTCTTATTATTTCACCCCTAAAATGAATTGAAAAAATGCTTGATTGCATTGTATTTGTCAAGATTTGAAATGATAATGAATGAATGAATATGTGCTTAAAAGAGTCTTGTATTCATTTGAAAAGAAATCTAAGATGATGGTGGTGACAAAATGAAGAAATGGCAGAAATCTAAAAGAGATTATTTGGAAGAATTATGATGTGACCAAATAGAGAATATGATGGGGCAAATTTTGAAAAGTGGTACAACCAAGTGATGAGTACAATGATGAATTGGTCGATATGATTTGCAAGTTATGATTGAATGATGAGAACAATCAGTGGACAAAGTTTGTTTTGGAATGGTTAATGCTGAGACACCTATGAGTAATGACCCAGTGATGGTGGATGAAACTTGTTTTGAAATTTGTTAGTGCTGAGAAATTCATTGAATGATGGTCAAGTGATGATCGATTGATGAAGCTTATTCCAAAGTATTGAAACTGAACAAGGAAGAATGTGAGTGGAAAAGACAATTAAGAGCTACACTGGTTCGATCTTAGAAGAGCAGTGCAATTGGATCTTTGAAGAATCAAAGGGCTTGATGCCTAAGAAAAGAGCTTGAGAAATTTGAGTACCATACATTGAACAGGAATTAATTGACCAACATTTGCATAGCATGCATTGAAATTCATATGCGTTTGCATAGCATACACTACTTTTAGGAAAGTAGAGTGTATAAATTCAAGAAGCAATGGTGTTTCAACATCCCACATGGAGAAGACAGATATGAAGATATTTTACAGGTAAGTTCCTAATCCTTGAAATAGGATGGCTTTTGGTATCAGGGTTGATTTATAAGACCTTTGGGCATAATCCCCTGAAATTCCTTCAAACACAACTTTCAACTCCTTTGGACATGATTGTCAAGGAGCAATTTACTTTCCAAAGTTTCGTTGCCTCTGTTTAGAGGAGCAATTTACTTTCTCAAAGTCGTGGTGCCTCTGTTTAGAGGAGCAATTTACTTTCTCAAAGTCGTGATGCCTCTGTTTAGAGGAGCAATTTACTTTTCCAAAGTTCTGTTGATTTACTTTCTCAAAGTCACGGTGCCTCTGTTTAGAGGAGCAATTTACTTTCTCAAAGTCATGGTGCCTCTGTTTAGAGGAGCAATTTACTTTCTCAAAGTCACGGTGCCTCTGTTTAGAGGAGCAATTTACTTTTCCAAAGTCGTGGTGCCTCTGTTTAGAAGAGCAATTTACTTTTCCAAAGTCGTGGTGCCTCTGTTTAAAGGAGCAATTTACTTTCTCAAAGTTGTGGTGCCTCTGTTTAGAGGAGCAATTTATTTTCCAAAGTCGTGGTGCCTCTGTTTAGAGGAGCAATTTACTTTCCAAAGTCGTGGTGCCTCTGTTTAGATGAGCAATTTATTTTCCAAAGTCGTTGAGCCTCTATTTAGAGGAGCTTTGGTCAAAAACAAAAAAAAAAAACAAAAAAACAACAAAAAAAACAAAAAAAAATGACAATGTTGAGTTGAGTCTTGATTGGGTGTCTACGTCTTTGCACAATTTCTGTTTCACAGAAAATGTGCAAAGAGGGGCAGCTGTAGACACCCAATTGGGTCCAGGCCCAGATCAATTGGGCCTGGCCCAAATGGGTATAGCCCAATTCAATTTTTTACCTTGTATTTTTTTTCTTTTTTCTTTTTCCTTCTTTTGTATTTTATGCATTTTATTATTTATTATTATTATTATGTATATCTTTATTTATTTTTTTCTGTTAATATTTATATGTAATTTATTTATATAGTTATATATTTATTATTATATTATAATTTTTTTTTCTGGTAATATTTTTGGATTTATTTTATTTTATTTTTTAATTATCTGTTAATTTTATTTTATTCATTTATCTGATTTTTTTTATTTATCTGAATATTTTTTTTTCTTTTTTTGAGGGCTGGGATTGAAAAGTTGAAGAATCCCACCGTGAATGGGAATTCAATCAGAAGAGTCCAGTTGGATTCAAAGATTAAATTCCCGTCCAAGGAGGAATTGGGATTGATCAGGAACTCTTGATCAATCCCTATAAAAGGCACCTTTGGAACAGAATGAAGAACACACAGAGAAAACAGTAAGCAAAAGCTACTGATTGAGAGAATAGGGGCGTATAGAGAGCTAAGAAAGGGTTTAGGAGTGTTCTGGGAGTGAGAAGAATTTTTTTAAAGGCTTTTTGGTGATTTTTTTTTGTAAATTTTGGAAATTCCAGATTTCGATGAATTTTCCGGCGAAGTTTGAATTTTTCGACGAAAATTTCAACCAAACTTGAAGTTTTCGGTGACCTGCCCAGTTTTCGATGAAGAATCCCAGAAACCGATGATCTTTCGGCCAACTTCCGGTGAACTTTCAGTGAAATTTTCCAGATTTCGGCCACATTTTCCAGAATCTGACAGATATTCAATTGGAGTGCTTCAGCTTTTAGAGAGAAGGGAAAGGAAAAAGGAAGGAGAGAGAGAGAGGGGAGGAGCGTTTTGTCGAAAAACAGAGGGAAGTGCCTTTTATACCCTTTGAAAACGTCGTCGTTTTGGCCTTAAATAACCCAGAGGATCCGCATGTTTTACCGAGATCCGACCCGACCCGAGCGTCGACCCGCTTCCTGACCCGCGCGTGTGTCTACCCCCTCCAAGCCGAGTCGAGCCGAGCCGAGCTCCAAGCCGCCCCCTGAGCCGTTTCTCTTCCTTGAGCCGAGCCGATAGCCGAGCCGCTCCGGGTTTTTTTTTTTTCAAAATTTTTTATTTATTTATTTTATTTATTTATTTATTAGATTAGATTTACTTAATATTTATTTATCTTATTTTTATTTTTGTTTTACTTTTCTTTATTTTTTATCTTTATTTATTTTCACTTTTATTTTATTTTATTTTCTTTAAATAAAAATCAAAATTTCCAAAAAAAATATTTTTAGGGAAAAGTTAAAAGTACCAATTTTCCTTAAAAATAAATTTCAAAAAGGGTTTTTGAGGAAAAGTTGAAAGTATCAATTTTCCTTAAAAATAAATTTTCAAAAAAAATATTTTTAGGGAAAAGTTGAAAATATCAATTTTCCTTAAAAATAAATTTTCAAAAAAAAAGGGTTTTTGAGGAAAAGTTGAAAGTATCAATTTTCCTTGAAAATCAAAATTTCAAAAAAATATTTTTGAGGAAAAGTTGAAAGTATCAATTTTCCTACACAAGAGCAATCATTCTCTCCTTCCTTTCTATTTTGATTTTGATTTTGATTTTTCTTTAACCAATCCGATGACGGAGCCTCTCCAAGTGAAACAGTAGTTTTTTCTTGCATACTCTTGAGGTGAGGGAATTTTCTCAATTTTTTGCTAAAAGTATTAGAGTCAATTGAGAAAAATTTCCAATAATTAATTACTTGGTAAAATTTCAAGGCTAATTGGATAACATAAATTTAAGCTAGTACCATCTTTTGATGGGCATTGTGAGGGTGCTATAACCTTCCTCACACGTAACTGAACTCTCGAACCCTGTTCTGGTTTGTAGACCTGAACTTATTCTTTTAGGGACCCTTAAACTTAGGTGTTCCTGAAAGAACAGATTCCTTAGGTGGCCAATCGCACCTAGATAAAAAAAGATTGGTGGCGACTCCCTAAAAGTCAATGTCTAGTGATAGATCCCCGGATCTAGATGTTATGACAAGGAGTTTTGGCCCCAAACTTGGTAGACGTGATCCTTGTATTTTTGTTGGCAGGCACAAAAAAATTCAGCAAAAAACTCGAAGTGTACAAGATTTTGTGACCATTTGAAAAAAGTGTCCCCATTTCAGACACTTTACTGGCTACTGGCAGCAAACCTGTAAAATCTCAAATGCTCTTTAAGGGGGTGTGAGTTCACGAGGTTTGATGAGGGATAGGGGGCCAATACAAGGGCCAAGTACCAGCACCAACCGCACATCATGTGCTCACACCCCCCGGCCCCCCCGATCACCGGAACCCCAATGCCATCGGTCAGGTTCTCCGGCGATGGTGCCCCGATGAAGAAAAATATGGCACCAGCACATGCCCGAGCCCAGCATGTGCTACCGCAACCCTCTGTCCGATTCGATGTTAGACTAGGAATGAACTTCGTATGCCTAAGCCAACCGATGAAACGAGCGGATGGGCGGGCACTACGTCAGCCAGAGAGATGGGATGCGCAAGCCATGGATCGATAGGGTGGTAGGTGGGTTTAGGCACATCTTCATATTTCTGCATGACAATGCCATTTTTATGGCTTGTCAATTCATACAATGGTCCCTTAAGCCTTCACGTGAGGTTTCATGGCAAGGTGACTCGTTTTCTATTTTTCACGATTTTCAAAACTTTTCACGGTTAGAGATTTTTTAAACTTTTTTCAAAAGGAGTTTTGGCCCCAAACTTGGTAGACGTGATCCCTGTATTTTTAGTGGCATGCACAAAAAAAATCAGCTAAAAAATCGAAGTGTACAAGATTTTGTGACCATTTGAAAAAAGTGTCCCCATTCCAGACACTTTAATGGCTACTGGCAGAAAACCTATAAAATCTCAAATGCTCTTTAAGGTGGTGTGATTTCTCGAGGTTTGATGAGGGGGCCAATATAAGGGCCAAGTACCAGCACCCATCACACATCATGTGCGCACACCCCCCGGCCCCCCCGATCGTCGGAACCCCAATGTCGTCGGTCAGGTTCTCAGGCGATGCTCCGACGATGGTGCCCCGACAAAGAAAAATGCGGAACCAGCACATTCCCGAGCCCAACATGTGCTGCCGCAACCCTCAGTCTGATCCAATCTTAGATTGGGAATGAACTCCGCATGCCTAAGTCAACCCACGAAATGAGCGTACGGGCACTCAGTCGGCCAGAGGGGCGGGATGCGCAAGCCGGGGATCGACCGAGTCCCCCTCTGTGTGCTGCTGATCTTGCTATCGCAACCCTCGGTCTAGTCTGATCTTAGACTGGGAATGAACTCTGTACGTTAAACTGGCAATGAACTCTACGTGCCTAAGTATACCTATGAAACGAGCGTGCGGGCGCTTAGTCAGCCAGAGGGGCAGAAAGCGCAAGCCGGGGATCGACCGGGTCCCCCTCTACGTGCTATCGATCCTGCTGCCACAACCCTCAATCTGCTCTGATCTTAGACTAGGAATGAACTCCGTATGTCAAAGCCATCCGATGAAACGAACGGGCGGGCGGGCGAAAACTACGCCTACCAGAGAGACGGGATGCGCAAGCCGTGGATCGATAGGGTGGTAGGTGGGTTTAGGCACATCTTCATATTTTTGCATACCAATGCCATTTTTATGGCTTGTAAATTCATACAGTAGTCCCTTAAGCCTTCACGTGAAGTTTCATGGCAAGACGACTCGTTTTTTATTTTTCAAGATTTTTGAAAATTTTTATGGTTCGGGATTTTTTAAAATTGTTTCGGAAGGACTTTTGGCCCCAAACTTGGTAGACGTGATCCTTGTATTTTTGTTGGCATGCACAAAAAAATTCAGCTAAAAACTCGAAGTGTACAAGATTTTGTGACCATTTGAAAAAAGTGTCCTCATTTCAAACACTTTAATGGCTACTGGCTGCAAACCTGTAAAATCTCAACTGCTCTTTAAGGGGGTGTGAGTTCTTGAGGTTTGATGAGGGATAAGGGGCCAATATAAGGGCCATGTACTAGCACCCATTGCACAACATGTGCGGACACCCCCCGGCCCCCCCGATCGTCGGAACCCCAATGCTACCGGTCAGGTTCTCCGGCGATGCTCCGACGATGGTGCCCCTGCGAAGAAAAATACGACACCAGCACATGCCCGAGCCTAGCATGTGCTGCCGCAACCCTCGGTCCAGTCCGATCTTAGACTGGGAATGAACTCCGTATGCTTAGACTGGGAATGAACTCTGTATGCCTAAGTCAACCCTCGAAACGACCGTGCGTGCGCTCAGTCGGCCAAAGGGGCAAGATAAACAAGCCGGGGATCGATAGGGTCCCCTTCTACGTGCTGCCAATCTTGCTACTGCAACCCTTAGTCCCGTCCAATCTTAGACTGGGAATGAACTCCGTATGCCTAACCCAACAGACGAAACGAGCGGGCGGGTGGGTGGGCACTTCGTCGACCATAGAGACGGGATACGCAAGCCGTGGATCGATAGGGTGGTAGGTGGGTTTAGGCACATCTTCATATTTCTACGTGCCAATGCCATTTTTATGGCTTTTAAATTCATACAATGGTCCCTTAAGCCTTCACGTGAAGTTTCATGGCAAGACGACTCGTTTTCTATTTTTCATGATTTTTGAAACTTTTTGCGGTTTGGGATTTTTTAAAATTTTTTTGGAAAGAGTTTTGGCCCCAAACATGGTAGACATGATCCTTGTATTTTTTTTGGCATGCACAAAAAAATTCAGCTAAAAACTCGAAGTGTACAAGATTTTGTGACCATTTGAAAAAAGTGTCCCCATTTCAGGCACTTTAATGGCTACTGGCACCAAACCTGTAAAATCTCAAATGATCTTTGAGGGGGTGCGACTTCTCAAGGTTCGATGAGGGATAGAGAGCCAATATAAGGGCCAAGTACCAGCACCCATCGCACATCATGGGCGCACACCCCCCCGACACCCCCGATCGTCGAATCCCCAATGCCGCCAGTCAGGTTCTCCGACGATGCTCCGAAGATGGTGCCCCGGTGAAGAAAAATGCTGCAGCAGCACATGCCCGAGCCCAGTATGTGCTGCCGCAACCATCGGTCCGGTCCGAGCTTAGACTGGGAATGAACTCCGTATGCCTAAGCCAACCGACGAAACGAGCGGGCGGGCGGGCACTACGCTGGCTAGAGAGACGGGATGCACAAACCGTGGATCAATATGGTGGTAGGTGGGTTTAGGCACATCTTCATATTTTTGCACGCCAATGCAATTTTTATGGCTTGTAAATTCATACAATGGTACCTTAAGCCTTCACGTGAAGTTTCATGGCAAGACGACTTGTTTTCTATTTTTCACAATTTTCAAAAGTTTTTATGGTTCGGGATTTTTCAAAATTTTTTCAGAAGGAGTTCTGGCCCCAAACTTGGTAGACGTAATCCCTGTATTTTTGTTGGCATGCACAAAAAAAATCAGCTAAAAACTCGAAGTGTACAAGTTTTTGTGACCATTTGAAAAAAGTGTCCCCATTTCAGACACTTTAATAGCTACTGGCAGCAAACCTGTAAAATCTCAAATGCTCTTTAAGGGGGTGTGAGCTCTCGAGGTTTGGTGAGGGATAGGGGGCCAATATAAGGGCCAAGTACAAGCACCCATCGCACATCATGTGCGCTCACCCACCCCGGCCCCCCCGATCGCCGGAACCCCAATGCCGTCGGTCAGGTTCTCCGGCGATGCTCCGACGATAGTGCCCCGATGAAGAAAAATGCGGCACCAGCACATGCCCGAGCCTAGCATGTTCTACTGCAACCCTTGGTCTGGTCTGATCTTAGCTAGGAATGAACTCAGTTTGCTTAGACTGGGAATGAACTCTGTATGCCTAAGTCAACCCACGAAACCAGCGTGCGGGCGCTCAGTCTGCCAGAGGGGCGGCATGCGCAAGCCTAGCATCGGCAGGGTCCCCCTCTGCGTGCTGCCGATACTGCTGCCACAACCCTCAGTCCAGTTTGATATTAGACTAGGAATGAACCCGTATGCCTAAGCCAACCGACGAAACGAGCGGGCGGGCGGACGGGCAGGCACTACGTCGACCAGAGAGACGGGATGCACAAGCCATGGATCGATAGGGTGTTAGGTGGGTTTAGGCACATCTTCATATTTTTGCATCCCAATGCCATTTTTATGGCTTGTAAATTCATACAATGGTCCCTTAAGCCTTCACGTGAAGTTTCATGCCAAGACGACTCATTTTCTATTTTTCATGATTTTTGAAACTTTTTACGGTTCGGGATTTTTTAAAATTTTTTTGGAAAGAGTTTTGGCCCCAAACTTGGTAGACGTGATCCTTGTATTTTTTTTGGCATGCACACAAAAAATCAGCTAAAAAATCAAAGTGTACAAGATTTTGTGACCATTTGAAAAAAGTGTCCCCATTTTAGACACATTAATGGCTACTAGCAGCAAACCTGTAAAATCTCAATTGCTCTTTAAGGGGGTGTGAGTTCTTGAGGTTTTACAAGGGATAGGGGGCCAATATAAGGGCCAAGTACCAGCACCCATCGCACATCATGTGCGCACACCCCCCGGCCCCCTCGATCGTCGGAACCCCAATTCCATCGGTCAGGTTCTCCGGCGATGCTCCGACGATGGTGGCCTCCGAAGAAGCAAAATGCAGCACCGCAGCATGCCTGAGCCCCAGCATGTCTTGCCACAACCCTCGGTCGCTGGTCCGATCTTAGACTGGACATGAACTCCGTTATGCTTAACTGGGAATGAACTTCGTATGCCTAAGTCAACCTACGAAATGAGCGTCGCGGCGCCGCTCAACCGGCCAGAGGGGCGGGATGCGACCAAAGCCCGCGGGATCGACCGGGTCCCCCTCTGCAATGCCTGCCAATCTTGCTATCGCAGCAACCCTCGGTCTGATCCCTATCTAGACTGGGCATGAAACTCTGTATGCCTAAGCCAACTGATGAAGGACGAGTGGTGCGGGCGGGCGGGTGGGCACTACGTCGGCCAAGAAGACGGGATGCGGCAAGCCTGTGATCGATAGGGTGTGTAGGTGAGGTTTAGGACAGCATCTTTCAATTATTTCTCCAAGCCAATGCCATTTTATGGCTTGTAAATTCATACAATGGTCCCTTAAGACTTCATGTGAAGTTTCATGGCAAGACGACTCGTTTTCTATTTTTCATGATTTTTGAAACTTTTTACGGTTCGAGATTTTTTAAAATTTTTTCGAAAGGATTTTTGGCCCTAAACATGGTAGACGTGATCCTTGTATTTTTTTGGCATGCACATAAAAAATCAGCTAAAAACTCGAAGTGTACAAGATTTTGTGACCATTTTGAAAAAAATGTCCCCATTTCAGACACTTTAATGGCTACTGGGAGCAAACCTGTAAAATCTCAAATGCTCTTTAAGGAGGTGTGAGTTCTCAAGGTTTGATGAGGGATAGGGGGCCAATATAAGGGCCAAGTACCAGCACCCATCGCACATCATGTGCGCACACCCCCCGGCCCCCTATCGTCGGAAGCCCAATGCTGTCGGTCAGGTTCTCCGACGATACTTTCGCGATGGTGCCTCGACGAAGAAAAATGCGGCACCAGCACATGCCCAAGCCCAGCATGTGCTACCGCAACCCTCGGTCTGGTCCGATCTTAGACTGGGAATGAACTCTGTATGCTTAGACTGGAAATGAACTCCGTATCCCTAAGTCAACCCACGAAACGAGCATACGGGCGCTCAATCGGCCAGAGGGGCAGGATTTGCAAGCTGGGGATCGGTCGGGTCCCCCTTTGTGTGTTTTCGATCCTGCTGTCGCAACGCTCGGTCCGGTCCGATCTTAGACTGGGAATGAACTCCATATACCTAAGCCAATCGACAAAACGAGCGGGCGGGCGGGCACTATTTCGGCCAGAGAGACGGGATGCACGAGCCGTGGATCGATAGGGTGGTAGGTGGGTTTAGGCACATCTTTATATTTCTATGTGCAAATGAAATTTTTATGGCTTGTAAATTCATACAACGGTCCCTTAAGCCTTCACGTGAAGTTTCATGGCAAGACGACTCGTTTTTTATTTTTCACAAATTTTGAAACTTTTTAAGGCTCGGGATTTTTTAAAATTTTTTCAGAAGGACTTTAGGCTCCAAACTTGGTAGATGTGATCCTTGTATTTTTTTTGGTATGCACAAAACAATTCAGGTGAAAACTCGAAGTGCACAAGATTTTGTGACCATTTGAAAAAAATGTCCCCATTTCAAACACTTTAATGGCTACTGGCAGCAAACCTGTAAAATCTCAAATGCGCTTTAAGGGGTTGTGAGTTCTCGAGGTTTGATGAGGGATAGGGGGCCAATATAAGGGCCAAGTACAAGCACCCATCGCACATCATGTGCGCACACCCCCTGGCCCCCCCAATCTGCGGGCACTCAGCCGGCCAGAGGGGCGGGATTTGCAAGCTGGCGATCAGTCGGGTCCCCCTCTGCGTGCTGCCAATCCTACTGCCATAACCCTCAGTCCGGTCTGATCTTAGACTGGGAATTAACTCCGTATGCCTAAGCCAACCGATGAAACAAGCGGGCGGACGGGCGGGCACTATGCCGGCCAGAGAGACGGGATGCTCAAGCCGTGGATCGATAGGGTGGTAGGTGGGTTTAGGCACATCTTCATATTTTTGCATTCCAATGCCATTTTTTATGGCTTGTAAATTCATACAATGGTCCCTTAAGCCTCCACATGAAGTTTCATGGCAAGACGACTCATTTTCTATTTTTCACGATTTTTGAAACTTTTTACGTTTTGAGATTTTTTAAAATTTTTTCGAAAGGAGTTTTGGTCCCAAACTTTGTAGACGTGATCCTTGTATTTTTGTTGGCATCAAAAAAAAATTAGCTAAAAACTAGAAGTGTACAAGATTTTGTGACCATTTGAAAAAAGTGTCCCCATTTCAAACACTTTAATGGCTACTGGCAGCAAACCTGTAAAATCTCAAATGCGCTTTAAGGGGGTGTGAGTTCTCGAGGTTTGATGAGGGATAGGGGGCCAATATAAGGGCCAAGCACCAGCACCCATCGCACATCATGTGCGCACACTCCCCCGGCCCCCCCGATTTGCGAGCGCTCAGCCGGCCAGAGGGGCGGGATTTGCAAGGTGGGGATCAGTCGGGTCCCCCTCTGCGTGCTACTGATCCTACTGCCACAACCCTTGGTCTGGTCTGATCTTAGACTGGGAATGAACTCCGTATGCCTAAGCCAATCGATGAAACAAGCTGACGGGCGGACGGGCGGGCGGGTACTATGCCAGCCAGAGAGACGGGATGCGCAAGCCGTGGATCGATAGGGTGGTAGGTGGGTTTAGGCACATCTTCATATTTCTGCATTCCAATGCCATTTTTTATGGCTTGTAAATTCATACAATGGTCCCTTAAGCCTTCACGTGAAGTTTCATGGCAAGATGACTCGTTTTTTATTTTTTGCGGTTCGGGATTTTTTAAAATTTTTTCGGAAGGAGGTTTGTCCCTAAACTTGGTAGACGTGATCCTTGTATTTTGCTTGGCATGCACAAAAAGATTCAGCTAAAACCAAGTCAAGTTGTGACCAAGAAACCGTCGATCCCATCCGATCTCAGACTGGGAATGAACTCTGTATGCTTAGACTGGGAATGAACTCCGTATGCCTAAGTCAACCCACGAAACGAGCGTATGGGTGTTCAACTGGCCAGAGGGTCAGGATGCGTAGGTCGAGGATCGGTCGGGTCCCCCTCTACGTGTTGCCAATCCTGCTGTTGCAACCTTCAGTCTGGTTTGATCTTAGACTGGGAATGAACTCCGTATGCCTAAGCCAATCGATGAAACAAGCGGGCGGGCACTACGTCGACCAGAGAGATAGGATGCGCAAGCCGTGGATAGATAGGGTGGTAGGTGGGTTTAGGCACATCTTCATGTTTCTGTGTGCCAATGCCATTTTGATGGCTTGTAAATTCATACAATGGTCCCTTAAGCCTTCACGTGAAGTTTCATGGCAAGACGACTCGCTTTCTATTTCTCACGATTTTTCAAACTTTTTACGGTTCGGGATTTTTTTAAAATTTTTTCGGAAGGAGTTTTGGCCCCAAACTTGGTAGACGTGATCCCTGTATTTTTTTGTCATGCACAATAAAAATCAGCTAAAAACTCGAAGTGTACAAGATTTTGTGACCCTTTGAAAAAAGTGTCCCCACTTTAGACACTTTAATGGCTATTGGCAGCAAACCTGTAAAATCTCAAATGCTCTTTAAGGGGGTGTGAGTTCTCGATGTTTGATGAGGGATAGGGGGCCAATATAAGGGCCAAGTACCAGTACCCATTGCACATCATGTGCGCACACCCCCCGGCCCCTCCGATCGTCGGAACCCCAATGTTGCCGGTCAGGTTCTCTGGTGATGCTCCGGTGATGGTGCCTCAGGGAAGAAAAATGCGATACCAGCTCATGCTAGAGCCCAGCATGTGCTGCCACAACCCTCGGTCCTATCCGATCTTAGACTGGGAATGAACTCCGTATGCTTAGACTGGGAAGGAACTCCGTATGCCTAAGTCAACCCATGAAACGAGCGTGCGGGCGCTCAGTCGGCTAGAGGGGCAGGATGCACAAGTCGAGGATCAGCCCGGTCCCCCTTTGCGTGCTGCCGATCCTACCACCGTAACCCTCGATCTGGTTTGATCTTAGACTAGGAATGAACTCCGTATGCCTAAACCAACCGACGAAACGAGCGGGTGGGCGGCCGGGCACTACGTCTGCCAGAGAGACGGGATGCGCAAGTCGTGGATCGATTGGGTGGTAGGTGGGTTTAGGCACACCTTCATATTTCTACTTGCCAATGCCATTTTTTTGGCCTGTAAATTCATACAATGGTCCCTTAAGCCTTTACGTGAAGTTTCATGGCAAGATGACTCATTTTTTATTTTTCATGATTCTCAAAACTTTTTGTGGTTTGGGATTTTTTAAAATTTTTTCGGAAGGAGTTTTGGCCCCAAACTTGGTAGATGTGATCCTTGTATTTTTTCTGGCATCCATAAAAAAATGTTGCCCGAGCCTAGCATGTGCTGCCGCAACCCTCGATCCCATCCGATCTCAGACTGTGAATGAACTCTGTATGCTTAGACTGGGAATGAATTCCGTATGCCTAAGTCAACCCACGAAACGAGCGTATGGGTGTTCAACTGGCCAGAGGGTCGGGATGCGTAGGTCGAGGATCGGTCGGGTCCCCCTCTACGTGTTGCCAATCCTGCTGTTGCAACCTTCAGTCTAGTTTGATCTTAGACTAGGAATGAACTCCGTATGCCTAAGCCAACCGATGAAACAAGCGGGCGGGCACTACGTCGACCAGAGAGACGGGATGCGTAAGCCGTGGATAGATAGGGTGGTAGGTGGGTTTAGGCACATCTTCATGTTTCTGTGTGCCAATGCCATTTTGATGGCTTGTAAATTCATACAATGGTCCCTTAAGCCTTCACGTGAAGTTTCATGGCAAGACGACTCACTTTCTATTTCTTACGATTTTTGAAACTTTTTACGGTTCGGGATTTTTTTAAAATTTTTTCAAAAGGAGTTTTGGCCCCAAACTTGGAAGACGTGATCCTTGTATTTTTGTTAGCATGCATAAAAAAATTCAACTAAAAACTTGAAGTGTACAAGATTTTGTGACCATTTGAAAAAAGTATCCCCATTTCAGACACTTTAATGGCTACTGGCAGCAAACCTGTAAAATCTCAAATGCTCTTTAAGGCGGTGTGAGTTCTTGAGGTTTGATGAGGGATAGGGTGCCAATATAAGGGCCAAGTACCAGCACCCATCGCACATCATGTGCGCCACCCCTCGGCCCCCCCGATCGCTGGAACCCCAATGCCGTCGGTCAAGTTCTCCGGTGATGGTCCGACGATGGTGCCTCGATGAAGAAAAATGTGGCACCACCACATGCCCGAGCCCAGCATGTGCTGTCGTAACCCTCAGTTTGATCTGATCTTAGACTAGGAATGAACTCCGTATGCTTAGACTGGGAATGAACTCCGTATGCCTAAGTCAGCCCATGAAATGAGCCTGCGGGCGCTCAACCGGCCAGAGGGGCGGGATGCACAAGACGGGGATTGGTCGGGTCCCCCTCTGTGTGCTACCGATCCTACTGCCACAACCCTCTGTCTGGTCTGATCTTAGACTGGAAATGAACTCCGTATGCTAAGACTGGAATGAACTCCGTACACCTAAGTCAACCCATGAAACAAGTGTGCGGGCGCTCAGCCGGCCAGAGGGGCGGGATGCAGAAGCCAGGGATTAGTCGGGTCCCCCTCTGCGTGCTACCGATCCTGCTATCGCAACCCTCAGTCTGATTCAATCTTACACAAGGAATGAACTCCGTATGCCTAAGCCAACCGACGAAATGAACGGGCGAGCGGACGGGCACTACGCCGGCCAAAGAGACGGGATGCGCAAGCCGTGGATGGATAGGGTGGTAGGTTGGTTTAGGCACATCTTCATATTTCTATGTGCCAATGCCATTTTTATGGCCTGTAAATTCATACAATGGTCCTTTAAGCCTTTACGTGAAGTTTCATGGCAAGATGACTCGTTTTCTATTTTTCACGATTTTTAAAACTTTTTATGGTTCGAGATTTTTTAAAATTTTTTTGAAATGATTTTTGGCCCCAAAAATGGTAGATGTGATCCTTGTATTTTTGTTGGCATGCACAAAAAAATTCAGCTAAAAACTCGTAGTGTACAAGATTTTGTGACCATTTGAAAAAAGTGTCCCCATTCCAAACACTTTAATGGCTACTGCCAGCAAACCTGTAAAATCTCAAATGCTTTTTAAGGGGGTGTGAGTTCTCAAAGTTTGATGAGGGATAGGGGGCCAATATAAGGGCCAAGTACCAGCACCCATCACACATCATGTGCGCACAACCCCCCGGCCCCCCTGATCGTCGGAACCCCAACGCCGTCGGTCAGGTTCTTCGACGATGCTCCGGTGATGGTGCCCCGACGAAGAAAAATGTGGCGCCAGCACATGCCCGAGCCCAGCATATGCTGGAGCAACCCTCGGACCGTCCGATCTTAGACTGGGAAAGAACTCCGTATGCTTAGACTGGGAATGAACTCCATATGCCTAAGTCAACCCACGAAATGAGCGTGTGGGTGTTCAGTCGGCCAGAGGGCCGGAATGCACAGGCCAGGGATCGATCGGGTCCTTCTCTACGTGCTGCAAATCTTGCTACTGTAACCCTCGGTCTGGTCTGATCTTAGACTGGGAGTGAACTCCGTATGCCTGAGCCAACCGACGAAACGAGCGGGCGGGGGGTGGGCAGGTACTACGCCGGCCAGAGAGACGGGATACGCAAGCCGTGGATCGATAGGGTGGTAGGTGGGTTTAGGCACATCTTCTTATTTCTGCATGCCAATGCCATTTTTATGGCTTGTAAATTCATACAATGGTCCCTTAAGCCTTCACGTGAAGTTTCATGGCAAGACGACTCGCTTTCTATTTTTCACAATTTTTGAAACTTTTTGCGGTTTGGGATTTTTTAAAATTTTTTTAGAAGGAGATTTGGCACCGAACTTGGTAGACGTGATCCTTGTATTTTTGTTGGCATGCATAAAAAAATTCAGTTAAAAACTCGAAGTGTACAAGATTTTGTGACCATTTGAAAAAAGTGTCCCCATTTCAGACACTTTAATAGCTATTGGCAGCAAACCTGTAAAATCTCAAATGCTCTTTAAGGGGGTGTGAGTTCTTGAGGTTTGATGAGGGATAGGGGGCCAATATAAGGGCCAAGTACCAGCACCCATCGCACATCATGTGCGCACACCCCTCGGCCCCTCGATCGTCGGAACCCCAATGCTACCGGTCAGGTTCTCTGGCGATGGTGCCCCGGTGAAGAAAAATGTGGCACCAGCACATGCCCAAGGCCAGCATGTGCTGCCGCAACCCTCCGTTCGGTCCGATCTTAGACTGGGAAAGAACTCCGTATGCTTAGACGTGATCCTTGTATTTTTGTTGGCATGCACAAAAAAATTCAGCTAAAAACTCAAAGTGTACAAGATTTTGTGACCATTCGAAAAAAGTGTCCCCAATTCAGACACTTTAATGGCTACTGGCAGCAAACCTGCAAAATCTCAAATGCTCTTTAAGGGGGTGTGAGTTCTCGAGGTTTGATGAGGGATAGAGGGCCAATATAGGGGCCAAGTACCAGCACCCATCGCACATCATGTGCGCATAGCCCCCCTGGCCCCCCGATCACCGGAACCCCAATGCAGCCGGTTAGGTTCTCCGACGATGCTCTGGTGGTGGTGCCCCGGTGAAGAAAAAAGTGGCACCAGCCCATGCCCGAGCCCAGCATGTGCTGTCGCAACCCTCAGTCCGATCCGATCTTAGACTGGGAATGAACTTCATATGCTTAAACTGGGAATGAACTCCGTATGCCTAAGTCAACCCATGGAACGAGCGTGCGGGGGCTCAGCCATCTAGAGGGGCAGGATGCACAAGCCAGGGATCGACCGGGTCCTCCTTTGCATGCTACCGATCCTGCTGCCACAACCCTCGGTCCGATTCGATCTTAGACTGGAATGAACTCCGTATGCCTATGCCAACTGACGAGACGAACGGGCGGGCGGGTGGGCGGGACTACGCCGGTTAGAGAGATGGGATGCGCAAGCTGTGGATCGATAGGGTGGTAGGTGGGTTTAGGCACATCTTCATATATTTGCATGCCAAAGCCATTTTTATGGCTTGTAAATTCATACAATGGTCCTTTAAGCCTTCACATGAAGTTTCATGGCAAGACGACTCGTTTTCTATTTTTCACGATGTTTGAAACTTTTTACAGATTGGGATTTTTTAAAATTGTTTTGGAAGGAGTTTTCACCCCAAACTTGGTAGACGTTATCCTTGTATTTTTCTTGGCGTGCACAAAAAAATTCAGCTAAAAATTCGAAGTGTACAAGATTTTGTGACCATTTGAAAAAAGTGTCCCCATTTCAGACACTTTAATGGCTATTGGCAGCAAACCTATAAAATCTCAAATGCTCTTTAAGGGGGTGTGAGTTCTCGAGGTTTGATGAGGGATAGGGAGCCAATATAAGGGCCAAGTATCAGCACCCATCGCACATCATGTGCGCACACCCCCCTCGGCCCCCCGATCATCGAAACCCCAATGCCGCCGGTCAGGTTCTCCAGTGATGCTCCGACGATGGTACCCCGACAAAGAAAAATGCGGCACCAGCCCATGCTCGAGCCCAGCATGTGCTGCCGCAACCCTCGGTCTAGTTCGATCTTAGACTGGGAATGAACTCCGTATGCTTAGACTGGGGATGAACTCCGTATGCCTAAGTCAACCCATGAAATGAGTGTGCAGGCGCTCAACCAGCCAGAGGGGCGAGATGCGCAAGTCGAGGATCAGTCGGGTTCCCTTCTGCGTGCTGCCGATCCTGCTGCCATAACCCTTGATCCGGTCCCATGTTAGACTGGGAATGAACTCCGTATGCCTAAGCCAACCGATGAAACGAGCGAGTGAGTGGGCGGGCAGGCACTACGTCGGCCAAATAGACGGGATGTGCAAGCCGTGGATCGATAGGGTGGTAGGTGGGTTTAGGCACATCTTCATATTTCTGCATGCAAATGCCATTTTTATGGCTTGTAAATTCATACAATGGTCCCTTAAGCCTTCACATGAAGTTTCATGGCAAGACGACACGTTTTTTATTTTCACGATTTTTGAAACTTTTTACGGTTCGGGAATTTTTAAAATTTTTTCGAAAGGAGTTTTGGCCTCAAACTTGGTAGAAGTGATCCATTTATTTTTTCTGGCAAGCACAAAAAAATTCAGCTAAAAACTCGAAGTGTACAAGATTTTGTGACCATGTGAAAAAAGTGTCCCCATTTCAGACACTTTAATGGCTACTGGCAACAAACCTGTAAAATCTCAAATGCTCTTTAAGAGGTTGTGAGTTCTCGAGGTTTGATGAGGGATAGGGGGCCAATATAAGGGCCAAGTACCAGCACCAATCGCATATCATGTGCGCACACCCCCCGGGCCTTTTGATCATCGGAACCCTAATGTCGTCGGTCAGGTTCTCCGACAATGGTCCGCCGATGGTGCCCTGGTGAAGAAAAATGTGGCACCAGCACATGCCCGAGCCCAGCTTGTGCTGCCACAACCGTCGGTCTGGTCCAATCTTAGACTGGGAATGAACTCCGTATGCTTAGATTGGGAATGAACTCCGTATGCCTAAGTCAACCAATGAAACGAGCGTGCGGGTGCTCAGCCGGACAGAGGGGCGGGATGCGCAAGCCAGGGATCAGCTGGGTCCCCCTCTACGTGCTGCTAATCCTGCTGCCGTAACCCTCAGTCCGGTTTGATCTTAAACTGGGAATGAAATCTGTATGGCTACCGACAAAACGAGCGGGCGGGTGGGCGAGAACTACGCCGGCCAGAGAGACGGGATGCGCAAGCCATGGATCGATAGGGTGGTAGGTGGGTTTAGGTGCATCTTCATATTTCTATATGCCAATGATATTTTTATGGCTTGTAAATTCATACAATGGTCCCTTAAGCCTTCACGTGAAGTTTCATGGCAAGACGACTCGTTTTCTATTTTTTACGATTTTTGAAACTTTTTACGGTTTGAGATTTTTTAAAATTTTTTCAGAAGGAGTTTTAGCATCAACCTTCTTAGATGTGATCCTTGTATTTTTGTTGGCAAGCACAAAAAAATTCAGCCAAAAACTCGAAGTGTACAAGATTTTGTGACCATTTGAAAAAAGTGTCCCCATTTCAGACACTTTAATGGCTACTGGCAACAAACCTGTAAAATCTCAAATGCTCTTTAAGGGGGTGTGAGTTCTCGAGGTTTGATGAGGGATAGGGGGCCAATATAAGGGCCAAGTACCAGCACCCATTGGACATCATGTGCGCACATCCCCCGGCCCCCCGATCGTCGGAACCCCAATGCTGTTGGTCAGGTTCTCCGACGATGCTCCGGTGATGGTGCCCCGACGAAGAAAAATGTGGCACCAGCCCATGCCCGAGCCCAGCATGCGCTACCGCAACCCTCGATTCGGTCTGATCTTAGACTGGGAATGAACTCCGTATGTTTAGACTGGGAATGAACTCCGTATGCCTAAGTCAACCCATGAAACGAGCGTGCAGGCGCCCAGCCAGCGAGAGGCACGGAATGCGCAAGCCAGGGATCGGCTGGGTCCCCCTCTATGTGCTGTCGATACTGCTGCTGCAACCCTCAGTCCGATCCAATCTTAGACTGGGAATGAACTTCGTATGCCTAAGCCAATCGACGAAACGAGCGGGTGGACGGGAACCACGTTGGCCAGAGAGACGGGATGCGCAAGCCATGGATTGATAGGGTGGTAGGTGGGTTTAGGCACATCTTCATATTTCTACATGCCAATTATGGCTCGTAAATTCATGCAATGGTCCCTTAATCCTTCACGTGAAGTTTCATGGTAAGACGACTCGTTTTCTATTTTTTACGATTTTCAAAACTTTTTACGGTTCGAGATTTTTTAAACTTTTTTTGGAAGTAGTTCTGGCCCCAAACTTCATAGACATGATCCTTGTATTTTTTTTGGCATGCACAAAAAAATTTAGCTAAAAACTCGCAGTGTACAAGATTTTGTGTCCATTTGATAAAACTATCCACATTTCAGACACTTTAATGGCCACTGGCAGCAAACCTGTAAAATGTCAAATGCTCTTTAAGGGGGTGTGAGTTCTCAAGGTTTGATGAGGGATACGGGGCCAATATAAGGGCCAAGTACCAGCACCCATCGCACATCAAGTGCGCACACCGCCCCCGGCCCCCCCATCACCGGAACCCCAATGCCGTCGATCAGGTTCTCCAGTGATGCTCCGGTGATGGTGCCCCGGCGAAGAAAAATTCAGCACCAGCACATGCCCGAGCCCAGCATGTGCTATCGCAACCTTTGGTCCGATCCGATCTTAGACTGGGAATGAACTCGGTATGGCTAAGTCAACTCACGAAACGACCGTGCAGGCGCTTAGCCGGCCAGAGGGGTAGGATAGGCAACTCAGGGATCGGCCGGGTCCCCCTCTGCATGCTGCCAATCCTATTGCCGTAACCCTCAATCGGGTCCAATCTTAGATTAGGAATGAACTCCGTATGCCTAAGCCAACCGACGAAACGAACGGGTGGGCGGGCACTACGCCGGCCAGAGAGACGGCATGCGCAAGCCGTGGATCGATAGGGTGGTAGGTGGGTTTAGGCACATCTTCATATTTCTGCATGCCAATGCCATTTTTATGGCTTGTAAATTCATATATTGGTCTTTTAAGCCTTCACGTGAAGTTTCATGGCAAGATGACTCGTTTTCTATTTTTCATAATTTTCAAAAATTTTTGGTGTTAAGGATTTTTAAAAATTTTTTCGAAAGGAGTTTTGACCTCAAACTTGGTAGACGTAATCCTTGTATTTTTTTTGGCATGCACAAAAAAATTCAATTAAAAACTCGAAGTGTACAAGATTTTGTGACCATTTGAAAAAAGTGTTTCCATTTCAGACACTTTAATGGGAACTGGCAGCAAACCTGTAAAATGTCAAATGCTCTTTAAGTGGGTGTGAGTTCTTGAGGTTTGATAAGGGATAGGGGGCCAATATAAGGGCCAAGTACCAGCACCCATTGCACATCATGTGCGCACACCCCCCCGGCCCTCTTGATCGTCGAAACCCTAATGTCGCCATCAGGTTCTCCGACGATGCTCCGGTGAAGAAAAATACGGCACCAGCACATACCCGAGCCCAGCATGTGCTATCGTAACCCTTGATCCGGTCTGATCTTAGACTGGAAATGAACTCTGTATGCTTAGACTGGGAATGAACTCTGTATGCCTAAGTCAACCCACGAAACGAGCGTGCGGGTGCTCAACCGGCTAGAAGGGCGGGATGCGCAAGTCGGGGATCGGTCGAGTCCCTCTCTATGTGCTGTCGATCCTGCTGCCGCAACCCTTGGTCTGGTCCAATCTTAGACTGGGAATGACCTCCGTATGCCTAAGCCAACCGACAAAACTAGCGGGCGGGCGGGCGTGCACTACGCCGACTAGAGAGACGGGATGTGCAAGCCGTGAATCGATAGGATGGTATGTGGGTTTAGGCACATCTTCATATTTCTGCGTGCCAATACCATTTTTATAGCTTGTAAATTCATACAATTGTCCCTTAAGCCTTCATGTGAAGTTTCATTGGCAAGATAACTCGTTTTCTATTTTTCATGATTTTTAAAATTTTTTGCGATTTGGGATTTTTTAAAATTTTTTTGGAAGGAGTTTTGGCCCCAAACTTGGTAGACGTGATCCTTGTGTTTTTGTTGGCATGCATAAAACAATTCAGCTAAAAACTCGAAGTGTACAAGATTTTGTGACCATTTAAAAAAAGTGTCCCCATTTCAGACACTTTAATGGCTACTGGCAGCAAACCTGTAAAATCTCAAATGCTCTTTAAGGGGGTGTGAGTTCTCGAGGGTTGATGAGGGATAGGGGCCAATATAAGGGCCAAGTACCGACACCCATCGCATATCAAGTGCGCACACCCCCCGGCCCCCTCGATCGCAGGAACCCCAATGCCGCCGGTCAGGTTCTCCGGCGATGGTGCCCCGGTGAAGAAAATTACGGCACCAGCACATGCTCGAGCCCAGCATGTGCTGCCACAACCCTCGGTCTGATCGGATCTTTGACTGGGATTCATCTCCGTATGCTTAGACTGGGAATGAACTCCATATGCCTAAGTCAATCCACGAAACGAGCGTGTGGGCGCTCAGTCGGCCAGAGGGGCAGGATGCGTAAGCAGGGGATCGCTCGGGTCCCCCTCTACGTGCTGTCGATCCTGCTGCAGCAACCCTCAGTCCGGTTGGATCTTAGACTGGGAATGAACTCTGTATGCCTAAGCCCACCAACGAAACGAGCGAGCGGGCGGGCGGGCGGGCACTACGTCGGCCAGAGAGATGGGATGCGCAAGCCGTGGATCGATAGGGTGGTAGGTGGGTTTAGGCACATCTTCATATTTCTACGTGCCAATACCATTTCTATGGCTTGTAAATTCATACAATGGTCCCTTAAGCCTTCACGTGAAGTTTCATGGCAAGACGACGCGTTTTCTATTTTTCACGATTTTTGAAACTTTTTAGGGTTCAGGATTTTTTAAAAAATTTTTCGAAGGAGTTTTGACCCCAAACTTGGTAGACGTAATACTTGTATTTTTTTTTGGCATGCACAAAAAAATTCAGCTAAAAAATCGAAGTGTACAAGATTTTGTTACCATTTGAAGAAAGTGTCCCCATTTTAGACACTTTAATGGCTACTGGCAGCAAACCTGTAAAATCTCAAATGCTCTTTAAGGGGGTGTGAGTTCTCGAGGTTTGATGAGGGATAGAGGCCAATATAAGGGCCAAGTACCAGCACCCATTGCAAATCAAGTGCGCACACCCCCTCGGCCCCCTAGATCGCCGGAACCCAAATGCCGCCGGTCAGGTTCTCCGACGATGGTGCCCCGACGAAGAAAATTGCGGCACCAGCACATGCCCGAGCCCAGCATGTGCTGCCACAACCCTCAGTCTGATTGGATCTTTGACTGGTATTGATCTTCATAAGCTTACACTGGGAATGAACTCCATATGCCTAAGTCAACTCACGAAACGAGCGTGCGGGTGCTCAGCCGGCCAGAGGGGCGGGATGCGCAAGCAGAGGATCGGTCAGGTCCCCTTCTGCATGCTGTCGATCCTGCTGCCGTAACCCTCAGTCCCCATTTTAGACACTTTAATGGCTACTGGCAGCAAACCAATAAAATCTCAAATGCTCTTTAAGGGGGTGTGAGTTCTCGAGGTTTGATGAGGGATACGGGGCCAATATAAGGGCCAAGTACCAGCACCCATCGCACATCATGTGCGCACACCCCCTGGCCCCCCGATCGGCGGAGCCCCAATGCTGTCGATCAGGTTCTCCGACGATGCTCCAACGTTGGTGCCCCGGCGAAGAAAAATGCGGCACCAGCACATGCCAGAGCCCAGCATGTGCTGCCACAACCCTCGGTCCAGTCCGATCTTAGATTGAGAATGAACTCCATTTGCTTAGACTGGGAATGAACTCCGTATGCCTAAGTCAAACGATGAAATAAGTGTGCGGGTGCTCAGCCGATCAAAGGGGTGGGATGCACAAGCCGGGGATCGGTCGAGTCCTCCTTTGCGTGTGTCGATCCTGCTACCGCAACCCTCGGTCCGGTCCGATCTTAGACTGGGAATGAACTTCGTATGCCTAAGCCAACCGACGAAACGAGCGGGTGGGTGGGAGGGAGGGCACTACGCCGACCAGATAGACGGGATGCGCAAGCCGTGGATCGATAGTGTGGTAGATGGGTTTAGGCACATCTTCATATTTCTGCGTTCCAATGCCATTTTTATGGCTTGTAAATTCATACAATGGTCTTTTAAGCCTTCACGTGAAGTTTCATGGCAAGATGACTCGTTTTCTATTTTTCATGATTTTTGAAACTTTTTTTGGTTTGGGATTTTGTAAAACTTTTTTTGGAAGGAGTTTTGGCCCCAAACTTGGTAGACATGATCCTTGTATTTTTGTTGGCATGCACAAAAAAATTCAGCTAAAAAATCAAAGTGTACAAGATTTTGTGACCATTTGAAAAAAATGTCCCCATTTCAGACACTTTAATGGCTACTGGTTGCAAACCTGTCAAATCTCAAATGCTCTTTAAGGGGGTGTGAGTTCTCGAGGTTTGATGAGGGATAGGGGGCCAATATAAGGGCCAAGTACCAGCACCCATCGCACATCATGTGCGCACACCCCCCGGCCCCCCCGATCACGGGAACCCCAATGCCGTCGGTCATGTTCTCCGGCAATGCTCCGGTGATGGTGCCCCGACGAAGAAAAATATGGCACCAGCACATGCCCGAGCCCAGCATGTGCTGCCACAACCCTCGATCCAGTCCGATCTTAGACTGGGAATGAACTTTGTATGCTTAGACTAGGAATAAACTCCGTATGCTAGACTAGGAATGAACTCTATATGCCTAAGTCAACTCATGAAACGAGCGTGTGGGCACTCAACCGGCCAGAGGGGCGGGATGCGCAAGCGAGGGATTGGTCAGGTCCCCCTCTGTGTGCTACCGATCCTACTGCCACAACCCTCGGTCCAGTCTGATCTTAAACTGGGAATACGCTCCATATGCTTAAGGCAACCGACGAAACGAGCGGGTGGGCATTACGCCGGCTAGAGAGACGGCATGCGCAAGCTGTGGTCATGAGCCAACCTTGTATAGGGCCATGACCGGGACTTAGGTTGCCATGAGCCACCCATGTATAGGGCCATGGCCGGGTAGATCCCTTGTGCTAGGAAAAGTGTCCCCATTTCAAACATTGTAATGGTTACTGGTAGCATAGCTCTAAAATCTCTAAGGCTCTTTAGAGGGGTGAGCTGGTAGCGTAGTGTTGGGTTGTCTCACCAGTTGCTATGAGAGCTTAGGCCACCCACCAAGGGCTGCCCCCTGGCCCTGGTGATGGTGAGAGGTCCCGATGTATGAGTCCCATTTATAATAAAACTTATCCCGATTAAATGTCCCGATTATTGCCTCGATGTGTTTTTCTTTTTCTTGATGCGAATATGCCTTCTTGTGTGTGTGCTTGAGATTGATCTCGATATGTTGTGCCTTATTGTGAATGCTTGTGACTAACCATAGCTTATGGTTATTTGTTCAGATATTGATCTATTGAAGGCTGGCTTAGTTGGGAGCACCCATTCAAGTGCCGTACAGTCTATTGCTTGTTGAGAGAAAGCTTAGTCCATGACATGTGGTATCAGAGCACGGTTGAGAAGTGCTAGAAAAATGGATAAGATGGCCACAAATAGTGGATCGGATCATTGACAGAGAATTGAGGAACTTGAGGTCGCGGTGGCCGTAATGAAAACTCATATGGTGACGAAAGACCGAGTGAGGGAGATCGAGACAACCCAGCGGGAGTTGTCCGATACTCTCCACAATGTGAGTGAAGAGGCTAGAGATGCCTTGAACATTCTCCAGAAGGAGTTTGAGGAGCTCAGAGCACAGGTGAGCATCCTACAAATGGCTATGGCCAGATCGGGTTCAAGCTCGATGGAAAGGGGACAAAGGCCCAAGGTGCCAGAGCCTCGATGCTATGAGGGGGCAAGGGATGCTAAGGAACTTGAAAATTTCTTGTTTGACATGGAGCAATACTTCTGAGTTGTACACACAAATTCAGAGGAAGACAAGGTGACAATGGCATCGATGTACCTCGCAGGGGATGACAAGCTGTGGTGGTGCTCCAAGTTTGTCGATGACGAGTGCCCGATTAAGACTTGGACAGATCTGAAGCGAGAATTGAAAAACCAGTTTTTCCCTGAGAATGTGGAGTATATGGCTCGAAGGAGACTTCGAGAGTTGGTGCAAACCGGAACGGTGCGAGAATTTGTGAGGAGCTTTTCCACCCTGATGTTGGATATTCGAGACATGTCTGAAAAGGACAAGATGTTCTATTTTCTTGAGGGCCTCAAGCCTTGGGCAAGGACAAAACTACAAAGGCAGAAAGTGCAAGATGTGGCCACGGCCATGGCTGTAGCTGAACGTCTTCACGATTACAATGATGGCTCTTAAAATGGAAAAATCCTCCATTAGCTGGCAGTAGCTTTAACTTTGGGAGTGGGGGAAAGATGACTAGGTTGGACCGACCCTTCAGTGGGGGATTAGACAGGAGGTCCTTTGGTTGAGATAGCACCTAGCCCAAGACAAGCAACGTAGGGATTTTCAAGCCTAAACAACCACTAGCTTGCTTTCTTTGCAAGGGGCTGCATCGGGTGGCTGAATGCTCACACAGGGGAGCCTTTAATGCCTTAAGGACCTCATCTCAAGAGTTCACAAAAGTGCCAGAGAGCGTTGAAGAAGCTGAAGAGGAGCCAGCCATGATGGGTTCAATAAGGTTCCTCAATGCCTTCCGCACCCAATTGAACACTATAAAGAAAGAGCAGAGTAGAGGCTTGATGTATGTGAACTTGATGATCAATGAGAAAGCCACCAAGGCCATGGTGGATACGGGTGCAACCGACACTTTCATCACACCAGAAGAAGCAAAAAGGTGTGGTCTTCAGATTAGTAAAGACTGTGGATGAATGAAGGCGGTCAATTCACCAGCCTTTACGATCAGTGGAAGCTCCAAAAGTGTGACAACCCGATTAAGGCCGTGGGAGGGGAAGGTAGACTTTACAGTTTCCCCCATGGATGACTTTGATGTTGTCCTTGGATTGGACTTCATGATGTTGGCTCGGGTTATCCCTATCCCCGTCGCTAGCTACTTGTTGTTCTTAGGAGAACACCCATGTGTGGTGCCAGCCAACATCCTACCAAAGAGTGGGAAGAAAATGATTTTAGCTTTGCAGTTTAAGAAAGGGATAAAAAGAGGGGAACCCTCCTTTGTGGCGGTGCCGATTTACAAAGAAGGGTCAGAAGTAGAACCCATACCTGATGGTGTGGAAAAAGTGTTGGAAGAATTCGAAGAGGTGATGCCAGAGATGTTGCCTAAAGTTCTACCCCCTCGACGAGCAGTGGACCATGAAATCGAGCTCCTCCCAGGAGTGAAACCTCCTGCTAGAGTGCCCTACCGCATGGCCCCACCAGAGTTGGCCGAACTAAGAAAGTAGTTAGATGAGCTGCTACAAGCCGGGTTCATCAGACCATCAAAGGCTCCTTTCAGAGTGCCAGTGTTATTTCAGAAGAAGCACGATGGAAGTTTGCGATTATGTGTTGACTACAGGGCCCTGAACAAAGTCCCCGTGAGAAACAAATATCCCATTCCCCTTATAGCAGACTTGTTTGATCAATTGAGCCGGGCCAAGTACTTTTCCAAATTGGACCTGAGATCTGGCTACCATCAGGTCCGAATCGCTGAGGGAGATGAGCCAAAGACCACTTGTGTGACACAGTATGGTGCATTTGAATTTCTTGTTATGCCTTTTGGACTGACCAATGCTCCTACCACATTTTGTACATTGATGAATCAGGTGTTCCATGACTACTTAGACAAATTTGTAGTCATCTATTTAGACGATATAGTGGTATATAACTCCATTTTGGAAGAGCATCAAGAGCACCTATGCCAGGTACTTCAAAGATTACATGACCACCAGTTATACGTAAAAAGGGAGAAGTGTGCATTTTCTCAGACTCGAATCCATTTTCTCGATCATATTGTCGAACATGGCCACATTCGAATGGACATGAGAAAGGTTAGGGCCATCAAGGAGTGGACAACATCGAAGAATGTTAGTGAGCTCCGCTCATTTTTGGGACTAGCCAACTACTATAGAAGGTTTGTGGAAGGGTACTCTCGCAAGACCACAGCCCTCACAGAGCTATTGAAGAAGGAGCGTAAATGGTGTTGGATGAGTGAGTGCCAAGAGGCCTTCGAGGGATTGAAGGATGCTGTTATGAAGGATCCCATCTTAGCTCTCCCTGATATTGAAAAGCCCTTCGAAGTTCAGACGGATGCATCCGATTTTGCTATTGGAGGAGTGCTTTTGCAACAACATCACCCGGTAGCATTTGAAAGTAGGAAGCTAAGTGAAGCTGAAAGAAAATATACGGCTCAGGAAAAAGAACTCCTCGTGATGGTTCACTGCTTGAAGGCTTGGTGACATTACTTGTTGGGTTCACACTTTGTCGTGAAGACAGACAATACGACTGTTAGCCATTTTCTCACCCAACCAAGGCTTACGACAAAACAAGCTAGGTGGCAAGAATTTTTAGCGGAATTCGACTTTCGTTTTAAGCACACCGCTAGAAAGACCAATCAAGTGGCCGATGCATTGAGCAGACAAGTAGATCTAGCGGCCCTTAGAAGAATTGCCCCAATGGTGGCTAGTAGAGCCACTACAAACATTCACAAGTTGATTGGAGATCACTTAGGGAAGGACCCGCAAGCTTGTGCCATCCTGAAGCTAGTGGAAGAAGGGAAGTCCAAGTACTTCTGCCAAGAAAATGGGGTCCTATGGACCAAGGGACCTCGAGTATTTGTGCCAAGAATAGAAGGTCTGAGACAGATGCTAATGAAAGAATGTCATGACACACCATGGGCGGGACACCCGGGTTGGCAATGTACTTTGGCGTTATTGAAACAGGGATACTATTGGCCTCACATGCGATAAGATGTGATGGACTATACGAAGACTTGCCTCATTTGCCAACAAGACAAGGTTGAAAGGAGGAAACCTGCAGGCATGCTTAAACCACTACCAGTACCCACCAGACCTTGGGAAAGCATCTCTCTCGATTTCATTTCAAGCCTACCCAAGGTTGGTGACCTTGGAGCGATTTTGGTGGTAATTGATCGGTTCTCTAAGTATGCCACATTCATTCTTGCTCCCAAGTATTGCACAGCAGAAGACACAACTCGACTATTATTCAAACATGTGGTTAAATACTGGGGCCTCTCTAAAAAAATTGTCAGCGATCAAGATTTGAGATTCACGGGGTCCTTCTGGAGAGAACTTTTCAAGATATTGGGGTCCCAACTCAACATCTCCTCAAGCTATCACCCCCAAACCGATGGTCAAACAGAACGGTTCAACAGATTATTAGAGGAATACTTGAGGCATTTTGTTCAAGCTAATCAGAAAGACTGGCTTTCATTATTGGATGTGGCTCAACTCTGCTTTAATTCCAATAAAAGCTCTTCCACCAACAAGAGCCCATTTGAGGTGGTCACCGGACAATTACCAAGGCTACCCCACACTTCCTTGGAACAATATGGAGGAAAAAATTCGAGAGCCTTCAATCTCAGCAAAGAGTGGAAACAAAACACAAAGATTATGTAAGCCTACCTGGAGAAAGCATCAAAGTGGATGAAGAAATGGGCAGACAAGGGTCGTAGAGCTCAACAATTTCAAACTGGTGATTTGGTTCTTGTCCGACTAGTTCTTGAACAAACCAGGTTCTTGAGAAAGAGAGATCGTAGACTGGTGCACAAATATGAAAGTCCAGTAAGGGTCCTTTCCAAGGTGGGGAATGCTTCTTACAAAATTGACCCACCAAAGTGGATGAAGGTGCACCCAGTATTTCATGTGAGCAACCTGAAACCTTTCCATGCAGATCCTATAGATGCTAGCTGAAGGGAGCCAACCAGAGTCGCCATCACCATGAAGCCACCCTAAGAGCGTTGAGTCGAAGAGATCTTAGCTGACAGGGAAACCAAGATATCTCGAAGACTAGTTCGAGAGTACTTAGTGAAGTGGGAGGGATTAGGACCAGAAGAAACCAACTCGGAGAGAGAACACAACTTCCAGAGATTTCAAAGGAAGATTAAAGAATTTCAAGCCAGCAAGTCGACGAGGACGTCGATAGAATAGGTGGGGGGAGGATGTCATGAGCCAACCTTGTATAGGGCCATGACCGAGACTTAGGTTACCATAAGCCACCCATGTATAGGGCCATAGCCGGGTAGATCCCTTGTGCTAGGAAAAGTGTCCCCATTTCAAACATTGTAATGGTTACTGGTAGCATAGCTCTAAAATCTCTAAGGCTCTTTAGGGGGGTGAGCCGGCAGCGTAGTGTTGGGTTGTCTCACCGGTTGCTATGCGAGCTTAGGCCACCCACCAAGGGCTGCCCCCTGGCCCTGGTGACGGTGGGAGGTCCCGATGTATGAGTCCTGTTTATAATAAAACTCATCCTGATTGAATGTCTCGATTGTTGCCTTGATGTGTTTTTCTTTTTCTTGATGCGAATATGCCTTCTTGTGTGTGTGCTTAAGATTGATCTCGATATGTTGTGCCTTATGGTGAATGCTTGTGACTAACCATAGCTTATGGTTATTTGTTCACATATCGATCTATTGAAGGCTGACTTGGTTGGGAGCACCTATTCAAGTGCCGCATGGTCTATTGCTTGTTGAGAGAGAGCTTAGTCCGTGACACCGTGGATCGATAGGGTGGTAGGTGGGTTTAGGCACATCTTCATATTTCTGCGTGCCAATGCCATTTTTATGGCTTGTAAATTCATACAATGGTCCCTTAAGCCTTCACGTGAAGTTTCATGGCAAGACGACTCGTTTTTTATTTTTCATGATTTTCAAAACTTTTTACGGTTCAGGATTTTTTAAAATTTTTTCGGAAGGATTTTTGGCCCCAACCTTGGTAGACGTGATCCTTGTATTTTTGTTGGCATGCACAAAAAAAGTCAGCTAAAAACTTGAAGTGTACAAGATTTTGTGACCATTTGAAAAAAGTGTCCCCATTTCAGACACTTTAATGGCTACTGACAGCAAACCTGTAAAATCTCAAATGCTCTTTAAGAGGGTGTGAGTTCTCGAGGTTTGATGAGGGATAGGGGCCAATATAAGGGCCAAGTACCAGCACCCATCGCACATCATGTGTGCACACCCCCCGGCCCCCCCAATCGTCGAAACCCCAATGCCGCCGGTCAGGTTCTCCGGCGATGCTCCGATAATGGTTCCCCGACAAAGAAAAATGCAGCAGCAACACTTGCCCGAGCCCAGCATGTGCCGCTGCAACCCTCAGTCTGGTCTGATCTTAGACTGGAATGAACTCTGTATGATTAGACTGGGAATGAACTTTATAAACGTAAGTCAAACCACGAAACGAGCATGCGGGCGCTCAGTCGGCCAGAGGGGCGGGATGCGCAAGCCGGGGATCGATTGGGTCCCCCTTTGTGTGCTGTCGATCCTACTATCGCAAGCCTCGATTTAGTCCAATCTTAGACAGGGAATGAACTACGTATGCCTAAGCCAATCGACGACACAAACGGGCAGGCAGGCGGGCGGCGGGCACTACCCCGGCCAGAGAGACGGGATGCGCAAGCCGTGGATCGATATAAGGGCCAAGTACCAGCACCCATCGCACATCATGTGCGCACACCCCCCGACACCCCCGATTGTTGGAACCCCAATGCCGCCGATCAGGATCTCCGGTGATGCTCCAGTGATGATGCCCCGACGAAGAAAAATGTGGCACCAGCACATGCCCAAGCCTAGCATGTGCTGCCATAACCCTCGGTTTGGTCTGATCTTAGACTGGGAATGAACTTCGTATTCTTAGACTGGGGATGAACTCCGTATGCCTAAGTTAACCCACGAAATGAGCGTGAGGGCTTTCAACCGGCCAGAGGGGCGGGATGCGCAAGCCGGGGATCAATCGGGTCCCCCTTTGCGTACTGCCAATCCTGCTACCGTAACCCTCAGTCCGGTCCAATCTTAGACTAGGAATGAACTCAGTATGCCTAAACCAACCGACGAAATGAACGGGCGGGCGGGCGGGCGGGCGGGCACTACATCGACTAGAGAGACGGGATGCGCAAGCTGTGGATCGATAGGGTGGTAGGTGGGCTTAGGCACATCTTCATATTTTTGCATGCCAATACCATTTTTATGGCTTGTAAATTCATACAATGGTCCCTTAAGCCTTCACGTGAAGTTTCATGGCAAGACGACTTGTTTTCTCTTTTTCATGATTTTTGAAACTTTTTACGGTTTGGGATTTTTTTAAATTTTTTTGGAAGGAGTTTTGGCCCCAAACTTGGTAGACGTAATCCTTGTATTTTTGTTGGCATGCACAAAAAAATTAAGCTAGGAACTCGAAGTGTACAAGATTTTGTGACCATTTGAAAAAAGTGTCCCCATTTCAGACACTTTAATTGCTACTGGCAGCAAACCTGTAAAATCTCAAATGCTCTTTAAGGGGGTGTGAGTTCTCAAGGTTTGATGAGGGATAGGGGGCCAATATAAGGCCCGAGTACCAGCACCCATCCCACATCATGTGCACATGCCCCCCCCGGCACCCCCGATCGTCGGAACCCCAGTGTCGTCGGTCAGGTTCCCCAGCGATGCTCCGACGATGGTGCCCTGACGAAGAAAAATACGGAACCAGCACATGCCCAAGCCCAGCATGTGCTACCATAACCCTCGGTCTGGTCCAGTCTTAGACTGGGAATGAACTCCGTATGCTTAGACTGGGAATGAACTTCGTATGCCTAAGTTAACCCATGAAACGAGCGTGCGGGCTCTCAACCGGCCAGAGGGACGGGATGCGCAAGTCGGGGATCGACCGGTTCCCCCTCTACGTGCTGTCGATCCTACTGCTGCAACCATCAGTCTGATCCGATCTTAGACTGGGAATGGACTCCGTATGCCTAAGCTAACCGACGAAACGAGCAGGCGGGTGGACTGGTGGGCGGGCACTACGCCGGCCAGAGAGACGGGATGCGCAAGTCGTGGATCGATAGGTTGGTAGGTGGGTTTAGGCACATCTTCATATTTTTGCTTGCCAATACCATTTTTATGGCTTGTAAATTCATACAATGGTCCCTTAAGCCTTCACGTGAAGTTTCATGGCAAGACGACTCGTTCTCTATTTTCCACGATTTTTGAAACTTTTTACGGTTCGAGATTTTTTAAAATTTTTTCGGAAGGATTTTTTGCCCAAACTTGGTAGACGTGATCCTTTTATTTTTGTTGGCATGCACAAAAACATTTAGGTAAAAACTTGAAGTGTACAAGATTTTGTGACCATTTGAAAAAAATGTCCCCATTTCAGACACTTTAATGGCTACTGGCAGCAAACCTGTAAAATCTCAAATGCTCTTTAAGGGGGTGTGAGTTCTTGAGGTTTGATGAGGGATAGGGGGCCAATATAAGGGCCACGTACCAGCACCCATCGCACATCATGTGCGCACACCCCCCGACCCCCCCGATCACTGGAACCCCAATGCCATCGGTCAGGTTCTCCGACGATGCTCCAACGATGGTGGCCCGGTGAAGAAAAATGTGGCACCAGCACATGCCCGAGCCCAGCCTGTGCTACCGTAACCCTCCGTCTGGTCCAATCTTAGACTCGGAATGAACTCCGTACGCTTAGACTAGGAATGAACTCCGTATGCCTAAGTTAACCCACGAAATGAGCGTGGGGCGCTCAACCGACAAGAGGGGCAGGATGCGCAAGCCGGGGATCGACCTGGTCCCCCTTTACATGCTGCTGCAACCCTCGATCCAGTTTGATCTTAGACTGGAAATGAGCTCCGTATGCCTAAGTCAACCGACGAAACGAATGGGCGGGCAGGCACTACGCTGGCCAGAGAGACGGGATGCGCAAGCCGTGGATCGATAGGGTGGTAGGTGGGTTTAGGCACATCTTCATATTTCTGCATGCCAATGCCATTTTTATGGCTTGTAAATTCATACAATGGTCCCTTAAGCTTTCACATGAAGATTCATGGCAAGACGACTCGTTTTCTATTTTTCACAATTTTTGAAACTTTTTACGGTTTGGAACTTTTTAAAATTTTTTTGGAAGGAGGTTTGGCCCCAAACTTTTTAGATGTGATCCTTGTACTTTTTTTGGCATGCATAAAAAAATTCAGCTAAAAATTTGAAGTGTACAAGATTTTGTGACCATTTGAAAAAAGTGTCCCCATTAGAAACACTTTAATTGCTACTAGCAGCAAACCTGTAAAATCTCAAATGCTCTTTAAGGGGGTGTGAGTTCTCGAGGTTTGATGAGGGATAGGGGGCCAATATAAGGGCCAAGTACCAGCACCCATCGCACATCATGTGCACACACCCTCCCCGGCCCCCCCGATCGGCGGATCCCCAATGCCGTCGGTCAGGTTCTCCGGCGATGCTCCGGCGATGGTGCCTCGGTGAAGAAAAATTCGGCACTGGCAAATGCCCAAGCCCAGCATGTGCTGCTACAACCATCGATCCAGTCCGATCTTAGACTGGGAATGAACTCCATATGCTTAGACTAGGAATGAACTCTGTATGCCTAAGTCAACCTACGAAACGAGTATGCGGGCGCTCAATCGACCAGAGGGGCGGGATGCACAAACCGAGGATCGACCGGGCCCCCCTCTACGTGCTACCGATCCGACTGCCGCAACCCTCGGTCTGGTCTGATCTTAGACTAGGAATTACCTCCGTATGCCTAAGCCAACTGACGAAACGAGCGGGCGGGCGGGCGGGCACTACGTCGGCCAGAGAGACGAGATGTGCAAGCCGTGGATCGATAGGGTGGTAAGTGGGTTTAGGGACATCTTTATATTTCTGTGTGCCAATGCCATTTTTATGGCTTGTAAATTCATACAATGGTCCCTTAAGCCTTCACGTGAAGTTTCATGGCAAGACGACTCGTTTTCTATTTTTCATGATTTTCAAACCTTTTTACGGTTCAAGATTTTTTAAAATTTTTTCAGAAGGAGTTTTGGCCCCAAACTTGGTAGCCATGATCGTTGTATTTTTACTGGCATTCACCAAAAAAGTCAGCTAAAAACTCGAAGTGTACAAGATTTTGTGACCATTTGAAAAAAGTATCCCCATTTTAGACACTTTAATGGCTACTGACAGCAAACCTGTAAAATCTCAAATGCTCTTTAAGGGGGTGCGAGTTCTCAAATTTTGATGAGGGATAGGGGGCCAATATAAGGGCCAAGTACCAGCACCCATCGCACATCATGTACGCACATCATGTACGCACACCCCCCCGGCCCCCTCGATCACCGAGTCCCCCTTTACGTATTAACCAAGCCCAGCATGTGCTGTTGCAACCCTCGATCTGGTCCGATCTTAGACTGGGAATGAACTCCGTATGCCTAAGTCAACCCACGAAACGAGCGTACGGGAGCTCAACCGGCCAGAAGGGCAGGATCTACAAGCCGAAGATCGATCGAGTCCCCCTCTGCGTGCTGTCGATCCTGCTGTCGTAACCCTCAGTCCAGTCTGATCTTAGACTGGGAATGAACTCCGTATGCCTAAGCCAACCGATGAAATGAGCGGGCGGGCGGGCGGGTGGGCACTACGCCGGCCAGAGAGACGGGATATGCAAGTCGTGGATCGATAGGGTGGTAGGTGGGTTTAGGCACATCTTCATATTTTTGTGTGCCAATGCCATTTTTATGGCTTGTAAATTCATACAGTGGTCCCTTAAGCCTTCACGTGAAGTTTCATGGCAAGACGACTCGTTTTCTATTTTTCACAATTTTTGAAACTTTTTACGGTTCGGGATTTTTTGAAATTTTTTCAGAAGGAGTTTTGGCCCCAAACTTGGTAGATGTGATCCTTGTATTTTTTTTGGCATGCACAAAAAAAATTCAGCTAAAAACTCGAAGTGTACAAGATTTTGGGACCATTTGAAAAATGTGTCCCCATTTTAGACACTTTAATGGCTACTGGCAGGAAACATGGAAAATCTCAAATTCTCTTTAAGGGGGTGTGAGTACTCAAGGTTTGATGAAGGATAGGGGGCCAATATAAGGGCCAAGTACCAGCACCCATCGTACATCATGTGCACACACCCCCTCCGGCCCTCCCGATCGTCGGAACCCCAATGCCACCGGTCAAGTTCTTCGAGGATGCTCTGATGATGGTGTCCTGACGAAGAAAAATGTGGTACCAGCACATCCCTGAGCCCAGCATGTGCTGGCACAACCCTTGGTCTGATCTGATCTTAGACTAGGAATGAACTCCGTATGCTTAGATTGGGAATGAACTCCGTATGCCTAAGTCAACCCATGAAACGAGCGTGCAGGCGCTCAGCTGCCCAGAGGGGTGGGATGCGCAAGCCGGGGATCGGTCGGGTCCCCCTCTGTATGCTGTAGATCCTGCTACCGCAACCCTTGGTCTGATTTGATCTTAGGTTGGGAATGAACTCCGTATGCCTAAGCCAACCGACGAAACAAGCGGGCGGGCGGGCGGGCACTACGCCGACCAGAGAGACGGGATGCGCAAGCTGTGGATCGATAGGGTGGTAGGTGGGTTTAGGCTCATCTTCATATTTTTGTGTACCAATGCCATTTCTATGGCTTGTAAATTCATACAATGGCCCCTTAAGCCTTCACGTGAAGTTTCATGGTGAGATGACTCGTTTTCTGTTTTTCATGATTTTTGAAACTTTTTACGGTTCGGAGTTTTTTAAACTTTTTTCGGAAGGTGTTTTGGCCCCTAACTTGGTAGACATGATTCTTGTATTTTTTTTGGCATGCACAAACAAATCAGCTAAAAACTCGAAGTGTACAAGATTTTGTGACCATTTGAAAAAAGTGTCCCGAATTCAGACACTTTAATGGCTACAGGCAGCAAACCTGTAAAATCTCAAATGCTCTTTAAGGGCGTGTGAGTTCTCGAGGTTTGATGAGGGATAGAGGGCCAATATAAGGGCCAAGTACCAGCACCCATCGCACATCGTGTGAGCACACCCCTTCCCCGGCCTCCCCGATTGTCGGAACCCCAATGCCACCGGTCAGGTTATCCGGCGATGGTGCCCCGACGAAGAAAAATGTGACACCAACACGTGCCAGAGCCCAGCATGTGCTGCCGCAACCCTTGGTCTGGTCTGATCTTAGATTGGGAATGAACTCCGTATGCTTAGACTGGCAATGAAGTCCATATGCCTAAGTCAACCCATGAAACAAGCGCGCAGGATCTCAGCCGGCCAGAGGGGTGGGATGCGCAAGCCGGGGATTGGCTGGGTCCCCCTCCGTGTGTTGTCGATCCAGCTACTGCAACCCTCAGTCCGGTCCGATCTTAGACTGGGAATGAACTTCGTATGCCTAAGCCAACCAATGAAATGAGCGGGCGAGCGGGCAGGCGGGCACTACGCCGGCCTGAGAGACGGAATGCGCAAGCTGTGGATCGATAGGTTGGTAGGTGGGTTTAGGGACATCTTCATATTTCTGCATGCCAATGCCATTTTTATGGCTTGTAAATTCATACAATGGTCCCTTAAGCCTTCACGTGAAGTTTCATGCAAAGATGACTCGTTTTTTTATTTTTCATGATTTTTGAAACTTTTTACGGTTCAAGATTCTTTAAAATTTTTTCAGAAAGAGTTTTGGCCCCAAACTTGGTTGACGTGATCCTTGTATTATTTTTTGGCATGCACAAAAAAATTCAGCTAAAAACTCGAAGTGTACAAGATTTTGTGACCATTTGAAAAAAGTGTCCCGAATTCAGACACTTTAATGGCTACAGGCAGCAAACCTATAAAATCTCAAATGCTCTTTAAGGGCGTGTGAGTTCTCGAGGTTTGATGAGGGATAGAGGGCCAATATAAGGGCCAAGTACCAGCACCCATCGCACATCGTGTGAGCACACCCCCTCCCAGGCCTCCCCGATTGCCGGAACCCCAATGCCACCGGTCAGGTTCTCCGGCGATGGTGCCCCGGCAAAGAAAAATGTGACACCAACACGTGCCAGAGCCCAGCATGTGCTGCTGCAACCCTTGGTCTGGTCTGATCTTAGATTGGGAACGAACTCCGTATGCTTAGACTGGCAATGAAGTCTATATGCCTAAGTCAACCCATGAAACAAGCGCGCAGGATCTCAGCCGACCAGAGGGGTGGGATGCGCAAGCCGGGGATCGGCTGGGTCCCCCTTCGCGTGTTGCCGATCCAGCTGCTGCAACCCTCAGTTCGGTCCGATCTTAGACTGGGAATGAACTCCGTATGCCTAAGCCAACCAATGAAATGAGCAGGCGAGCGGGCAGGCGGGCACTACGTCGGCCAGAGAGACGGGATGCGCAAGCTGTGGATCGATAGGTTGGTAGGTGGGTTTAGGGACATCTTCATATTTCTGCGTGCCAATGCCATTTTTATGGCTTGTAAATTCATACAATGGTCCCTTAAGCCTTCACGTGAAGTTTCATGCAAAGATGACTCGTTTTTTTATTTTTCATGATTTTTGAAACTTTTTACGGTTCAAGATTCTTTAAAATTTTTTCAGAAGGAGTTTTGGCCCCAAACTTGGTTGACGTGATCCTTGTATTTTTTTTGGCATGCACAAAAAAATTCAGCTAAAAACTCGAAGTGTACAAGATTTTGTGACCATTTGAAAAAAGTGTCCCCATTTCAGACACTTTAATGGCTACTGGCAACAAACCTGTAAAATCTCAAATGCTCTTTAAGGGGGTGTGAGTTCTCAAGGTTTGATGAGGGATAGAGGGCCAATATAAGGGCCAAGTACCAGCACCCATCGCACATCGTGTGCGCACACCCCTCCCCGATCGTCGGAACCCCAATGCCACCGGTCAGGTTCTCCGACGATGGTGCCCCGACAAAGAAAAATACGGCACCAACACATGCCCGAGCCTAGCAAGTGCTGCCGCAACCCTTGGTCCGGCCTGATCTTAGACTGGGAATGAACTTCGTATGCTTAGACTGGCAATGAACTCCGTATGCCTATGTCAACCCACGAAACGAGCGTGCAGGCGCTCAACCGGCCAGAGGGGGGGATGCGCATATCGGGGAACGGCCGGGTCCCCCTCTACGTGCTATCGATCCTGCTATCGCAACCCTCGGTTCGGTCTGATCTTAGACTCGGAATGAACTCCGTATAGCCCTAAAGCCAACGCAGACGGCACGAGCGGGCGGGCGGGCGGCGCGGCACTCACGCCGGCCAAAGAGAAGGGATGCGCAACGCTGTGGATCGACTAGGTTGGTAGGTGGGTTTAAGGGGACATCTCATATTTCTACATGCCAATGCCATTTTTATGGCTTGTAAATTCATACAGTGGTCCCTTAAGCCTTGACGTGAAGTTTCATGCCAAGACGACTCGTTTTTCTATTTTTCATGATTTTTGAAACATTTTGCGATTCAGGATTTTTTAAATTTTTTTGGAAGGAGTGTTGGCCCCAAACTTGGTAGACGTGATCCTTGTATTTTTGTTGGCATGCACAAACAAATTCAGCTAAAAAATCGAAGTGTGCAAGATTTTGTGACCATTTGAAAAAAGTGTCCCCATTCCAGACACTTTAATGGCTACTGGTAGCAAACCTGTAAAATCTCAAATGCTCTTTAAGGGGGTGTGAGTTCTCAAGGTTTGATGAAGGATAGGGTGCCAATATAAGGGCCAAGTACCAGCACCTGTCGCACATCATGTACGCACCCGCCGGCCCCCCTGATCGCTGGAACCCCAATGCCGCCGGTCAGGTTCTCCGACGATGCTCCAGTGATGTGCCCCGACGAAGAAAAATGCGGCACCAGCACATGTCGGAGCCCAGCATGTGCTGTCGTAACCCTCGGTCTGGTCCGATCTTAGACTGGTAATGAACTCCGTATGCTTAGACTGGGAATGAACTCTGTATGCCTAAGTCAACCCATGAAACAAGCGTGCGGGCGCTCAACCGGCTAAAGGGGTGGGATGCACAAGCCGGGGATCGATCGGGTCCCCCTCTGCGTGCTGTTGATCCTGCTATCGTAATCCTTGGTCTGATTCGATCTTAGACTGGGAATGAACTCCGTATGCCTAAGCTAACCAAAGAAACAAGCGGGTGGGCCGGGCGCTACGCCGGCCAGAGAGACGGGATGCGCAAGCCGTGTATCGATAGGGTGGTAGGTGGGTTTAGGTACATCTTCATATTTTTGCATGCCAAAGCCATTTTTATGGCTTTTAAATTCATACAATGGTCCCTAAGCCTTCACGTGAAGTTTCATCGCAAGACGACTCGTTTTCTATTTTTCACGATTTTTGAAACTTTTTACGGTTTGGGATTTTTTAAAATTTGTTTGGAAGGACTTTTAGCCCCAAACTTGGTAGACGTGATCCTTGTCTTTTTGTTGGCATGCACAAAAAAATTCAGCTAAAAACTCGAAGTGTACAAGATTTTGTGACCATTTGAAAAAAGTGTCCCCATTTTAGACACTTTAATGGCTACTGGTAGCAAACCTGTAACATCTCAAATGCTCTTTAAGGCGGTGTGAGTTCTCGAGGTTTGATGAGGGATAGGGGGCCAATATAAGGGCCAAGTACCAGCACCCATGGCACATCATGTGCGCACACCCCCCGACCCCCCCAATCGTCGAAACCCCAATGTTGTCGGTCAGGTTTTTTGATGATGCTCCGACGATGGTGCCCCGACGAAGAAAAATGCGGCACCAGCACATGCCCAAGCCCAACATGTGCTGCCGCAGCCCTTGGTCCAGTCCGATGGGAATGAACTCCGTATGCTTAGATTGGGAATGAACTCCGTAAGGGGGTGTGAGTTCTCGAGATTTGATGAGGGATAGGGGGCCAATATAAGGGCCAAGTACTAGCACCCATGGCACATCATGTGCGTACACCCCCCGGCCCCCCCGATCGTCGGAACCCCAATGCCGTCGGTCAAGTTTTTTGATGATGCTCCGACGATGGTGCCCCGGCGAAGAAAAATGCGACACCAGCACATGCCCAAGCCCAACATGCGCTACCGTAGCCCTTGGTCCGGTCCGATCTTAGAGTGGAATGAACTCCGTATGCTTAGACTGGGAATGAACTCCGTAAGGGGGTGTGAGTTCTCGAGGTTTGATGAGGGATATGGGGCCAATATAAGGGCCAAGTACCACCACCCATCGCAAATCATGTGCGCACAACCCTTCCTGGCCCCTCTGATCGCCAGAACCCCAATGCTGTCGGTCAGGTTCTCCGGCGATGCTCCGACGATGGTGCCCCGAAGAAGAAAAATACGGCACCAGTACATGCCCGAGCCCAGCATGTGCTACCGTAACCCTCAGTCCGGTCCCATCTTAGGCTTGGAATGAACTCCGTATGCTTAGACTAGGAATGAACTCCGTATGCCTAAGTTAACCCAGGAAACGAGTGTGCGGGCGCTCTGCCGGCCAGAGGGGCGGGATGCGTAAGCCGAGGATCGGTTGGGTCCCCCTCTACACGCTATCGATCCTGCTGTCGCAACCCTCGGTCTGGTCTGATCTTAGACTGGGAATGAACTCCGGATGCCTAAGCCAATCGACGAAACGAGCGGGCGGGTGGACGGGCACTACGTCGGACAGAGAGACAGGATGCGCAAGCCCTGGACCGATAGGATGGTAGGTGGCTTTAGGCACATCTTCATATTTTTGTGTGCCAATGCCATTCTTATGGCTTGTAAATTCATACAATGGTCCCTTAAGCCTTCACGTGAAGTTTCATGGCAAGATGACTCGTTTTCTATTTTTCACGATTTTTGAAACTTTTTGCGGTTCGAGATTTTTTAAAATTTTTTCGGATGGATTTTTGGCCCCAAACTTGGTAGACGTGATCCTTGTATTTTTTTTGGCATGCACAAAACAATTCAGCTAAAAACTCGAAGTGTACAAGATTTTGTGACCATTTGAAAAAAGTGTCCCCATTTCAGAAACTTTAACGGCTACTGGCCGCAAACCTGTAAAATCTCAAATGCTCTTTAAGGGGGTGTGAGTTCTTAAGGTTTGATGAGGGATAGGGGGCCAATATAAGGGCCAAGTACCAGCACCCATCGCACATCATGTGCGAACACCCCCCCAGGCCCCCCAGATCGCCGGAACCCTAATGCCATCGGTCAGGTTCTCCAGCGATGCTCCGGCGATGGTGCCTCGGTGAAGAAAAATGCGGCACCAAGACATGCCCGAGCCCAGCATGTGCTGTCGCAACCCTCGATCCGATCCAATCTTAGATTGGGAATGAAGTCCGTATGCTTAGACTGGGAATGAACTCCGTGTGCCTAAGTCAACCCACCAAACGAGCATGCGGGCACTCAGCCGGCCAGAGGGGCGGGATGCACAAGCCGGGGATCGACCGGGTCACCCTCTACGTGCTGCCAATCCTGCTACTACAACCCTTAGTCTGGTCCGATCTTAGACTGGTAATGAACTCCGTTTGCCTAAGCCAACCGATGAAACGAACGGGCGGGCGAGCACTATGCCAGCCAGAGAGATGGGATGCGCAAGCCATGGATCGATAGGGTGGTAGGTGGGTTTAGGCACATCTTCATATTTCTGCATAGCAATGCCATTTTTATGGCTTGTAAATTCATACAACGGTCCCTTAAGCCTTCACGTGAAGTTTCATGGTGAGAGGACTCGTTTTTTATTTTTCATGATTTTTAAAACTTTTTACGGTTCGAGATTTTTTAAAATTTTTTCGGAAGGAGTTTTGGCCCCAAACTAGGTAGACGTGATCCTTCTACTTTTGTTGGCATGCACAAAAACATTTAGCTAAAAACTCGAAGTGTACAAGATTTTGTGACCATTTGAAAAAAGTGTCCCCATTTTAGACACTTTAATGGCTACTGGCAGCAAACCTGTTAAATCTCAAATGCTCTTTAAGGGGGTGTGAGTTCTCGAGGGTTGATGAGGGATAGGGGCCAATATAAGGGCCAAGTACCGGCACCCATCGCATATCAAGTGCGCACACCCCCCCGAACCCCTCGATCGCCAGAACCCCAATGCTGTCAGTCAGGTTCTGCGGCGATGGTGCCCCGACAAAGAAAAATGTGGCACCAGCACATGCCCGAGCCCAGCATGTGCTACTGCACCCCTCCGTCTGGTCTGATCTTAGACTTGGAATGAACTCTGTATGCTTAGACTGGGAATGAACTCTGTATGCCTAAGTCAACCCATGAAACGAGCGTACGGGAGCTCAGCCGACCAGAGGGGCGGGATGCGCAAGCCGAGGATCGACCGAGTCCCACTCTGTGTGCTAACGCAACCCTCACTCTGGTTCGATCTTAGACTGGGAATGAACTCCGTATGCCTAAGCCAACCGACAAAATGAGCGGGCGGGCAGGCGGGCACTATGCCGGCCAGAGAGACGGGATGCGCAAGCCGTGGATCGATAGGGTGGTAGGTGGGGTTAGGCACATCTTCATATTTCTGCATACCAATGCCATTTTTATGGCTTGTAAATTCATACAATGGTCACTTAAGCCTTCACGTGAAGTTTCATGGCAAGACGACTCGTTTTCTATTTTTCACGATTTTTGAAACTTTTTACAGTTTGGGGTTTCTAAAATTTTTTCGGAAAGAGTTTTGGCCCCAAACTTTGTAAACATGATCCTTGTATTTTTGTTGGCATGCAAAAAAAAATTCAGCTAAAAACTCGAAGTGTACAAGATTTTGCGACCATTTGAAAAAAGTGTCCCCATTTCAGACATTTTAATGGCTACTGGCAGCAAACCTGTAAAATCTCAAATGCTCTTTAAGGGGGTGAGAATTCTTGAGGTTTGATGAGGGATATGGGGCCAATATAAGGGCCAAGTACCAGCACCCATCACACATCATGTGCGCACACCCCCCCGATCCCCCCGATTGCCGGAACCCCAATGCCACTGGTCAGGTTCTCCGGCGATGCTCCGACGATGGTGCCCTGATGAAGAAAAATACGGCACCAACACATGCCCAAGCCTAGCATGTGCTGCCGTAACCCTCGATCCGATCTGATCTTAGACTGGGAATGAACTCCGTATGCCTAAGTCCACCCACGAAATGAGCGTGCGGGCGCTCAGCCAGCCAGAGGGGCGGGATGCGCAAGTCGGGGATCAGCCGAGTCCCCTTCTGCATGCTGTCGATCCTGTTGTCGTATCCCTCGATCTGGTCCAATCATAGACTGGGAATGAACTGCGTATGCATAAGCCAACCGATGAAACGAGCGAGCGGGCGGGCGGGCGGGCACTACGCCGGCCAGAGAGATGGGATGCGCAAGCCGTGGATCGATAGGGTGGTAGGTGGGTTTAGGCACAACTTCATATTTTTGCATGCCAATGCCATTTTTATGGCTTGTAAATTCATACAATGGTCCCTTAAGCCTTCACGTGAAGTTTCATGGCAAGATGACTCGTTTTCGATTTTTCATGATTTTTGAAACTTTTTACGGTTCGGGATTTTTTAAAATTTTTTCAGAAGGAGTTTTGGCCATAAACATGGTAGACGTGATCGCTGTATTTTTTTTGGCATGCACAAAAAAATTCAGACAAAAACTCGAAGTTTACAAGATTTTGTGCCCATTTGAAAAAAGTGTCCCCATTTCAGACACTTTAATGGCTACTGGCAGCAAACCTGTAAAATCTCAAATGTTCTTTAAGGGGGTGTGAGTTCTCAAGGTTTGATGAGGGATAGCGGGCCAATATAAGGGCCAAGTGCCAGCACCCATCGCACATCATGTGCACACACCCGCCCGGCCCCTCTGATCGTCGGAACCCCAGTGCCATCGGTCAGGTTCTCCGACGATGCTCCGATGATGGTGCCCCGACGAAGAAAAATATGGCACCAGCACATGCTCGAGCCCAGCATGTGCTGCCGTAACCCTCGGTCCTGTCTGATCTTAGACTGGGAATGAACTCCGTATGCTTAGACTGGGAATGAACTTCGTATGCCTAAGTCAACCCACGAAATGAGCGTGCGGGTGCTCAGTCGGCTAGAGGGGCAAGATGCGCAAGCCATGGATCGATAGGGTGGTAGGTGGGTTTAGGCACATCTTCATATTTCTACATGCCAATGCCATTTCTATGGCTTTTAAGTTCATACAATGGTGCTTTAACCCTTCACGTGAAGTTTCATGGCAAGACGACTCGTTTTTTATTTTTCATGATTTTTGAAACTTTTTACGGTTTGGGATTTTTTAAAATTTTTTTGGAAGGAGTTTTGGCCCCAAACTTGGTAGACATGATCATTGTATTTTTGTTGGCATGCACAAAAAAATTCAGCTAGAAACTCGAAGTGTACAAGATTTTGTGACCATTTGAAAAAAGTGTCCCCATTTCAGACACTTTAATGGCTACTGGCAGCAAACCTGTAAAATCTCAAATGCTCTTTAAGGGGGTGTGAGCTCTCGAGGTTTGATGAGGGATAGGGGGCCAATATAAGAGCCAAGTACCAGCTCCCATCATACATCATATGCGCACACCCCCCGGCCCCCCGATCGTCGGAACCTCAATGCCACCGATCAGGTTCTCCGGTGATGGTGCCCCGACGAAGAAAAATGTGGCGCCAGCACATGCCCGAGCCCAGCATGTGCTGTCGCAACCCTCGATCCGGTCTGATCTTAGATTGGGAATGAACTCCGTATGCTTAGGCTGGGAATGAACTCCGTATGCCTAAGTCAACCCACAAAACGAGCATGCAGGCGCTCAGCCAGCCAGAGGGGTGGGATGCGTAAGCGGGGATCGACCGAGTCCCCCTTCGTGTGCTGCCGGTCCTGCTGCCGCAACGGTCGATCCGGTCCAATCTTAGACTGAGAATGAACTTCATATGCCTAAGCTAACCGACGAAACGAGCAGGCGGGCGGGCACTACGTCGGCCAGAGAGACGGGATGCGCAAGCCGTGGATCGATAGGGTGGTAGGTGGGTTTAGGCACATCTTCATATTTCTGCATGTCAATGCCATTTTTATGGCCTGTAAATTCATAGAATGGTTCCTTAAGCGTTCACGTGAAGTTTCATGGCAAGACGGCTCGTTTTCCATTTTGCACGATTTTTGAAACTTTTTGCGGTTCGAGATTTTTTAAAATTTTTTCAAAAGGAGTTTTGGCCTCAAACCTGGTAGTCGTGATCATTGTATTTTTTTGGCATGCCAAAAAAAATTCAGCTAAAAACTCGAAGTGTACAAGATTTTGTGACCATTTGAAAAAAGTGTCCCCATTTCAGAAACTTTAATGGCTACTGGCAGGAAACCTGTAAAATCTCAAATGCTCTTTAAGGGGGTCTGAGTTCTTGAGGTTTGATGAGGGATAGGGGGCCAAAATAAGGGCCAAGTACCAGCACCCTTCGGACATCATGTGCGCACACCCCCCCCGACCCCCCCGATCGCCAGAACCCCAATGCCGTCGGTCAGGTTCTCCGGCGATGCTCCGACGATGGTGTCTCGACGAAGAAAAATGTGACACCAGCACATGCCTGAGCCCAGCATGTGCTGCCGCAACCTTCGATCTGGTCTGATCTTAGACTGGGAATGAACTCCGTATGCTGAGACTGGGAATGAACTCCGTATGCCTAAGTCAACCCATAAAACGAGCGTGCAGGCGCTCAGCTAGCCGGAGGGGCGGAAAGCGCAAGCCAGGGATCGGTCGGGTCCCCCTCTGCATGCTACCGATCCTACTACCATAACCCTCGGTCCGGCCTGATCTTAGACTGGGAATGAACTCCGTATGCCTTAGCTAACTGACAAAACGAGCGGGCGGGCAGACAGACGGGCACTACACCGGCCAGAGAGGTGGGATGCGCAAGCCGTGGATCGATAGGGTGGATCGATAGGGTGGTAGACATGATCATTGTATTTTTGTTGGCATGTACAAAAAAATTCAGCTAAAAACTCGAAGTGTAAAAGATTTTGTGACCATTTGAAAAAAGTGTCCCCATTTCAGACTCATTAATGGCTACTGGCAACAAACCTGTAAAATCTCAAATGATCTTTAAGGGGGTGTGAGTTCTCGAGGTTTGGTGAGGGATAGGGGGCCAATATAAGGGCCAAGTACCAGCACCCATCGCACATCATGTGCGCACACGCCCCTCGGCCCCCTGATCGCCGGAACCCCAATGCTGTGGTCAAGTTCTCCGACGATGCTCCGGTGATAGTGCCCCGACAATGAAAAATGTGGCTCCAGCACATGCCCGAGCCCATCATGTGCTACCGCAAACTTTGGTCCGGTTTGATCTTAGAGTGGGAATGAACTCTGTATGCTTAGACTGGGAATGAACTCCGTATGCTTAGACTGGAAATGAACTCCGTATGCTTAAGTCAATCCACGAAACGAGCGTGCGGGCGCTCAGCCGGCCAGAGGGGCGGGATGCGCAAGCCGGGGATCGATCGGGTCCCATTCTACGTGCTACCGATCCTGCTGCCGTGACCCTCAATTCGGTCTGATCCTAGATTAGGAATGAACTTCGTATGCCTAAGCCAACCGACGAAACGAGCGGGCGGGAGGGCGGAAACTACGCCGGCCAGAGAGACGGGATGCGCAAGCCGCTGATCGATAGGGTGGTAGGTGGGTTTAGGCACATCTTCATATTTCTGCATGCCAATGCCATTTTTATGGCTTGTAAATTCATAAAATGGTCCCTTAAGCCTTCACGTGAAGTTTCATGGCCGCCGGTCAGGTTCTCCGACGATGCTCCGGCGATGGTGCTCTGACGAAGAAAAATGTGACACCAGCACATGCCCGAGCCCAGCATGTGCTGTCGCAACCCTCGGTCCGGTCCGATTGTAGACTGGGAATGAGCTCCGTATGCTTAGACTGGGAATGAACTCTGTATGCCTAAGTCAACTCATGAAACTAGCGTGCGGGCGCTCAGTTGGCCAGTGGGGCGGGGTGCGCAAGCCAGGGATCGATCGGGTCCCCCTCTGCGTGCTACCGATCCTTCTACCACAACCCTCAGTCCGGTCTGATCTTAGACTAGGAATGAACTCCGTATGCCTAAGCCAACCGATGAAACGAGCGGGCGGGCGGGCATTACGTCAGCCAAAAAGACGGGATGTGTAAGCCGTGGATGAGGTGGGTTTAGGCATATCTTCATATTTCTGCATGCCAATGCCATTTTTATGGCTTGTAAATTCATACAATCATCCCTTAAGCCTTCATGTGAAGTTTCAAGGCAAGACGACTCGTTTTCTATTTTTCATGATTTTTGAAACTTTTTAAGGTTCAGGATTTTTTTAAATTTTTTTGGAAGGATTTTTGGCCCCAAACTTGTTAGACGTGATCCTTGTATTTTTGTTGCCATGCACAAAAAAATCCAGCTAAAAACTTAAAGTGTACAAGATTTTGTGACCATTTGAAAAAAGTGTCCCCATTTCAGACACTTTAATAGCCACTGGCAGCAAACCTATAAAATCTCAAATGCTCTTTAAGGGGGTGTGAGTTCTCGAGGTTTGATGAGGGATAGGGGGACAATATAAGTGCCAAGTACCAGCACCCATCGCACATCATGTGCGTACACCCCCCCCGGTCCCCACGATCATCGGAACCTCAATGCCGCCGGTCAGGTTCTCGGGCGATGCTCCGACGATGGTGCCTTGACGAACAAAAATGCGGCACCAGCACATGCCCGAGCCCAACATTTGCTGCCGCAACCCTTAGTTCGGTCCGATCTTAGACTGGGAATGAACTCCATATGCTTAGACTGCGAATGAACTCTGTATGCCTAAGTCAACCAACGAAATGAGCGTGCGGGCGCTCAGCCGACCAGAGGGGCAGGATGCGTAAGCCGAGGATCGGTCGGGTCCCCCTCTATGTGTTGCTGATCCTGCTACCACAACCTCGGTCTGGTCAGATCTAAGATTGGGAATGAACTCTGTATGCTTAAGTCAACCAACGAAACGAGCGGACGGGTGGGCGGGCACTACGCAGGCCAGAGAGATGGGATGCGCAAGCCGTGGATCGATAGGGTGGTAGGTGGGTTTAGGCACATCTTCATATTTCTGCGTGCCAATGCCATTTTTATGGCTTGTAAATTCATAAAAAGGTCCATTAAGCCTTCACGTGACGTTTCATGGTGAGACGACTCATTTTCTATCTTTCAAGATTTTTGAAACTTTTTGCAGTTTGGGATTTTTTAAAATTTTTTAGAAGGAATTTTGGCCCGAAACTTGATAGACATTATCCTTGTATTTTTGTTGGCATGCACAAAAAAATTCATCTAAAAACTTGAAGTGTACAAGATTTTGTGACCATTTGAAAAAAGTGTCCCCATTTCAGACACTTTAATGGCTACTGGTAGCAAACCTGTAAAATCTCAAATGCTCTTTAAGGGGGTGTGAGTTCTTGAGGTTTGATGAGGGATAGGGGGCCAATATAAGGGCCAAATACCAGCACCCATCGCACATCATGTGCGCACACCCCCCCAGCTCCCCCGATCGTCGGAACCCCAATGCCGCCGGTCAGGTTCTCCGGTGATGCTCAGGCGATGGTGCCCCGACGAAGAAAAATGCAGCACCAGCACATGCCCAAGTCCAGCATGTGCTGTCACAGCCCTCGATCCAGTCCAATCTTAGACTGGGAATGAACTCCATTTGCTTAGACTGGGAATGAACTCTGTATGCCTAAGTCAACCCATGAAATGAACGTGCGGGTGCTCAACCGGCCAGATGGGTGGGATGCACAAGTCGGGGATCGACTGGGTCCCCCTCTACATGCTGTCGATCCTGCTGCCACAACCCTCAGTCCTGTCTGATCTTAGACTGGGAATGAATTCCATATGCCTAAGCCAACCGATGAAACGAGCAGGCGGGTGGGCGGGCGGGCACTACGTTGGCCAGAGAGACGGGATGTGTAAGCCTTGGATCAATAGTGTGGTAGGTGGGTTTAGGCACATCTTCATATTTCTACGTGCCAATGCCATTTTTATGGCTTGTAAATTTATACAATGGTCCCTTAAGCCTTCACGTGAAGCTTCATGGCAAGATGACTCGTTTTCGATTTTTCATGATTTTTGAAACTTTTTGCTGTTCGGGATTTTTTAAAATTTTTTCGAAAGGCGTTTTGGCCCCAAACTTGCAAGACGTGATCCTTGTATTTTTTTTGGAGTGCAAAAAAAAATTCAGCCAAAAACTCAAACTGTACAAGATTTTGTGACCATTTGAAAAAAGTATCCCCATTTCAGACACTTTAATGGCTACTGGCAGCAAACTTGTAAAATCTAAAATGCTCTTTAAGGGGGTGTGAGTTCTCAAGGTTTGATGAGGGATAGGGGGCCAATATAAGGGCCAAGTACCAGCACCCATCGCATATCATGTGCGCACACCCCCCAGCCCCCTGATCGCCGGAACCTCAATGCCGCCGGTTAGGTTCTCCGATGATGCTCCGACGATGGTGCCCCGACGAAGAAAAATGCAGCACCAGCACATGCTCGAGCCCAGCATGTGCTACTGCAACCCTCGGTCTGGTCCGATCTTTGACTGGGAATGAATTTCGTATGCTTAGACTGGGAATGAACTGCGTATGGCTAAGTCGACCCATGAAATGAGCGTGCGGGCGCTCAGCCGGCCAGAGGGGTGAGATGCGCAAGCCGGGGATCGATCGGGTCCCACTCTACGTGCTATCGATCCTACTACTGTAACCCTCGAACCGGTTCGATCTTAGATTGGGAATGAACTCGGTATGCCTAAGCGAACCGACGAAACGAGCGGGCGGGCGGGAGGGCACTACGCCGGCCAGAGAGACGGGATGCGCAAGCCGCGGATCGATAGGGTGGTAGGTGGGTTTAGGCACATCTTCATATTTCTATGTGGCAATGCCATTTTTATGGCCTGTAAATTCATACAATGGTCCCTTAAGCCTTCATGTGAAGTTTCATGGCAAGACGACTCGTTTTCTATTTTTCACGATTTTCGAAACTTTTTATGGTTCAGGATTTTTTAAAATTTTTTTGGAAGGAGTTTTGGCCCCAAACCTGGTAGACGTGATCCTTGTATTTTTGTTGGCATGTAAAAAAAATTCAGCTACAAACTCGAAGTGTACAAGATTTTGTGACCATTTGAAAAAAGTGTCCCCATTTCAGACACTTTAATTGCTACTGGCAGCAAACCTGTAAAATCTCAAATGCTCCTTAAGGGGGTGTGAGTTCTCGAGGTTTGATGAGGGATAGGGGGCCAATATAAGGGCCAAGTACCAGCACCCATCGCACATCATGTGCGCACACCCCCCCGGCCCCCCCGATCGCTGGAACCCCAATACCGCCAGTCGGGTTCTCTGACGGTGCTCTGGCGATGCTCTGGCGATGGTGGCCCAGCGAAGAAAAATGCGGCACCAGCACATGCCCGAGCCCAGCATGTGCTGCCGTAACCCTCGGTCTAATCCGATCTTACACTGGGAATGAACTCAGTATGCTTAGACTGGGAATGAACTTTGTATGCCTAAGTCAACCCACGAAACGAATGTGCATGCGCTCAACCGACCAGAGGGGCAGGATGCGTAAGCCGATGATCGGCCGGGTCCCCCTCTACGAGCTACCAATCATGCCGCTGCAACCCTCGATCCGGTTGGGTCTTAGACTGGGAATGAACTCCGTATGCCTAAGCCAATCGAAAAAATGAGCGGGCGTGCAGGTGGGCGGGCACTATGTCGACCAGAGAGACAGGATACGCAAGCCGTGGATCGATAGGGTGGGAGGTGGGTTTAGGCATATCATCATATTTTTGCATGCCAATGCCATTTTTATGGCTTGTAAATTCATACAATTGTCCCTTAAGCCTTCACGTGAATTTTCATGGCAAGATGACTCGTTTTCTATTTTTCACGATTTTTTTGGAAACTTTCTGTGGTTCGGGATTTTTTAAAATTTTTTCGGAAGGAGTTTTGGCCCCAAACTTGGTAGACGTGATCCTTTTATTTTTGTTGGCATGCGCAAAAAAATTCAGCTAAAAACTCAAAGTGTACAAGATTTTGTGACCATTTGAAAAAAGTGTCCCCATTTCAGACACTTTAATGGCTACTGGCAGCAAACCTGTAAAATCTCAAATGCTCTTTAAGGGGGTGTGAGTTCTCGAGGTTTGATGAGGGAAAGGGGGCCAATATAAGGGCCAACCACCAGCACCCATCGCACATCATGTGTGTACACTCCCCCGAGCCCCCTCGAAAGCTGAAACCCCAATGCTGACGGTCAGGTTCTCCGACGATGCTCCAACGATGGTGCCCCAGTGAAGAAAAATACGGCACCAGCACATGCCCGAGCCCAGCATGTGCTGCCACAACCCTTGGTCCGGTCCGATCTTAGATTGGGAATGAACTTCGTATGCCTAAGCCAACCGACGAAATGAGCGGGCGGGCGGGCGGGGGGACACTACGTCGGCCAGAGACACGGGATGCGCAAGCCGTGGATCGATAGGGTGGTAGGTGGGTTTAGGCACATCTTCATATTTTTACGTGCCAATGCCATTTTTATGGCTTGTAAATTCATACAATGGTCCCTTAAGCCTTCACGTGAAGTTTCATGGCATGACGACTCGTTTTCTATTTTTCACGATTTTTGAAACTTTTTTCGGTTCGAGATCTTTTAAAATATTTTTGGAAGGAGTTTTGGCCCCAAACTTGGTAGATGTGATCCTTGTATTTTTTTTGGCATGCCCAAAAATATTTAGCTAAAAACTCTAAGTGTACAAGATCTTGTGACCATTTGAAAAAAGTGTCCTCATTTCAGACACATTAATGGCTACTGGCAGCAAACCTGTAAAATCTCAAATGCTCTTGAAGGGGGTGTGAGTTGTCAGGGTTTGATGAGGGATAGGGGGCCAATATAACTGCCAAGTACCAGTACCCATCGCATATCATGTGCGCACAGCCCCCCGGCCCCCCCGATCATCAGAACCCCAATGTCGCCAGTCAAGTTCTCCGGTGATGCTCTGGCGATGGTGCCCCGGCGAAGAAAAATGCGGCACCAGCACAAGCCTGAGCCTAGTATGTGCTGCCACAACCCTCGGTCCGGTCTGATCTTAGACTGGGAATGAACTCCGTATGCTTAGACTGGGAATGAACTCCGTATACCTAAGTCAACCCATGGAACGAGCGTACAACTCGAGGATCGGCCGGGTCCCCCTCTATGTGCTGCCGATCCTGCTACCGCAACCATCGGTCTGGTCCAATCCTAGACTAGGAATGAACTCTGTATGCCTAAGCTAACCAATGAAACGAGCAGGCGGGCAGGCGGGCACTTCGCTGGCCAAAGAGACAGGATGCGCAAGTCGTGGATCGATAGGGTGGTAGGTGGGTTTAGGCACATCTTCATATTTCTGCATGCCAACCGCCATTTTTATGGCTTGTAAATTCATAGAATGGTCCCTTAAGCCTTCACGTGTTGTTTCATGGCAAGTCGACTCATTTTCTATTTTTCACGATTTTTGAAACTTTTTACGGTTCGAGATTTTTCAAAATTTTTTCGGAAGGAGTTTTGGCCCCAAACTTTGTAGACGTGTTCCTTGTATTTTTGTTGGCATGCACAAAACATTTCAGCTAAAAACTCAAAGTGTACAAGATTTTGTGATCATTTGAAAAAAGTGTCCCCATTTCAGACACTTTAATTGCTTATAGCAGCAAACCTGTAAAATCTCAAATGCTCTTTAAGGGGGTGTGAGTTCTCGAGGTTTGATGAGGGATAAGGGGCCAATATAACGTTCAAGTACCAGCACCCATTGCATATCATGTGCGCACACCCCCCCGCCCCTCCGATCACCGGAACCCTAATGCCGTCGGTCAGGTTCTCCGGTGATGCTCCGACGATGGTGCCCCGACGAAGAAAAATGTAGCACCAGCACATGCTCGAGCCCAGCATATGCTACTGCAACCCTCGGTCTGGTCCGATCTTAGACTGGGAATGAACTCCGTATGCTTAGATTGGGAATGAAATTCGTATGCCTAAGTCAACCCACGAAACGAGCATGCGGGCGTTTAGCCAGCCAGAGGGGTGGGATACGCAAGTCGGGGATCGATTGGGTCCCCCTCTGCGTGTTGCAGATCTTGTTGCCACAACCCTCAGTCCAGTTCGATTTTAGACTGTGAATGATCTCCGTATGCTTAGACTGGGAATGAACTACGTATGCGGGCCAAGTACCAGCACACATCGCACATCATGTTCGCACTGTTGCCCCAACCCCTTGATCGTCGGAACCCCAATGCCACCGATCAGGTTATCCTGCGATGCTCTGACGATGGTGCCCTGACGAAGAAAAATGCGGCACCAGCACATGCCCGAGCCTAGCATTTGCTGCCGTAACCCTCGGTCCGGTCCGATCTTCGACTGGGAATGAACTTCGTATGCTTAGACTGGAAATGAACTCCGCATGCCTAAGTCAACCCATGAAACGAGCGTGCGGGCGCTCAGCCGGCCAGAGGGGCGAGATGCGTAAGTCGGGGATCGGCCGGGTCCCCCTCTGCATGCTGCCGATCCTACTGGCACAACCCTCGGTCTGGTCCAATCTCAGACTGGGAATGAACTCCGTATGCCTAAGCCAACTGACGAAACGAGCGGGCGGACGAGCACTATGTTGGTCAGAGAGACGGGATGCGTAAGCCGTGGATTGATAGGGTGGTAGGTGGGTTTAGGCACATCTTCATATTTCTTCATGCCAATGCCATTTTTATGGCTTGTAAATTCATACAATGGTCCCTTAAGCCTTCACGTGAAGTTTCATGGTAAGACGACTCGTTTTCTATTTTTCACGATTTTTGAAACTTTTTACGGTTCGAGATTTTTTAAAATTTTTTCGAAAGGAGTTTTGGACCGAAACTTGGTAGACGTGATCCTTGTATTTTTTTTGGCATGTACAAAAAACTTCAGCTAAAAACTCGAAGTGTACAAGATTTTGTGACAATTTGAAAAATGTGTCCCTATTTCAGACACTTTAATGGCTACTGGCAGCAAACCTGTAAAATCTCACATGCTCTTTAAGGGGGCATGAGTTCTCAAGGTTTGATGAGGGATAGGGGGCCAATATAAGGGCCAAGTACCAGCACCCATCGCATATCATCTGTGTACAGCCCCCTGGCCCACCCGATCGCCAGCCCCAATGCCGCCGGTCAGGTTCTCCGGTGATGCTCCGACGATGATGCCCCGATGAAGAAAATACGGCACCAGCACAAGCCCAGCCCAGCATGTGCTGTTACAACCCTCGGTTTGGTCTGATCTTAGACTGGGAATGAACTCCGTATGCTTAAACTGGGAATGAACTCCGTATGCCTAAGTCAACCCATGAAACGAGCGCAAGGGCGTTCAGCCGGCCAGAGGGGTGGGATGTGCAAGTCGAAGATCGGTTGGGTCCCCCTTTACGTGCTACTGATCCTGTTGCTGCAACCCTCGGTCCAATCCAATCTTAGATTGGGAATTAACTCTGTATGACTAAGCCAACCGACGAAACAAGCGGGTGGACGGGCGGGCATTACACCAACCAGAGAGACGGGATGCACAAGTCGTCGATCGATAGGGTGGTAGGTGGGTTTAGGCACATCTTCATATTTCTGCATGCCAATACCATTTTTATGGCTTGTAAATTCATAGAATGGTCACTTAAGCCTTCACGTGAAGTTTCATGGCAAGACGACTCATTTTTTATTTTTCACGATTTTTAAAACTTTTTGCAGTTCGAGATTTTTAAAATTTTTTCGGAAGGAGTTTTGGCCCCAAACTTGATAGACGTGATCCTTGTATTTTTGTTGGCATGCACAAAAAACTTAAGCTAAAAACTTGAAGTGTACAAGTTTTTGTGACCATTTGAAAAAAGTGTCCCCATTTCAGACACTTTAATGGCTACTAGCAGCAAACCTGTAAAATCTTAAATGCTCTTTAAGGGGGTGTGAGTTCTTGAGGTTTGATGAGGGATAGGGGGCCAATATAAGGGCCAAGTACCAGCACCCATTGCACATCATGTGTGCACACCCCTCGGCCCCCCCGATCGCTGGAACCCTAATGCCCTCGATCGGGTTGTCCGACGATGCTCCAACGATGGTGCCCCGATGAAGAAAATCCTGCACCAGCACATGGCTGAGCCCAGCATGTGCTGCCACAACCCTCGGTCCGGTCCGATCTTAGATTGGGAATGAACTCTATATGCTTAGACTGGGAATGAACTCCGTATGCCTAAGTCAACCCATGAAACGAGCGTGCGGGCGCTTAGCCGGCCAGAGAGGCGGGATGCGCAAGCCGGGGATCGGCCCGGTCCCCCTCGATTCGGTCTGATCATAGACTGGGAACCTTCGATTCGGTCTGATCTTAGACTGGGAATGAACTCCATATGCCTAATCCAACCGACGAAATGAACGGGCGGGCGGGCACTATGTCGGCCAGAGAGACGGGATGCGCAAGCCGTGGATCGATAGAGTGGTAGGTCGGTTTAGGCACATCTTCATATTTTTGCATGCCAATGCCATTTTTATGGCTTGTAAATTCATACAATGGTCCCTTAAGCCTTCACGTGAAGTTTCTTGGCAAGACGACTCGTTTTCTATTTTTCATGATTTTCGAAACCTTTTACAGTTCGGGATTTTTTTAAAATTTTTTTGAATGGTGTTTTGGCCCCAAACTTGGTAGACGTGATCCTTGTATTTTTGTTGGCTTGCACAAAAAAAATCAGCTAAAAACTCGAAGTGTACAAGATTTTGTGACCATTTGAAAAAAGTGTCCCTATTTCAGACACTTTAATGGCTACTGGAAGCAAACCTGTAAAATCTCAAATGCTCTATAAGGGGGTGTGAGTTCTCGAGGTTTGATGAGGGATAGGGGGCCAATCTAAGGGCCAAGTACCAGCACCCATCGCTCATCATGTGCGCACACCCCCCCGGCCCCCCCGATCATCGAAACCCCAATGCCGCCGGTGATGCTCCGGCGATGGTGCCCCGGTGAAAAAAAATGCGGCACCAGCACATGCCTGAGCGCAGCATGTGCTGTCACAACCCTTGGTCTAGTTCGATCTTAGACTGAGAGTGAACTTCATATGCTTAGACTGGGAATGAACTCCATATGCCTAAGTCAACCCACGAAACGAGCGTGCGGGTGCTCAGCCGGCCAGAGGGGCGGGATGAGCAAGCCGGGGATCGGTCGGGTCCCCCGTTGCGTGCTACCTATCCTGCTGCTGTAGCCCTCAATCTGATCTGATCTTAGACTGGGAATGAACTCCGTATGCCTAAGCCAACCGACGAAACGAGCGGGTGGGCGGACGGGCGAGCACTAAGTCAGACATAGAGACGGGATGCGCAAGCCGTGGATCGATAGGGTGGTAGGTGGGCTTAGGCACATCTTCATATTTCTACTTACCAATGCCATTTTTATGGCTTGTAAATTCATACAATGGTCCCTTAAGCCTTCACGTTAAGTTTCATGGCAAGACGACTCGTTTTCTATTTTTTATGATTTTTGAAACTTTTTGCGGTTCGGGATTTTTTAAAATTTTTTCGGAAGGAGTTTTGGTCCTAAACTTGGTAGACGTGATCCTTGAATTTTTATTAGAATGCACAAAAAAATTCAGCTAAAAACTCGAAGTGTACAAGATTTTGTGATCGTTTGCAAAAAGTGTCCCCATTTCAGACACTTTAAGGGCTACTGGCAGCAAACCTGTAAAATCTCAAATGCTCTTTAAGGGGGTGTGAGTTCTCAAGGTTTGATGAGGGATAGGGGGCCAATATAAGGGCCAAGTACCAGCTCCCATTGCACATCATGTGCGTACACCTCCCGGCACCCCGATCGTCGGAACCCCAATGCCGCCGGTTAGGTTCTCCGGCAATGCTCCGTCGATGGTGCCCCGATGAACAAAAATGCTGCACCAGCACAAGTGCGAGCCCAGCATGTGCTGTCGTAACCTTCGGTCTGGTTCGATCTTAGACTGGGAATGAACTCCGTATGGTTAGACTGGGAAAGAACTCCGTATGCCTAAGTCAACCCACGAAACGAGCATGTGGGCGCTGAGCTGGCCAGAGGGAAGGGATGAGCAAGTCGGGGATCGGTCGGGTCCCCCTTTGTGTGCTACTGATCCTGCTGCCATAACCCTTGATCCATTCTAATCTTAGACTAGGAATGAACTCCGTATGCCTAAGCCAACTGACGAAACGAGCGGCCGGGAGGGCGGGCAGGTGGGTGGGCACTATGTCGGCCAGAGAGACGGGATGCGCAAGCGTGGATTGATAGGGTGGTAGGTGGGTTTAGGAACATCTTCATATTTTTGCATGCCAATGCCATTTTTATAACTTGTAAATTCATACAACGGTCCCTTAAGCCTTCACGTGAAGTTTTATGGCAAGACGACTTGTTTTCTATTTTTCAAGATTTTCGAAACTTTTTTTGGTTCAGGATTTTTTAAAATCTTTTCGGAAAGATTTTTGGCCCCAAACTTGGTAGATGCGATCCTTGTATTTTTTTTGGCATGAATAAAAAAAATCAGCTAAAAACTCGAAGTGTACAAGTTTTTGTGACCATTTGAAAAAAGTGTCCCCATTTTAGACACTTTAATAGCTACTAGCAGCAAACCTGTAAAATCTCAAGTGCTCTTTAAGGGTTTGTGAGTTCTCGAGGTTTGATGAGGGATAGGGGGCCAATATAAGGGCCAAGTACCAGCACCCATCGCACATCATGTGCGTACACGCCCCCGGCCCCCCCCGATCGTCGGAACCCCAATGTCGTCGGTCAGGTTCTCCGGCGATGCTCTAGCGATGGTGCCCTGGCGAAGAAAAATGCGGCAACAGCATAAGCCTAAGCCCAACATGTGCTGCGGCAACCCTCGATCTGGTCTGATCTTAGACAGGGAATGAACTCCGTATGCCTAAGCCAACCGATGAAACGAGCGGGTGGGCGGGTGGGTGGGCGCTACGTCGGCCAGAGAGACGGGATGCGAAAGCCGTGGATCGATAGGGTGGTAGGTGGGTGTAGGTACATCATCATATTTCTGCATGCCAATGCCACTTTTATGGCTTGTAGATTCATACAATGGTCCCTTAAGCCTTCACGTGAAGTTTCATGGCAAGACGACTCGTTTTCTATTTTTCACGATTTTTGAAACTTTTTAAGGTTCGGGATTTTTTATAATTTTTTTGGAAAAATTTTTTGCCCCAAACTTGGTAGACGTGATCCTTGTATTTTTTTTGGCATGCACAAAAAAATTCAGCTAAAAACTCGAAGTGTACAAGATTTTGTGACCATTTGAAAAAAGTGTCCCCATTTCAGACACTTTAATGGCTACTGGCAGCAAACCTGTAAAATCTCAAATGCTCTTTAAGGGGGTGTGAGTTCTTGAGGTTTGATGAGGGATAGGGGGCCAATATAAGGGCCAAGTGCTAGCACCCATCGCACATCATGTGCGCACACCTCCCTGGCCCCCTCGATCACCTGAGCCCCAATGCCGCTGGTCAGGTTCTCCGACGATGCTCCGACGATGGTGCCCCAACGAAGAAAAATGTAGCACCAGCACATGCTAGAGCCTAGCATGTGCTGCCGCAACCCTCAGTCCGGTTTTATCTTAGACTGGGAATGAACTTCGTATGCTTAGACTGGGAATGAACTTCGTATGCCTAAGTCAACCCATGAAAAGAGCGTACGGGCGCTCAGCTGGCCAGAGGGGCTGGATGAGCAAGCCGAAGATCGGTCGGGTCCCCTTTTGCGTGCTCCTGATCCTGCTGCAGCAACCCTCAGTCTGGTCTGATCTTAGACTGGGAATGAACTTCGTACGCCTAAGCCAACCGACGAAACGAACGGGCGGGCGGGTGGGCGGGCACTCCACCAACCAAAGAGACGGGATGCGCAAGCCGTGGATCGATAGGGTAGTAGGTGGGTTTAGGCACATCTTGATATTTTTGTGTGCCAATGCCATTTTTATGGCTTGTAAATTCATACAATCGTCCCTTAAGCCTTTACGTGAAGTTTCAAGGCAAGACGACTCGTTTTCTATTTTCCATGATTTTCGAAACTTTTTGTGGTTCGGGATTTTTTAAAATTTTTTTGGAAGGAGTTGTGGCCCCAAACTTGGTAGACGTGATCCATGTATTTTTGTTGGCATGCATAAAAAAATTTAGCTAAAAACTCAAAGTGTACAAGATTTTGTGACCATTTGAGAAAAGTGTCCCCATTTCAGACACTTTAATGGCAACTAGCAGCAAACCTATAAAATCTTAAATGCTCTTTAAGGGGGTGTGAGTTCTCATGGTTTGATGAGGGATAGGGGGCCAATATAAGGGCCAAGTACCAGCACCCATCGCACATCATGTCCGCACACCCCCCGGCTCCCCCGATCGCTGAAACCCCAATGTCGCCGGTCAGGTTCTCCGACGATGGTGTCTCGACAAAGAAAAATACGGCACCAGCACATGCCCGAGCCCAGCATGTGCTACCGTAACCCTCGGTCTGGTCCAATCTTAGACTGGGAATGAACTCCGTATGCCTAAGCCAACCAACGAAACGAACGGGCGTGCGGGCGGGCACTACGTCGACCAGAGAGACGGGATCCGCAAGCCGTGGATCGATAGGGTGGTAGGTGGGTTTAGGCACATCTTCATATTTCTGCATGCCAATGCCATTTTTATGGATTGTAAATTCATACAATGGTCCCTTAAGCCTTCATGTGAAGTTTCATGGCAAGACGACTCGTTTTCTATTTTTCACGATTTTCAAAACGTTTAGCGGTTCAGGATTTTTTAAAATTTTTTTGGAAGGAATTTTGGTCCCAAACTTGGTAGACGTGATCCTCGTATTTTTGTTGGCAAGAAAAAAAAATCAACTAAAAACTCGAAGTGTACAAGATTTTGTGACCATTTGAAAAAAGTGTCCCCATTTCAGACACTTTAATGGCTACTGGCAGCAAACCTTTAAAATGTCAAAAGCTCTTTAAGGGGTGTGAGTTCTCGAGGTTTGATGAGGGATAGGGGGCCAATATAAGGGCCAATTACCGGCACCCATCGCACATCATGTGCGCACCCCTCCGGCCCCCCGATCTCCGGAACACCAATGCCGTCGACCAGATTCTCTGACGATGCTCCGACGACGGTGCCCCGACGAAGAAAAATGTAACACCAGCACATGCCTGAGTCCAGCATCTACTGCCACAACCCTCGGTCCAGTCCAATCTTAGATTGGGAATGAACTCCGTATGGCTAAGCCAACCGACTAAACGAGCGGGCAGGCACTACTCTGGCTAGAGAGACAGGATGCGCAAGCCGTGGATCGATAGGGTGGTTGGTGGGTTTAGGCACATCTTCATATTTCTGCTTGCCAATGCAATTTTTATGGCTTGTAAATTCATACAATAGTCCCCTAAGCCTTCACGTGAAGTTTCATGGCAAGACGGCTCGTTTTCTATTTTTCATGATTTTTGAAACTTTTTGCAGTTCAGGATTTTTTAAAATTTTTTTGGAAGGAATTTTGGTCCCAAACTTGGTAGACGTGATCCTTGTATTTTTGTTGGCAAGAAAAAAAAATCAACTAAAAACTCGAAATGTACAAGATTTTGTGACCATTTGAAAAAAGTGTCCCCATTTCAGACACTTTAATGGCTGCTGGCAGCAAACCTTTAAAATGTCAAAAGCTCTTTAAGGGGTGTGAGTTCTTGAGGTTTGATGAGGGATAGGGGGCCAATATAAGGGCCAAGTATCGGCACCTATCGCACATCATGTGCGCACCCCTCCGGCCCCCCCGATCACCGAAACGCCAATGCCGCCGACCAGGTTCTCTGATGATGCTCTGATGACGGTGCCCCGGCAAAGAAAAATACGGCACCAGCACATGCCTGAGTCCAACATCTACTGCCGCAACCCTCGGTCCGGTCCAATCTTAGACTGGGAATGAACTCCGTTTGCTAAGCCAACCGACTAAACGAGCGGGCAGGCACTACTCTGGCTAGAGAGACGGGATGCGCAAGCCGTGGATCGATAGGGTGGTTGGTGGGTTTAGGCATATCTTCATATTTCTGCTTGCCAATGCAATTTTTATGGCTTGTAAATTCATACAATAGTCCCCTAAGCCTTCACGTGAAGTTTCACGGCAAGACGACTCATTTTCTATTTGTCATGATTTTTAAAACTTTTTACAGTTTGGGATTTTTTAAAATTTTTTTGGAAGGCATTTTGGCAACAAACCTGATAGACCTGATCCTTGTATTTTTGTTGGCATGCACAAAAAAATTCAGCTAAAAACTCGAAGTGTACAAGATTTTGTGACCATTTGAAAAAAGTGTCCCCATTTCAGACACTTTAATGGCTACTGGCAGCAAACCTGTAAAATCTCAAATGCTCTTTAATGGGGTGTGAGTTCTCGAGGTTTGATGAGGGATAGGGGGCCAATATAAGGGCCAAGTACTAGCACCGATCGACAGGCGGGCACTACTCCAACCAGAGAGACAGGATGCGCAAGCCGTAGATCGATATGGTGGTAGGTGGGTTTAGGCACATCTTCATATTTCTGTGTGCCAATGCCATTTTTATGCCTTGTAAACCCATACAATGCTCCCCTAAGCCTTGACGTGAAGTTTCATGGCAAGACAACTTGTTTTCTATTTTTCATGATTTTTGAAACTTTTTACGGTTCAGGATTTTTTAAAATTTTTTTGGAAGGAGTTTTGGCCCCAAACTTGGTAGACGTGATCCTTGTATTTTTTTTGGCATGCACAAAAAAATTCAGCTAAAAACTCATAGTGTACAAGATTTTGTGAACATTAGAAAAAAGTGTCCCCATTTCAGAGACTTTAATGGCTACTGGCAGCAAACCTGTAAAATCTGAAATGCTCTTTACGGGGGTGTGAGTTCTTGAGGTTTGATGAAGGATAGGGGGCCAATATAAGGGCCAAGTACCAGCACCCATCGCACATCATGTGTGCACACCCCCCGGCCCCCCCAATTGTCGAAACCTCAATGCCGTCGATAAGGTTCTCCGGTGATGCTCCGGCGATGGTGCCACGACGAAGAAAAATGCGACACCAGCACATGCCGGAGCCCAGCATGTGCTGTCGCAACCCTCGGTCTGATCCGATCTTAGACTTTGAATGAACTCCGTATGCTTAGACTGGGAATGAACTCCGGATGCCTAAGTCAACCCACGAAACGAACGTGCGGGCGCTCAGCCGGCCAGAGGGGCGGGATGCGCAAGCCGGGGATCGGTCAGGTCCCCCTCCGTGTGCTACCGATCCTGCTGCCACAACCCTCGGTCCTGTGCGATCTTAAACTAGGAATGAACTCCGTATGCCTAAGCCAACCGATGAAATGAGCGGGCGAGCACTATGGTGGCCAAAGAGACGGGGTGCGTAAGCCGTGCATCGATAGGGTGGTAGGTGCGTTTAGGCAAATCGTCATATTTCTATGTGCCAATGCATTTTTATGGCTTGTAAATTCATACAATGATCCCTTAAGCCTTCACGTGAAGTTTCATGGCAAGACGACTCGTTTTCTATTTTTCATGATTTTTAAAACTTTTTACGGTTTGAGATTTTTTAAAATTTTTTCGAAGGGAGTTTTGGCCCCAAACGTGGTAGACATGATACCTGTATTTTTGTTGGCATGCACAAAAAAATTCAGCTAAAAAATCGAAGTGTACAAGATTTTGTGACCTTGAAAAAAGTGTCCCCATTTCAGACACTTTAATGGCTACTGATAGCAAACCTGTAAAATCTCAAATGCTCTTTAAGTGGGGGTGAGTTCTCAAGGTTTGATGAGGGATAGGGGTCCAATTAAGGGCCAAGTACCAGCACCCATAGCAAATCATGTGTGCACACCCCCCCGGGCCCCCCGATCACCGGAACCCCAATGCCGCCTGTTAGGTTCTCCGATGATGGTGCCCCGACGAAGAAAAATGCGGCACCAGCACATGCCCAAGCCCAGCATCTGCTATCGCAACCCTCGGTCCCATCCGATCTTAGACTGGGAATGAACTCTGTATGCTTAGACTGGGAATGACTCCCTATGCCTAAGTCAACCCACGAAACGAGCGTGCGGGCGATCAGTCGGCCAGAGGGGCGGGATGTGCAAGCCGGGGATCGGTCGGGTCCCCCTCTGCGTGCTGGCCATCTTGCTGTCGCAACCCTCAGTCTGGTCCAATCTTAGACTAGGAATGAACTCCGTATGCCTAAGCCAACCGACGAAACGAGCAGGCGGGCGGGCGGGCGGGCACTACATCAGCCAGAGAGACGGATGTGCAAGCCGTGGATCGATAGGGTGGTAGGTGGGTTTAGGCACATCTTCATATTTCTACATGCCAATGCCATTTTTATGGCTTGTAAATTCATACAATGGTCCCTTAAGCCTTCACGTGAAGTTTCATGGCAAGACCACTCGTTTTCTATTTTTCATGATTTTTGAAACTTTTTTTGGTTCGGGATTTTTTAAAATTTTTTGGGAAGGTATTTTTTCCCAAAACTTGGTAGATGTGATCCTTGTCTTTTTTTTTGGCATGTACAAAAAAATTCTGCTAAAAACTCAAAGTGTACAAGATTTTGTGACCATTTGAAAAAAGTGTCCCCATTTTAGACACTTTACTGGCTACTAGCAGCAAACCTGTAAAATCTCAAATGCTCTTTAAGGGGGTGTGAGTTCTTGAGGTTTGATGAGGGATAGGGGGCCAATATAAGGGCCAAGTACCAGCACCCATCGCACATCATGTGCGTACACCCCCCCGGTTCCCCCGATCGCCGAAACCCCAATGCCGTCGGTCAGGTTCTCCAGCGTTGCTCCGGTGATGGTGCCCTAACGAAGAAAAATACGACACCAGCACATGCCCGGGCCCAGCATGTGCTGATGCAACCGTCAGTTCGGTCCGATCTTAGACTGGGAATGAACTCCGTATGCCTAAGTCAACCCACGAAACGAACGTGCAGGCGCTTAGCCGACCAGAGGGGTGGGATGCGCAAGCCTGGGATCGATCGGGTGCCCCTCTGCGTGCTGCCGATCCTGCTACTGTAACCCTTGGTCTGGTCTGATCTTAGACTGGGAATCAACTCCGTATGCCTAAGCCAACCGACGAAATGAGCGGTCGGACGGGCACTACGCCGACCAGGGAGACGGGATGCGCAAGCCGTGGATCGATAGGGTGGTAGGTGGGTTTAGGCACATCTTCATATTTCTATGTGCCAAAGCCATTTTTATGGCTTGTAAATTCATACAATGATCCCTTAAGCCTTCACGTGAAGTTTCATGGCAAGATGATTCCTTTTTTATTTTTCATGATTTTTGAAACTTTTTACGGTTCGGGATTTTTTAAAATTTTTTGGGAAGGAGTTTTGGGTCGAAACTTGGTAGACATGATCCTTGTATTTTTGTTGGCATGCACAAAAAAATTCAGCTAAAAACTCGAAGTGTACAATATTTTCTGACCATTTGAAAAAAGTGTCCCCATTTCAGACACTTTAATAGCTACTGGTAGCAAACCTGTAAAATCTCAAATGCTCTTTAAGGAGGTGTGAGTTCTCAAGGTTTGATGAGGGATAGGGGGCCAATATAAGGGCCAAATACCAGCACCCATCGCACATCATGTGCACACACCCCCCGGGCTCCCCCGATCGTCGGAACCCCAATGCCGCTAGTCAGGTTCTCCTACGATGCTCCGGTGATGGTCCCCCGGTGAAGAAAAATATGGCACCAGCACATTCTCGAGCCTAGCATGTACTACCGCAACCTTCGGTCCGGTCCGATCTTAGACTGGAAATGAACTCCGTATGCTTAGACTGGGAATGAACTCCGTATGCCTAAGTCAACCCACAAAACGAGCGTGCTGGCGCTTAGCCAGCCAGAGGGGTGGGATGCGCCAGCCTGGGATCGGTCGGGTCCCCTTCTGTGTGCTATCGATCCTGCTACCGTAACCCTCAATGCGGTCTGATCTTAGACTGGGAATGAACTCCGTATGCCTTAGCCAACCGACGAAACAAGCGGGCGGGCGGTTGGGCGAGCACTACGCCAGCCAGGGAGACGGGATGCGCAAGCCGTGGATCGATAGGGTGGTAGGTGGGTTCAGGCACATCTTCATATTTCTATGTGCCAATGCCATTTTTATGGCTTGTAAATTCATACAATGATCCCTTAAGCCTTCACGTGAAGTTTCATGGCAAGACGGCTCGTTTTCTATTTTTCATGATTTTTGAAACTTTTTGTGGTTCGGGATTTTTTAAAATTTTTTTGGAAGAAGTTTTGGCCCCAAACTTGCTAGACATGATCCTTGTATTTTTGTTGGCATGCACAAAAAAATTCAGTTAAAAACTTGAAGTGTACAATATTTTGTGACCATTTCAAAAAAAGTGTCCCCATTTCAGACACTTTAATAGCTACTGGTAGCAAACCTGTAAAATCTCAAATGCTGTTTAAGGGGGTGTGAGTTCTCAAGGTGTGATGAGGGATAGGGGGCCAATATAAGGGCCAAGTACCAGCACCCATCACACATCATCTGCGCACACCCCCTCGGCCCCCCGATCGTCGGAACCCCAATGCCGCCGGTCAGGTTCTCCGACGATGCTCCGACGATGGTGCCCCGACGAAGAAAAATGCGGCACCAGCACATGCCCGAGCCCAGCATGTGCTATCACAACCCTCGGTCCGATCCGATCTTAGACTGGGAATGAACTCCATATGCCTAAGTCAACCCACAAAATGAGCGTGCGGGCGCTCAGTCAGCCAGAGGGGCGGGATGCGCAAGCTGGGGATCGGTCGGGTCCCCCTCTGCGTGCTGCCGATCCTACTGCCACAACTGTCAGTCTGGTCCCATCTTAGACTGGCAATGAATTTCGTATGCCTATGCCAACCGACGAAACGAGCGGGCGGGCGGGCACTGCGTCGGCCAGAGAGACGGGATGCGCAAGCCGTACATCGATAGGGTGGTAGGTGGGTTTAGGTACATCTTCATATTTCTATGTCCCAATGCCATTTTTATGGCTTGCAAATTCATACAATGGTCCCTTAAGCCTTCACGTGAAGTTTCATGGCAAGACGACTCGTTTTCTATTTTTCACGATTTTTAAAGCTTTTTACAGTTCAGGATTTTTTAAAATTTTTTTGGAAGGGATTTTGGACCCAAACTAGGTAGACGTGATCCTTGTATTTGTTTTGCCATGCACAAAAAACTTCAGCTAAAAACTTGAAGTGTACAAGACTTTGTGACCATTTGAAAAAAGTGTCCTCATTTCAGACACTTTAATGGCTACTGGCAGCAAACCTGTAAAATCTCAAATGCTCTTGAAGGGGGTGTGAGTTCTTGAGGTTTGATGAGGGATAGGGGGCCAATATAAGGGCCAAGTACCAGCACCCATTGCACATTATGTGTGCACACCCCCCGGCTCCCTCGATCGTCGAAACCCTAATGCCGCCGGTCAGGTTCTCCGACCATGGTGCCCCGATGAAGAAAAATGCGGCACCAGCACATGCTCGAGCCCAGCATGTGCTACTGCAACCCTCGGTCTGGTCCAATCTTAGATTGGGAATGAACTCATATGCCTAAGCCAACCAACGAAATGAGTGTACGGGCGCTCAGCCGGCCAGAGGGGCGGGATGCGCAAGCCGGGGATTGACTGGGTCCCCCTCTGCGGCTGCCAATCCTGCTACCGCAACCCTCGATCCGGTCTGATCTTAGACTGGGAATGAACTCCGTATGCCTAACCCATCCGACGAAACGAGCGGGCGGGCGGCCGGGCACTACGCCGGCCAGAGAGAAGGGATGCGTAAGCCGTGGATCGATAGGGTAGTAGGTGGGTTTAGGCACATATTCATATTTCTGCGTGCCAATGCCATTTTTATGGCTTTTAAATTCATACAATGGTCCCTTAAGACTTCACGTGAAGTTTCATGGCATGACGACTCGTTTTCTATTTTTCAGGATTTTTGAAACTTTTTACGGTTTGAGATTTTTTAAAATGTTTTCAGAAGGAGTTTTGGTTCAAACTTGGTAGACGGGATCCTTGTATTTTTGTTGGCATGCACAAAAAAATTCAGCTAAAAACTCAAACTGTACAATGCCGCCAGTCAGGTTCTCCGGTGATGCTCCGACGATCCTCCAATGATGGTGCCTCGACAAAGAAAAATGCGGCACCAGCACATGCCCGAGCCCAACATGTGCTACCGTAACCCTCGGTCCGGTCTGATCTTAGATTGGAAATGAAGTCCGTATGCCTAAGTCAACCTATGAAACGAGCGTGTGGTCGCTCAGCCGACCAGAGGGGCGGGATGCGCATGCCAGAGATCGGTCGGGTCCCCATCTGAGTGCTACCGATCCTACTGCCACAACCCTCGGTCTGGTCCGATCTTAGACTGGGAATGAACTCCGTATGCCTAAGCTAACCGACGAAATGAGCTGGCGGGCGGGCGGGTGGGCACTACGCCGGCTAGAAAGATGGGATGCGCAAGCCGTGGATCGATAGGGTGGTAGGTGGGTTTAGGCACATCTTCATATTTCTACATGCCAATGCCATTTTTATATCTTGTAAATTCATACAATGGTCCCTTAAGCCTTCATGTGAAGTTTCATGGCAAGATGACTTGTTTTCTATTCTTCACGATTTTTGAAACTTTTTACGGTTCAGGATTTTTTAAAATTTTTTCGGAAGGAGTTTTGGCCCTAAACTTGGTAGACGTGATCCTTGTATTTTTTTTGGCATGCACAAAAAATTTAGCTAAAACTCAAAGTGTAACAAGATTTTGTGACCATTTGAAAAAGTGTCCCCATTTCGGACACTTTAATGGCTACTGGCAGCAAACCTGTAAAATCTCAAATGCTCTTTAAGGGGGTGTGAGTTCTCGAAGTTTGATGAGGGATAGGGGGCCAAAATAAGGGCCAAGTACCAGCACCTATCAGACATCATGTGCGCACACCCCCCGATCCCCTCGATCGCCGGAACCCCAATGCTGCCGGTAAGGTTCTCCGGCGATGGTGCCCCGGTGAAGAAAAATGCGGCACCAACACATGCCCGAGCCCAGCATGTGCTATTGCAACCCTCGATCTGGTCCAATCTTAGACTGGGAATGAACTCCGTATGCTTAGACTGGGAATGAACTCCGTATGCCTAAGCCAACCAATGAAACGAGCGTACGGGCGCTCAGCCGGCCAGAGGGGTGGGATGCATAAGCCGGGGATCGGTCGGGTCCCCCTCTACGTGCTACCGATCCTACTACCACAACCATCGGTCTGGTCCCATCTTAGACTGGCAATGAATTCCGTATGCCTATGCCAACCGACGAAACGAGCGGACGGGCGGGCACTGCATCGGCCAGAGAGACGGGATGCGCAAGCCGTACATCGATAGGGTGGTAGGTGGGTTTAGGTACATCTTCATAGTTCTATGTCCCAATGCCATTTTTATGGCTTGCAAATTCATACAATGGTCCCTTAAGCCTTCACGTGAAGTTTCATGGCAAGATGACTCGTTTTCTATTTTTCATGATTTTTAAAGCTTTTTGCGGTTCAAGATTTTTTAAAATTTTTTCGGAAGGGATTTTGGCCCCAAACTAGGTAAACGTGATCCTTGTATTTTTTTTTGCCATGCACAAAAAAATTCAGCTAAAAACTTGAAGTGTACAAGACTTTGTGACCATTTGAAAAAAGTGTCCCCATTTCAGACACTTTAATTACTACTGGCAGCAAACCTGTAAAATCTCAAATGCTCTTTAAGTGGGTGTGAGTTCTTGAGGTTTGATGAGGGATAGGGGGCCAATTTAAGGGCCAAGTACTAGCACCCATCGCACATCATGTGTGCACACCCCCCGGCTCCCCCGATCGTCGGAACCCCAATGCTGTCGGTCAGGTTCTCCGGCGATGGTGCCTCGGTGAAGAAAAATACGACACCAGCACATGCCCGAGCCCAGCATGTGCTACTGCAGCCCTCGGTCTGGTCCAATCTTAGACTGGGAATGAACTCTGTATGCTTAGACTGGGAATGAACTCCGTATGCCTAAGCCAACCAACGAAACGAGTGTACGGGCGCTCAGCTGGCCAGAGGGGCGGGATGCGCAAGCCGGGGATCGGTCGGGTCCCCCTCTGCATCTTGTCAATCTTGCTACCGCAACCCTTGTTCTGATCCAATCTTAGACTGGGAATGAACTCCGTATGCCTAAGGCAAACGACGAAACGAGCGGGCAGGTGGATGGGTGGGCACTACGCTGGCCAAAGAGACGGGATGCACAACCGTGGATCGATAGGGTGGTAGGTGGGTTTAGGCACATCTTCATATTTCTGCATGTCAGTGCCATTTTTATGGCTTGTAAATTCATACAATGGTCCCTTAAGCCTTGACGTAAAGTTTCATGGCAAGACGACTCATTTTCTATTTTTCAAGATTTTTGAAACTTTTTACGGTTCAAGATTTTTTAATATTTTTTCGGAAGGAGTTTTGGCCATAAACTTGGTAGACATGATCCTTGTATTTTTGTTGGCTTGCACAAAAAAATTCAGCTAAAAACTCGAAGTGCACAAGATTTTGTGACCAGTTGAAAAAAGTGTCCCTATTTTAGACACTTTAATTGCTACTAGCAGCAAACTTGTAAAATCTCAAATGCTCTTTAAGGGGGTGTGACTTCGCCAGGTTTGATGAGGGATAGGGGGTCAATATAAGGGCAAAGTACCAGCACCCATCATACATCATGTGCGCACACCCCCCCGACCCCCCCGATCACCGGAACCCCAATGCCGTCGGTCAGGTTCTTCTGCGATGCTCCGACGATGGTGCCCCGGTGAAGAAAAATGCGGCACCAGCACATGCCCGAGCCAAGCATGTGCTGCTACAACCCTCGGTCCGGTCCGCTCTTAGACTGGGAATGAACTCCATATGCCTAAGTCAACCCACGAAACGAACGTGCGGGCGCTCAGCCGGCCAGAGGGGTAGGATGCGTAAACCGGGGATCGGTCGACTCCCACTCTGCGTACTGTCCATCTTGCAGTCGCAACCCTCGGTCCGATCTGATCTTAGACTGGGAATGAACTTCGTATGCGTAAGCCAACCGATGAAATGAGCGGGTGGGCGGGCGGGCACTACGCCGGCCAGAGAGACGGGATGCACAAGTCGTGGATCGATAGGGTGGTCGGTGGGTTTAGGCACATCTTCATATTTCTGCATGCCAATGCCAATTTTATGGCTTGTAAATTCATACAATGGTGCCTTAAGCCTTCCCATGAAGTTTCATGCCAAGACGACTCGTTTTCTATTTTTTACGATTTTCAAAACTTTTTACGGTTAAGGATTTTTTAAAATTTTTTTGGAGGGAGTTTTGGCCCCAAACTTGGTAGACGTGATCCTTGTATTTTTGTTGGCATGCACAAAAAAAATTCAGCTAAAAACTCTAAGTGTACAAGATTTTGTGACCATTTGAAAAAAGTGTCCCCATTTCAGACACTTTAATGGCTATTGGCAGCAAACCTGTAAAATCTCAAATTCTCTTTAAGGCGGTGTGAGTTCTCGAGGTTTGATGAGGGATGAGGGCCAATATAAGGGCCAAGTACCAGCACCCATCTCACATCATGTGCGCACACCCCCCCCGGCGCCCCCGATTGTCGGAACCCCAATGTCGCCGGTCAGGTTCTCCAGCGATGGTGCCTCGACGAAGAAAAAAGTGGCCCCAGCACATGCCCGAGCCCAGCATGTGCTGCCGTAACGCCCAATCCAGTCTGATCTTAGATTGGGAATGAACTTCGTATGCCTAAGCCAACTGACGAAATGAGCGGGTGGGCGAGCGGGCACTACGTCGACCAGAGAGACGGGATGCGCAAGCCGTGGATCGATAGGGTGGTAGGTCGGTTTAAGCATATCTTCATATTTTTGCATGCCAGTGCCATTTTTATGGCTTGTAAATTCATACAATGGTCCCTTAAGCCTTCACATGAAGTTTCATAGCAAGACGACTCGCTTTCTAATTTTCATTATTTTTGAAACTTTTTGCAGTTCGGGATTTTTTAAAATTTTTTCGGAAAGAGTTTTGGAATCCAAACTTGGTAGACGTGATCCTTGTATTTTTGGTGGCATGCACAAAAAAATTCAGCCATAAACTCAAAGTGTACAAGATTTTGTGACCATTTGAAAAAAGTGTCCCTACTTCAGACACTTTAATGGCTACTGGCAACAAACCTGTAAAATCTCAAATGCTCTTTAAGGGGGTGTGAGTTCTCGAGGTTTGATTAGGGATAGGGGACCAATATAAGGGCCAAGTACTAGCAACCATCGTACATCATGTGCGCACACCCCCCCGACCCCTTTGATTATCGGAACCCCAATGCCACCGGTCAAGTTCTCCAACGATGCTCTGGTGATGGTGCCCCGGTGAAGAAAAATATGGCACCAGCACATGCCCGAGCCCAGTATGTGCTACCGCAACCCTCAGTTTGCTTCGATCTTAGACTGGGAATGAACTCCGTATGCCTATGCCAACCGACGAAACGAGCGGGCGGGCGGGCGGGCACTACGCCAGCCAGAGAGACGGGATGGGCAAGCTGTGGATCGATAGGGTGGTAGGTGGGTTTAGGCACATCTTCATATCTCTGCATGCCAATGCCATTTTTATGGCTTGTAAATTCATACAATGGTCCCTTAAGTCTTCTCGTGAAGTTGCATGCCAAGACGACTCGTTTTCTATTTTTTATGATTTTCAAAACTTTTTACGGTTCGGGATTTTTTAAAATTTTTTTGGACAGAGTTTTGGCCCCAAACTTGGTAGACGTGATCCTTGTATTTTTTTTGGCATGCACAAAAAAATTCAACTAAAAAATCGAAGTGTACAAGATTTTGTGACCATTTGAAAAAAGTGTCCTTATTTCAAACACTTTAATGGCTACTGGCAGCAAATCTGTAAAATCTGAAATGCTCTTTAAGGGGGTGTGAGTTCTTGAGGTGTGATGAGGGATAGGGGGCCAATATAAGGGCCAAGTACCAGCACCCATCACACATCATGTGCGCAACGCCGGCCCCCCCGATCGTCGGAACCCCAACACCGCCGGTCAGGTTCTCCAGTGATGCTCCGATGATGGTGCCTTGGCGATGAAAAATGCGGCCCCAGCACATGCCTGAGCCCAGCATGTGCTGCTGCAACCCTCAGTCTGGTCTGATCTTAGACTGGGAATGAACTCCATATGCTTAAACTGGGAATGAACTCCGTATGCCTAAGTCAACACACGAAACAAGCGTGCGGGCGCTCAGCCGGCCAGAGGGGCGGGATGCGCAAGCCGGGGATCGACCGAGTCCCACTCTACATGCTGTCGAGCATACTGCCATAGCCCTCGGTCTGGTCTGATCTTAGACTGGGAATGAACTCCGTATGCTTAAGCCAACAAACGAAACGAGCGGGCGGGCGGGCGGGCACTACGCCGGCCAGAGAGACGGGATGCGCAAGCCGTGTATCGATAGGGTGGTAGGTGGGTTTAGGCACATCTTCATTTTTCTGCATGGCAAGGCCATTTTTATGGCTTGTAAATTCATACAATGGTCCCTTAAGCCTTCACGTGAAGTTTCATGGCAAGACGACTCATTTTCTATTTTTCATGATTTTTGAAACTTTTTACGGTTCGGGATTTTTTAAAATTTTTTTGGTAGGAGTTTTGTCCCAAAACTTGGTAGACGTGATCCTTGTATTTTTGTTGGCATGCACAAAAAAATTCAGCTAAAAACTCGAAGTGTACAGGATTTTGTGGCCATTTGAAAAAAGTGTCCCCAATTTAGACACTTTAATGGCTACTGGCAGCAAACCTGTAAAATCTCTAATGCTCTTTAAGGGGATGTGAGTTCTCGAGGTTTGTTGAGGGATAGGGGGCCAATATAAGGGCCAAGTACCAGCACCCATCGCACATCATGTGCGCACACCCCACCGGCCCCCCTGATCGTCGGAACCCTAATGCCGCCGGTCAGGTTCTCCGACGATGGTGCCCCAGCAAAGAAAAATGCGGCACCAGCACATGCCTGAGCGCAGCACGTGCTGCCACAACCCTCAGTCCGGTCGGATCTTAGACTGGGAATGAACTCCGTATGCCTAAGCCAACAAACGAAACGAGCGGACGGGCGGGCGGGCGGACGGACACTACGCCGGCTAGAGAGACGGGATGCGCAAGCCGTGAATCGATAGGGTGGTAGGTGGGTTTAGCCATATCTTCATATTTCTGCATGCCAATGCCATTTTAATGGCTTGTAAATTCCTACAATGGTCCTTTAAGCCTTCACGTGAAGTTTCATGGCAAGACGACTCGTTTTCTATTTTTCATGATTTTTGAAACTTTTTACGGTTCGAGATTTTTTAAAATTTTTTCGGAAGGCGTTTTGGCCCAAAACTTGGTAGACGTGATCCTTGTATTTTTATTGGCATGCACAAAAAATCAGCTAAAAACTCGAAGTGTACAAGATTTTGTGACCATTCGAAAAAAGTGTCCCCATTTCAGACACTTTAATGGCTACTGGCAGCAAACCTGTAAAATCTCAAATGGTCTTTAAGGGGGTGTGAGTTCTCGAGGTTTGATGAGGGATAGGGGGCCAATATAAGGGCCAAGTACCAGCACCCATCGCACATCATGTGCGCACACCCCCCAGCCCCCCCGATCGTCGGAACCCCAATGTCGTCGGTCAGGTTCTCCGACTATGCTTCGACGATGGTGCCCCGGTGAAGAAAAATGCGGCACCAGCACATGCCCGAGCCCAGCATGTGCTGCTGCAACCCTCTGTCTGGTCCGATCTTAGACTGAGAATGAACTCGATATGCTTAGACTGGGAATGAACTCCGTATGCCTAAGTTAACCAACAAAATGAGCGTACGGGCGCTCAACCGACCAGAGGGACGGGATGGGCAAGCCGAGGATCGATCGGGTCACCCTCTGTGTGCTGCCGATCCTGCTACTGCAACCCTCGATCCAGTCTGATCTTAGACTGGGAATTAACTCCGTATGCCTAAGCCAACCGATGAAACGAGCGGGCGGGCGGGCGAGCACTACGTTGGCCAGAGAGACGGGATGCGCAAGCCGTGGATCGATAGGTTGGTAGGTGGGTTTAGGCACATCTTCATATTTCTGCATGCCAATGCCATTTTTTTGGCTTGTAAATTCATACAATGGTCCCTTAAGCCTTCACGTGAAGTTTCATGGCAAGATGACTCATTTTCTATTTTTCACGATTTTTGAAACTTTTTACGGTTTGGGATTTTTTAAAATTTTTTTGGAAGGAATTTTGGCCCAAAACTTGGTAGACGTGATCCTTGTATTTTTGTTGGCATGCATAAAACAATTCAGCTAAAAACTCAAAGCGTACAAGATTTTGTGACCATTGGAAAAAAGTGTCCCCATTTCAGACACTTTAATGGCTACTGGCAGCAAACCTGTAAAATCTCAAATGCTCTTTAAGGGGGTGTGATTTCTTGAGGTTTGATGAGGGATAGGGGGCCAATATAAGGGTCAAGTACCAGCACCCATCGCACATCATGTGCGCACCCCCCGGCCCCCCCGATCGTCGGAACCCCAATGTCGTCGGTCAGGTTCTCCGACGATGCTCCGATGATGGTGCCCCAGCGAAGAAAAATGCGGCACCAGAACATGCCTGAGCCCAACATGTGCTACCGTAACCCTCGGTCTGGTTCGATCTTAGACTGGGAATGAACTCCGTATGCTTAGAATGGGAATGAACTCTGTATGCCTAAGTCAACCCACAAAACGAGCGTGCAGGCGTTCAGCCGGCCAGAGGGGCAGGATGCGTAAGTCGGGGATTGGCTGGGTCCCACTCTGTGTGCTGCCGATCCTGCTACCGTAACCCTTGGTCCGGTCTGATCTTAGATGGGGAATGAACACCGTATGCCTGAGCCAACAGACGAAACGAGCGGGCGGGCGGGCGGGCGGGCACTAAGTCGGCCAGAGAGACGGGATGCGCAAGCCGTGGATCGATATGGTGGTAGGTGGATTTAGGCACATATTCATATTTCTGCGTGCCAATGCCTTTTTTATGGCTTGTAAATTCATACAATGTTCCCTTAAGCCTTCACGTGAACTTTCAAGGCAAGACAACTCGTTTTCTATTTTTCATGATTTTTGAAACTTTTTGTAGTTTGAGATTTTTTAAAATTTTTTCGAAAGGAGTTTTGGCCGCAAACTTGGTAGACGTGATCCTTGTATTTTTTTTTTGGCATGCTCAAAAAAATTCAACTAAAAAATCGAAGTGTACAAGATTTTATGACCATCCATTTCAGACACTTTAATGGCTACTAGCAGCAAACTTGTAAAATCTCAAATGCTCTTTAAGGGGGCGTGAGTTCTCGAGGTTTGATGAGGGAGAGGGGCCAATATAAGGGCGAAGTACTAGCACCTATCACACATCATGTGCGCACACCCCCCCGACCCCCCGATTGTCGAAACCCCAATGCCGTCGGTCAGGTTCTCCGACGATGCTCCGACGATGGTGCCCCGGCGAAGAAAATGCGGCACCAGCACATGCCCGTGCCCAGCATGTGCTACCGCAACCCTCAGTCTAGTCTGACTTATACTGGAAATGAACTCTGTATGCTTAGACTGGGAATGAACTACGTATGCCAAGTTAACCAATAAAATGAGCGTGCGGGTGCTTAGTCGGCCAGAGGGGCGAGATGCGCAAGCCGAGGATCGATCGGGTCCCCTTCTACGTGCTGTCGATCTTGCTGCCGTAACTCTCGGTCTGATCTAATCTTAGACTAGGAATGAACTCCGTATGCCTAAGCCAACCCACGAAATGAGCGAAGGGGCGGGCGGGCGGGCACTACGCCGGCCAGAAAGATGGGATCCGTAAGCCGTGGATCGATAGAGTGGTAGGTTGGTTTACGCACATCTTCATATTTCTGCATGCCAATGCCATTTTTATGGCTTGTAAATTCATACAACGGTCCCTTAAGCCTTCACGTGAAGTTTCATGGCAAGACAACTCCTTTTCTATTTTTCATGATTTTCAAAACTTTTTATGGTTCGAGATTTTTTAAAATTTTTTCGGAAGGAGTTTTGGCCCCAAACTTGGTAGACGTGATTCTTGTATTTTTGTTGGCATGCACAAAACAATTCAGCTAAAAACTCGAAGTGTTCAAGATTTTGTGACCATTTGAAAAAAGTGTCCCCATTTCAGACACTTTAATGGCTACTGGCAGCAAACCTGTAAAATCTCAAATGCTCTTTAAGGGGGTGTGAGTTCTTGAGGTTTGATGAGGGATAGGGGGCCAATATAAGGGCCAAGTACCAGCACCCATCGCACACCATGTGCACACACCCCCGGCCCCCCCGAACGTCGGAACCCCAAGGCCGTCGGTCAGGTTCTCCGGCGATGATCCGGCGATGGTGCCCCGACGAAGAAAAATGCGGCACCAGCACATACTCGAGCCCAGCATCTACTGCCGCAACCCTCAGTTCGGTCTGATCTTAGCATGGGAATGAACTCCATATGCTTAGACTAGGAATGAACTCCGTATGTCTAAGCCAACCAACGAAATGAGCGTGCGGGTGCTCAGCCGGCCAGAGGGACGGGATGCGCAAGTCAAGGATCGGTCGGGTCCCCCTCTGCGTGCTGCCGATCCTGCTCCCGCAACCCTCGGTCTGATACGATCTTAGACTATGAATGAACTCCGTATGCCTAAGCCAACCGACGAAACGAGTGGGCGGGCGGGCGGGCGGGCACTACTTCGACCAGAGAGACGGGATGCGCAAGCCGTGGATCGATAGAGTGGTAGGTGGGCTTAGGCACATCTTCATATTTCTGCATGCCAATACCATTTTTATGGCTTGTAAATTCATACAATGGTCCCTTAAGCCTTCACGTGAAGTTTCATGGCAAGACGACTCGTTTTCTATTTTTCACGATTTTTGAAACATTTTACGGTTCGAGATTTGTTAAAATTTTTTTGGAAGGAGTTTTGACCCCAAACTTGATAGACGTGATCCTTGTATGTTTTTTGGCATGGACAAAAAAATTCACCTAAAAACTCGAAGTGTACAAGATTTTGTGATCATTTGAAAAAAGTGTCCCCATTTCAGACACTTTAATTGCTACTGGCAGCAAACCTGTAAAATCTCAAATGCTCTTTAAGGGGGTGTGAGTTCTCGAGGTTTGATGAGGGATAGGGGGCCAATACAAGGGCCAAATACCAGCACCCATCGCACATCGGTGCGCACACCCCCCCGACCCCCCCGATCGGCGAAACCCCTATGTCGCCGGTCAGGTTCTCCGGCGATGGTGCCCCGACGAAGAAAAATACGGCACCAGCACATGCCTGAGCCCAGCATGTGCTGCCGCAACCCTTGATCTGGTGTGATCTTAGACTGGGAATGAACTCCGTATGCTTAGACTGGGAATGAACTCCGTATGCCTATGCCAACCGACAAAATGAGCGAGCGGGCGGACGGGCAGGCACTACGCCGACCAGAGAGACGAGATGCGCAAGCCGTGGATCGATAGGGTGGTAGGTGGGTTTAGGAACATCTTCATATTCTTGCATGCCAATGCCATTTTTATGGCTTGTAAATTCATACAATGGTCCCTTAAGTCTTCACGTGAAGTTTCATGGCAAGACGACTTGTTTTCTATTTTTCACGATTTTTGAAACTTTTTGTGGTTCAGGATTTTTTAAAATTTTTTGGGAAGGAGTTTTGGCCCCAAACGTCGTAGACCTGATCCTTGTATTTTTTTTGGCATGAAAAAAAAAATTCACCTAAAAACTCGAAGTGTACAAGATTTTCTGACCATTTGAAAAAGGTGTCCCCATTTCAAACACTTTAATTGCTACTGGCAGCAAACCTGTAAAATCTCAAATGCTCTTTAAAGGGGTGTGAGTTCTCGAGGTTTGATGAGGAATAGGGGCCAATACAAGGGCCAAGTACCAGCACCCATCGCACATCATGTGCGAACACCCCCCGGCCCTCCTGATCGCCGGAACCCCAATGTCGCCGATCAGGTTCTCTGGCGATGCTCCGGCGATGGTGTCTGGGTGAAGAAAAATACGACACCAGCATATGCCCGAGCCCAGCATGTGCTGCTGCAACCCTCGGTTCGGTTCGATCTTAGATTGGGAATGAACTCTGTATGCCTAAGTCAACCCACGAAACGACCATGCAGGCGCTCAGTCGGTCAGAGGGGCGGGATGCACAAGCCGGGGATCGGCCGGGTCCCCCTCTGCGTGCTGTCGATCCTATTGCTGCAACCCTCGGTTCGGTTAGATCTTAGGCTGGGAATGAGCTCCGTATGCCTAAGCCAACTGATAAAATGAACGGGCGAGCGGGCAGGTGGGCACTATGCCGGCCAGAGAGACGGGATGCGCAAGCCATGGATCGATAGGGTGGTAGGTGGGTTTAGGTACATCTTCATATTTCTACGTGCCAATGCCATTTTTATGCCTTGTAAATTCATACAATGGTCTCTTAAGCCTTCACGTGAAGTTTCATGGCAAGACGAATCGTTTTCTATTTTTCACAATTTTCAAAACTTTTTATGGTTCGGGATTTTTTAAAATTCTTTCGGAAGGTGTTTTGGCCCCAAACATGGTAGATGTGATCCTTGTATTTTTGTTGGCATGCACAAAAAAATTCAGCTAAAAACTCTAAGTTTACAAGATTTTGTGACCATTTGAAAAAAGTGTCCCCATTTCAGACACTTTAATGGCTACTGGCAGCAAACCTATAAAATCTCAAATGCGCTTTAAGGAGGTGTGAGTTCTCGAGGTTTGATGAGGGATAGGGGGCCAATATAAAGGCCAAGTACCAGCACCCATCATATATCATGTGCACTCACCCCCCCTGGCCCCCCGATCACCGGAACCCCAATGCCGTCAGTCGGGTTCTCCGGCGATGCTCCGACGATGGTACCCCGACGAAGAAAAATACAGCACCAGCACATGGCCGAGCCTAGCATGTGCTGTCGCAACCCTCGGTCCAGTCCTATCTTAGACTAGGAATGAACTCCGTATGCTTAGATTGGGAATGAACTCCGTATGCCTAAGTCAACCCACGAAACAAGCGTGCAGGCGCTCAGCCAGCTAGAGGAGCGGGATGCGCAAGCCGAGGATCGACTGGGTCCTCCTCTACGTGCTGCCGATCCTGCTACCGCAACCCTCGGTCTGGTATGGTCTTAGACTTGGAATGAACTTCATATGCCTAAGCCAACCGATGAAACGAGCATGCGGGCAGGCAGGCACTACGCCGGCCAGAGAGGCGGGATGCGCAAGCCATGGATTGATAGGGTGGTAGGTGGGTTTAGGCACATCCTCATATTTCTACGTGCCAATGCCATTTTTATGGCTTGTAAATTCATACAATGGTCCCTTAAGCTTTCACGTGAAGTTTCATGGCAAGACGACTCGTTCTCTATTTTTCACAATTTTTAAAACTTTTTGTGTTTAGGATTTTTTAAAATTTTTTCGAAAGGTGTTTTGGCCCCAAACATGGAAGATGTGATCCTTGTATTTTTTTTGGCATGCACAAAAAAATTCAGCTAAAAACTCTAAGTTTACAAGATTTTGTGACCATTTGAAAAAAGTGTCCCCATTTCAGACACTTTAATGGCTACTGGCAGCAAACCTATAAAATCTCAAATGCGCTTTAAGGGGGTGTGATTTCTCGAGGTTTGATGAGGGATAGGGGGCCAATATAAAGGCCAAGTACCAGCACCCATCGTATATCATGTGCGCACACCCCCTTGGCCCCCCCGATCGTCGGAACCCCAATGCCGTCGGTCGGGTTCTCCGGTGATGGTACCCCGGTGAAGAAAAATGCAGCACCAGCACATGGCCGAGCCCAACATGTGCTACCACAGCCCTCGGTCCGATCCTATCTTAGACTAGGAATGAACTCCGTATGCTTAGACTGGGAATGAACTCCGTATGCCTCAGTCAACCTACGAAACGAGCGTGCGGGCGCTCAGCGGCCAGAGGGGCGGGATGCGCAAGCCAAGGATCGACCGGGTCCCCCTCTACGTGCTGCCGATCCTGCTGTCGCAACCCTCATTCTGGTCTGATCTTAGACTTGGAATGAACTTCATATGCCTAAGCCAACCGATGAAACGAGCATGCGGGCGGGTGGGCGGGCTAGCACTATGTCGACAAGAGAGACGGGATGCGCAAGCCATGGATCGATAAGGTAGTAGGTGGGTTTAGGCACATCTTCATATTTCTACGTTCCAATGCCATTTTTATGGCTTGTAAATTCAAACAATGGTCCCTTAAGCCTCCACGTGAAGTTTCATGGCAAGACGACTCGTTCTCCAATTTTCACAATTTTTAAAACTTTTTGTGGTTCAGGATTTTTTAAAATTTTTTTGGAAGGTGTTTTGGCCCCAAAAATGGTAGACGTGATCCTTGTATTTTTGTTGGCATGCACAAAAAAATTCATCTAAAAACTCTAAGTTTACAAGATTTTGTGACCATTTGAAAAAAGTGTCCCCATTTTAGGCACTTTAATGGCTACTGGCAGCAAACCTATAAAATCTCAAATGCGCTTTAAGGGGGTGTGAAGTTCTCAGTTTGATGAGGGATAGGGGGCCAATATAAGGGCCAAGTACCAGCACCCATCGCATATCATGTGCGCACCCCCCCGACCCGATCGTGAACCCCATGTCGTCGGTGGTCCCCTGCTCCTTGGTGCACCGATCCTGCTGCAACGCACCTCGTCCGGTCCGATCTTAGACTGGGAATGAACTCTGTATGCTTAACTGGGAATGAACTCCGTATGCCTAAGTCAACCAATGAAACGAGCTGCGGGCGCTCAACCGGCCAGAGGGGCGGGATGGCGCAAGCGGGATCGACGGTCACCCTCTGCGTGCTGCCGATCCTGTGTCGTACCCTCAGTTCAGGTCGATCTTAACTGGGAATGAACTCCGTATGCCTAAGCCAACCGACAAAACGATCAGGCGGACGGGCGGGCGGGCACTACGCCGACCGAGAGACGGGATGCACAAGCCGTGGATAGATAGGGTGGTAGGTGGGTTTAGGCACATCTTCATATTTCTACGTGCCAATGCCCATTTTTATGGCTTTTAAATTCATACAATGGTCCCTTAAGCCTTCATGTGAAGTTTCATGGCAAGACGACTCGTTTCTATTTTTCACGCATTTTTTTTGCGGATGGGGTTTTGCCCAAAACTTGGTAGACGTGATCCTTGTCTTTTTGTTGGCATGCACAAAAAATTAAGCTAACAACTCGAAGTGTACAAGATTTTGTGACCTTTGAAAAAAGTGTCCCCATTTCAGACACTTGAATGGCTACTGGCAGCAAACCTTAAAATCTCAAATGCTCTCTTAGGGGTGTGAGTTCTCGAGGTTTGATGAGGATAGGGGCCAATATAAGGGCAAGTACCAGCACCCATCGCACATCATGTGCGCACACCCCCGGCCCCCTGATCGTCGGAACCGCAATGCGTCGGTCAGGTTCTCGCAATGCTCCGACGATGGTGGCCACGGTGAAGAAAAACGACCAGCACATGCCCAAGCCCAGCATGTGCTGCCGAACCCTCAGTCCGATCTGATCTTACATTGGAATGAACTCCATATGCTTAGACTGGGAATGAACTCCGTATGCCTAAGTCAACGCCACGAAACAAGCGTGGCGGGCGCTCAGCCGGCCAAAGGGTGGGATGCGCAAGCTGGGGATCGGCAGGGTCTCTCTTTGCGTGCTGTCGATCCTACTACCGCAACCTCGGTCTGATCTCATCTTTAGGACTGGGAATAAACTCCGTATGCCTAGCCAACCGACGAAACGAGCGGGGGGAGCAGGGGGCGGGACTACGCCGGCCAGAGAGACGGGAAATGCGCAAGCCGTGGATTGATAGGTGGTATGTGGGTTTAGGCACATCTTCATATTTCTGCAATGCCAATACCATTTTTATGGCTTGTAATTCATACAATGTCCCTTAAGCCTTCACGTGAAGTTTATGGCAAGACGACCGTTTTTCTATTTTTCACATTTTAAAAATTTTTACGTTCGGATTTTTTAAATTTGTTCGGAAGGAGTTTTGGCCCAAAATTGGTAGACGTGATCCTTGTATTTTTGTTGACTTGCACAAAACATTCAGCTAAAAACTCGTAGTGTACAAGATTTTGTGACCATTTGAAAAAAGTGTCCCTATTCCAGACACTTTAATGGCTACTAGCAGCAAACCTGTAAAATCTCAAATGCTCTTTTAAGGGGGCGTGAGTTCTTGACGTTTGATTGAGGGATAGGGGGCCAATATAAGGGCAAGTCCAGCACCCATCGCACATCCTGTGCGCACAACCGCCCCCCCGATCGTCGGAACCCCAATGCCGCCGTCAGGTTCTCCAGTGATGCTCCGACGTGGTGCCCCGACGAAAGAAAATAAGGCACCAGCACATGCTCGAGCCTAGCAGGTGCTGCCGCAACCTCGTCCGATCTGATCTTAGACTGGGAATGAACTCCGTATGCTTAGACTGGGAATGAACTTCGTATGCCTAAGTCAACCCACGAACGAGCGCTGCGGCACTCACCGCCAGAGGGGCGGGATGCGCAAGCGAGGATCGGTCGGGTCCCCTCTGCATGCTGTCGATCTGCTGTCGCAAACTCGATCGGGTCGATCTTAGACTGGGAATGAACTCCGTAGCCTAAGCAACCGACGAAACGAGCGGGCGGCAGGGCCGTGGATCGATAGGGTGGTAGGTGGGTTTGGGCACATCTTCATATTTTTGCGTGCCAATACCTTTTTTATGGCTTGTAAATTCATACAATGGTCCCTTAAGCCTTCATGTGAAGTTCATGGCAAGCGAATCGTTTTCTATTTTTTCGATTTTTGAATCTTTTTCGGTGTCATATCGTCTAGATCCGGGGATCTATCGCTAGACATTGACTTTAGGGAGTCGCCACCAATCTTTTTTATCTAGGTGCGATTGGCCACCTAAAGAATCTGTCCTTTTAGGGAACACCTAAGTTTAAGGATCCCTAAAAGAATAGGTTCAGGTCTACTAACCAAAACAGGGTTCGGGAGTTCGGTTACGTGTGAGGAAGGTTATAGCACCTCACAACGCCCATCAAAGATGGTACCAGCTAAATTTGTGTTATCCAAAAAGGCTTAAAATTTACCAAGTAATTAATTGTTGGAAATTATTCTCAATTGACTCTAATTCTTTTAGCAGAAAATTGATTCCCTCACTCAGGAGTATGCAAGAAACTACTGTTCACTTAGAGGCTCCGTCGTCGATTATTAAAGAAAAATAAAGTCGAAATCAAAATAAAAAGGAAGGGAGAATAATTGTTCTTGTGTAGGGAAAATTGATACTTTCAACTTTTCCTCAAAAATATTTTTTTAAATTATTTTTAAGGAAAATTGATACTTTCAACTTTTCCCTAAAAATATTTTTTTTTGGAAATTTTGATTTTTTATTTAAAGAAAACAGAATAATAAAAAAATAAATAAAAATAAAAAAATAAAGAAAAGTAAAACAAAATGAAAATAAAATAAAGATAAAAAGAATATTAAATAAACCTAATCTAATAAATAAATAAAAAATAAAAAAACAAAGAAATGAAAATAAAAAAAATCAAAAAAAAAAGAAAAAAAACCTGGAGCGGCTCGGATCGGCTCGGCTCGGCTCAAGGAAGAGAAACGGCTCAGGGGGGGCTTGGAGCTCGGCTCGGCTCGGCTCGGCTTGGAGGGGCAGGCACACACGGGTCGACGCTCGGGTCGGGTCGGGTCACGGCAAAACGCGCGGATCCTCTGGGTTACTTAAGGCCAAAACGACGTCGTTTTGAGAGGGTATAAAAGGCACTTCCCTCTGTTTTTCGGCAGAACGCTCCTCCCCTCTCTCTCTTCTTCCTTTTTCCTCTCCCTTCTCTCTAAAAGGCCGAAGAACTCCGGTTGAAGATTCACGGATTCTGGGTTTTGTCATCGAAATCTGGGTTTTTTCGTCTGAAGTTCATCGGAAGTTCACCGAAAGATAACCGATTTCTGGGATTCTTTGCTCGAAAACTTCAAGGTTGGCCGAAATTTTCACCGAAAAATCCAATCTTCGTCGAAAAATCACCGAAATCTGGAATTTTCCAGAAATTCCCAGAAAAAAAAATCGCCAAAAATTCTCAAAAAATTTCTTCTCACTCCCAGAACACTCCTAAACCTTTTCTTAGCTCTCTATACGTCCCTATTCTCTCAATCAGTAGCTTTTGCTTACTGTTTTCTATGTTTGCAATCTGTTCCAGGAGGTCCTTTTTATAGGGATTGATCAGGAGTTCCTGATCAATCCCAATTCCTCCTTGGACGGGGATTCAATCTTTGAATCCAATCTGGACTCTCTTGATTGAATTCCCCTTCATAGTGGGATTCTTCAACTTTCAATCCCAGCCCTCCAAAATCAAATAAAAAAAATAATAGATAATTAGAAAAGATAGGATAAAAAATAATAATAATAATATCAGATATACAAAAAATCAGATAAACGGAACAAGAGAGAAAAAAAATTATTAACAGATAATACAATAAGATAAATCAAAAAAAATATTACAAGAAAAAAAAATACATATAATAATAATAAATAATAAAATACATAAAATACAAAAGAAAAGAAAAGAAAAGAAAAAAAATAATAATAATACAAAGTAAAAATTGATTGGGCTTACCCATTTGGGTCAGCCTCATTTGATCTAGGCCAGGACCCAATTGGGTGTCTACAGCTGCCCCTCTTTGCACATTTTCTGTGAAACAAAAATTGCGCAAAGACGTAGACACCCAATCAAGACTCAACTCAACATTGTCATTTTTTGTTTTTTTTGTTTTTTTTTTTTGTTTTTTTGTTTTTTTTTTTTTGTTTTTTTACCAAAGCTCCTCTAAACAGAGGCTCAACGACTTTGAGAAACATAAATTGCTCCTCTAAAAGAGGCACCACGACTTTTGAAAATAAATTGCTCCTCTAAACAGAGGCACCACGACTTTGGAAACTCCTCTAAACAGAGGCACCACGACTTTGGAAAGTAAATTGCTCCTCTAAACAGAGGCACCACGACTCTAAACAGAGGCACCACGACTTTGGAAAGTAAATTGCTCCTTAACAATCATGTCCAAAGGAGTTTGAAAGTTGTGTTTGAAGGAATTTCAGGAGATTATGCCCAAAGGTCTTATAAATCAACCCTGATACCAGAAGACATCCTATTTCAAGGATTAGGAACTTACCTGACAAATTGCAAAATATCTTCATATCTGTCTTCTCCATGTGGGATGTTGGAACACCCCTGCTTCTTGAATTTATACACTATACTTTCCTGAAAGTAGTGTATGCTATGCAATGTGCATGAATTTCAATGCATGCTATGCAAATGTTGGCCAATTAATTCCTGTTCAATGTATGGTACTCAAGTTTCTCAAGCTTTTTCTTAAGCATCAAGCCCTTTGATTCTTCAGAGATCCAATCGAACCAGTGTAGCTCTCAATTGTCCTTTCCACTCACATTCTTCCTTGTTCAGTTTCTCAATACTTTGAAATAAGCTTCATCAATCGATCATCACTTGACCATCATTTAATGAATTTCTCAGCACTAGCAAATTTTAAAACAAGTTTCATCCACCATCACTGGGTCATTGTCTCAGCATTAACCATTCCAAAACAAATTCTGTCCACTGATTGTTCTCACCATTCAATCATAACTTACAAGTCATATCAACCAATTCATCCTTGTACTCATTTCTTGGTTATACCACTTTTCAAAATTTGCCCCATCATATTCTCTATTTGGTCACATCATATGTCCTTCCAAATAATCTCTTTTAGGTTTTTGCCATTTCTTCATTTCGTCACCACCATCATCTTAGATTTCTTTTCAAATGAATACAAGACTCTTTTAAGCACATATTCATTCATTCATTATCATTTCAAATCTTGACAAATACAATGCAATCAAGCATTTTCTCAATTCATTCTAAGGGTGTAACAATAAGAGAATAGAAGGTGAACTATGGTAAAGAAAATCAATGAAAATCTATTTTGGTACAGAACAAATGGGAAAGGAAATAAATTGGACATATGTCATTGGGATGGATGGTATGTCCAAATGATGAATATTCAGACAATTCTCAACATTAATCTAGGATTCTTTTTCAAAAACTCATTCCATTTACTGTTGAAGTCAACTTGAGCTCGGTGAACTTTGCCCCAGTCTTTAAGGGATCTTCAGATGTCTTTGATCTTCCATTCATGTGAGCCATTTGACCTAGATCTTTTTCTATCAACCTTTTAGGTTTTCAATTTGAATCTCCTTTTCTCATTTTCTCATTTCTTTTTTTTCTTTTTTTTTCTTTTTTCATCATCTTTTTTTTCTTTTCTCATTTTTCATCTATTGTTGATATCTTTCATACATCAAACTTTAGAAAAATGTAGCATGATTCCATTGCTTCATCATAAGCATACCTTTGCTCAACATATGACCATTCAAGTTGAGTATTCACACTTAATCCAAATGGACTTTTCAAGGTTGTAACGTAGGCCAAGGTGAAGGGTCATAAAAAAAATGGATATAATCAACTCAAAACATGTATTAAAAAGGTTCAAAACCAAAGGATCATTTGATGCAGCTTGGCATTTTGCCCCCACATCATTTTTTTTCCTCACACAAAGGATTCTCATTACTTTGCCCCAAGTCATGTGTGGCATTTATTTTTTCTTTTCTTTTCTTTTTTTTTTGAGACCTTTTGTGAAAATTTTTTTTTCAAAAATTGCCCCCTAGTGTAGAGGGTGATCCTTGGTTAGGGTTCTTCAAAAAAAGAAATCGTAACAGGCTCAAAGGGGTAGCAATAAATGGTTTTTCAAATGGTAAAAGAAAGATGGCCATTTTTCATCTCAATTGTGAATACCTTTCTTGAACATCATCTATTAAACAAAGCTCATGAATCTGTATAAAAGATTACACATCTTCAAGACATATCTATTTCACCTCCGATAACAGCCTATTTTTGCTCAAATCATCTTCTCATATTAATATGGATGAGTTCTCAAAATTAAATCCCAGAATTATTGTTTATCATTGTCTAATATTCATCATCTGAAATCTAAGAATGGGAGTATAAAGTTATGAAAGGTAACAGAGCATGGAGTAATGGTCAAGTGAAAGAGAAAAATGCAATGAAATGCATTAACTTGCCTTTATTAAAATGATAACAAGTGAAGTTACATTGCAAAAAGAAATCTAACATTATTTGAAAAGAAATCCTAAAATGACAGAAGAAACCTTCAACCAGCCTTATCTCCATTTTAAAATTGTCGCCCTATGCGATCAGGTGAAGAATCTTTATTGACATCTTGCCCCTCAATTCATTGTGACTCTCTAGACCTTTTCTGTTCTTGACTTTCACTCAGAGTGCTAACATTAGATGTTGTTGCTTTTCCTTGATTAAAACTTACCATTCCATCATTGATCAACCGTTGCACCTTATACTTTAAAGTAGTGCAATTTTCAGTAGAATGGCTAGTAATTCCATAGTGATAGTCGCAGTGGGCTATAGGATCATACCACTTTGGGTAGGGTGGTTTAAGTGGTTCCACATGGCTGGGGCAATCAAATGGCTATTATAGAGTTCTCAAAATAACTCTATATAAGTCATAGGGATTGGATCAAATACAGGTTTTTCTCGAGTAGTTCGTTGTTCTCGTGAACCACTTGTTGGGTTAATAGGGTGAACTTGGGTTCTTACAGGAGCTTGAATGTTAAAGCTGTATGTAAGATCTTGAGGGCTAAAAGTTGATCGATAAGTGGATGAATAAGGTGGTTATGGAGCTAGCTGGTATGGGGTAGGATGAGGCATTATTCACAGTAGGATAGTATGGAGAGTAACCTTGAGATGGATAGGGTTGATAACCCCTGAATTGTTGTCTATCAAAGCTCACAGCTTGAGCTTGAGCTTCCTTCTTTTCTGATGCCTTCTTGGTTTCTCCTCCTTTCAACTTGCCATTTTTTATGGCACTTTCAATAATTTCTCCAAATATTACCATGTCAGTAAAAGTTTTTACTGCATTCCCTATCATCTTTTCATAATAGGGAGGTTTTAAAGTGCTAACAAACAGCACTGTGGTCTTTTTTTCTGTCAGTGGAGGTTGTACCTGTAAAGCTATATCTCTCCATCTGTGGGTGTATTCTTTAAAAGACTCATTTGCCTTTTTCTCTAGATTCTGTAAAGATAAACGATCAGGAGCCAAATCGATAATGTGTCGATATTGACTGATGAAGTCATGAGCCATATCGCTCCAAAAGTGAATGTGGGTCCTATCCAACTAAACATACCACCTGGCAGTAGAACCAGTAAGGTTATCCTGGAAGACATGCATCAAGAGTTTTTCATCATGTGCATGAGCTGCCATCTTTCTATAATACATGGTGATGTGGGTTTTGGGGCACTTTGTACCATCATATTTTTCAAATTTTGGTACTTTAAACTTATGGGGGATAACCACATCAGGAACTAGACAGAGCCCAACAGCATCAACTGACCCATAAAAGCTAAATCCTTCCACAGCCCGTAGCCTCTGCTCTAGTATGCTAATTTTGGAGCTTTCCTTAGCTTCCACCCTTATCTTTTCCTTCTCTTTCTCTTTTAAATCATCTGGATCAAGAATTGGTTCTGCTGTCTTTTCAGTGAAGACAGGATTTATATAGCTGTTATACTGCCCTGGGTTGAAAGCTGATGGCATTCCAGGATATGTTGGATATGCAAAATGTTATGGTGGGACCTCTTGGGTAGACTGGGCTTGAGGTGGGCCAAAACTTGAAGGGTACAAAAGGTCAGCCACTTCTTGCTGACTTGTACTTCCTTCAACTCCTTTTCCTTTATTCATGTTATTAAGGGCCTCCAGAATCTTGCTTAGTTCACTTTCAATCTTCTCCTGAGCTTTTTTTAGCTTTTCAAATCTATGAGAACTTTTCTCTTCCATTTGCCTTGCTCTGGATCTTGTGTTGTATGGATGAGCAGGGTTTTTACTAGATGGAGCTATCCTGGAACCTTGAGTACCATATCTCAGAATTAATAAATTTGCATGATCATCACATGGTTACTTTGTTAAGTGTAATGAATGAGAATGCAATGAATGAAAAATGCATGTATGCAAAGAACATTTGCCTTAAAACGGTATTCAACTAAAAAATTTCATTTATTCCAAAAAACTTTGATCTACATTAAGTTTATTATCCTAGAATTATAGCCATAAAATTGCTTGATCTGTTCATATTGGGCCTTGGCTTCTTCTATGAAGTTCAAGAGACGTTGTCCATGTTCTCCTACTGGGGCCACCACTTGTCTTAATGCCTCTGCCTCTTCCACCATCTCTCTTGCCTTACACACCCCTTTATGAATTTGGGTTGTTAAGTGCTCAATGTATTTCTGCCTTCCTAGGTTCTCTTTTTTACCACACCAGACTTGGTATGATAATTCTCTATGTTCTCTAACCAATGCAGTGATGTGGTCTCCTTGTTCATTCAACCTTTGACTTAGCCTGCTCAAATAATTGTTTAACATGTTAATTTCTGCCTGTGCTTCAGTACTTTCTTCTTCCAACTCAGCATACTCTTGTTTCAGTCTTGTATTTTCCTCAGTCAGCTCGACAATGGTTATCTCTTTGGCTTTTTCTCTCACACATAGCCTCTTATGCTCCTGGTGTAACTTTGCTAGATCTTCAGTAGCTGTATCACGTTCTCTAGCAGTCTTGTGAACTTTAACTTCATAACTTTCAGCTCTACCTTTCCACTGGGCTTTTTCTTCTTGAAGTTCTTGAATCTCTTTCTTTAACTTGGTCTTCTCAAACTCAAATTCTTTTGTTGCCAGTTCTAACTCTGATGGTGTCTCTTCAAGTTTTTCTTCTGTTGGTGGTTGAGAGATTTCATAAGTGAATACCATTTCTTGTCTTCTCTTTGTTCTCCAAACTAAGTAACCTGGGGTGACTTTTTCAGTGAATGGTCCAGGACTCACTCTTTGGGGATTTTTCCATGCTTTGATCATCTCATTCGTCCTCTGAAATGCTTTAGGCTCATTGTAAGAGAAATCTAACTGATGAAGCCCATAGGTCATAGGAATGAACTGTTCTCCCCCTAATTGCCTTCTCACTAGGAGTGGTGCATAATTCGTCACTCCCTATAAACCCAGAAGCGAAACCACTGTACTATCCCTACATTGGTATAACATAGGCTCACGATTCATCCATGGGGCCAACCATCTCACCTTGGCACTTTCTAATTTTTGTAAGAAAGTTATCCATTCTTGTTTAGGCTTCCGCTTTGACCATCCACTTTCACAAAATTCCTTGATTGGAAAGCGATTACGAATATAAATCTTCGAGAAAGTGCCATTTCCTTGTTCAAAATGGCTTTTCATCCACACGTACAATAACGGTATGCATCCTATGAAGTGCCCTCCATTTCGATGACAATAACTCAAAGATCTGATAGTCTCTGCTAATATTACCGTTGAAAGATTATAGCCATTAATCACACTTTCAAAGAAATCAACCACCGCTATCTCAATATGTCCCAAAACCTTTGGAAAGATTACCAGTCCATATATAGCCAAGGCAAATATGTCTAACCCCCGTTCTTCATTGGCGTGTTGCATCAGAAACTCATGAAAGAACTTCCAAGGTAGGCAAACCTGTTCTTGTTTCTTCTTTGTTGTCTATCCCCATGAGTTGAGCCAGACTTTTACGAAATCTGACTTATGCTTTTTGACATATATCTTGTCAGGAGTCTTGAGATGCAAACCTACCAAGATCGAATATTCTTCGATGGTGGGAGTCATATCAGCTTCATTAAAGATGAAACACTTGTATGCAGGATCCCAGAATTGTGTTGCAGCTCTAATTAGTTGATCATCAACAACCACTGCTAGAAGGTGTGCTAAATGCCCATGTTTCTGACAAAACTGCTCTTGTTTTGACGGACTCATCTTCTTCTAGATATCCACCAAATCTTCTAAATTGTTTTGTTTAAGGAGGATAGATGTTTCTTGAGACAGAGTAGACACATACACAATTGGCAAGCAATCTCCCATCTTCAGTTGAATCTTTTCTGACTGGGCCCTTACTTCATTAGGTGTCCCATAAGGTGCTAATACTGATGAAGAACAGACTAAGCGTTCATTGGTGTCCATGAAAAAAATTTGTTGAAGACCGTTTTTCAGGCAAATGTTCTTTATGCAACTTTATGATGTGCACATGAACCAATGCAAAAGAAAAAAAGGTTAGTATACCCAGAAAAAAAATAAATGACTAAGTAAATTTAAACATCACACAAAGTAAAAGGGATGAATCCTATGCTTTTGGTCAATTCTAACAGGGAAAAGTGATGGCTCTATCTATAGGTTAGGCACTCTTAAAGTTCACTATATGCGTTTTAGGTCAAAGTCTAAAGGTCCTCAAATTGTTCCTTACATCCTTGTCCATCACAGACTAGTAAGGCACCCTAATCCTCGCCCATTACAGGCTACAAGCGAAAAAGGTTCAATTTGAGTGGGAGTATTTCGCTAGCCACTGCGGAGGCATTAGACCTCACGAAAGCAATACGTACTTTACTCCTTCTAGAGGGACGGAGCTCGGGTGTAGAGCTCATGTTATCCACATACATATGAATGACATAATTAACAAAGTAAATAAACATGAATGAATAATAATACATATATACAAAAGGTTTAATTTTATTAGGCTTTTGGATAACACAGATTTATTTGCTGGCCTGACTCTCAGACGTCCCCAGCAGAGTCCCAAGCTGTCATAACGTCTAGATCCGGGGATCTATCGCTAGACATTGACTTTAGGGAGTTGCCACCAATCTTTTTTATCTAGGTGCGATTGGCCACCTAAAAATCTGTCCTTTTAGGGAACACCTAAGTTTAAGGGTCCTAAAAGAATAGGTTCAGGTCTACTAACCAAAACAGGGTTCGGAGTTCGGTTACGTGTGAGGAAGGTTATAGCACCCTCACAACGCCCATCAAAAGATGGTACCAGCTTAAATTTGTGTTATCCAAAAAGCCTTAAAATTTACCAAGTAATTAATTGTTGGAAATTATTCTCAATTGACTCTAATACTTTTAGCAGAAAATTGAGAAAATTCCCTCACCTCAGGAGTATGCAAGAAAACTACTGTTTCACTTGCAGAGGCTCCGTCGTCGGATTATTTAAAGAAAAATAAAGTCGAAATCAAAATAAAAAGGAAGGGAAGAATAATTGTTCTTGTGTAGGGAAAATTGATACTTTCAACTTTTTCCCAAAAGTATTTTTTGGAAATTTATTTTTAAGGAAAATTGATACTTTCAACTTTTCCTAAAAATATTTTTTTCTGGAAATTTTGATTTTTTATTTAAAGAAAATAGAATAATAAAAAAAATAAATAAAAATAAAAAAATAAAGAAAAGTAAAACAAAAATGAAAATAAAATAAAGATAAAAAGAATATTAAATAAACCTAATCTAATAAATAAATAAAAATAAAAAAACAAATAAACAAAGAAATGAAAATAAAAAAATTAAAAAAAGAAAAAAAAACATGGAGCGGCTCGGATCACGGCTCGGCTCAAGGAAGAGAAACGGCTCAGGGGGCGGCTTGGAGCTCGGCTCGGCTCGGCTTGGAGGGGCAGGTACGCGCGGGTTAGGAAGCGGGTCGACGCTCGGGTCGGGTCGGGTAATGGTAAAACGCGCGGATCCTCTGGGTTACTTAAGGCCAAAACGACGTCGTTTTGAGAGGGTATAAAGGCACTTCCCTCTGTTTTTCGACAGAACGCTCTTCCCCTCTCTCTCTCTTCTTCCTTTTTCCTCTCTCTTCTCTCTAAAAGGCTGAAGAACTCCGGTTGAAGATTCACAGATTCTGGGTTTTGTCACCGAAATTTGGGTTTTTTCGTCGGAAGTTCACCGAAAGTTCACTGGAAGATCATCGATTTCTGAGATTCTTTGTCGGAAACTGGGCAGGTCACCGAAAACTTCAAGGTTGGCCGAAATTTTCATCGAAAAATCCAATCTTCACTGGAAAATTCACCGGAATCTGGAATTTTCCAGAAATTCCCAGAAAAAAAATCACCAAAAATTCTCAAAAAATTTCTTCTCACTCCCAGAACACTCCTAAACCTTTTCTTAGCTCTCTATACATCCCTATTCTCTCAATCAGTAGCTTTTGCTTACTGTTTTCTATGTTTGCATCTGTTCCAGGAGGTCTCTTTTATAGGGATTGATCAGGAGTTCCTGATCAATCCCAATTCCTCCTTGGACGGGGAGTTCAATTTTGAATCCAATCTGGACTCTCTTGATTGAATTCCCTTCACAGTGGGATTCTTTAACTTTCAATCCCAGCCCTTCCAAAATCAAATTAAAAAAATAATAGATAATTAGAAAAGATAGGATAAAATAATAATAATAATAATATATCAGATATACAAAAATCAGATAAACGGAACAAGAGAGAAAAAATTATTAACGATATTCCAATAAGATAAACAAAAAAATATTACAAAAAAAATAAATAAATAAAAATATACATATAATAAAATAAATAATAAAATACATAAAATACAAAAGAAAAGAAAGAAAGAAAAATAACAATACAAAGTAAAAAATTGCATTGGGGCTACCCGTTTGGGTCAGGCTCAATTGATTCTGGGCCAGGACCCAATTGGGTGTCTACATGCGGTTTGGGATTTTTTAAAATTTTTGGAAGGAGTTTGGCCCCAAACTTGGTAGACGTGATCCTTGTATTTTTGTTGGCATGCAAAAAAAAATTTAGCTAAAAAAATCCGAAGTGTATAAGAATTTTGTTACCATTTGGAAAAAAGTATCCCCATTTCAGACACTTTTAATGGGCTACCTGCAGCAACCTGCTAAATCTCAACATGATTTTAAGGGGTTTGGGGAGTTCTCGAGTTTGATGAGGGATAGGGGGCCAATATAAGAGCCAAGTTCCAGCAGCCATTGCACATCATGTGTGCACACCCCCCCGACCCCCCCGATCGTCGGAACCAAATGCCGCCTGTCAGGTTCTCCCGGCGATTGGTGCCCCGGATGAAGAAAAATACGGCACCAGCTCATGCCCGAGCCCAGCATGTTCTACCGCAACCCTCAGTCTGATCTGATCTTAGACTGGGAATGAACTCCGTACTGGCTTAGACTGAGAGTGAACTTCCGTATGCCTAAGTCAACCAAAAGAAACGAGCTGCGGGCGCTCAGCCGACTCATTCCCAGCTGGGTCACCCTTTACGTGCTGTCGATCCTGCTGCCGTAACCCTTAGTTCGGTCCGATCTTAGACTAAGAAGAAACTCTGTATGCCTAAGCCAACCGACGAAACGAGCGGGCGGGCGGGCGGGTACTACGCCGACCAAGAGACGAGATGCGTAAGCCGTGGATCGATAGGGTGGTAGGTGGGTTTAGGTACATCTTCATATTTATGTGTGCCAATGCCATTTTTATGGCTTGTAAATTCATACAATGGTCCCTTAAGCCTTCATGCGAAGTTTCATGGCAAGACGACTCGTTTTCTATTTTTCATGATTTTTGAAACTTTTTATGGTTTGAGATTTTTTAAAATTTTTTCAGATGGAGTTTTGGCCCCAAACGTGGTAGATGTGATCCTTGTATTTTTGTTTACGTGCACAAAAAAATTCAGCTAAGAACTCGAAGTGTCCACGATTTTGTGACCATTTGAAAAAAGTGTCCCCATTTTAGACACTTTAATGGCTACTGGCAACAAACCTGTAAATCTCAAATGCTCTTTAAGGGGGTGTGAGTTCTCAAGGTTTGATGAGGGATAGGGGGCCAATATAAGGGCAAGTACCAGCACCCATCGCACATCATGTGTGCACACCCCCTTGGCATCCCCCGATCGTCGAACCCAATGCCGTCGGTCGGGTTCTCCGACGATGCTCCGACGATGCCTCCGACGATGGTGCCCTGGTGAAGAAAAATGTGGCACGCAGCACATGCCCGAGCCTAGTATGTTGTTGCTGCAACCTCAGTCTGATCCGATCTTAGATCGGGAATGAACTCCATATGCTTAGACTGGGAATGAACTCCGTATGCCTAAGTCAACCCATCGAGAGAGCGTGCGGGCGCGCAACCGACCAAAGGGGCGGGATGCGCAAGCCGGGGATCGACCCGGGTCCCCCTCTGCTGCTGCGATCCTACTGCCCCCAACCCTCGGTCTGATCCAATCTTAGACTAGGAATGACTCTTATGCCTAAGCCAAATGATGAACGAGCGGACGGGTGGGCAGGCGGCGCGGCACTACGCAGGCCAGAGAGACGGATGCGTAAGCTGTGGATTGATAGGGTGGTAGGTGGGTTTTAGGCACATCTTCATATTTCCCATGCCAATGCCATTTTAATGGCTTGTAAATTCATACAATGGTCCTTAAGCTTCACGCGAAGTTTCATGGCAAGACGACTCGTTTTTCTATTTGTCACGATTTTCAAAACTTTTGCGGTTCGAGATTTTTTAAAATTTTTTTCGGAAGGAGTTTTTCGCCCAAACTTGGTAACGTGATCCTTGTATTTTTGCTGGCATGCACAAAAACATTCAGCTAAGAACTCGAAGTGTATAGATTTTGTGACCATTTGAAAAAAGTGTCCCCATTTCAGACACATTAATGACTACTGGCAGCAACCTGTAAAATCTCAAATGCTCTTTAAGGGGTGTGAGTTTTCGAGTTTGATAAGGGATAGGGGGCAATATAAGGGCCAAGTACCCGCACCATCGCACATCATGGGCGGCACACCCCCCGACCCCGATCGTCGGAACCCCAATGCCGCCGGTCAGGTTCTCCGGCGATGCTCTGACGATGGTACCCAGCGAAGAAAAATACGGCACCAGCACATGCCTGAGTGCAGCATGTGCTGTCACAACCCTCTGTCCGTTCTGATCTTAGACTGGAAATGAACTTCGTATGCCTAAGTCAACCCATAAAACCAGCGTACGGGCGCTCAGTCGGCCAGAGGGGCGGGATGCACAAGTCAGGGATCGATCGGGTCCACCTCTGCGTGCTGTCGATCCTGCTATCGCAACCCTCGATCTGGTCTGATCTTAGACTGGGAATCAACTCCGTATGCCTAAGCCAACCGACGAAACCAACGGTCGGGCGGACGGGTGAGCACCACGCCAGCCAGAGAGACGGGACGCGCAAGCCATTAATCGATAGGGTGGTAGGTGGGTTTAGGCACATATGCATATTTCTATGTGCCAATGCCATTTTTATGGCTTGTAAATTCATACAATAGTCCTTTAAGCCTTCACGGGAAGTTTCATGGCAAGACGACTCGTTTTCTATTTTTCACGATTTTCAAAACTTTTTGCGGTTTAAGATTTTTTAAAATTTTTTTTCAGAAGGAGTTTTCCCCAAACTTGGTGACGTGATCCCTTTTATTTTTGTTGGCATGCACAAAAAAATTTTAGCTAGAAACTCAAGTGTACAAGATTTTGTGCCA